>JAEIFJ010000518.1:0-640328 GCA_018903435.1 Leucophenga varia | reverse complement strand
TGGCATCCTTTCTTTATTTTGAAAGTGTTCTCAATTTTTTTCTCAGCTCTTGGTGTCCCGCGCACATCTCTTACCGGAAACTATTAGAGATAAAGCCATCAATCTAGTTATTTTGTAATTTCTTTTTACTGTCTTTTCAAGACCTCTAATTTCATTAGAGTTTTAAAGAGTTCTCACTAACAATCAGTGTTGCCAGTTTCGAGACTTTTTCTTAGCAAAAGTATATAATTCGCTGTTGTTGAGTGCTAACCTAAAAGAGTAACAATACTGCATGTTCTTCTTGCTGAGAAAAAATAGTACATTAGGGGACAGTTGTTGAAATTCACTGCAAATGATCAATGTGCGTCTGCCATGCAAATTTAAATTTATAAAAAAAAAAATAAATTTGTAAAACAGCAGCAACCAATGCGATGAGTAAGTTGAAACTGATTGTAAAGCGTGCACTTAAATCGCAAGTGACTGAGACAGACGACTTTGCTGCTTTCAATTGGATTGAGTGACACGCTGATTGTTGCGTGGTGTAGAACGTGCGCAGGCGCAGTTAAAAAAGAACATTTTGTGCAAATGCAACACGCACCAAAAAAAAAAAAAAATGAGATTGAAAGCAGCAGAAATAAAAAAAATGAAAACAACAAAAAAAAAAAAAGTAAAAATGCAATTCAATCCAAATTGTGTGGAATAGTGCATGCGCGCAGCCTGAAGCAAGTTAATTTATGCAGCAAACAACATGCAACAAAAACAACAACAATGTCGACTTGGAATATGCAATGCAACAATGCCGCGCAGCAACATTGAAAATTGTTTATGCGTCCACGTTGAAAGACATTTGTTGCAAGCTTGTCTTTGCTGTTATTGTTGCTTTTGTTTGTTGTTTTTGTTGTTGTTTTTTGTTTGTTGCGCGTTTAGTGTTAAACGCTTGATTAAAATTCTTGTAAGTGCAACACTTTTTCTTTTTTGTTTTTGGTTGTTGCTGACATGTTGCATTGAAATTGTGCGCTCCAATTTTGTTGTTGTTGTTCATTTTGATTTGCATATTTCACGAAGGCGTTTTGCATCTTATTGAAAAAAAAAAAAAAAAAAAAATCGTTTGCGACACTTTGATGTTTCGGATATAATTTATTATAGACCATTTTAAACGTTTCATCTTTACTACTACGAAATTCATTGTTGAACCGTTTTTTGAAGGGAGTTTTTAAAGGGATTTGAGCTAGGTAAAACCTATTGTAGAGATATGTCTTTTGAAAGGTTCTTGAAATTCAGATTGATAACCTTTTCTGTGAAGACGTTCATTTTTTTATAGACTCCAAAAACAACTCAACCGATTTCAGTAAAAGTTTGTAGATGTGTATTTTTTGTTCCAACTTAAAAGAAAATGGGCGGTGGGCATAGAATACATAGAATCGATCATTAGTTCAGCGTTTATTTCCGAAACAACTCGACCGATTTCAATAAAAGTTTGTAGATGTGTTTCTTTTTGGTTCAACCTAAAATATGGGCGGTATCCGTGGATACATTTTTCGCCAGTATTTAAACTACAAGAATGAAACTCTCCGTACGTGATAATAAGAACGGTATAAGTATAATCCATTAAAGAGATGGGCGTAGCCCCATTTAAGACATTCACTAAAAATGAGTATTAAGAAGCGAAAAAGTATGATTTTTTTGAAAATGGGAAGTTGGGAACTATTGGACAGTGGGGATTATAGATGTGGATAAGCTGGTTATTCTTATTCCCATCAATAAACACCAAAGAAGTTTCCATTCTACTGTGCGACACAATTTTTTTGTTTTTTCTGGAACTATTTCTGGTTCGCTGTTAAAATATTGAGAGAAAATTTTAAAATTCTGTTTTGTCTCTCTCACTACTAGGTATGATCAAAAGAGTAAATTGTATATTGTACGCAGTCACACCTTCAACTTGTAGCACAAATCTCCATGTCAGTCTTTGCCTTTTTTTCGTCTAGCAAAAAAACAACAAGCAATAAAATTTTATTATTACATCACATATGTAGGCATAAGCCAATATTTTCCCATGTCTTTTGAAAAAAAAAAAAAAAATTTAACCTAAATTATATATTTTTATTGAAATAATACATGCCAAAACAAAAGCTTTTGGTTTTGGTTTTCATTTTTTTTTTATTGTTCTTAAAACTCCACGCAAAACACTTCATAAAAAAAAAAATTGCGCGCTATGACAGCCTCGAGTCACTTAAAAAAAGCTCATAGTCTGGTATAAAAATATATAAACTTTGCCTAAAAACCAATAAAAATCATTCAATAAATCACAACAAATTAACATAAATCTTTGAGTGGTGTGGAAATTGTCAATGGGCAGAGTATGTGTTTCTTTTTCTTTTATATTTTCTGTCTTCGGATGATAATAATGACGTTGTTGTCGATCGTAAATCCTTAAAATTTTGACAAATGTACAAAAACGTATATGAGCTATAAAAAATTAAAATAAAACCATACAAAATTCTTTTTTTATTGCATATAAAAAAACAACTTAGAAATCTAAAAGAGCATAAGATACTTTTTTACATATTGCCGCAAATGGCACACAAAATGATTTCTTTCGGGTATCTTTTTTTTTTCAGCTTAAAAGAAAAATATATAAAGCAAAATGTCATAAATGTCTGCTTTGTGCGTTGCTTCAGAGTCCCTTGAGGTCTTCGGTGCGTCGCGACGTCCATTTACTCATGACTTTCTGTCTGCGAAGTGTTAATGTAAATTTATGATGCATTACTTTGCTTTAAAGTATGAAAACGAATACGAATGCCTTTGAACAATTCTTGTCGCTTTGATGCTTAAGTTTCTTCTAATAATGTAATGAAAAACAGATTTAAGAACGTAATAGATACTTTAAGTTGATTTTATGTGCAATATACGTAATTATGTATTTTTAAAATGCATTTAAAAATTGTTTTTTTTCTTTTTATGTTTAGAAAATTTTAAAGAAGCTTAAAAAATTAAATAAAAAAAAAAATTGTGACATCATTTTTTATAAGTTTAAAATTTTTAATAATGAATATACAGAAGCTCCGAAGAGTATTTAAAGAAGTATTTGATAATCCCATTGCAACGAAACCAAAAACTATAAAAATTAAATAATAAGTTTGTATTGTGGCTACACCCTAAAAATGGGCGTGGCACTTTCATGTTCGAACTTAACTTAGTCGTTGCCGAGAAAAGCTAAAGTTCCGAATTTCGGCCTCAATATCTTTATAAAATAGACAGAAAGACAGACATAGCACGATCGATTCGTCTCGTCGAGCTGATCAAATATATATATATGTATATATCTATTTTATGGGATCTAAGACGTCTCCTTCGATGCGTTACAAACTTTAAGACGAACTGAATATACCGTCCACACTATTTGTGGTGGGTATAAAAACATCTTATGACTTCACGGAAATCAAACCTTTCACAACCTTAGTTAGGGGTACGTTTGGGTGGCTGAGTGCTCAGACGACCACTACAACTCTTAGTGCAAAAAGAGGCCTAATCTTCATTAAAAGGGACGCCTAGGCTTATGGTTAAGTTCAGTGCCATAAGGATCGCTTGACTCTCGGAGAGTAAAAATACATGTTCTAGTTTACTCTAGAAGATCTGAGAAGATTATCGCTTCGTTTATTGCTATGACTGCTGTTTGACAAATAAAATATTTTATGGTGTCACAAAAATATTTTAAAAGAACAATAAGCCATACCCGAACACGGCCGGGTACTAAGGCTATTAATTTTTTATTATATGTATATTAATCAGGAAGCCTGAACGATGTGAAATTCTCAGATCCGGAAAGTGGACAACTCCCTCAACTTGGACTATTGACTTTAGATCCGTCCGTACATATATGGACTGATGCAGTTTTCTTTCATCCAAAGCTGTCTATTCAAGTCATGACGCATTACTCGGCGGTAGATGAGATTCCTTCTATTGATTTAGTAAGCACACAGTGTCCCATAGAGACTACTTCCTTACCTACCAGATTTAGCGACGGTAAGTGCAGGATAGTATTGAGTGCTTCAGTTGGAGTAGATCGTAGTGTTTTAGTTATGCATAACTCTGCATTTTTGTATCATTTGTATCCTACGGTCACCATAGTAAGACCGCATATTATAATACCTATTCTAGAAATGTTTCAATCTACATATTTTTTAACAGCATCGATATTGACCACAATACCAATATAAAATTTTATGTGCCGATCCAACCCATTTCGGTTTTTATATTGTCGTAATTGTTCCATAAATTCCGATTATTTTTTCAGTACCAATCGAAAGTTGCATCTTTTCGAATGGTCTTCTCAAAATAAATAAATCGAGTTTTTTTGATGCGCTGTGGTATGAGCTGAGAAATCTTAAAGAAACATAGTAAAGACTTTTGCATGGCTAGGCTAAGGTTCTAAACGAATATCAAATCTATAAGACTTGTACAATAAAACAATTCCTATATTTCTTTTCAGTATAACCAACAACAAAGTATGTATGTAACGCTAAAACTTTGCCTAATGCCACAATATCTAACGCCAGAACTAAATTAATTAAGCAATAAGCTGCTTAAAAGTTTCAACCGAAAATAATTTCTAATTAGAACGCCCTATCGAATTCCATGAGAAGAAAAAAAAGAAAAATTAGAGGCAGGAAATAAGTTATTCAAAGTCGTTTAGTAATTTCTTAACAAAAGCTGTACTTAATTACCGCAACCAAATAAGAAATTATAGTGACATAATTCCGTATTAAGTCAAAAGCACAAATATTTTATGCTAAGCAGCTTAACTGAAGATTGTATTGGAATTAGTAAAAGTTCAGTTTGGGTGTTGTAAAAAAATTGATTTACATAATTTACGAAATAAGCAAAAGAAAAAAAGTCAGCTGTAAAAATAGGTTAATACTTAAAAACAAAAATATATATAATTTCTGTGTGATATAAAGTGTCACCAAATTTCATAAAGCTAATCAATTTATTTTAACAATTACAGGATACATCTGATAAATATTCGCTTTTGTTATTAAACTTCAATTACAAGCATTTCCGATACTAATAACATTTTCCGTTTAGATAAAAATCAACAAATTATCAAAAACTAAAGAGAAATGTTGCGCTTCATTAACTTTATACGCTCAGCATGACACCTGAACGCCTACAAAACGTAAAAAAAAAACAAACTAACACACACAAAAATTTAAGGCTGACAAATGCAGTAACAAATCGAATAAGACAAACGACTAATAGACTAGGTCAACTAGGTTATGTACTCGTATAATTAAGGCTATTTTGTATTAGTCTAGTAGTCACATAGAAATGCCATAAATTTATTTGTTACCGTTTGCGCACTCAAGCGTTACACACAAGAAAAACAAAAGGTAACGAGCCATAAGATACAAAGATACTTTTGTATCTTTTGTTTTGCACGTTGCCTGGACAACGTTTGCACGCAGCCTGTTGAATTTATACAACGCTGCTTATGGTAATTGAATTAACATTTTCAAATTTCAAATTGGAAATTTTTGTATACACAGTCTGCGTGAAAACTATATGCCACAAATATAGAGTGAGAGTTAGATATTGTATCTTGTTTTTTAATTATTGTACTTGCTACTTTTAATTGCTACCGACAGCTTTTGGTAACATTTCTTTTTTGTTTTATTAACGAATTTATGTTGTTTAATGAAATTTAATTATTATTTATGTTTATTTGGCTTTTGTTTTTTTTCTTGGTGTTGCCTTTCAAAATTGATTTACAACGATTTTTTGGCTTGAGGCAATTTTTGAAATTTGTTTTACTATTTAGACGCGTATCATGTGCTATGTGGGTGTTGTATGCATTTTAAATGCAACATTTATGATTTCATGTTTGCGCTTCATAACAATTATGAATTAATTAATAATAATTTAAATGGTGTTAAGTGACAGCAATTAATAAAAAATTTGTAATTAGTGAAATTTTGGTTTGGAAGTGAAATTTAGATGGATGCAGTTGAGTTGGAGTAAATAAAGGAATAAGTGAAATTGAAAATGATATATAACGTTTTGAAATTTTGTATATAGATGATGCTGAATACTCAATATTTGGACAACCATCTTCACTCTCTTTTTTATCCAAAGGTGTCATATCTGACAGATGAACTGCCTACGGAACAAGCAATATCTCCAATCACACCGGATGAGATGCGTCTTCAAATTAAGAGGCTAAAAATATCCAAGCACATGGTTACGATACAGTTAGTGTAGCTTAAGCTCTGCTTTGAAACTGGTGTAATATTCTCTGTAATGCTCTTCAATGCAATGGCTCGTATTCATCACTTTCCTTTTTAGTGGAAGTACTTATTCAATTATAATAGCTCCAAAAACCTGGAAAACCTTTATCTTTACTTTCAATATTTTCAAAAATATTTGAACGTATCTTTTTGACTCAGATGCTGGCTGTTTCGGCTATTCAGAGTACATTTTCTGGCCATCAGTTTGGATTTCGGCAGCATTATGCTGGAGATCTATCACATAAGTTCCTGAATGACTTTGGCAGGTAAGACAATTGTTGCATTATAACAGTTAATAGCAGCAAGTCACAGCATTGTACATTAGCTGAACGAAATGGAAAGTGTCTTAATGTCTCACTTAAAAATGTAGTAATACCTGAAATAAATTTTGTTCGATATTTAGGAATGTTTTTGAAACGGCGACTTACTTGGCGCAGATCCAGAATTCAGGCTGAACTGGCTGTTTAAATCATCGTGTAATCTAAGATCGAATAATAAACTAATTGTTTATAGATCAATCCAATCTCTGTGTTACCGTCCAGCATTAATAGAGTTCAAGTACTTCAAAATAAAGCACTCCGACGTATTGCTGGTGCACCATAGTATGTGCGCCGTGGAGCGCTTACCCAAGATCATTGTATATCGACTGTTATGGAGCAGATTAAGCGATATGCCAGCAGATACAATGATCGTCTCAAAGGTCATGTCAATCAATTGACTATGGCACTAAGTTCGAATTCATGCCGAAGCAGGTTGAAGTGACTTGACTCACACGTCACAAGCGAGTTCAGTAGGGAGAAAATATATCACAGTATATGGTGACCCCGACGTTCATAAGTGACGTCATTTAATTACAGTACCCATCACATTATTTGTTGCTGTACACTCATGTAAATTCTTTCTTTTAAATAAGTTTTAGGTCTAACATTTTTAAAAATACTCACTTATTTACGATTTTTTTCGATGTCGAGGGAGGTTTATTGTGTAAAAATCTTATACTATCACCTGTACGGTGTGGTCTTTTAAAGTTTCGTATGCTATGCTGCTTAGTCTCCGAGACATATAAAACTCTGTTAACTATTTCAATCAATAAAAACTCTACTTTGACATACATAAAACTTGTACATATGCGGTAAAAATGCTACTAGTCACATTGCCACAAACGAAATCTCTCAATCTATGAAATATGTATTCCCAAAACCATGCAGCAAATCCATAAAAGTTATTAAAAACAACTTTAAACATTTTGCATTATATTTTTTTTTCCGTAAATAAATTCAAAAAAAGGAAATATCACAAACAAATTCAAAAAAAAAAAAAAAAAAAAAAACGTTTGCCAAACGTCAAAGTTTCGACTACAATATTAACAAGCCTCAAGGCGATACAATTGCGTATATGTAAATATAGAAGGACTTTACTTCTTTCTTTTTTTTTAGTCATTTCTAAGCTTTCTGTAGTAGTTTTGCAATTGCATTTCAATTGAAGTGGAAAGGTATTTCTCATATATACAATTTTGTATGCATGTATCTCAAATTGTAAAGTATAAATTCAAATAGAAACTTTTACATTTGAAATATTACCGAAATTTTTTGCATAAACGACTTTTACCAAAAAATAAATAAATAAAAAAAAAAAGGTAAAGTAATTTAAAAGTGGGTTAGAGAGCATTTTTGGTTGATTCAACTGGAGAAGTTTTTTATTATTATTTATTTTTTGTGAATAAGTTTAAAATGATTTGCTAGCTTTTACAATTTTTTAAGTTTTGCAATATAAAAACTTCATCACGAGCTGCATTGCGTTGCTGATTTAAAGCTGAAAATATTTTTAGATTTTGGCTCATTAGCCTAAAGCTAAACGGGAAAAAAAGATTTTCATAAATATCAATTAAGTTGAGAAAAGAAATATGTAGTATCACAAGTGACAAGTGAGCAGCAGAAAAACATGTTACAACTATGTCTGTGACTACTGGGCGTTTGGCTATTGGCTGAAATGTATCGCGCAGCTACCTGAACGAACGAGCGAGTAAGACCAGTGAGACCCACGCACACGCGTCAAATGATTAAGCACGCATAAAGCTAAAAGATACAAGTTTGAAGAGGGGGAAAACTAAAGAGATACATTTTTTTTCATACAAAGACAAATGCATCAACGACAACTGACAGTGCTGCATAAATCGTTGCATCAAGACATGGCACTAAGGAATCGTTGACATGCAGCATAGAGGATTATACTATGTGCAACATGCAACAGCTGGCATAGTGCAAAGGCAATTAGACTGTGTATATGAGCTGCGGTGCTGAGGTGTGGCAGCGAAGAAATGCCGCCAACTTTAACGCTTAATTGGACAATTTACTGGGTTTTTAATTTTTTTTCTTGAATTTCTCGTTTTCATTTGTCTATTTTTATGTTCTTTTGTGCTCTATAAAATGTTTAATTTAATAATAGATCGAGCGAGCGAGCGAACGAGCGACCAACTGCTCGAATTTAGGTGTTGATGCGTTACGTGGGCGCGTGCGTCTAGAAATTTGGGGTTTGTCCTATGC
This sequence comes from Leucophenga varia, assembly GCA_018903435.1. NCBI lineage: Eukaryota > Metazoa > Arthropoda > Insecta > Diptera > Drosophilidae > Leucophenga > Leucophenga varia. Next base: position 631,522 of record JAEIFJ010000518.1, on the reverse strand, counting down.
TTCATTGATTTTTTTTTATTTTTGTGAAGTATTTATTGATTGAAATATTTTGTGAGAGTTGTAGTTATTTAAAAATGAATTAAATTTATTAACTGAAATTAAACAGAAAATGAACTATCATAGTCAAAGCTCTTTCAAAACATGAAATACAAACAACTGCTTTATGAGCGCAAATGATAGTTTTTTCTACATGGCTGAAAATGAAACGGCATCAGTATTGACTTTAGATAACATATGAAAGCGCCAAAAAAGCAAATTCGGGGTCACCAAAATGTTAAGTATTTTTTAGGCGTTTTATATTTTTACAAAAAGTTTTTAAATGCTCAAAAACATCATCATTTTATATGCCGAAACAGAAGTAACAATTGAAACGGCTCCCAGCACAGTTGTGAAGCAGTACTTATAAAAAAATTAAATCAAAATAAACAATCTTTATATATATAAATTAGTAAAAATGATTCTATGTCCGCTATGGACGTTGAAACCATTGAACTGATGAGTCCCAAAGCGGTTTCATGTGAAAGGTAACAATGCAAATATAATTATAGATCATTAAAAAATGCATTAGACACATTCGATTAACTCATGAAGTCAATTTTCCACTTTTTTTTTTTTTGGGCTTTTTTGTATGTTTTTATACTAGCCCGAACATATTTTTGTATCGCTGCTATCAATAGAAAAAAAGTAATTTTTAGTGCTTTTTGTATGTTTTTATAATAGCACATAGAGATTTTGGTTACGCTGCAAAAAAAAAAAAAAATGAAAAAGTACAAAAATGACACCAAAAAGCAGATGGGCAACGAATAATAGCCAAAAGAGCAGCCGAGAGAGTAGCACATGCCGTAAATTATTAAGGTTTATTTGTAAACTTTATGTCTAAAAAGAAAAAAATATTGCTATGTCCGCTATGTACTTTGAAACCAATCAACCAATCAGTTCCAAACTCATTTCATTTGAAAGGCAAACATGCCAGTATAATTATAGACCACTAAGTATGTGCATTAGGCATATTCGATTCTTTAATGAACAAAAATGTTTGCTTTTTGTATGTTGTGATCTCGCTGCAATAAAAAAAATGGTATTTTTTAGTGCCTTTCATTACGTTTTCATATTAGGCCCAACATATTTTGGTTACGCTGCAATAAAAATTAAAAAGTACAAAAAATGCCGGCAAAAAGCGCTGCAATTGCATAAAAACTTTAGATGGGAAACAGAAAAGAGAGGAAAGAGCAGTCGAAACGCCACACAGTGGGGCAAAAAAAGTAGCCGTTGACAAATTGATTTTGAGAGCGCATTTCTTAACCGATTTTTGATTTTTTGGTTTTAAATTAAAGCTAATAAAATTTCGGTTTTTTTCGGGGTTTTTTAAATACAAGTTCCATTCTTTTTTTATTAACCTTGAAAAATGAAAAAAAAAAAAAAAATTTTGTTTGAATGCTTTCAGTTTTTGAGATAATACTTGAAATTAATCCAAAATACCTGAAAGTTCTTCATTTACCTTCCCTTGAAAATTTGTCAAGGGATAGGCGCTCTCAAAAATCCGTTTGTCCACGGCAACTTTTTTTGCCCCACAGTGCGCCAGTACAACGTGGTACGTAGCACACACTGGGTTCGCTAATTTTTAATAAAAAATTATAAATCTCCACTTTTTCTTGATATTTCAAAACTCGCTGATGTTTATGCTTATTAAATTAAGATTGCCTAAAGCTGTTTAGGGTTTTATATGAAAAAAAATAAGTTCTGTAGGAAAAATTGTAGCACAATATATGGTGACCCCGACATTCAACACTGACGAAGTTTAATTGCAGCAACATATTAGTTATTGCTGTGCCTTCGTGTAAATTCTTTATTTTAAAGGTTTACATTTTAAAAAAACTCACTTATTTCCGATTACACCTTTATGGGTCATAAACGCAATGTCGCACAAGAAAAGTTATGCACTTTATGAGAAAAGTACTTCCCATTGATGTTTACAAAGGCAAAAATACATAAAAAAACAGCGACAAAACGAGCTCAATAAAAACTGTCAGTCAGACAATAAAACAAAATGATAATTTAGAATTTTTTTTTTTTTTATTAGCGACAAAACTGAGCCAATGCTACGAGGACTACACAAACTAGCTAAATTTTAATGACATTTTTGCAAAAAAACAAAAGAATACAGAGTCAAGTAGGTGGGTGGTTAAATGTAGGTGTTTTCGTTTATGCCACAAATGACTTCAAAGCATGCTACGCAACAATTAAGAAAGAAAGAATATAAAAAAAAAAAATGGGTGAAGGAACTACGTTGTTGTCTTTTGCCACTTTGTGCCGCAAATTCGTCACAGTCAATGATGCAGCCGCTTAATATAAACTATTGAAGTACGCTCGCAGCGTGTTTAAATAGTTCTAGATACATTTCGCTCGCTTGCGGCACAACTAAATAATTTCACTTTTTAAGAACCCACATACGAAAGACGCATAAATTATAAAATAGGCATGGGCAGCTGTCAACACTTGGCGGCAGCGGTGCTGGTGTTTTGCTGTGGAGTGAAGTAGATACATTTTGCTTATTGTCTTGTCTAGTTGCAACGCTTAATGCCCTACCATGCTATTCTATTCTAAAAATACAACTCAATGTGCGTCTGTGTGTTGCACGCACAAAAAAAAAATGTGGAGCAAATTGTCGCAGGCTTTAAAGTATTGCCGCCAGGAACAACAACAACTGTTGCAGCATAGAGTTCGAAATAATGAAATAGTTTTATTTTTTTTTTTTTAGTTTTTGTTTCAGGGCGTTGCTGGCAGGCGTTGTACACGTTGCCGCCTACTATTTTTGGTTCGCCTGCAATTATGTCTGCCAAATAACAGTCACCCACCCAACCCCGCTTCAATGTTCGAGTTTAAATGATTTCCTAGTATATTTATCAAATAAAAATTAATGTTTTTGACTATGACGCGTTCGCGCTTTAATTGAAATTTTATTACATAGTTTGGGTATCTTTTGTGACCGCACACAATGACGCTGTTGTGTCTGTCTGTCCGTCTGTCAGTTTCACTTTTAAGTATTATTTTTATTTTTCAGGTTTTGGTGGCGTTGCCATAATTTAATTAAATTGTAATATACTCCATTGTTGAGGTGTTTGGCGTTAAGAAGGGATGTCTCAAACAAGTCTCGACAACTTCAAAGTTAATGTCTAAACGTGTCGGCACTTTTGGTTTGAGTATCTTTAAGGATCATTTCACAATACTCGTGCTTGTGATGTTTTCCAATGACATTCTGTGTTGCATTTTTTCATGCTTTAAGTATAATTTATGAGCTATATGCTTTAGTACTAAGTCTTAAGACTTCTACTCTGAAAGGGTATATTTGCTTATGTGTTGCCATAAAATATGCTCATGGGAACTGTAACAAATTGTTGAGGGTGTATGCAGTGAAAGTGTTGTAGATACATTTGAAAAGGTGTGTTTGTATCTTAAAGATCAAAGTTTAATATGAAACATATTTGTAATAAGAAAAACAAATATAAGGGTAAAGAGTTACAAATTCTGTAACTGGAAGTTATTTAGATTGAATTTATGCTTAGGTAATGCTACCCTTTAAGTTACGGGAATTTAATTAAATTAATTAGATTGCCATATTTGACCCGAGCCATTCGATACATGCTTGTGCTGTAGCACGCTTTGAACCGAAAAGAAATATACTAAAAAATAATCAAATCCAAAAAAGGGCTTGTAAAGAAAGACTTAGATTTTATTGACCCCAAATTTCCGATATAATTTTCATAAATAGAAAGAGTTGGCTGTGGAGAAGAACCCATATTCCACATCTAATTAGCAAAAGCTTCCTTTTTGCTCCCTTTAAAACATCTCAGTAGGGAACATTTCAACGTAATATACTCTGTAGGATCAGAGCCAATCAGTACAGTTAAGGAAGGACTGTAGTTTGGAGGGCCATAAGAAAGATAGATCGCTCAGCGATTTTAACGGACAAAGTCCTTAATGCCTTAGTCTACATGACCTAAGTGCATGATACAAACAGAGAGTTCTAACATGTCTGGAGTGTCTTCTTCCCTACAACTTCTACAGCTTCTGGGAAAAGGAATACATAAGCTGGCCCGTGCTGCCCAATAGGCCATTCTGGTACGTTTGGGATCAATCGTTGGCCAAATAAGCTTAGCTTTTCTGCAGCTATTCATTTATAGTATTATTGTCTAAAGAGGTGAAATAGTTCTTAGTTTTGGGTACCCTTCACCGATTGCGATCTGTACCACAACTGGCAGGGATTGACCCCATGAACCGCTTCTAGTCAGCCTGTCAGCTTGCATGTTCACGGGAATATTAACATGCCCTGGGACCCATAAAGGACAGACTATATTATGTCGACCAACAAGATTATTTCTATATTCCCAAATCTCTAACTGTACCAGTAGCTTGCAAGCCACTTGTACAGCAGATTTCCGTTGGAACACACTGCAGATACTCGGCAGACGAAAAGAACTCTGCCAAGTCTTCTGAGAGTACACCTCCTTTTGCTCATTTTTGGCAATCTTTGTCAGTATGAATAGGACTCACTATTAAAGTACTTTTAGGGTTGGATTTTTCTTCGGCTTAGTTACTCCACTGCTTGTGGTGTGTGTGGTCGACCGCGATCTTGACGTGGCAGGAGCATCATCGGTACTATCTGCCACTATCTCTGAGAGTGTGTTCCAACTAGGCATAGAGATGCTGTCTAAATTAGACGTCTAGTCCCGAGAGGTCCGAACCTAGCGTGCTTTGTGTAAATAAAATGGACTTTGCTATCAAAAGAAAAAAAATACCGTTAAAATGTTTATACGGGTATTATTAGTTTGTCGAAAAGTTTGACCTAATATTCGAAACTTTAGTTTCTCTCGGTTATAGGCAATTCATACATTAGAACCAAAGACCCTCGTGCATTTCAGGCATATAACTTATACAAATCGATCACTCGTTTTCGAATTTTTAAATGAAAAAAGTTTTTACCTTTGAAGTTATCTCAACCTCAAAGGTAATATTTTTTCCTTGTTTTATTTCAGAAGGCCTACTTTACAGACAATTTATATACAATAATTCTGTCACAAACTGTCACATAGCCTAATAAAAGTAAACCATTAAATTGAGATATCAATTTTCAACTACACTCAGCAATGAAACCTCTAAGAGCATAAAAAAAATTTTGTTGAATCAAAAGTGACTTTGCTATTAAGAAAATGGCTTATTATGTAAACTGACACATAAAAACACTACACAACAAGATTTCAAAATTCAATGATTTTTTTTTTTGTTTTTGAGACCATTAAATGGAAACAACACCCACACGCTGCTGACCCAAATCATTTGTAAGATTAACACAACTTGTTCCTCTTCGAAAAAAAAAAAAAGAAATCTTGAAATAAGCTGACACGCGTCAATCAGTCAAGCGCATGCATACAAGTCAGATTTCCAGGAACTTATTGATGAATGAACTTATGAAATGAATGCCAAGCAAACTCGTATTGTGAATGGCCAAATGAAACCACAAACAAAGCCAAGCAAGTCAAAAGCAGAAATATCAATGTTACTGCTGCTGCTGCTGCTGATGATGATGTTGAATATTGTTTTGCTAGATGCATGACTTCATGCATCCTTAATTTTGTGCAAACACAATAAAATTCAAGTAAAACGACAGACGGACAGACGGACAGACAGAGATCATTTGAAAACTAATGAATGCGGTAACTAACTTAAAATTACTACAACAGAGAAGAGGAAGTAGGGGTGAAGTGGAACAGGACATTCAAGTAAAAGTTGCCAAGTCAGCTACGAGATGCGTGTAACGCATTTATAGCTTGTTTATTGAACACTTTGTGGCAATTAAGCTGCTGCTGCCTTGAAACTGACAAAGGATCTTCGAGTATAACGTAACCATTTTCATTAATTCAAGTCAACGTTTGGCAGGCAAATGTATTAATCAAGCTCGGTTCGCTTGTTCGGTTTACGCCAAATGCAAATGTGAAAAAAAAAAAACCAAAAAAAGTACACAAAAATACAAAATTGAAAGAGGTATGCACACCAAAAACTTGCCAAGTCACTTCTAACTTCTTGAGTGCCTTTGTACAGGCAAGCAAACGAATGACTTCTATCGATGGATAATTAATTGCAACGCAGCATGTGTGTGCAACAGAGCAAAATATGCTCTCTCTTATACTTGCCCCCAAAACTCTTGCAAGTCTCCAGAGATGCGCAACGTACGTTGGCTGGCAATCAACCCAGGGTAATTAAAAATTAATTCATTCTTCCTGTGCGTTCAAGTATGCTACGTAGCAGGCGTACATCCTTTCCCCTCTTCATGCACAATGCAGTCAGTGTAAGTCAAGTACCGTCCGAAATATTTCAAACTTCGTATACGAGCGCATATATTGGAAGTCATCAACGCCTGCCGTGCGCAGCAGCAGCATCAGTGCAGTCTTCTTCCGAAGAAGAACAACTTCAGCTCAGCGCCTCCACATGTGGTGGCGGCGGCGGCAATCTTCTGGCACTTTTGTATTTTATTCTTTTTTTCGTTTCGCGTTCGTGTTGAAATTTTTGCTGTTATCCTTCCACCTTTAGATACAACTTTGTCTTCTTCAACTGGACTCGACTTGTTTTGATTGCTGTGCTTACTTGGCCCTTTTTGTATTTTTTTTTGTCCAGGTACTTTGACTAGTTGACTAACTGACTGACTGACTATCTGTCACGTTGACTGAGTGCGTTGCGTGTGTGTGGGCTGTACAACTTGTTTTTCACTTTTATTTAACTTTTGTTTGATTGAAAATAGTGTTTTGGTCTACAGCGTTCTTACTTTTAAAATTAAATCAGCTCTTTTGCATGTGCAAATTTCATGAAGAATAATGGAGAATGTGATTCAAGCCAGCAACCTCTGTAAGACGTGTCTATCCACCCATCCAGCGTTCTTTTGCGTATACAACTGGGTTCGAAATCGATAGAGTAATGAATTAGCTATCGCTCAGTTTGTGGCGGAACTCGATTCGTAAACGGATCCCGAAAAAATAATATTGGGTTGTTCAATAAGTAATGTCGTATTTTTTCAATAGATGACGTCTCTTTAACATATCTTAGGTTGTACTAATCGCATCGGGTCATCCTGTACGGCGATTTAAAGAGGTCACCCAGAGCTACAAGGACACTCAGACTGTGTTGTGATCATATGTTTCAGTCTCAAGTTATAGCGCACCAAAGATGGAGTCCACCAAGCAAGAAGTTCGCCATATTTTACGTTTTTACTACCTGAGAGGTAAAAATCCAACGAAGGCGGCCTAAAAAATTGTGAAGTTTATGGGCCCGATGCTGTAACGATTCACACAGCACAGCGTTGGTTCAATCGATTTCGTTCTGGTATAGTGGATGTCAAAAATGTACCCCGTACTGGTAGGCCAATCCTCGTAGAAACCGATAAAATAGTCGAAATCATCCAAGTGGACCGGCATGTTAGCACTCGTTCGATTGGCCATGAACTGGGTATAAAACATACAACCATTTGGAACCATTTGCAGAACATTGGATTTCAAAAAAACTAGATGTTTGGATGCCACACGAATTAACGCAAAAAAATCTTTTGGATAGCATAAACGCTTGTGATACGCTGCTGAAACGGAACGAATTCGACCAATTTTTAAATCGGATGGTGACTGGAGATGAAAAAGTTGATTACTTACGATAACGTCTAGCGAAAAAGGTCGTGGTTGAAGCGCGGAGAGCCGACCCAAGCCATCGCCAAGCCCGGATTGACAACCAGAAAGGTTTTTGCTGTGTGTGTGGTGGGATTGGAAAGGAATCATCCACTATGAGCTGCTCAACTATGGCCAGACGCTTAATTCGATCATCTACTGCGAGCAACTTGAGCGTTTGAAGCAGGCGATTGACCAGAAGCGGCCAGAATTGGTCAATCGGAATGGTGTTGTGTTCCACCAGAACAACGCTCGGCCTCACACATCTCTGATGACCCGCCAGATGCTACGGGAGCTCGGATGGGACGTCATATCGCACCCACCGTATAGTCCGGACCTGGTACCAAGTGATTACCATCTATTCCGGCCATGCAAAACGCTCTTGGTGGTACTACGCTGGCCCCAAAAAAGGCTTGCGAAAAATGGTTGTCTGAGTTTTTAGCAAATAGGGGGGGATTTATAAGGGGGCATAATGAAGTTTCCTTCTAAATGGCAACAAGTTTGATTTTATTATTACTGTTCGGAACATGTTTACTTCGATCTCAGAGACCATCTATTGTAGACTTCGCTGATTAGATGAATTGATCTAAAATTTTGTTTCTTAAGAACCTTGGAATCTTTTTGGAAGTCGTCGTTTTTGCTTGTTCTTCAGATATAAAATAACTTCCCAGAAAAAGGCGTCTATTTATGGCTATGATATCGAAATTAGAGATTCAATGCGCTGGGGTCTCCTGCCATTGGTTTCTTTTAAGTCTACCGTGAACTGTTCAGATTGGTGTAAGTAATTTTTTTATTTTTTCCTACTCAACTGCACTAAAAGTTTTGTTTTTCTTGTACTTTACCCCTCTATGAAATTCTTGGTTCGGCGCATTCTGTTGCTCAGATTCCATCGTTGTTTTCTGGAAAAATTCTACTCATTTCGGCGTTGGTGCTAAGCTGCTCTGGACTAAATAACGGTACCTTTCATAGCTAGGAGGTCAGTTTGCTCTTTGAGGGATATGTTCGAATACGACGGTATCCATTAAAGCTATAATCTATTATTTTCGTCTAGTGTTGTCAGGGTATGTAAAGCCTTCCCTAAGCTTCAATCTGACTGCTTTTGAATTCAGCGCTTTCTTAGCGGATCAACTGATTTCTTTATCATAGCTGTGATACTTCCCATCGATAAGCTAGTGTATTTACCCATTTACCTAATAGTCTTCCAAGATATTTTATCAGACCAATTGATTTTACTTGATGATCATCTCATATCTAGGCATTGTGGTGAGTTGTGTTCCCTTAGCACAGGTAGAAACACGCTTCTGACAAAAACTTAAAGTGGTTCTGTCACCGTTCATTGAAAGACGTGCTTTAAATGGAGTTAGAACTAGTATCACTTCTAGTGCTGTTGTGATTCAAAGACAGACAACCCTTTGCAGTGTTTCTAAGTATTTGAGCATTTCGCCAAATACTGCTGCTCCAAAGAGTATTGAGAGTTCTACTACCACTTAGAGTAGAGCCAGAGCATGGCACGTATATGATACAGTTTACGAACTATTGTTGACGGATCAAATCTCTTAATTTTACTGTCCAATATTTTCACCACTGTGCAGCTAATTTTAAGCGGAACTATGCCGTTAGTTTTTATTTTTTTTTTTTTTGTTATTTCAGTCAAACGGAATTCAATATTAAATAAATAATTTAATTTATTTTTAATTAATTAAATACGTTCCAAATACAAACAAAAGCCACATAGTGTGCATTTAACAAATTAGAGCAACATAAATGAATTTCGAATGAATTGTGCAAAACCCACACAACTAGCGCCTTAGGTGGTACGGACTAACACGTACACAGATGCAGTTACATATTTATAAATAAATAAATTTAATAATTGTAACCACGACAAATAGTATCTAAAAGTAACTACTGCTAAAAATAATTATAAAAACCATAAAAAAAAATATATTTATACGAAAAGTATCGTTTATGTATTTCAATTTGCCACTATTTATGAAATTCATATTTAATTAATTTATACAAATTTATCGCCCGGAGAGTGAAAACCACAAAGCAAACACGTTCCACATAATAAACTAAGCTGCGAATGGCAACTGTTACAACAAAATCGTTTAAATATGACAATTTTTTTTTTTATTTTTATTTGAAAGTTTGTTACCACAGCTTGAAAAAAAATAAAAAAAATAAAAGTCAAACAAATTAGGCACATATATCAAATAAAAATAAAATAAAAAAATAAAAAATTGTTTGGCTTTTTTTTTTTTTTTTTGAATGAATTGAACCCGCGTAGTTTATTTTGATTACTTTGAGCCCTTTTCGCTGTTGTTGACCATAATTGATTAGCTTTGAACGCACATTTTTACGGATTTTATTGTTTTGTAAAAGTTTTAAAATTTTTTTTGATTTTTTTGTTATTTGAGTAGCTTTGGCAACCACATTGCTTTCATCTTGACACTGATGCTAAATGATGTCATTTTAAAGAGTTTTTTTCGAAAATATTTGAGTTTTTATGCATTGTTTGATTGTCATTCAAATGTATGCATTGAATAGCTGAGTTCAGAGTTGTATGCAGTTTGATGAATTTCAAAATAAAAAATAAAAAAATAGAAAAAAAGGTTAATAAAAGCTTTTGTTATTGATCTATTTTGGTAAATGAATATATTGTTCAAGTTTACACGATTAAGGTTTTGTTGCTTATAACAATGGCATGGAAACGGATTAAAGTTTCTTTTGGTTATAAAAATAAAAATTTTTATTTTAAATGAACAAGGCAGAATTGTGATTTGTTTAAAAATAGAAAGATTTAGTTGATTAAATAGATACATTTCAAAATAAATAATATTTAAATTAAGGTAATTTTTCTGTTCACATTTTTTTTCGAACATGAGACATGCATGAGAATGTGTTTAACAAAATAAATAAAATTATTTAAAACTAGCTTCAGCAAAATTTCAATTTTAACTTGCCACAAACAAGCCGACGCCCAGCCTCTATAACCCAAAAACAGATTAGCAAGCGTACAAAGAATTCCTTAACATACTCCTTAACATCTCCAAATGACATAGAGAGCTCCGTAATTTATTTTAATGATGCCGTAGCTGAAGCGGCAATTAACTCTACTCCGCATTTAATTTAAAGGGATACTAAAACTTATTTACACCTGCTTCAATTCGAAATCAAATTGATAATAAAAGAAGACTTAGGAAAATCTGGCAAACTATAAGGATCTGGCAATAAGGGATCTAAAATTAAAGCTTAATCAGAATAAAAATAAAAATATAAAAAAATTATCTGACTAATTTAAGCGCAACCAGAGACAGAAATTTGTCCTTATGGAAAGCCACTAAAAAACTCAGAAAATCGACAACTTTTAACGCACCATTAAGGAAACCAGATGGTACTTGGGCTAAAATAGAACGTGATAAATCGACCCTACTAGCAGACTTTTAAGAAAATGCCTTTACAAATAACACACAAACCTGTTATAATAATTCAGAAACCTGTAGCAACTCAGAAAATATTAAAATTCGAGATATAACTACTAAGGAAGTTAAAAATATGATCGACAATATCAAGGCTAACAAGTCATCTGGCTATGACATGATAACTGGGAAGTTGCTTAAAGAACTTCCTATAAATGCTATTTATTATCTGCGGAATATGTTTAACGCAATAAAATAAGATACAAATATTTTCCCAAGACGTGGAAGGTAGCCGAGTTCATAGCTATTCCAAAACCTGTTAAAGATGCCACTAGTGCAGCGTCTTACCGTCCGATAAGCCTTCTTCCAATACTATCAAAAGTTTTTGAAAAAAAATATTCCTTAACAGACTTTAACACATCCTTGATAATAGCTACATCATTCCTGACCATCAGTTTGGGTTTCGGAAACATCACTCAACCATGGAATAAATTCATAGAGTAGTTAACAAAATTTCTACAGATCTAGAAAATAAAAAGTATTGTATAGGTGTATTTCTTGATGTTGAAAAAGCTTTCGACAAGGTATGGCACATTGGTACATGATCGACACTTCTATGTAAAAGTTAAAGACGCTCACTCTACAATAAGGCCAATTAAAGCAGGTATACCTCAAGGTAGCGTTCTTGGACCACTCCTATACGTCCCTTTTTACACAAGACTTACAAGACTATTTAAAAACAAGCAAGAACGTTAACTTCGGAAACACCGAAGCTCAAATACCCACCACACGAAACTATATTAATTTTTTTTGAAAAATAAAAAAATAGAAGGTGAGTTTGTATGGGTCTATATGTTATAGTGGCTCGATCCTTGTCATATCGGTAACATATTCATAGGATAACAGTAAAAGTGATTTTACACAGAGTGGAGTGAATATATCCATAAATAAGAACTATTTTCATACAAAATCTGAAAAATGTGCGCTTGGTTTGTATTAGGGGCCATATCAAAAAATGGGCGTGGCACCTTTCTTTTGAAATTGGATGTCATTAGAAGTGCTTTTTACCTATATATGTAGTAAATACATTTACAAATAATAACTATTTTCATACAAAAAAATCGAAAAAAAATGGTAAGTTTGCATGGGGGCTATATCTAAAACTGGGCGTGGCACCCTTCTTCTGATGTTGGATGGATGGATATTGGATTAGAAGTGTTTTTACCGGATTTGTAGTCAAAACATTCATAAATAATAACTATTTTCATACAAAAAAATCGAAAAAAAATGGAAAATTTGTATGGGGGCTATATCTAAAAGTGGGCGTGGCACCTTGGTTTTGCCATACAAACTGCTTAGGAACACAAAAAGCTTAAGTTTAAAGTTTCAGGTCAATATCTTTAAAACTTTAAGAGAAACACGCATTGCAACAGACGGACGGACAGACAGACGGACATGGCTAAATCGATTCGTCTCATCGAGCTGATCAATAATATATATACTTTATGGGGTCTCCGATGCCTCCTTTAATGCGTTACAAACTTTCCGACAAACTGATAATACCCTTCACACTATGTGTGGCGGGTATAAAAAAACTCATTTCTTCAATTTAAACATCAAAATTTATAACGAAAAAAAATTGTTAAAATTATTATTTTTATAAAGACTTCTTAAGTATATTTATTTTTAAATGCAAATAAGTAACAATGAAAATAAAGTAAATCTTCATATTTGGTAATGCTTTGTATGTAAAGAACTTAAAATTCATTTTTGGTTTAAATAAAATAAGCTTCTGTAATGCTTTAAATACATAAAAATGAAAATTGTAAAATATAATTCATATCAAATGTTTTTTTTTCTCTCTCTATCTACATAGATTATTAATCTGTACAGAAAATACCTCATATGTAAATTTCTGCACATTTTCCAAACTCAAATTAATCTTGAAGTAATTTCAAGAAATCACCATAAAATGGTTTAGTTAATATTTGAAACATTTTGGTTATTATTACCGTTTCTGCACCATCAACGAAAACCAAACCACCTTTGGCAGGATCAACACAACCGATACGCATAACACCATTATGCTTGGTGCGACCAATAAACAAAGGTTGTCCATCATAGGTGCAACCATAGCGTACAGTAAATGGTGGCATACGATTTGAATTAAGTTTATACAACAAAATCCATTTATAGCCTTCGCCAACAAGTAAATCAAAATGTTTCACCTTATGTATTTTTCCCGGATATTGTATATAAGCTCTATCCTTCAAAGGCACAACATTTGCCAGTACACGTTCACCATTGATAATAGTACGTCCTATAAACATTGGTATACTTTCGCATAGTTCTTCACCAATAATACCATCAATTAGGGGAATATTATTGCTTGTGACATGTAGCCAAATAGCTTATAAAAAAAAAAAAAAAATTTAGTTTTGAAAGCGAAATACGGCGTCATTAAAATTATTTTTTACTTACGATCTATACCCAATTTCTCTGCACGATGCATCTTATTGGATTGTATATGCAGTCAAAACTTATTCGGTGAACGTCTTAAAGTGTACAGAGTTTCGTTTAATATATTTTCTTTTTCTATAAATACAATAAATTTACTCACCTATTTGTACCAGACTTTGCAGTTGTATTTTCTAGCAAATCAATTTTTTTATTGTGTATTCTGGCTGCTTTATAAATTAGGCGTGCGTTCAAATTGATTTGGAGTGCTTAGTGCACAACTTGATTATTTCAAATTATGAAAATATAGTGCAACTGCGCACACAACCTTAGATGCACTTTCTTGTCAAGTTTTCAATAAATAAAGAAAAAAACAATTAAACAAAAAACTTACAGACACTTTCTGCAACTTAAACTTCCTTGAAATTAGTGATGCAAAATATATTTTACCTTTTTGCAACACTAGAAACAGCTTGTTGCATTATTAGTGTTGTAAAAGAACTAAAGGTGAAGCAGCTGCGCTTCATATAAACTCACCACACTTGCCTTATTTTCAACAAACTATTAAATTCGAGGTTTGTGCTTTTTTGTGACAAATAAAATGATTCTAATGAAAAAAAATTAATATATTAAAACCACAATACCTAATCTATGCTGGTGTAATTATGCATGCAATTTTGCACAAAATGCTCGACTGCAAACTTGCAGATAAGCAAAAAAAATCAAATAGAATTCAAATATAATAAAAATAAAAAACACTTTCACTTGTTTAATTTCTAAATAAACCACAAGAATTATTTCATAAAATAAAATAAGCGACATTTTCATGCCGTTGACTTTTTACATTTCCATAAAACACCTAAAACAAAATATACATTTTTATGAGCACAATAATAAGCTTAATAACAACACAAAATAGCACCACCACTACTCCTGTACTACAAGCAGCAAATATCGTATATGAAGCGTCTAATAAAATCTGAAAAAAGCTATATTAACTTACAACAGCTTTTTGGATACATGGTGCAACCTAAGCGTGTAGCGTTGCAGTTGGTAAAATTCAAACCGAATTTATTTTTATAACTTGCAGACGCGCACAAATTTAAGATATTCACATAAAAAACTACCTACAACAACTTCCAAAAAAAAAAATAAAACAGAGAAGAACACGATTTTTATCGGCTTTTTAATTTGCTTTTTATTCGATATCATATTTCATGCGCTCGCGAGTGTCAGAGTCTCAAATTTTAAGCCAAACAGTAACGTTTCAGGCATGCAGTCAGTCGAACCTTTTAACCAAAAGCGATCTTAACTTGAGTCAAAAGACGTCATAATGTCATAAAAATGTCACATACTTTTAATAACTTTATGACGATTGAGCAAACATAAACTAAACGAGACAAACACATCAGATACTGTCTTGAGTGTGGTGTGTGTCATATCATTATGCCCGAGATACTCCTCCAAATTCTACGAAATATATTTTACGTGCTTTAAGGTTTGTGCTTGCAGTTTTAATTTTGGTTTAAAGATTTGATTTCAGCTCATAAATTTGTAGTAACAAATCCTTTGGTTGGCGATGTTTGTATTTATTATAATATGCAAAGTTTTTGTGATTTTTAACTGGAAAAAAATTATAATGCAGTCGTAAAGATTTCAAAAATAAAAAAAATTGTATAAACCTAAATTTTTTTTTAAATAAACTGTTTCAGATAAAAAATCGTAAGCTGTGTGGCATTTAAAGTGCTTCATTGAGGGTTATTAATTTTTATAGCAATATTAATATTTTTATATCTAGTGTATCTACAGAAAAATTCAAAGTGGAACATATGTGGATTCTAAAATGTTCATTTAAAAGTATTTATGATTTTTCATAATTAAAAACATTTTTATATTTTACAAATAATGCCGTTTTACACTGCAATTTACTACCTTTTGCCTTGATCAGATTAAATAAAAAATCGCATAAACTTAATTTTTTTTTAAATAAACTAATTTTGATCAAAAATCTTAAGCTGTGTAATATGGAGAATGCTCTATTAAGGTGTACTAATTTTTATAGCAATATTATTATTTTTTTATTAAAGTGTATCTACACAAAAATTCAATGTGGAATTTATGTGGATTCTAAAATGAACAGCTTAAAAATATTTTTGTCTATTCATAACACTGATCGACAAAATTAGCGTTTTTTATACCCGCCACACATAGTGTGAAGGGTATATTCAGTTTGTCGGAAAGTTTGTAACGCATTGAAGGAGACGTCGTAGACACCATAAAGTATATATATTCTTGATCAGCTCGATGAGACGAATCGATCTAGCCATGTCCGTCTTTCCGTCCGTCTGTCTGTTTACTTCTACGCATTTTTTCGATGAAGATATATAGATATTACGCCGAAATTTGGAACTTAAGCTTTTCTCGGCAACGACTACTTTGTATGTTAAAATCAAGGTGCCACGACCATTTTTAGGTGTAGCCCCCATACAAATTTACCGCCCATTTTCCAATTTTTGAATAAAAATTGGTATTATTTATGAATTTATTTACTCCAAATTGGGTAAAAACACTTCTTATATCATCCAATTCCAAAACAAAGAGGCCACGCCCATTTTTATATATAGCCCCATACAAACTCACCGATTATTTTTGAACTTTTGTATGAAAAATTAATTATTTTCATCTATATATTTATAAACGCATATAAGCCACTGATGATCACATTTAAACTATTCAAAGATTCGTGTGGCGGGTATTTTTGCTTCGGTTCCACCGAAGTTAACGTTTTTCCTTGTTATGCTTAAGATTAGATTTTGCCTATTCTGATAAAAAATTTCTTCAGGTTACGAATCTGTGAGTGAAATTTTTCCATTACGTCTGGATTTTGAGAAAAATGAGGTTGAAGTGTAAAAAAAAAAAAATCAGGGTTTTTTGGCAACTTTCGCAGCACTGTTAAAACATAATGCAACGTGATAAACAGTTCAAATATGGCTTAAATGAAAGCTTAAGACTTCACATTTGTTTATCAGCAGCAAAAACACATGCAACTTCTATTAAAATATGAAAGATTTAAAAATAGTGCTTATTTTAAATACTAATCCACTACCTTTTGCTTTGAGCAGGACTACGAGCCGATAAAAAAAGCACATGCTGCCCGAATACAATCTTCCGGTATTTCAAACCATTCACAGACCTTACCTTTCTTTTGCATATCTTTTTTATCTAAAAGAACTAAAAATTGCCAGAATTAGTTTTTAAAAAATGTATAATATGGACACATTCTATATAATGTGGAATATGTGTATGTGGATTGTAAAATGATCAGTTTAAAAATATTGATAATTTTTCATATTAAACATTCTTTTTGAATAGTCCCAATTTACACTACTACTTCACTACATTTTGTCTTGATCATGACTACGAACTGGCCGCACATGATCTGCCGTTATTTAGACCATTCACAGAAAAAAAACTATGTTTTTTGCATAGCTATACACTAGCTGCAAAGCTTATTCTGCACTTCAAGACTTCAAGGCATTAATTTTTTTTACAGGCCTTGAGATTCCAATATATATAATTGAAAATTACCAAAAATTCAGTTATTAAGGATATCTCGAAAACAACTCTGAAGAATAATTTTTGACCATACATGGAAATAGGCTCATAAAAAATCAGATCATTTTTTGTGTATCTTTCTCCCAAGTCCCAATTTCATGAACTGCTACAATCCAACTAATCCACTTGTATTTCTTATATCGAAACAAGCAATCTAAACTAAATTCTTTCAGAAAATCTGCTCCCCCACAAATTGTATTGTAACTAAAAACTGTTAAAAATTCTTACTAATTACAATTTAATGCGCTGTTGCTGACTTTTCACTTATTTTACAACAAACAAAATCCTTAAAGTAATTTGATATTTTCTCATTTAAGAAGTCAACGTTTCAGACATACAAAAATATCACTTTCACCCTCAAAAAAAAAAAAAAAAAAAAAAAAACGATAGAAATAAGGGACCAAGCGATTTATACATTTTAAATGCACAATTTTGCTTCCTAAAACTCGTTTTTTTTTTTTTGTATCTTTACGAACCGTTTTGTGTAATGAAGCGTAATAAAAAGGCAACATGTTTGAGAGATAATTAACACAACTTATTTCCAATGACATTGCTACACAAAAAAAAGAACAAAATATCATTAACCCTTGACATTTTTTTTGTCTGGCAACCTAGTCAGTCATTCCGCAGACAATCATTCGAAATATTTTAAATTGCAGAAAATATTTTCAATGTCTCTCTAACAAGTCAATTTTTATAGACAAAACTTCAAAGGGTTTGCATATTTTTTTTCTTGTATTGCTAATGGACAGAGCGATTCTATAATGTGTATCCTGTTTAAATTTTTACAATAGGAATGAATGATAATACGCATTTTCAACAAAGACGACAAAGGTCTGTGAAAACAGATGTTGAAGTCGAAATAAATTTTTGTTCTATTTTAATTTATATTTGCTTTTATTTTATCTTTTCGATTTATTTTTTTCTCTGTTTTGGTTCGTTGACTGCGGTTTCGTATTTCAAAATATTGTTTCTCAATTTCAAAGAAGGAAGACGAGTTCTATTGAATAGTTTAGTAGGTTTGATGTACTTCTCAGGCAACATAGACGAAATCTAGTAAAGGGAATTTTATAAAATTGAAAGTAATTTAATCCTTTTTTATTTTAAAGTATTTGTTTGCGTTTAAAACAAAAACGACAAGTTTAAAAAAAATTATATAAGCAAAAGGGAAGTTTGATATATGGCAGAAGTGTGGTGAAATAAATTGTTTTTTTTAAGTTCTTGAAATTTTTGAAGAAATAAGCTTGGAGAATAAATACCAAGAATGTTAAAAGCTTGTAGTATAACTGTACTTCAAAGTTTTTGCAAATTTACAAAAGTTAAAAATGTACTAAAGATTACCAAAATGGGTTTTTGAAATATTTATAGTATGGATACATTCCATTCATAAAAATTTCTGCTACTACCAATTAAGCGAATTGGAAAGGAAAAACTTCATAAATAAAATAAAAAAAGAAAAAAACATGAATCATAATCGCCGACAACGTCAAGATATCTTACATGCCGTAGGCTTAAGTTCCTAGACGCCTAGAAATGAGTCGCATTTGTGTACGTCATCGATTTTTGTATCTGTTTAGCATCGAAGTTCTAAGAACCTTAACCGAGGACATTTTCGAAATTTTACATTTACTAAGCGATGAGCAGCGGCAACATTTTGCAACAATTGTGGAGCGTTTGGATATGGAAATGCCATTGGTGCATAGTGTCACCAGATCTTTGTATTTATTATAAAATTGTAAGTGTAGTGAAAACTATTTTTTTTTTTAAATTTTTTAACAAAATTTTAAATTTATGCTGCAGCAATCATAGTCATATGCATGCATCAAGTTGAAAATGATGCCAATAACTGAGGTAGTTGTGACTGAAAAAAAAAACAATGGAAAAACAATTACCAGAGCAACGTACGTGACACCAAACCAAAAAAAAAAAAAAAAAAACAAAAATATATCGTTAAAAAATAAAGGCTTTTTGGAAAAAATAACAATCGAATGAAAAAATCAACCTGATACACAAATGTCTCACAACACATTCTCATATAGCAATAAACAACAACATGTGAGAAGCCTGATTTAAAAATATTTTAAAAAGCAGGTATCATTTGTGTTTGTTTTTTATGACGTTTGGAATGTTTGCAACTTTGATAGAATCGAAGCTTTAATACGCTTTGAACAAAATTCTAGAGGTCTTGCAAAATTATATAACCCCTTATATTTTAAAGTGATATATAAATTACTCTTTAAATCGTAAAATATTTTCGATTTCAAATCGGTAGAGTTCGAGTCAGTAAAGTCATGAAAAGCAAATGCATAAAATTACATAAAAAAGGTACCACCAATTTTTTAGAAAAAAATTTTTAACTTATTCTGTGATATTTAGGCCCCGTTTCCATTAGGCCGTGTTAGCGTTAAAAACTCGACAAACTCGCGTTAAATCGTATACAAAAAAGATAGGCAGTTATGTATGGGAAAAAGTCGCGTTAATTTTGAACGCAACTTTCGATAACACGCGTTCAAACCGATTTCTCTTATCGGTTCGAATAATTTGGCAATCGTAAGTTGCGCATATTTATGAAAACAGCTGACAAAGTAACCTCAAAAAATAGACATTTACATAAAAGCTTCAGCTGCATATATTCAAATGACGGATTACCTTATCATGCTCGTATTGGACAGCAGTTACTAAAGGAACAACACCTACATCAATTCGTTATATTAAAAATCTGCATTTCAAAAAAAAAAAAAAAAATTTTTTTAACCTGTACAATTTTTTAGTACATAAAAAACAAAATCAGCTGTTTTAACTCGAACGCTAACGCTTAAACGCAATGGAAACACCGTTCCGCGTTTTTCGATAAATTGTTAACGCGATAACAAAATGCGGCTCAGTGGAAATGCGGCATTATAGAGTTTATTTTTGTAGTTTTTAACATCATTGACTGTGAATTGGAATTTTAAATCAATATTTTCTGCTCATGCCTAAATTTATAGATTAGAAAATTTAATCAAAGCAACCACAATATTCAATTTGGCGACCGATAACTTTTTTAATTTGTAACCGATAGCCGCTTTTGTCATATACAATGCAAAGAAAAGTTTTGGGAATGAAACATAATTTTTGCGATTGTCGGAGCATGCATAATTTTTACGAATTCATTATAGGGAAGAGGTCTGCAGGTTGCCACTGCTTGCGGATTACCAAAATTGTTTAAAAATGTACTAAATGTGAAACATCTTTTGGGGGTGGCAAACTGCAAGCTTTTTCCATGATACTATATAAGGTACATTAGAACAGCATGAGCTTGACGTCGGACTAATCTCGAGCTAAGAATTTTCGGAATGGATTCACTCTTCATCGCCGAACGTCTTCAGAATTGACCCCAAACACGCAGGTCGCACAGATATCAATTTGCGATTGATTGCATTCGTGAATTATTCAATGTTAGCTTCGCTCTCAGCTTACTGATAAGATTGCTTGTTTCACTTAATTTTTTGTCTAAGAAGAGATCAGGGCTATATTTTTCGAAAGAGCTTTATTTCTGAATTTCATGAGTATCATATATAAGCCATGCTCGAATTGTAAAGGTAGTATCAAGCGAAACGATGGTACCAAAGGAACCGAGTTCAAAATTGAAAGCTTAGTTTAAATTTTTACCCCGTTTTCCAAGTGTGAATGAGATAGAAAATTTGTGGTTTCTTTTTTTGTTTTATTTATATTTTTGTTTCATTTCATAACGATGAAACTATAACGACTAACGTTGGTACGCAACACATTGAGAGAGCGAGAGCGCTTAATACAACCTTGTATAATTGAACCATGATATAAGCAGTTAGCATTTGTAATTATTATCTAAGCATTTGCATGTTTATCTCGTTTGTTGAAAATACATTTTACAAATAGTTTTCAAGTTGTCTGAATATTTTTGAAAAAACAAGTAAATAGCTAAATTTTACTCAAAAACAAAATAAAAACCACGCCTAACCCAAACCTAACAGTAAATCACGTGTTTGCGGTGTAAATCAAAAGTACTATAAATTTTATACACATTTGACATATTAAATTATTGTTAAAAAAAAATAAAATAAAAAGATAAATCCTTTTTCGCATACATGTCTTTTTGGGCGTATTTGTTTTTTTTTTTTTTTTTTGGGGAGGCGTTAACATTGACAACAGCACACAAAAACAATGAAGTCCAGTCCACCTTCCGCTTGTCAACGCAACGCGTGCCTCACGTACATGTCGCATTGTATACAAAAAAAAAAAAAAAAAAAAGAGCATTGAATCGAAAAAACACCCGGAAATGTCAACATAACTGTCGTGACTCTTCAAATGCAACGTACTCGTATACGTATCCATGTGCTCCAATGCGTGCTTCATGACTCGCTCTCTAGCGTCGTCTGTGAGTGAGTGAGTCAGTCAGTTAGTCGCATTCGATGCGATTCATGATTAAAGGATGTTTATTAAATATTCATGTAAATGTCAATTTAAAGCTGCTACTACTATCGCGTTTGGTGGCCTTTTTTGGCGCTTTGCTTTTTGGTGTAATTTTACAATACAAAATACAAGTTCCTGTGTGGCAAATGAAACGTGCTTTGGCTGTCTTTTCTAATATAAAAAACCTCTTTACCCCCCCTACTTATTCGATTGTTCCAATGTCTGTACGTCTGTCTGTCTGTCTATTAGTTTTAGGCTGTTTTTCCGATATGAGAAATTCGTGTATTATATGCGACTGGTTTGTTTATTTTTTTTTTTTTACTCCCGGCTGCAATTCCGTTTTGGGAAATCCTTTGAAAAAAGCCGCCAACAAATGTGTTTTTATTGCTTGTTGTTGTAGTTATGTATTTGGCGGCGTCGTTTTTTCAATATCGACTTAAATATTTTCATATCCATGACGTTTGGCTTGGCTCCTTCTCGCTCTCTCGTTGTGGATATAAATATTGCTGTGCGCAACAATAGATTTATTGCAAACAAAAAAAATAAAAATAGTTATAAAATGCATTCAAATGGAAAAGTTTGAAAGTTTTTTTTTGGTAATTTTTTTTTATTGTAGTTTTTTGTGGATATTTGTTTGATTTTTTTAAAATGACGTCATGTGCTGTAAGGAAAAGGTAGTTGGAATTATTGATTTTTGGAAAATTTATTTATATATTATACTCTTTGAAAGAGACAACAAGTTGTTCTCTCCTCTCTTGAAGATTATAGCTCCATATTCGCATTAGATTTAAGTTAAAGTTCCGATAAACCTATTACTAAAAACTAAAACGAATATTGTGCTATAAAAAAAAAAATTGAAAAAATAAGCTACGAATTATTTCGTACATTTTACAAACAGGATTCGTACATAGTACGAAATTGAAAGAAATACACTGATTCTACTATGTTGAAATCTAAAAACCGTTAACCGTCGAGCAACTCGCAATGGATTCTAATGCGTTTATAATTGAGTGCACCTCACAAGAACGCTCAGGTTTTGCATTTTCGATATTTTATGGTCTAATGCTAAAAAAATTCTACACAATCAGAACAAAATTTCACGATTGTTTTGGACAGCTGAAAAATCAAATACAGCATTGCCAATGGCAAGTCATCCTTAGGCTCGAGTTCCGTTAAACCAGTTCCTTTTTTGTCGTACTTTGCAAGGAAAAACAAAATCGGATCATTTCATTAACTTATCGAAACTGAATGAGAGAGCTTTATCTGGGAAATTTTGCCGTTGCTGAGAGTTTCGCATCAGGCTAATAGAGACTCCGGTGTAGTGGTGTAGTCTTGGCGACATAACTATTAGGTGGTGTACTTATTGGAGCTGCACTCTTGTTGCAATCAGTGATGCCAATTTTATGCGCTGAATGTACAGTTTATCATGTGAGAGAGCGAATAAGAAACAGGGGTGAATTCGCATTATGGTGTAATTATACCAAGTGGCGTATTCGTATTCTTTCTCTTTTCTGTTTAATTTTACAGTTTGTATTTAAATTTCTCTCTTGTGATTTTACGCTCTCAGCATTCTTGAGTTGATAACTGAGATCAGGCAGAGAGTAAGAATACATCACCTGGTATAAATGCATTATGAATTGGCATCACTTAACTCGGAAGAAAATAGTTTAGTATGAAAGCAAACTTTGATGAAAAGAGTATAACAAATATATTTAACTCTCTCTCTCTCTCATTATCTAAAGCTCTTAGCTGTGTTGAAAAAATTATACCACAAATGTGGCTTAGTACAACTCCTTATAATTATTTCACCATGTATGTAGTATTTCGCCTTGCATTCGAAAAATAATGAAAATTCTGTTGAATGGAAATATACTATAAAAACCGAGGCTACGTAAAGTTTATACAAAAAAATTTGAAATAGGCACGAATATTTTTTTAATCCCTATCATATTTTCTAACTTTTACAATATCAATCTAAACTTTATCTAATTGAACAAGACCAGTAGTCATCACCAAAGGCTACTTCGTCAAATATTTAATAATCCAATTGATTATAATTGAAATCAAACATTCTTAGCTCATACATATTTAGTGCATTTAATTTACAACTTGATTTATGGCCACGCAAACTTACCGCATAAGACTTTATCTGTTCAAAGTTTCTCTTGGTGTGCATTATTATTTATGATATTTATTTGCTTGGAACGCGCGAGTTTTTCCCTTAAAAACTGACATGAAGTGTGTCAACAAAATGCGTTGTGTATATTTGTTTTGTTTATACTTTTCGGTAAATAAATAAACGTTCTTGGTTTTTATTATTTTATTACCTTCACACTTAAGTGGCTTGTTTACCGATATAAGAAGAAATATATAAAACAAAAAAAAAAAAAAAAAAGTTGCTAATAAATCATTTGTTTGATTTGTATGCATATTTTATTTGATTATTTAGCGATTTGTTGCGGTGATTGATTTGAATTGCGGTTATTGTTTGTGAATTGTTTGATAGTTTTTTTTTTTTTTATTGAATTGTTGAGTGTGTTGAGCTGAGTAGTTTGGGGAAAAAACTTATAGCACACCAAAAGTTTTTCGAGTATGAATATTTAATGCTAATAATTTGAAGAGAGTTAAATAGATTTATTTCGATTTAAAAAAATATTTTTAAAGCAGACATTAACGAAATTTTTAAACTATAAATATAAAAAATAGTAAAAAAATGTTTCTATGTCCGCTATGGGCTTGGAAACCATGCAACCGGGACTCATCAAATTGGTTTTATTTGAAAGGTAACATTGCAAGTATAGTTATAGACCATTAAAACAATCTTATATATACATAAAATAGTAAAAATGTTTCTATGTCCGCTATGGACTTGGAAACTATGCAACCGATGAGTCCCCAATCGGTTTCATTTGAAAGGTAACAATGCAAGTATAGTTTTAGGCCATTTAAATAATGCTATATATGCATAAAATAGTAAAAATGTTTCTATGTCCGCTATGGACTTGGAAACTATGCAACCGATGAGTCCCCAATTGGTTTCATTTGAAAGGAAACAATGCAAGTATAGTTATAGGCCATTTAAATAATGCTATATATGCATAAAATAGTAAAAAATGTTTCTATGTCCGCTATGGATTTGGAGACCATGCAACCAATGAGTCCAAAATAGGTTTTATTTGAAAGGTAACAATGCAAGTATAGTTATAGGCCATTAAAATTATGTTATATATGCATAAAATAATAAAAATGTTTCTATGTCCGCTATGGATTTGGAGACCATGCAACCAATGAGTCCAAAATAGGTTTTATTTGAAAGGTAACAATGCAAGTATATTTATAGGCCATTAAAACAATGCTATATATACAGAAAATATAAAAAATGTTTCTATGTCCGCTATTGATTTGGAGACCATGCAACCAATGAGTTCAAAATGGGTTTTATTTGAAAGGTAACAATGCAAGTATAGTTATAGGCCATTAAAAGTATATATTTTTCACGTTTTGTTTGTTAATGAAGTTGATTTTCGACTTTTTCCATGAAACATTTTTTGCTTTTTTTGTATGTTTTTATACTAGCCCCAACATATGGTGGTCTTTGTATGTTTTCATACTTGACTGCTGCAATTATATAAAAACAGCGGTTGGCATACCGAAAAGAGCCGAAAGAGCAGCAAACGCCCATACAATGTAGTAGCAAAGGCCGAGTATCTGCTAACTTTTTAAATATTTTGTTACACAGAAATGCTTTACGTAATGCTAATAACTCATGGTAATTCTTGGTTACAAAATGTTCACATGCAAAGTTTTTAAGCTGACAACTTCTTCTTTTTTTCTTTCTATAGTGCCTAGGCAACAACAGATTTGTTATCATAGAAACAAATAAATTCTAAAATCGTATTTAACCCAAACTCTTCAACAACAAAAAATAAAGACAAGCTGCCAATCAAATATAAAGATCTATTTTAAAAATTTCAATTCAAGGCTTAAGATAAACAAATTTAACTTAAAATGAAAAAAAAAAAAAAAATTGTTAGCTACTTTTATATTAAATCGCATGTTATTTGTATGCCTTAAGCTATGCGCAACATTTGCGCTGTATCTAAAAATGTATCTCAAGCGTTATGTATCTGCTCGTTTATATCGTGTTGATGTGTCGGCTTATAAGCACATGAAAAACTGCGTAACACGGAAAATGTGCATGTTTTTCAAAAAGAAATGAAAAGAAAAAAAAAATACAGTAGCTAGAAAAACCCGTGTACCAAATCTAAAGACAAAAAGAGCAAAACACACAAAAGACAACGATGAATTTATCTGACATTTAGCATAAAGTATCATTAAATAAAATGTCACATCACTTTCTTTCGAAAGAGAAAAAAAAAGAAACAAGAAACAACAAAAACACACACGTAGCGACAAGCAAAAGTACATATGACAATAAATGAGATAGAGTTGTCAAGATACTGTTGGAGATTTTTTTCCTTTAATAATTTTGTTGTCTTTTTATATTTGTTTAGTTATTTCCAAGCGGAAAATTTTTCTTTGAGAAGTCTTGCAAGACATGTCATCGAAGAAGTCTTGCAAGACATGTCATCGAAGAAGTCTTGCAAGACATGCAACATTCAAGAATTCTTGCACCATTGTTGCTGCGTTTATGTACTCCCGCTACGTTAATTTGGCATATTAATAATTTTTTTCTTTTAAAAGTTGACAACTCTTTAAAATTATTAAGCTGTTAATTAAAAATATAACATAAATTAAACAGCAACACAGTGTACAGACATTTATTGGCATGTGATCAAATAATTCATAACAAGCAAACGTTTATGTTTCATAAAACGTGTCGTAGATACATTTAAAAGATAATAAGAAGAAAAAAAATGCTGCAGTTGAGTACGACAGCAAGATACGCTTTAACGCTTTGTTTAATATATTCAAAACATTCAAAAAATAATATAAAAATAAACGAACTAAGCAGCTCACTACGAAAAGATACAAAAGTATCTATAAGATAGTTTTGGAATATTTCCCAAAAATTTTTGCAAAAATTTAGTACATATTTGAGCTTTGTTCTAATATGAGTTTAGGGTTATCTTATTGTACAGTTTTGGGTATCTATGTTGGTTTTAAGATTAGTGTGTACGGACGGACTTGTGCCTAGAATTTCGATGCTAAACAACTTTAGAATTCATATACCGGCTACAGGGTATATATACAGACTGCTATAATTGTTAAAATTCAATACATAAAAAGCTGCTTAAAAGCCCCTGTATTATGTTAAAGCAAAAAAGTGCGAAAATTGTTTATGATAAATATACAACTTCATCAGCGCCAGCAAAAACAAAAAAATATTCGAAAAACAAGAACCCCAAACAAGCAGTGTCTTTAAAAAATAAAATAAAATAAAGAACGTAGCCTCGTAAGGTAATTAATCATCGTCATGGGGCGTGTGTATGTGCGCGCCTTTGGCGGGAGTATGTACGTCTGTCTGTCTGTCTGTCATGCTGTCCGCTATACACAGAGGCGGCATATGGTTCTGTATATAACAACATTGTACATATGTATATACCTACAAGTTTCATGTGCTATATTGTGCATGTCTTGACTAAAGTTTCGTCTGTCTTTATATTTCCATCTCCAAAATATTTGTCTTGTTTTCGTCTGTCTGTCCGTCTGTCTTTAGATGGCGTGGCAATAATCATCATAACGAGCTAAATTAATGCGTTTTTTTACTATATGAAGCATAATTCCGTGCAGTTTTGTGACACATTTGCTGATTTGCAGCCCATGAATTATTATTTATATATGAAGCTAATATGTATTATGTGTATTATGGCATTTTACAAGACAGTTTTTAAATATTTTTGAAAAAAAAAAAAAACTTTTCTTCTAATAATTTACAAATGTGCACATTAGGCGCCAACTTACACATTTTTTAATTTTTCTATGTAAAAACAAATCTAATTTTTAATTAAATGCACTCATTCGATGCCTGTTTTCAGCAGTTTTGTGCATCATTGACAACTTTAACAAGCCGTAAGTTTTTAGATTTTTATTATTTTTTTCGAAAATTAAACAGGTAATTATTTGGTTGATAGAGGTATCAGAGAACATATACAACATTTTCAGCATTCACAACTGTTTTCAAAATCAAGTAATAAATGCTGAAGATGTTGCACAGATACTACATTCAGAGCATCAATGCAATTATAGTGTTGTAAAACAAACACAAAAATCAGGGTGTTCACAACGCATTTTACTTTATTACACTATTGCACAAATATTTATGAACACCTTAAATTAAAATATGAAACGAAGAATTATGCGATCTCACAGTTATCTAAATGCTAAGTGTAGAACGCGTAGCTCTTCGCTTCATGTTTTTAATAAAATTTTTTTGTAGATAAAAAAAATATTTTTTAATCTATTTACCTCATTCAGGATTATATATATGAGCTTCTTACGATTTAAGGATAATGTAAACATGCATCACAGAAATTATATAAGTGAAAACAATTAAAGAAATGCATGAAGTATTTGTGGCAATAATTACAAATTTATATTTACGACAAATACTTCACGTATCTCTTAAATTGTAAAACAGACAAAATTTAAAAAAAATAAAAAAAAACATATATATACATTTTTAATTTGAACCTCTTAATTTACTATTAAATTTTGTATCTTGTAGATTTTTTATCTTCTAAATATATAATTTAAAGTTTAAAATAGAAAATACGTAATACAATAAACGATCTATCAGTTATTAAAATAAAATAAAGCTGATAGGAAAGATTATTGTGTTGCGCAAATTTTTTAAGAAAATAAAATGGTTATAAACAGAAAACCAGTCCATTTTCACAAAGTTTCATTTATCTCGTATAAAAATATCTTTTTAATGTACCAAAAATATGAACTAACCCACCATAATGCTTCACAATATTTAAATGTTAAGTGTAGCAAAAGATACACATATTATTCATATGTATATTTTAGAAAAAAAAATATATAAATTAAAAAAAAAGATATTTTTTATTTTGTTCAAGGTTCCTGAAGTAATTGCAATCCATGAAGCCATATACCATCTAGCCTATTACTCTGAGAATATGCCGTAAGTTTGTGTCAACAATTGTGCTGAAAGCATTAGACCATTTTTATAATACAAAAAAACGCTGCCCAATGCCACAGATCTTTAAAGTATGATAAACAGCTCACCTGGACTTCAAAACATCAAGATAATTTAGAGTAATTGCGAATCAGATTGGTTGACAGAAATGTTTCCAGCCGTTAGTCCTCCAGGGTGAACCACGATAGTAGTTCTCTTGGCTACATTTATGTTGTTTATCAAATAGGAAATATCCAAGCCTGCATTTAATCGGTAGACTACAAAATCAACGTGGAATATCTTGAAATAAACGTTCCGGAGAAAACTATAAGCCAATCTTTGAAAGATTAAGACTTGCCGTAATGGGTAGACCATTTCTAGAAAATTAGAATTAGAAAATCATTAGAAGATCAAACTGGTTCACTCTTTAAATATAAACATTATTGATCCCATAAAGTAAGCGTTCTAAGGACATAGTATCTGCAAATACTACATACATATGTATCCTGAGAATAAAAAATTCGTCTTGGAACAAAAACGAGCTCGTATACACTAGAAGTGTCTCAGCATTTTTGTAAAATATTCCCAAATGTTCTACAGAAAATAAAAAATAGACTAAAATAAATAAAAAAAACTACCGAAATAATCTTATCAGCATAAAATGCATCTAAATTATGACTTTGTATATATCAAATGTCAACTTTCACTCACAATTTTCATTTCATTTTTTTTATTATTTTTGATGTTAATTATAGTTTTTCTTTTTTTTTTTTTTTTTTCTCAACTGATAAATGGGCGTAGCATATGACGATTGTGCCAAGTCAAAATTACATTTCAACTAATTTATAAAATAAATTTGTATATCAGCGATTTACCCTTAAAAAAAATTATATATATTTACGAGCAGTCGAGAAATAAAAAAAAAAAAAAAAAATAAATAAGTAACGCAACATTTAATGCGTGTCAAGTGGTCATACATTATGAGTTTCCATTATTTTAGTTTTTTTTTTCATTTTTTGTTTAAGGTTCAAAATTTGACTGCGGTTTTGATGTGTTATATGAAGTCTACTGCTTAACAAGCGCGTAAATTTAGGAGGAAAATTAGTATTTAAGCATTAAATGCAGTGGTGTGAGTCAAAGAATAAAAAAAAAAAAAAACGAAAAAAAATAAAGGTGTTCTTAGATCCACTGTTAAGAAACCTTTTTTCACATTTCTCATAAGCTGCTATTTTTTTTCGAAAATTTTTGAAAATACGCTTCTCTTACTCATTTAAATTTTTCTTTAATCTCAACTGGGGTCGTTTTCTTCATGATTTTTATACACACCACACATAGTGTGAACGGGTATTTTTATTTTGTTGAAAGTTTGTAACGAATCAAAGAAGACGTCGTGGACCACATAAAGTATGTAAATTCCTGACAAGCTCGATAATACAAACTCGAACTAGCCATGTCCGTTTGTTGCGAGGTGATCCATTCGCGCAGTTTGAAAGATCTAGGGGCTAAAACTATAAACTGAAGCTATTCTAGGTTCTTTGTACTGTGTTTGTCAAAATCAATGTACAATTTTAGGTACTCATACAAACATAAAAAATGTTGACCAGGTCTTATACTAAAAAGAAGATATTAATAGAGAACCGTGAATTTCTAAATATTTTAAAAAACATTTTTTAGCTGTCCTGTACCCAAAGACAAAAAAGAGGTTATATTAAGTTTGTGAAATGAATGTAACAGGCAGAAGGAGGCTGCATAGACCCTATGAAGTATATACAGTCTTGATCAGCATTGAAAGGCGAGTCTGTACGGTTGTCCTGGCGTATGATAACTATTATCTCGGAGACTGATATAAGATTGGCCAACATACTTTCGAAGCTTAGACTCTTAGCCGGTCGAAAGTCATCACTTACAAACGGGATCATCTAGCACCATTTTAAGAGGTACCCACATAAAAAGCCTAGGTACCTCAAAAATTTTTGGCTATTTTCATGAGTATTTTCTGACTATACGTGAACTTTTGAACTCTAAAATTAGTATGACTACAATGGTCCAAATGAAGTATTGCAACATGGATATAGCCTAGAGATGGATGTCAGGACGGAAATTCCGTGGGTCCCGCTTGCTTTTAATTATAAAAACCTAAATATTTGTTTGATTTATTAAACAAAAAGCTTAATACTAAACAATCAAGAGTTATAATTTATAAAAATTTGCAGTTTCGAACTTTAAAGTAAAAAAGACTCAGATGGACCTACGATTTCGTTCCGAGAATTCCCGATTACCATTAACATCTCTAGTATTGCCTTTAATAACACATTAATGACAGTTCTTTCTTGTTCTTGTTTTTGTTTGTTTTGGTAACAGATAAAATATCTTTATGTATTTTATATGACACTTAAATAATTTTACTTTGTTGCGGCTTTACACATTTGACAGTTGTCTTTGTTGCATGGTTTCAAACTGTCAATTGGATTTTTTCCTTGTCACTTTTTTTTTTTTACGATTTATAAGGTTTATGATTTTTATTGTGCTTTAAGAAAGTAAAATAATCAGATAATATTTGAATTAGCATATTTGGTGAAACTTTCGCACCATAGAGTTTATATTTTGCCGTTAAAAAATCCTTAGATTACATATGTACTTATCTAAAATTTACGTTTCTTTGATTATTTATCATTAGCTCCATTATGAAACCATTTAAGTAATCTATATATTATGGCATACAGAAAAAAAAATAACTTCAACAAAAACAAACCATTAAAATCCAATAAGTACTCATTAAATTCAAATAATCTTTAAAAACGAAACGTTTAAAAAATTATCTAACACATTAAAAACCTTGAAATGTGGGTAAACTGCGCAGCGCTGAGCTGTAATTCATCGGAATCGTTAATGATTTTTTTTTTTTTCGAATTTTGAAAAATGCATCTTAAATTTTATGTATTCCGGTTAAGAAAATTATTTTTATGGTTTACTTCTTCAAGTTTACACATCATTTATAACAATTATGCATTATAGTTAATTAAATGCAGGTTTCTTTTTTTTTTTATTATTTATTATATTTCGTAAAAAGAGCTCCATAAGCTTTTAAAAGCTGGTTTAAGCAAATATATGAAATATATATTTTTTTGGTGTCACGAAAACATGCAAAAAAAATGTCAAATGATTGATGATGTTTGATGCATGAGTTTTGACAGTTGTGACTCATATTTTATATGACTGAATATGGAAAGGGTAAGTTTCAAAAAAAAAAAAAAAGTTATAAATGAAAAAATATTTAAATAATTCTTTTAAAGTAAATCTTTTAATCTCTAAAATCTAACACGCGCCCCCCATACTCTTAAATTTTTTTTATCATTTGCCGCGCTCTCTCTGTTAAAAATGAAAACAACAACAATTCCAATGTACCGCTATGCATGCTCCGAAATAAACAATAAACAGCTGTTTATCACAAAATTCCAATGAGAGACAATGTAAACAAGTTTTATAGCAAAAATGAGAGCCACGCATAAAAGAGAGCGCAACATATACAAATGTGCTCATTTTATAGCAACTTACAACAAAATGACTGATAAAGAATTCTATAGCACAAAGAAAATATCGCATGCGATATATTTTTGTTGCAATAATATTTTCAGTGTGCGATAAGCCATTCTAATGAAATGTTTAGAAAATTAAAAGTTGCACGTTTGTACGTGAAAGGACAGTTTTTAGTCAATGCGTTTTATAAATAATTGGCTCAGATTAAAAATACACATTGGCTTTTATAAGGTTTGGAAATAGTTTTATATCTTTTGAAAATACTTAAAAAAAAATTTATAAGTAAAAAGAATTTCTTTCAAAATTAGTCATCCTGAATTAAGAGTCAGGCGTTTCATAGCTAAAAATGGTCTTTTAATTTTTGGTAGCGGTATCAAAACGGTAGTTATATGCTAATTGTGCGGATGAATATGTATTTTCCCCTCAGCGACCTCTATCCATCTATCTAGAGTCAGGCGTTCCATGCCTAAAAATGGTCTTTGAATTTTGCCTAGGGAACAAGCTATTGATCTTCACGATCTAAAGCATTAAAGTTTAATATTAGTAACGAAATACATTTTACTAGTGGATACCCGGCGTGTGCTACTACGGTTGGGCTGCCCTTTCGGCTCTTTTCCGTTTCGCAGCTGCGGTTTTTGTGCAAATCTTTTCGTTGGAATTTATTGTAAAATTTTTTTTACCAAAAATTTTGGGACTTGTAGGAAAACATACAAATAGGCACTAAAAATATTTTTTTTTTTTTTGCAGCGAAGACACAGTTCGTTGAAGCTAGTATAAAAACATACAAAGAAAAAAAATTGTTTTAGAGAAAGACAAAAACCAACTTCATGATTGAGCCGAATGTGCCTAATAAATTGTTTTGGTTCTCTATAACTTTACTTGCATTGTTGCCTTCAAATACAGCCGGTTTGGGGCTCATCGGTTGAATAGTTTCAAAGTTCATAGCGGACATAGAAACATTTTTACTATTTTTTTTTCTATATTTGAGTTTTTTCTTAATAAAAAAATTATATCAACCGCTTGAACTGAACTCTGGCTCCGATTTGAAACCATCGATTCAAAGCCTATTTGTACTTTTCTATAAATAAATATCTCGACTTAAAAGCTCACTAGATTTCACTACACACTAAATTTCACCAACTTTAGGGCTCTTAAAAATTTAGAAGTTAAATTTTTATTATAACAATATTTGAAATATAACCTTTAACACATCCGTCCAATGCCGAATATTTACTTACAAACACTTTGATGCTATAAAACCAGCTACTGCCGGCTAATGGAGAGTAAATGAGAGACACCACCACCACAACAAGAAGAGCAGAGCGCGTAAATAAACGAAGTACAAAAAATTCCTATAAGCACGAAGAAGAATCTTATTGAAGTAACTCGTTGCCGTTTGTCGTTTCTGTTGCACGAAATCTAGCTTGCAACTCAGTTGTCGAATGTATCTCATCGCGTGCGGTGGAAACTAGCGCAGCGTTAAAACGTGTCGTTTACACACAGTGCAGCAATTTTTTAAAACACGAAAATTTACGCAAAAAAAAAAAAAAATCGAGTGTTGCTAAAAAAAAAAAAAAAAAAAATATTTTAAAAAAATGTGCTTAAAACAAAAACGTTGTGCTTAAAAAAAATATTTAAAAAAAAGGTCTTGAAAAGAACCTAAAAGATTAGTGAAAAAAAAAATACTAAAAGAAAATTTATTAAATTCTTATCAAACTGTAATCGAGAAGTATCAAACTAAAAGCAGCAAAATAAAATATCTATCTTATCACGCACAAAGCTTTGCAACAAAAAAAAAATCTACGTTAAAAAAAAAAAGTATCTCAAGAATACTTCGCGCGTATTTTTTTTTATCGTTTCTTTTTTTTTTTCTTAGTTCTCGTATCTGCTTGTTACTTGATTAATGTACATGATTATAGCATACATTTGATTTGTTTACAATTGCGTACTTAATATTGTAGTGATTGATTGATTGATTAACATGAAAAAGTATATAAAAAAAGAAATTTAAAGTGATAAAAATTTAACAATAACAAAAATAAATAAATAAAAAAAAAACGCCCTTTAAATTTATTGTACAATAAGAATAATCTTGTAAACCATACAATTGTTGACAAATTGTCACGCCACGCTTATCATAAAAGGTTAACCTACCAAAACATATGTGCTCTCTTGAACCAAAAAATATACAAATTTTTATTTCATTAATAATTTCAATAATTCTATTAATTTTGGTGTGTTTTTAAATAACATAAATCTACGTCGTTGGTATCGTTGTATCTTTTTTTTATTTTTAATACGCAAACCAATACAAAATCAAATGAAAAATATTGTGCAAAATTTTACATTTAGTTTAAAAAAAGGATTAATGGAAATAAAATTGTTACGCTGGAATTAAAACGAATTAATTGAAACAACAATTTGAATAAGGTGAGTGTATGGCAATAAGAATATTTAACTGAATAGAACTTCTGAACTATTGTGTACTTTAGAAAACAAATAAAAAACATATTCTTTTAAAAAAAAAAATCGAACAAAACTTTTACAACAAAAATCCAATTCGTTTCCACAAACAGTTGGGATTTTGTCCCAGGATAATCTCTACAAAAGTTTCGACATATGCGGTCCCCAGCGTTTGTTAAAGATACCCAAGAAGCTGTTACAGTGTGATAAGTCAAGCTTTTACAGGTTTCATAAAAAGGTTGATGAAAATCAAGCTTGGTTCTTGGTTCTTTGTTCCTGATTCGTATACATTTCAAGCTTTTAAAAATTTAACAAAATTAAAATCCAACCTGATTGTTTTCACGAAAAAAATTGTTTAGATAGCTCGGAGGCCTTATAGTAGGGGTTTTAGGGCTGGTCGAGTAAAACAAAACTGCATAACGAAATTTGGGTACTCTTCCAAAATCTGGACTTATGATTAAAAAACTATTTTTTTTTCCTTTTTCACTTATGTGGCAATAACTCAGAACACTACGAGTCGAAATTTATTTTTTAAACAGTTTTGAAAAGACAAAACTTAGACCTTTCGAATAATGTATAAAATATTATAACATTTCAGATACTATCTGTGTTTAATTTCAGGAAAAACGTTTTTTTCTTGTTTCAAAATTTTTTTAAATTTGTTTAATTAGGGTTATAGAATATTTTTGACGAATTCTACTGCATTTGAGTTTTTAAGCATTTAAAATTCTAAATTTTGGTTGCTCTAAATTTGCAAGACTGGTGCATTCATAAGGACAAGACCGTGCAAGGTGCAAGACGGACGAAAAATATGATTATGTCAACTAGGCTCTCGATGCTATCTAAATAAAGTGTTTAGAAACTTGTTCAGAGATCTTTTTCAATTACAAATTTTCAAGAACTTACTAAACCTTTGGGTCGAACGAAGTCCCATGGGTCTCCAAAACATTTGGATTTTAAAAATATTATTTTTAATCATGCAACTACTTCACTGTGCAGTTTGTAACTTAATAAAGACAAACTCGTTTACTAAGAAATTTTATTTTTACCCAAAAGTTATCGATCGACGCACATCACTAATATTTTAAAAAAGGTTTAAATATCAAAATTAGCAAATATTATATTCCTTTTAAGAGTCCGTCCGTCTGTCGACACACTTTTGATACAATTTAAAAAGCAGTTAAAGCTTCCTTTCTGCTGAAATAGCTATTTTTATTTTATTTTAATAAACTTAGTTCATGTTGTCCGTCCGTCTGTCTGTCCATAATGTACTTATTATAATTATATTTACATCACAAAAATAAAGACACGCTAAATAATCAAGTCTTTTGTTGTTATTGTTATTCTTGTTAGATTGCGTTTATAAAATTAAAGTAATTTTGTTTTAACACACGCCTATACACATGTGTATGTGTATCTAATAGATACAATATAAATATACATTATCCATGACTTCTTCTTGACTCAAGTAGTGCGCATTGCGTTGCTTTTCTTTTTTTTTTTTTTTTTCATGTACAACAAATTGTGTAGGAAAAAATAAATTAAATATGTAAATTAATATAAAATTACGCACATGTCTAAGAAAAACAAAAAAAAAAAAAAAATAAAGTTAAACACAGGACAGCAGCAATTACATTGTGGCATGCCTGTAATATTAAATTTTCTATAGATAATTATACAAGAGAAATGAGTAGCATTATAATTTAGAAATATGTATATATTCCAGTCAACAAAAAAACAACAACAACAACGGTCTTAACTATTTATAAAGCTCCACTTTAAATAGATACATGCCACGTACTTAACTAATTTGTAAATAAAAGACAAAATATATTTTTTTAAATTTAAAAAAAAAAAAATATGTAAACAAGCCTCAAAAAAATAAAATTAAAAACTTATATTTGTACTCGTTTTGCATTTCACGCTGCATAAATTATTTTACGTGCAGCAAAAAAAATTTAAAATGCAGCGCCATGCAACACGCAAAATAAATACCAAAAAAAAAGAGAAAACCAATTTTCAGTTTAGAAAATACAACGCAACACACACAATCTTTCAAATTAATTAAATGCAATTTATGCAATGCACGCATTTGGTGTGTGTGTGTGTGTGTGTATGTAAACACACTCACATCACTGAACTGAACTGGACGACTCTTTAGACACATTGTATCCACATCAAACGAGGTCGCCGTTAGCTGTTGTGGAATGTATCTCCTGAATATTCCGTTGATAATATTTTATATAATATATTAAATTGCTCGATTTCTTTTGTTGATTGACAGCAAAAGTTCTTCTTCTTTTACGCATTTTTATTATTTTTGCATATTGCGACAATTTAATAGTGCAATCAACTTGAGTATTGTGCATATTTGTATCTTTGTTGTCACTTTCTTATATTGCGGTCAATCAACTTAAATATATAGCGTCAATGTAATGTAATGTTTTTTAAATTTAGTTCAGTTTCGAACTTAAAATCTTTAACCCAATTCAGTCGATAATAATCAACCCATTCTTTCATCCCAGTGGCCCCAAATGTCGGAATTCTCCTTGAACACATAGAATCCAGTCTCTAGTCTCCGGTTTCAAGGCCCCATTAGACGTCAGGTCAACATTTTCAAAAATCAAAAAATTAACCTTAAGTAAAAAAAAATTTAAGAAAATAAATGACTTAAAAAATCACTACACAGGGATTCAAGTGCAATATTGCAAAATACCAGAAAAATGTTAAAGGTATTTTTTTTGAATATCTTTCATTTGTATTAAATTTGATGTAAATCTGTCAGTGTTATAAGATTGGGTGGGTGGGTATGTTCAAAAAAAAAAAAAAAAATATTAAAAAAATTGTGTATTTTTCCTTCCATGGGCCCAGTTATATACCATGAAAATTTCAGTTAAATCGGTCTAGAAATCTTAAGAAGATAGAAGAATACAGAAAATATAGATTTAGAGCAATTTTTATATAATTTTTTTTTTTAAGCCGGTCAGGTTCCTATTTTCACTAACTTTTGCGATTTGCGTTTTCAATCAAATTATGTGATTTCATTTCTATGTGCTCCGAAAAGCACAATTATTGAAAAATTTAATTTATACTATTCCATTTTCTTATCAATGTCCTAGAAAATCTGTCGTTCCCGAATTTTCAGCAGCATGCAACAATCGCTGTTCAACACTGGGCTATGCATTGACCATTATGAACCAGTCACTGATTAACCTAAGCATGACAATTGTTAACTGATTGATTGAACTGTTTTTTGTTGGCATCTGATATTCATTTTAAGCTCAAAACTTTTACGAGCTAGCTTAATAAACTGTTTAATAATTAAAAGATTTTATTACACAAACGGAAAACAAAAACTTGTACCAACATTTTCGATTTGAAAAGTAAATCACAAAATTTTTAATGAATTCGAAAATGGGAACATTGCTGTATAAAGACTTTTTATAGTGTACAGAAGTAGCTCATTTTGTAAAGCGATTGCCAGAATTTTATCCAAGTTTTCTTTTTCCAAATTGAAGAAAATAATAAAAAGAAAACTGTTATTTTTTTAATTCTATATAAAAATAGACCGATAAATCGCATGTGTCATTATCACGTAAATCGCTACAGAATATCGGTGTTATATTTTTAACAAATGTTCTTAAAATATAAATATTTTTAAACAATATTCATGCTAGAAACTAAAAACATAGGTTAGGATACATTGCTACTACATTAAAAAAATTCAAAGAATCGAACCGATAAAAAAAAAAATTGAGCTATTGAAAACAACTCCTACTCCCACGTTACTTTTTACATATATAAGTGTATGCCATGCTAGTAGGTACTTTCAAATTGAAAGTTTAAATAACTCGATTTTTTATTTATCGGTTCGATTTTTGTAAACGATAGCGTTACTGCAGTGGAAAATGTAAAAAAAAAAATAAATAAAAAAAATGTTAAAGCGCTCTAATTTACGATTTTCGAAATAATTAAAATATAATTAAAATCATTAAAATATTTATTTGATTATAGCTTACCTTTAATTAGCCAAAATGTGTCGGTTTAGTAGAGCACCACAAAATTCCATTCTTTGGAGAAAACATCGCTTCCAAAAAAAGTCTGAGTTTTATTAAATTTACAACTGAATACGCCGTATAAGAAATAAGTTTACAGTTGTAATCAGAGTTCTTTATTTATACCGCAAGCACTTCTAAGGATTTTTGCAGTTTCCTTCTTTACAGCTAAGTTTAATTTTGAAAACATCTCTTGACGTGTTTTTTTTTTCCAAGCAGCTCTCTGTTAGCAGCTGTAATGGGATTTAAAAAAAACAGAGAAATTAATTTAAAGACTAAATATATAAATAAAGTATTCGGTTATATAAAAACCAACTAATTCCGTCTTCAAGATACACAAGTGTATCCAAAAATATATGCATTATACCACCAACAAACAAACAAACCAAGAAACATCCAAGACCAAAGCAAGCTAAAAAGTTAACTCAAGTATCTAGTATAGCAAGCAGTGAAGAAAATGTAGTTCAAGAGCGTTGAAAGTAATTAGCGAGTGCCTTTAAGTAGATTTTATATTTTAGAACTTTAAAATAAGTAAAAGTAAACTTAAGAAAAATGAAAGCAAAACCATATTGCGTACAAAATTTATAACAAATATTTACAAAATTATTTACCTTCACCACTTAAGAGCGCAGCAAAACAGTTGTTGTAGTAGCTCACAATTCAAGTGGCTGCCAGATAGCTGCACTTCAAGTGTTTCTATAAAAAAAAAAAAAAAAAAACTGGAATCAATTTTAAAAGGTTAATTAAATTTGTTTGCTGTGAAATCACTTACCAGCTACTTTTTTCTTTTTTTTTTTATTTTTGGTCAAAAATTCTTTGTAAAAAGAAAATGAGTTTTTAATATTTTCATCAACAGTGAAAATAGACATCTTAGATATTTCTCCTTTCTCTGAATACAAACTGTTTGGTTTGGTTTCAAGTGGAAAGCAAGCAAACAAAAATTTTAAAGTGATTTCAGCGCAGAGATTTCTATTTAAAGATTAGTTTTTCAAGTGCTTTTACATACGTTATCCTTTGATGCGTAGTATAAACGCCTACGCAGGAAGTCTGTTTAGTTTTTTTTTTCTTTTAATGCGAGAGGTGTTACAAATGTTTCTATAACATAAAGAGTATTTTCTGTAGAAGAGTGAAGTGAGCCAGTCTTAATCTATGCCAAAAAGTGTTTGCTTTATAGATATCGTCTAAAAAATACTTTTTATTCCCGAAGCACTATACTTTCTAACGCCTCTAAAATTTGTGCTATAGCCATACAACACGTATATTGCAAGTGGCTCACTTCAACCCATTTTGCGCTAATATATTTTACATTTTATAATAAGTTATTTAATTGAATTTTCGTTATCTAAACTTTTTCTTACCCGAATTTTAGTTATTCCCCTCGCTCCTATGCGTATTTGTTGTTGAAAAGTATTTAAGTGAAAAACAGTCGGAGAAAACTGCTACGCTACTCACACAGCTGTATAAAGAAAAACATGTCAAGTGCTACGTTAGGTCGCAGCAGTGTGACAGCTATGCCAGTGTCACTTTAGATACTTTTGTATCTAGATACACTGACTGTTGACTGACTGACTGACTGTGTGTAGGTGTATCTATATAGTACTTGCTGGCTGCATGTTACACATTTATGCTCATGAACTCTGTAACTGAAGTGTTTCTGTTTACAAATGTTTTTCTTAGCTTATATGCAGACAGACAGACAGAAAGTCAGTCTGTCTGTCTTGTGCAATATTTACTTAAGTGTTTGTACTGTGTTGCTTTTGCTTTCTTCTTCTGCAGGCGTGTATGTTGTCACTTGGTATGCTTACTAATTATAGCTAAATGTGTGTGGGTGCCACCAGCGTTTGCCTATATTGATACTTAAGCTTGCAAGCTGCTGCAATTAGAAATTTTATTTTTACATACTTCATACGTAGTAATTAATTTGAAAATAAAAAATAAATTCAATTAAACATTTTTGCATCGTGCTGCTGCTTCTAATCATCACCCAACTTTCGACGCTTTGGTACTCTCGGCTTTTCACGTACTGCAGGTGCCGGTGCTGCTGGCAATGCTCCATCATGTTCCATTTTTTGACGCGACTCTACTTCTTGTTGCTTCTTAGCTTCGTAGTCGTAATGCAAATCAATACAATCCGTATTTGTTATATTCTCCCAACCATGCTGATCAATGTGATAGACACGCACTATGCCACCCGAATAAGCATCTTTACATGTAGCATGATATATGGCACGTTGTCCCAACTCACAAGCCTCTTCACGTGTTAGATTTTCACGATGTGAAGTATCGAGTATGCCCATAGCATATACCGAACCGCTACCAACTGAAAACATTTTGCCACTTGTACGTGCACCATCGGAATCGATATAAATGAGTTTTGGTCCAGTTGTTTCTTCATATGCCGCGAGCATCATGCCCATCGATAGACCCATGCCTTTGTAATGATGACAAATATTGGCCATAATACGACTTGCTGCTGTAGCTGAAATGCGTACTTTATTACGCAATTCGTGTAGACGACATTCCTTGGTGAGTACACGATCCCAGTAGACACAATCAGCAGCACCGCCGGCCATGGTGCCAAGCATATAATTATTGATTTCGACAATTTTTTTCATTGTTTGCGAACCAATATATTGGCCACCGGTAGCACGCGAGTCAACGGCAAGCACTACGCCACCCTGATAGATAAAGCCAAGCGTAGTAGTGCCATGATCAAAATCAATTTTCATGGGTGTTGCACGCTGTTTGAACGCGGACATGCTTAAATAATTTTGTAGATTTGCAGCGGGCTAAAGTTTAAGTTATTGGTTTTTTTTTTTTTATTAAATGGGTTTTCCATCACTCGTTTTTTTACTTACATTTTCAAATGGCGGCGCTGCTAGCGCATAAGGATTTAGCAAATTGCTTGTATCACGCTTAAAAGCAGCCGCAATTTTTGCGCTCATCTCTGCGCCATCTTGCATATAACTTGCATTGGCAATGCCACAAATTTGTTGCAGTGCCATTTTGTCGTTTATTTTTTATCGAAAATCTTTTTAAACACACAAAAATTATAAAAATCTGACAGCGCACCTAAATCGATCCTACAGCAAAAGCGTCTATGATGAAAAGACTTTTTTGAAGTTCAAGTGTTGAAAAGTCTCCTCTTTTTTTTATCAGCTGTTTCATTATTTTTGCAAGCTTTACATGCTTTTTCACTCTTACATATTGTTTCAAACCTTCACAAATATTTGGCGTCATGTTTGGCATTTTCCAACACTAAAAGTGTGTATGACGATTTGCAAATCATGTTTTTTTAAGTGTTGAAATAATTGTATGATTTCATGTGTAAATTTTAATTATATTTTAGGCGTAATCAAGTTTGTAGTGAAGTGTAAAAGCATATATACATGGATAGGTACGTATGTACCTCAAAAGCATTGTTGTTATTGCGCTGCTATATTTGCTAACTAGCCAAGCAAATTCTAATTAGCCAACGCTTTTTTTATGAGCCAAAGGTACTCTTATAAGAAAAAGTGCAATCAATCCAAGCAGAAATTAAAAATAATTTAACTAACAATTTTTCATTCACAACTATCCATTTTTTTTTTTCATAGAGTTTGTCGGACTGATCGAGTAAAAAAAACTGTATATGTATTTTGAAAACTTGTAAACATAGAATTTGAAAAAAAGATATTGACATATTGCATGGAAATGTCATAATATTATGTACACTGTTCGAAAGGTCTTAGTTTTTTCTTTCTAAAACAGGTTGAAAAATAAAAATCGGTCCGTAGTTTGCCGAGATATAACACTCTAAGTTAAAAAAATAGGAAAAAATCAGTTTTTTGACCCTAGATTTTGGTGCTTCCCCGAAAATTCAAGTATACAGTTTTTTTTACTTGACCAGATCTACAACCTCTACTATAAGATTTCCGAAGAATAATAACATTTTTTTGGAACTTTTTTTTTTGTCAGTGTAAAGTTGTACGTTTACAGTTTCTATACGTTTACGACTGATCCGCAGAAACTGTATGGAAATTCGTGAATAATTTTGACGAAATCAGCAAATGGAAGTAGCATGGAACATTGTGACCGAATGTCATCCGTTTTCTATGGACAGAAAAGTAGTTTAGATCAATGCATTCCATTAAATAATCTATGTCTCCAAGGTCTCACTTAAAGATTTTTTTTTGAAGTCTTGTTTTTTCTTGGTCTTGTTAGGATTGTTTTGGTGGTTTAATACAATCAAAAACCCCTTTTTAACTTAAGAAGTATCCTGGAAGAGCCAGCAGCTCATTGCGACTTATGTATGCGTTAGAAAGCTTTCTCATTTAATGAAATACATTTTGTTTTTTTTTTTTTTTTGAAAATGAAAACCATTAAATACCAAAAGAAATTCGATACCCAAAATTGCTAAACTGATAAGTATCTAGTATATTACCCACATAATACAACAAATTCAAATGCAACAGTTGCCAAGGCTGCAAACTAATTTGTAAATCAATTTGGTATTTAAAAAAAAAACACATATCAAACATTTGAAATCAGTAAGTAGTAGTAGAGATATGTTTATAAGTTGTATAAAACACTAAAATTTATTACTGCAACACGCTGCGAAATTCGATAGTTTTTCATATAACAGCCTCATCCATCTGTCCGTCTGTCTGCTCATAAATTTATGCGCAGCATGAGTAGGCGAAGAATGCCAAGAAAATTGATGTTTAATTTTAATGCGCGTTGACAGTGTCCACATGGGCTGTCAAACAACATCAAAATGAATATACTTAAGAATTCTTCCCCCATAAAAAAAAAAAAAAAATCAAGCACAACAATTTTCACCTGTCTGTCTTGTTTTTTGGCCGAAATTTTGGTCGTCTTATTAA
The DNA here is from genome assembly GCA_018903435.1 of Leucophenga varia. Classification (NCBI taxonomy): domain Eukaryota; kingdom Metazoa; phylum Arthropoda; class Insecta; order Diptera; family Drosophilidae; genus Leucophenga; species Leucophenga varia. The sequence goes on along the minus strand of JAEIFJ010000518.1, from coordinate 587,872 downwards.
ATTGTGGAAAATATTTCACATGACACTTGTAAATATTTTCCTTGATGTATGTCACAGTTTTGTCTTTTTTGTTGATAAGTCACGTAGTACCCAGTTTTTCTCTGTTTTGCTCTTGCCTGCCTGTTCTGTGATGCTTAATTTAATAGAAGATTGATGTTTGTAGATATGAAGAAGATGTAAATACCATACATTCTGTATACAACCAATCTTAGCTCAAGTGAGGCAGTCAAGCAGTGAAGTAGTTTGGTAAATAACTTTTAAAGTTGTTTGTTTATTTAGGTTTTGTACACTTGAAGTACACATTTGCGGGAGGTCGCGTCAACGTTTACAATATTTTTTTTTTCTTTTACTTAATAGAAACTTTAAGTGACGCACTTCTAAAACCTAAAACACCAATAATGAAGCTTTTACAGTATACAACTTAAAAAGAAAACTTTTCACATCGCAATATTACAGGCAAAAGTCTCAAATCTAGGCTTCACTCCCAAAATTGAGTTACATAATGTATGGGAAACCCAAGGTTGGAGTTTCGCACTTTTTCTCCACAATTTTCATAAGTAAATGCTGTCACATGTACTAGAGAATGTTGGCTTCCACTTAGATTTTCAGATCATTTGGAAAAAATTTAAATATTAATTTCTTTTGACTTAAAAATACACACCTATAGAAAATGTCCTAACACCATACATACTGTTCGAAAGCCCTAACATTTCTCTTTCCAAAGCAGTTTAAAAAAAAAATCGGTTCGAAGTTTACTGAATTATAGCCATATAAGTGAAACAATAGAGAAGAAAAAAAAATCAGTTTTTTGAATCTAAATTCAGATTTTGTGGCTCTTCCGAAAATTTTAAGTATACAGTTATTTTTTACTCGTTTACAACAACTATCTCTGCTATAAGATTCCCGAGCAAACTCAATATTTTAAGCCCATTCCGATTAAATGTGACATAAATTAACTTCTAAATTTATTACTTAAATTACTTTTTATGTACATTTTAGATCATTAAACCAAAATTAATTTCAATTTATAAAATTTAATACGTTTTTTTTTGTTCCCAAAACTGCCAAACTTGTTTTTTGTTTTTAAATTATAACATGACACATGACTACTAAACATTCTCTTATTTTTTTTTTTGTTATTGTACAATTAAATCTAAAAATGATTTTAATTTATCTTAGACGGCTTTAAAGCCAACAAACTACCAAATTGTCTAATCTACAAAACAAATCAGCTTTCAAATAAATAACAAAAGAGTGTACCACCACAATTGGCTCAAAGAGTAAAACGTATATTCGCGCTAATAAGCCGCGGCATTTGTCATAGAAACTTTAGAGATTACAATGCTTAACGTTTCAAAGTGGTCAACATTTATTTTTATTTATTTGGTAACAACATCGGCTTCATTGGTTTCATCTAATGGGCTAAACAAATCTAACATACTTCATACTGTCGCATGCATGTATCTAGATACTTTTGCATAGATACTTGCATTTAGATAGACACACTTATTAATGCCAAGTAATTCGCGAATTTAATTTGCCGCATTAATATGCCACAAATAAACATTTCAAAAAGTTGTTGCAGCTGCGCAAATATATATTTTGGCTATTGCGCATGTGCAGCAAACTTTATCATTCTGTCCGTCTGTCTCTGGTACAAAACTATTTTAATCTTTTGAAATTACAATGCAATTTTCTTTTTTTTTTTTTTTTTTTTTGTCAATTGCAATAAAATAATCAACATGCAATAAACCGCTGAAGAAGCTGAAAGTTTTGAAGTTGTATGGAGTATGTACGGCGGCACAGTTCAGTTTGTGTCAAGGAATGCAAAACAAAGTTTATTTCTTAATGTTGCCTGGCCTAGCTACACACACAGGCAACTTTGTACAATATTTATTTTTTTTTTGCTGTCCACATCGCAGCGATTTACGACCCGCATGGGAAACACGTACCGACCAACCGACCGACCGATGGCGGCATTATCATAATAATGCATATGCCTGGTCTGTCTTGCCCGGGTCTGCTGGCCTATTTGACTGGCATTTCAAGCGCAAGTCTTCGTTCGTTCGTTCATTTGTTTGCTTTTTAAGTTACACAATCTAAAGTATATAAATACAGCCTTCTATTTTGATTTTTACTTTTTTTTTCTCTTGATTTCTTGAGTTAATCTTGCCAGCATTTAGCAACTGCAACTACTGACTGCTCCGGCGGTCGGTTGATTATTTGTAATGCATTTTGGATCTTGATTATACTCGTACTTATATACACATTCGCTTTAGACTTTGATACGTCATAATTCTGTTGAACTTTTTGTGTAAAAAAAAAAATGTACAAGCTGTCGAGCTGCCTGTCAGCGTTTTACTTTAGTCAGCGACGTTTGGGCAATTCCTCGAACTTTTATTTTCGTATTTGTTTAAAGTGCGTTTTTTGCATACAAATTATAAAAGATTTACTGAAATTACATATTTAGTATCTGGCTTTAGTTTTTGTGGCATCTTATCTTTCAAAAAGTGCTTTGGTTTTATTCCGCAATACAAGTTAACGTATTCAGCTACTATCTCTTTCTAATTTGCTAGCAAATTTTTGTTGAATAAGCATTTTATGGTGAATTTATATAATTTCACCTTAAAATATAATTGAATTAAAAATTAAATATTTTTTAAAAGCACCAAAGCAACTTTCTTAAAATTTATTGTACACTTCTCCCCTGTCGTGGTGAAATTAAATATAATTCACCACAAATTAAGTTGTTAAATTTATGTATGCATAGATTTTGCAGAGTACTTTACCTTGTAAAGAGTGTCTCAGAATTTTCGCTAGATTTGCAGTAAAATGCTGGCAACCGTCGAAAATTCTAAAAAATTTTTAGGGTGCAAATCTCGTTTATTCTGGGACTTGCATTAATTCTGAGACTTTCGGTTATTCTGGGAAAGCCTTTATAATGGCATCATGCTGTGACCATCTCTGGGTACTAACTATTTAGAAGCTCATACATACATATAGTACTCTTAGCAGTTGGTAATAGAATTATAAGATGAGTAACAACCATAAAAATGCATGTAAAATTTTGGGTATGGCTTTTCGAAATATGCTGCCATAAAGCCACACTCAGCTCTTCGTTTTTTTTCTCTTACACTCACGAGAGCACGGCAGAGAGATGCGCGCTCTAAATTTATGTTTCTTTTAGTATTTTGTTATATGGCGTTACGCTTCTTACTATTTCTGTTATCTTTGGTACGTAACATTGCGTATGCAGCGCCACTGGCAGCATTCTTTCTTTTAAAAATTATTTTGTGTTTCACATAACTTTTAACTTTAACAAAAAATTTCTGCTGTAACATTTTTCCCTATATTCCATAATTTATACATTTTATGTCATTTTAATTATGCACAAATACATGATTGATTACAATTTACGCCTTATATAAATATATTCCTTTTCCTTTTTTTCCACATTAATATGCATTTAATTTTCAATAAATAAAAATTCCATACATGTCTGACACCCGCAGCAGTCAAAAAAAAAAAAAAAAAAAAAAATGAAGTATGTGCGTCTAGGAAAAATGCCAAGAAAAATGATTTTTCTTTACAATAGAAAAACGCTCCCACACACATACACATATGCATGCTATCTTTATTTTTTTTTCTTTTCTTGAAGTGAATCGCATTTAAAGTCAAGGCTTATCTTGTCTTTGTAATCGCGTTTCGATTATTAACCCTCATAAATTGCATAAACAGTTGTACTACGGGAATATGTTCCATTCTGTTTTGTAGATAGCAATTCAGCTACTGCTTACATTCCTAACATGCTGCTCACTCTTGTGTTGTAATCAGGCGTAAAGGCGTTTCGGCTTTGGACGCGCACATTTCATTAGCATGCGTCTGGAATCCCTTTTGTCACCCTACTTCAATATTGTTTTGTGTTGGCATTGTTTATATTCAATCTTCTTGTTTTTGCTGTTGTTGTTGTGGTTCTAATAAATGTTTTTCAATTTTCATTGAATTTGAATTTTTTTTCACTTTTCGCTCAATTTTTTGTGGTTCAAAAATGCTTAATCATTTTATTTTTTGTGGTTTGTGCTTTTCTTGATGCTTAATTCATGTCGACTTTTTGTATACCCTATTCTTTTTCCAAAAAATTTTCCGAAGCATAATGTTTGTAAGTTAATATTCGCAGCACATTTCGAATCGATTTTATATTTTATATTAAAAATCGACTTAAAATATTTCAAATTTTAATTTTTATTCATTTGTTTTAGCAATTTTTATTTATTTCATGAAATATTACGCATTTTTTGTAGCCAATAAAAAATTCGTTAATGCCGCATTTAATTTTATTTTTTTCTGATTAATCATGTTTCTAACGCAGCTGTAAAAAAACAAAAAAAAAAAAATGATATCATTAAAATTGTGCAAGTTAATGTTAAGCGCCTAACTAAATTCTTTGTCATTCTTCCTTATTAATATTGTTATCAGCTCAATTTCCCTTATTTTTCTTTTTTTTTTTATTATTTAAAATTTTATTATTTTTAACTGCTGCCGCGCCTTTATACAATAGCTCAAAGTTTTTTGTGGTTTCAATTCTTTTATTTTATTTTTTTTAATTTTTTTTTGGCGCATTCATTTATCTGATGCATCCCTTTTATAACGCACCCGCTTAACCCATGACTTTCTGTTTTTTTTCTGGCTGTTGTTGTTGTTGTTTATGGTACATCCTTTGCCTTTAAAAAAAAAATGGTTATAAATCATCTTGTTAAAAAATACAATATTTTTAATAGAGTTGTTTGCTGTGTGGTCCAGTACAGCTGATGTTGCCCGCAGTTATGCTTAAATTGCTCTTGTTTTTTTGTTTATCATGGTCTGCGTTTGATTGGTTTTATAGTTGAGGTTGGCCTTTTTTGGATTTTTTTTTTTTTTTTGAAAAGGGTTTCGATTGACGATTTGACATTTTAATTTTAACTTTTTTTTTTTTGTAAGCCTTTAATTAATATCATTTATTTTCTAACTCTCTTTACAGGTGAGTTTTCGAATATGCCAATTTGATGTTAATATTTGTAATATTTTTGAAATCGAAACAACAAGAAAAAATATTGGTAAGTAGCAGTTTAAATGAATTGGAAAAATTTTATTAGAATATTTAAATATTTGCGTAAGATTTTTATGGGGGCTACAGCTAAAAATGGGTTTAGAACTGTGTTGTATGGTCTCGGGTGCACTTAAATATTACACCTAAATAAACCTATTAAAATTGTTTTTATTTTTCCTTAAATACTTTTTTGCTACTTAAATAAGGAACACTAATTTTGGCATGAATTATACTTACTTGTATTAAATTTTACGAAACATTTCGTAAATTGTACGAAAGGCTTTCGACTAAAATATTATGTGTAAACCGAAATTTTTAAGAAAAAAACTTTTTATACTTTGTTAGTGGAAATTATAAAATTTTCGTCAAATTTACGAACACTTTTGTAGAATGTAGAAAATAATTGTATTATTTTTTTTATATATATATAGGAGGTTTTCTTTCTCAACGGAAGAAAGAAGCAGTTTTTAAATAGAAATTGATGAGAAAAACTTTCCATCCGCCGTAAATCTGTAGTTGTTTCAGGCGAAAAATTCATGCTGTATTAGAGCTTCTATTTCAGCCGAAAATCCGGGATAGAGCAATTTTCATACTTTCCGAAAGCAAGGTAGCCATCAGGGTCTCTCGTGGATTCAATGGCAAAGTCTTATTCCCGGACGCGAACATGCTGACAGTTTGGCAAGGGAAGGTTTAGCTGGAGAATCTCAGCCAGTCGTAGTACAGAGTCCAATGAGATTCCAAGAGTTGCCCTGTGTAAGAATTTTTTTAATTTTGCGGACATAGATAACAATATTTTAAAGAGCTGCAGAAAAGCTGGGATTATTTAGCCAACAATCAAACCCATACGACCTAACCAGAATACTGCAACAAAATTTTTGAAGAGAACTCGCGAGATCAACAAGGTGACTTGTGTTCTTTATGATTCTCCAAAGTGTTGTTGCCTTCTTAGCTGTAGAAGGAAGCAAAGAGGGATCAAGGCCAATCAATTACACAAGTTCCTGATCGAGATGTGTAGTCTCAAAAGGAGCTAATTCCATGGGAAATCCCATCAAACACCTTAATCTATCTATTTTGGATTAATACAGCTCTTAATATAAAGGTTCAAAAAATACAATTTTGAAGGCTCTATTGTCAGGGATGAACAGTTACTTTTGGGCATTAATAATAGAAATGGTTTCATAGTTTATATTACGCAGCCAAGTGGCTGAGTGCATAATTAGTTTAGGAAAAATATTTTAAGTGAAGTAATCTAAAATAGAGACGATCCTTAAGAAAACTTTAAATTCAAATCTTTTAAATTAGAAGAAAAGCTGCTACAACTCATCCCAAAACTCACTGCAAAACATCTCTGTGAGCTTGCATAAATTAAAGCAAAATACATTTTGCAACTGCTTGAAAGCTGATAAAAGTAGCAAGCATAAATCAAAACATTGAATAGATAATGGCTACATATAGTATATATATGAACAAGCTACTCCCTAGTTTTACGCAAAATCAATATTGAACTTTGACACTAACCCATTGCATACAAAAGATACATACGAGATACAGATAGAGAGATGAATAGATATGGTATAAAGTATAATACAAGCAAATAAGTGAACGCAAGTCCGAAAGAAAAAAAACTTAAGCAAACAGGATATATCATATCAGTTGCAAACAGTTGAGTAATAAGACAACAACAACAACAAATATGCTATACAAACATATGCGGCAATAAGAATAACAATAACAACACCAAATAAAAATAACAAGGATATGAGAAGCATAACAAAAACAAAGAATTTATTTTGTTCATTGGACATGCGAAAATGTATCTAAAGCAAAAAAAAAAAAGTATCTGAAAGATACAAAAACTAAGCTTGAGTTACTAATCATTGCATTTGAAGAAATTTCATTGTACAAGTTGCATACGCAGGATTTACATATTAAGCTCTTTTTAATTTATATGCAAGTCCGGACAACAAACAAACCCTAAACGAAGGACTATGCAAGGATATACATGAATGAATGAATGAATGCAATGTTATATACGCCTGACTAAACAGCAGATAAGTCAAATAAGACAAGATAAAATAAAATAAAGTAAAAGGGAAAGCGCGCATCAAGCAGAAAATGAGAGTAAAAAGTTCTTGTTTGGTGTGTGTGTGTGTGTGTGTAGTATAAAGCCACAGGCAGTATTTGATTCCTTTCTGTTTTCTTGCAATAACAAAAACAACAAATAACAATGACAGTAATAAAATAAAATAAAAGTAAAGTCAATGTGGTAAGAAGATGGGGCATGTGGCACAAGTGTATTGAGCGCAATTTCTATAAGAAGAAGAAGAAGAAAACAGTGAAAGGAGTACTCTTGTCTCTTGTCAAAGTTGACATTGACAGTATACGTTGACGTTGACAGGAAGCAAAGTAAAGATTCAAGCGAAATTTGTTGTGTAAAAACAGCAAAAAGCGAATTTTCGTGTAAAACGAAAGGAAAAGATGCTGGTAAATGTGTAGAAGGTCCTTTTTTTTTTAGACTAGGACTAAGGAGAATATATTCTATTGAACGCATTGAATGAAAGTGAGAAAATGTTTTGTATGTGTGTTTTTTTTGTTGCTGTTGGCATGTTTGTTTGATATTACATTGAATCCTTTAAAAGGGAAGCAGCTGTTGTATTATGTTATTGGCATGAGTTGAGTTTATGTATGTATTTTGAAGTAACGAAAGAGTTTTATGCATGTTTGAGATATTAGACAGTGTAACGCTTGTCTCATTTACGAAAGCTTTTGGACTGTCACAGGCGACATATGAAGTCTTTTAGACTTTTTAGAGGAGCCTCTAAAGTGTTATATATCAAACAGCTGTCAAGAATAGCAAAAAAAAAAAAAAAAAAAATGAAATAAAACGTAAAAATGTGAGTTAAGTTGTTGAAATGATACGCTCGAATATAACAAACGAACAAACAAACAGTTTGTCAAGTGAGTTATTCGGATTTGATAGCTGTCTAACATAAGCCATATAAAGTGTATTAAAGATAAAGAAATTTCGATTCTAGATGACTTTAAAATACGTCAGAACTAAATAGAAATAATATAAGAGATATTTGGGTGCTCCAAACTTGGGTAAAGTTCATGTTTTATATTTTTGTAGCTCATTATTGAAATTTTTGCGTGCTGCGAAGTCAAAAAGGAAAGAAAACTGTGTTCTAAAAACAGAGAAATTTGTTAAAATATGTCAATAACATTCGATATTTTATAATAATCGATATATCGTATATTTATCAAATATTTGCTTCATTCTTTTACTTACAAGAAATAACAAGCCAAAGACACAGCTAAGGCTCCAGAAACTGAAACTTATCGATATAATGTCGAGGTATCGATAATTGTCACTGCCTAAAGAAAAGTATCGAGAAACCAATATATAAATAAATATCGATATGACATCCATTTATCGATATTTGTCGCAGTACTAGATTTAGACTGGTAAATATTAGATCAGCGATCATTTCTTATTCCGATAAATTAAAGAGTTAGAACTTATTTAAATTAAAACTTAAAATTTAACTAAAATATTATTTAATAAAATTGAAGAAGTTATAACCACTTAGATCCATTGGAGAATATTTGTTTGGACCTATGTAGACCCACTGTGCCTTATCGCAGCTGTGAAAATGATCCAAGCAAGCGTATATGTGGAAATTAGTAAATTAAATTTATTAAAAATAGAAAAATATCTACATGTAATACATCGGGTGTGTGCTGGAAATCTATTGGAAATTTTTCACAGTCAGAATCAGCAAAAATTTGGATAGAGTCAAGATCAAATTGATAAATTTAAATAATTATTAATTTAGAAATTAAAATTAAAAATTCGGATCTATCAAAAATTGCTAATATCGATTGTCGAAATTTTCCGTTGCAATTTCAGCATATAAACTCGATAACAACATTGATAATTCGATCGTTTTATGTGAAGAGTGTTAATATTGAGCAGTTTACTATTTTGTAACTATCAGCAATGCTTCCGTATCTCGTAAAAGTTAAGCGTTTGTTTAAATCGCAAATCGCTAGATACTTTCGATTTCAAATCGGCAGCTTTTGAGTAAGTGAAACGAAAAGAAATCTTAATCAAAGCAACAAAAATTGGCGATTTGGTAAGACCGATTACCATTTAATTTGTAACCGATTACCGATTGCCAAAAACAATGCAAAGAAACGTTTTGAAACTGAAACATAATTTACTAAATCGTAAAACCCAAAATTTTTGAGTTTACGGGAACATGGCTTAACAGTTTCCTTGTTACAAATCACAATTTTTAAATTTTTGAAAATTTTCTTTTCTTTAAAATCTTTTTGTCAACCAATTCCAAACGATTTTGTTTATTTTATTCTTTTACAAAAAAACACCTTTTATTTTCCAGCAGATTTTTACGCAATTCACTCCCGCAGCCTAAAGATTTATACATTCTTGCATCATTGGCATTGATTTCCGGTTGCGGCGTTTATGTTGCTTTTGTCGTTTTTCTTGAGGTTTTACTTTTGGCAATTTTACTTCCGCTTTTTGCTTTTGTCACAATTGTCAGCCTGTCTGTCAGTCAGTCAGTCAGATACGTACTATATAAGTTAACATAACACAACAACACATTACAATGTCTTTCTGCTTAGTTTTTTTTTATTTTATGATTTTCTTTTTAAATTGTTAGCAAAAGTGTTAGGAAAATAAGCCATATATGTGTGGGTAGCTGTAAAAAGTATCTCAGCAGGCTTTGGAAAATCGTTTAAAAAAATTCAAAAAAAAAAACTTCATTGTGTAGCATGAAAGGATTTACAGTTGATTTAGCTGTGATTTACCACAAATACGCTGTGGCAAAATTTAATATTCAAATTATTATTATACACAATGGTGGCACTTTCACTAGATTAAAATATACAATTTATATTGTATTGTACTATTTTTTTTTCCAGTCTAGCGTGCTACAATTTTTTTTACTATAATAATCACTGCTTAGTGTCAAACAATTAACCCAGAAATGCAAATAGCATAATTTATATTTAAAAATTGTTCATTTTATCTAGAATGATTTTTCCACTTTTAGCTTTTATTAATGCCACTGACAATAATTTTTACAAATTAATACGCTTGACAATTGTTTTTCCTTTTTTTTTTTTTTTTTTTTTAATTTTCAAAAAGCTTTTTTTTTAAATAATTTTTTTTTATAAAAAAAGCATTCTTTGTCAGTTTTTTTTATGCTTTTTAATTAAATAAAAATATTTGTGGCATTAATGAAATATTTTAATTGTTATTGACATTATTAAGTCATTGTGACAATTTATTATTCACAACAAAGGAAGTATTTTGCTTTTTCGTGTTTATTATTAAATAATATTAATGTGAGTTAAGTCATGAAATGTTAATTTAATTATTAATTTTTTTTATTGATGTTGATTTTGTGCATTTTTTTATGCAGTTTGTAAAAATGAAATTTAAATATATAAAATTGTAAAAATGTTCTATGTCCGCTATAAACTCTAAAACCATTTAACCGATGTGTCCCAAAATGGTTTCATTTGAAAGGCCAGAATACAAATGTAAATTTGAGAACTATTTTTTCATATAAAAATATTTTTCGTTTTTGCGCCAACAAATTGAGGTCTCTCTGGGATAAAAAATGGCTCTTTTGTATGTTTTTACACTAGCCCCAATATATTTTGGTAACGCTGCAAAAATAAATCCAAACAAAAAGTACAAAAATGCCACCGAAAAGAGCTGCATAAAAATAGCAGTCATTATGTAAAAATTAAGTATAACAAGAAAAACGTTAACCTCGGTGGAACCGAAGCTGAAATACCCGTTACACAACACTTTTAATAGTTTATATGTTCACCAGGTGCTTAGATTTAATTTCACGATGAATTTGTTCAAATTTGTATGGAGGCTTTATGTTATATTTGCCCCGATCCTTACCATATCGAAAGTGTTCACTTAGGTGGACATTGGAATTGATTTTACCAAACTTAATTGAATTCATTCAGAAATAGTAAATGTTTTCATATAAAAACTAGAAAATGGGCGGTAAGTTTGTATGGAGGCTATACATAAAAAATGGGCGTGGGCGCCTTAAATTTGACCTTGGGTGAAAAAAAAAGTGTTCTTACCCTATTTGGATTAAATATATTCATAAATAATACGTATTTTCATACAAAAAATCGAAAAAAAGGTTAAGTTTGTATGGGGCTATATCTGAAAATGGGCGTGGCAACATTATTTTGAAATTGGATGCCATTAGAAGTATTTTTACCCTATATTGTAGTAAAAGCATTCATAAATAATAACTATTTTCATACAAAAAGTCGAAAAAAGTGGTAAGTTTGTATGGGGGGCTATATCTAAAAATGGGCGTGGCACCTTGGTTCTGGCATACAAACTAACTAGGAGCACAAAAAAGCTTAAGTTTCGAATTTCAGGTCAGTATCTTTAAAACGTTTCGAGTAACACTCATCGCAACAGACAGACAGACGGACAGGCAGACGGACATGGCTAAATCGATTCGTCTCATCGAGCTGATCAATAATATATATACTTTATGGGGTCTCCGATGTCTCCTTCAATGAGTTGCAAACTTTCGGAAACTAAATAAATACCCGTTTACACTTTGTGTAACGGGTATAAAAATTATATGTTCAATTTTTTTATTTTTTAATTATTTAAAACTCAAAGCTTCTAAGCAAATTTCTCTCATATTTCACTTACACCACCCCCTCTACTTCTCTACATACAAATCATTTCAGATAGACAATTACCAAGCAAACCAAACATCTGAAATGACATTCATTGACATGCATGCATTAAAATACAAATGTGCTAAAGACTGACAGCTGTGCGTCTAAATCTCACACTCTGCTAACAACCCCATATTTTGATTTACCCCACACCTACATATAAAGTGAATCCCCCCTCGTTTCGGTAAATGCAACATTGCCAAACGCAAAAAAGAATATAAAAAAAAAATTTTTGACATATTCCATTGAAAATTAAAAATGTTTGTGCACATTTTTTCAATTATTTTGAGAGCCAAGACAATTTGTACCCAGAGAAATTGGAGCGACAACCAAAGGGAGCAGTAGTAGTATGAGTAAATTTTGTTGTGTTTTTGCATTAAATCTCGGCGGCAAACTCATCTCCACTTTGCCTAGTGATGTGTGGTGGTCGTCAACGCATTTTCTTACTTCGGAAAGGGGGTTGGTTACACGTATGTGTGACGAGAAGGGAAGTATTTTTTAGTCTGAAGTTTTCTTGTACTTTTGAAATTTCAAATCATAATAATGGACAATTTGCCCTGCAGTAGCGCTGCTGTGCATTCTAATATAATGCTTTGACAGACGCAAAAGACAATCAGACATGTGTTGAATGTATGCATATATAGTATATATATTTTAAAATAACAAAATGTATGACACTACTCATTTTTTTTTTTTGTATGGTAACTCTGCTTAACCTAATACAGTTGGCAGCACTCTTTTGCTCACTCAACAATAATCAAGGTTCATGTATTACACACTTTCACTATAAAACCGTACCCCTCATACCACACACTCATGTATTGTGCATTTTATTTATTTGTCATGTAGTGTTGTCATGCTAAATGTCATATAGCCCTCAGCGCGTCTGACAACTCGTCCTTTTTAAGTATGCACTTAACTATATAAAAGTATAAATAAAATGAAAAAATAAACAAAAATATAGTTTTTGTTTCCTTTTTTTTTTTTTTTGTTGCTTTTCCTGTCGCTGTCAATCTCTGTTTGCGCATTTTTCGCGCTAAATGCATTTTGGGAACACACACAGCGAAAGAGATTGTTGTCATGAACACACATGTATAAATCTGTTAAAGACAACTTTTTGCTAAAATTCACACACAATACAAAGTGTATAATCGCCCACATGTGTATGTCACAACACTCATTACGCTCTGGAAAATCTCATCCCTCATAAAAATGTATAAATGCAGATTTGTTAAAAATGTATAAATATTTTAGACGTACAAAAAATATTTAAAACATTTTTTATTTAATTAAGTAAATATTTTTGGAATATTATAATTATCACTTGTCAAATGGAAATTTACAGTTATGTGCATAGAAATTGTGATGTTGGGTAGTGAAGAGTTCGGGAAGTAGAGTTAGCTTTTCAGATCCCTGAATAAAACAAGTCATATGAACTTAAGACATAAATAGTCATTGTTTTGACTTTGGGAAAAAAAAGAGAGTCTACTAAAGTGCAATTATCTCTGCATGTACTTTGCACACTTCAAAGTTATTTATACCAAATTAAAGGTAATAAAATTTCCAATCGATGGTATGTACAACACATTTTAATCAAACTGACGGTTTTGGAGTTATTAATAAAAGTTTCGTAAATTCAGCATCATTAAAAAAAAAACATCATAAACGAAAAGTTTTGCTGCAAATTACGTCTCAGATAAGTACATCCAGAAATAATTGCAATATCGTTCAGTCACTTTTTTCAGAACTCTTAAAGTGGAAAAAGCGATATCTCGATAACTGGTAAACTTTTTTTTTATTTTTTTTTTTTTTTTTAATTTTATAAAAAAATTTAATATAATAAAAAGACGCTCATATGCTTAAAGTTTATTATTTTTTTTTTAAATGAGTAAGCTGAAAAAATATACAAAGTATGCAGCTTGAGATTGTAAGCAGGTTGAGAAAGTCATTTAAAATCTTTTATTAAATTAATAAAGCGCAGTGTTAAATTTTTGTATATTTGGCAGAATTTCAATAGCTCAAGGAAGCATTACTGAGCAAGTTTTCAAGATTCCATTTTTAGCGTAAACAACATTTTTTCGACTATGTTTCTATTTTACTTTTACATCACTGTAATCCATCTATGTATGCATTTAATTAGAAGTGACTGTAAAAGTGTTGCTGCTCTTATTCTCTTTCTCTCAACAGCTGCGCTTATCTTGTTGTAAGTTGTTGTTGTAATTGTTGTTTTGCGCGCACAAAGTGCATATTACAACAACAAAAACTACAAAACAAACTAAATGCAATACTTGTCTACTTAGAACCCAACAAACACCCCCGCAGCGTAAATAAATCTATTTGAGGCAACAAGAGAAAATGCTGCTGCTGCTGCGATCTTGATTGACTTTGTGCATATGTTATATGCACTGCTTTTATTGTTGTTGTTGTTGTTATTGTCTATGTCACTGCGCTACTCTTTGTAATCATTGTTGTTGTTGTTGTTGTTGCCTTTTGTTAATTGATTACTACTTTGCGTTGCTCTTGCATTATTGTTGTTGTTGTTGTTGCTGCTGCTGTTTTTTTTGTCGTTGCGCTGTTAATCACTGCACTTTGTTATTATTATTATTGACATTGTTGTTGTTGTTGCTGTCATTATTATTATTGTTGTTGTTGTTTTTGCTATTAAATTTATATTTGCCATATGTTTGCTATCTCGCTCTAACACATTATGAAATGTTTAATGCAAAGAAATTATGATGGTAGTTAAACTCTTTCTCAGATTATTTTGTTAATTTTTTTTTCTGTTTGTGTTTGCTATTTCTTCTCATTTTGTGGGAATTACAACAAATGTTATTAAGTGACAACAAGTGTTGAGAATATTGTGTAAAGAAGGGTGTGTCAATAGCTTTATTAGAAAATGTGGGTTCTGTAAATGTTTTAAAGGGCGTTTTAATGGTATTTATATTGCAAGATTTCAAATAAATATTGAGTTACTAATTAAAGTATACAAATAAAAAAAATGTAAATAAACATGTTTAGGATTTCTTATTTAGGATTTATAAACATTTTTGATTCATTCAGCACTGTTCCCACAATCGCAAAAATATTGCGATTTAATTTTCAAATCGCAAATTTAGCTTTTTGCTTAATTTATTTTTCAAATCGCTAATTTTGGTGTTTGCAAAATGTTTTCGATTTCAAATCGGTAGAGTTTTGTTATGTTTCAAACAATTTACGACCGATAAACAACAAATTTGAACCGATAGCCAATTTCCTATATAGAATGCAAGCAAACGTATTACAAAAGTAATATAACTTTTGCATTTGCCGAAGTACGAAAATTTTAAACCCGTACGAATTTACTTAAATCGCAAATCACAAAACAAAATGATTACGGAAGCAAGGTGAACTATTTTTAAAATAGGTTTTTCGTTGTTTTTACTAATGTCAACAAAAATTTGTGATTTTCTTTGTACTTATCACGCATTTCATAATTTCTATTACTCATAAAGTCATTTTTTTATGGACTACCGCCTTTAAAGCATTATCTATGGTGTTACTCAAGCACCACTTTAGTTAATGACAACATTTCTTTTTTTTCAGATAATACATAAATGAATAAATAAAAATTTCATAATATTTTATCAGCTACCAGTAAAATAATATTGATAACAGCAGTTGGCAGCACTGATTCACACACGCACACTCAACGTTAAAATGATAACACCAAACAACAAAATAGTTGCACTTTAGCCTACAACATTTTAGAATTGATTGCTTAATTAGTAAATTTTGGTGTAGAAAAAACAATTAAATATGTCAACAGTCAAATTCCAAAAAAAAAAAAAAAAAAAACTGGGAAAAATTGAAATACAATTATAAAGCATACAAAATAGAGTGAGCTACATTTATATTTGTACTAGACAAACTAATTATGTACAAAAAAAAAAAGACACATGTTTCCACAACATAAAATATTATAGACAGCCTCAAAATGTTTATTTTATGTTCAATTTTCATTTAATGAAATTGTTAATTAGCTATGAGTCAAATGCTAGATTGGGAAAAATCATGAATTTTAAATAAAAATTTTCTTTTTATAATTATATTTTTTTTTTCAAATATGTTGATTGATTTTTTAAATATTTAATATATTTCTATGTGGTATTTTTTTTATGGTTTAATAAGCAGCATAAAATTTTCAAATTTATTAAAAAAAAAGAATTTTTGACAGCTGTAAATTTTCCGCTTTGAAAACAGCTGATTCATGCTTATTGGCTTTATTGATTAAGTGCATATTATTATTTACCGACACGCCTGCTTAAGTGCATAAAGAAAATATGTATTTTGTTAAAGAAAACATTTTTAAAAAAAGGGGGAAAAACTCTAACAAAGAAAAAAAAAAAATTATGTGCATTAAATGCAGGCGCATCTGCGCAATGACTAAACAAAAATTTGCAAAAATACGTCATGTAGGCTTTTTTATTGTAAAGAAATGAAGACGACGTGCATATGCCAGGCTACTGTAATTGAATTTAAGCATTATAAGCAAAATAATTTTCCAGGGTAATCGATCAAACAACGATTTTCGTAGAGAAGTTTTCAACAATAGACACATTATAATTTTAGTTTAGAAGTTTGGAAAATTATAGCGACAGAATTTGCCTGAGAATATGCCATACGATAGCTGCATGCTTAATTAGAAACTCTAAAGATTACTTATTGTAGCTAAAATGGTGAAGATATGGCAAACAATTTGTTAGTAATTAAAGACTAGAAGTATTGGTGGAAATATCTATAAGATAGTATCTGATATAAAATAAAAAAAAATAAGAGTCCATGGAACTAACGGAATGTCTTGAAAGGACCTGGAATGAGCGTGTTTGAAACAAAAAAATATACAACGGAATAAGCGGTATCAAATATATAGACCAGTACCCATTTCTATTAGAGAATATGAAGATTATGAAAGATAAATTAAAAGTTAACAATGTGAAAGTATCTGACTGTCTCAACCTGTATATTAGGGTTAGGCTTATTTATAAATACAAAGATTATTTTTAGACAAAATTGGCACCACTTAATATTCTCAGATACGGCTAAACCTTTATATTACTCTTTTTTTTAACATTAAATCTAACATTCTTGGAACCTGAGAACTTTACTGTCCGCATTTTTTCTTTGTCCAATACTATATACCAGGTTTGTTCAAAATGTATCGCATATTTTGTGTTTTTTTTTTTTTTAAATTATTTATTTATTCATGAATATCTATTTTGTCCCCTTTAAAGTAATCCCTCCCGCCAAAAATCCTCGAAACATGCCAAATAGTCCCTTTCCGGTATAGCCATCAGCGAATTCTTCGATTTAGCTTTTATCTCCTCAATCGACTCGAAACGCGTTCCCCGATATTGGTTGGATTTTTGGCAAAAAGTCACGAAAAATAAGTACAGTTTTTTAAAAAAATCATCATTTTTGGTACCAACCGAGACTTGACATGTTTGACCCCCAAAACATCCTTCAAAATTGTATTAATTGATCCTTTCGTTACGCCAATTTCATCAGCAATGTCTCTCATAGTTAATCGACGGTGTGCAAGCACTAATTCATTTACTTTTGGATGTGAGCATCGTCCGTTGAGGTCGATGGTTGATCAGGAGCTCTTCGTCTTCAACACGTTCGCAACCTTCTTTCAACAATTTATACCAATCAAATGTTGTTGATTTTGGTAGAGCTCGGTCCCCATAAGCCTTCTTCAATATTTTTATTCCATTTATTCCATTTAAAAAAAAAAAAAAATTAAAACAGATTCATTGATCCATTTTTTTGAATAGGTAAAAAATCGAAGACGATCCAAAACACGTGCAAGCAAAGCAGCTGTCAACAATTAAGTGAACATTCAAAATGGCCGAGCTTGTCGGCATAAGTGAGAGACATGAGTACCAACCGAACGCCACAAAAAAATCGAAATTCGAATATACGTAACCCGCGAAAATTCAAAATTAGCGATTATGTTTGAACACACCTCACATTATATACTATATTATATTTCACTTCTTTATTTGTATAGAGCTAAAATAAGTGCCGATAGTAAAGTTCTTAGGGTCCAAAAATGAAAAATCCATAAGATAAGCCAAGTTCGATGCTTAAAAACTTTTCCATGTCGACTTATGGTATTCTACTA
Organism: Leucophenga varia; assembly: GCA_018903435.1. NCBI lineage: Eukaryota > Metazoa > Arthropoda > Insecta > Diptera > Drosophilidae > Leucophenga > Leucophenga varia. The sequence continues at coordinate 569,861 of JAEIFJ010000518.1, read as the reverse complement.
TACAAAAAAGAAATTCTAGTAATTATATTAGTATCTTTCTTTTATTTAAAGAGACAATAAAATTATTTTTACACCAAATCATAATAACTTTCTCTCAATAAAACTATTTATTTATTATCAATTTTTAATATTCATAAAATCTATTAATAAATTTTTTTTATACATAAAAATAAAAATTTTATAACCTATTAAAACGGTCATAAAAATAAAATATTGTAATTACCTACAAAACAAACACAACCCCACACACGCAAGAAAACCAAAATTAATTTCAAAACACTTTCCACAAAATATTTTAATTGCACAGCTGGAGTTCGAACGAAAACTATTTTGTAGACATATAAAACCCCAAAAATATGCCATATTATCGAAAACGGAAGAATAAAATAAAAAATACCACACAACGTTGGCAATTAGTCACTGGAAATCAATTTGGTAAATGCATTTTCTATCGAACCAAAAAAAAACAACAACTCTAAAAATGCAGTAGAAAAATAAACAGTAAAGTAAAGTTTTTGAGAAAAATGCGTTTTTCATTTGAATGTTATTTCCATTTTCAGCGTTAAAAAGAAAATATAAATTTTTATTTATAGGCAGACAATATACAATGAAATTCGTTCCTAGTATTTATGTTGTTGCATGGAGTGAGTGTTTTTTTTTTTTTTGGAACACATAGTGTGGACTGTGGCATTGTGTCGCGTGTGAATTGTGACAGTTCAAACTGATCTCACGTTAAAAGCTTTGGCGGCAACTCTTAAAAACAAAAAAAAAAAAAAAAATATATAGTATTCATTTAAAACATTTTTCAGAGTGTGGCAGGTGTTTCAGGTGTTGCCAGTTTGATTGTTTTGTATTTGCGCTCAGACTGAGCGTTTTATCTTAATGACTTTTCGTGCTTTCTTTGGTGTTTTTTAACGCATTTTGTTTTTTTCTTTATTGATTCAATAAATTTACATTTATCGTTGATATTAGTTAATTTTATAAATTGTATTTTGATTTCTATGCGACGTGTGACTTGTTGGTGTTGCCATTGGCGCCGCAGCGAGATAATTTTTTTTTATAGAAAAAGATAAATGGCGTCACATAATAGGTAGTTTGGCTTTAGTTGATTGTATTAATCACAAATTTAAAGTGCAACCCTGGTATTTATTACGGGCACGCTTTTTTTAAACGAAATTATTAAAGGCACTAGAAAGCCAAGAACATACAGCCATGTTCCTGTAATCGCAAATATTTTGGCATTTATGATTTAGTAGATTTGTACGATTTTAAATTAATGCTACGGCATTTGTAAAAATTGTGTTTCATTTCCAAAACGTTTCTTTGCATTGCAATGTTATCGTTTGCAAATTTAAATGTTATCGGTCAAACCAATTCGCATATTTTTGTTGCTTTGACTAAATTTTCTACTATTTAAATTTAGACATGAGTAAAAAAATATTGATTTAAAATTGTAATTTAGAATCAAGGATATTAAACATCACAGAATAAAATAAAAAATATCTTTAAAAATCTACAGTACTTTGACCGTACTCTGCCGATTTGAAAACGGACATATTTTGTGATTTGCTATTAAAAAAGTGAATCGCAAAATTTTTACGATTTCGAGAGCATGAACCAGTTTCTAAAAAAATTGCGCTGGCAACGTCATATTTTCACAAAAGTTATGCTGGCATGCGTTTTGTGACAAGTATGAGACTGTCTGATTTCGAAAGGAGTTTTCGTGCTTAAGGCCTCAAAAAAATCACTTATTATAAAAACTGCAGTTGTCTAAAAGGTTTTAGGACCCGCTGATTACAAGTGTGTATTTAGGATTTCAAAATTCATAATGGTGAAACTAATGAAACACCTTCTGCATGACAGTTTGTAGCTAGTGTCCAAAAATGACCAAAAAATCTGATTTTTTAGAAATTTAAAAACCCTGTTATATGACTTAATGGGAGCTATACAAGAATATCTTCGGAATCACTTGGTTTCATGCTTATCAATCGAAGAACGGTTAAAATTTGCAGTGCAGGGTTACCATTTCATGGGCTACTTCATAAACCAATTAAATGTTCAAAACTATTTTTAAAAAATGTTCTAAACTTCTTTTTTATTATTTTCCATTTAAAAATTAGAGTGGAACACTTGAAAAGTTTAAATCAAACAAACCCAGAAAACATTACTGCTAGCCATACACACACACAAAGTAAGTTAAGTACTTCCTTTTATATTGAGTAAAATAAAGAAAAACAGTTTGAAGGGGGCGTGGCAATAAAAAAATGTATATATTTTTAAAACATTATAGCACTTTACACTTTTTACACGCTAAAATAATATTTTTTTTTTTTTTTTTTTTGAGTGGTAAAAGCTAAAAAAATTGCAAAAAGAAAGAAACAAAAATATTGTACATGGGTAAAAAAAAAATTGGAATAACCACAGAAAACGTCAAAGTCTGTTTACAGAACATGTGAGCTGAGCTGTGTGAGTGAGTGAGTAAGTGGGTGAGTAGCGAGTAGCTTTTGTGAGGTTATGTTTACACAGCAACTAAAATGTCAAGTAGCAGTAAAGTATATAAAAAAAAAAGATAGATAGCTAGCAAAAGAGGGGAATGACGAATGAGTGGACTTTTATAACACTGAAGAAAACGTAAGCCAAGTAATGCCAAACCAAGCGAAACGTTTCATAGCCCAACCACTTCAAAACACTTCACACCGTTCAAAGCGTTACAAAGTAACAACTGCCTGCCTGCAACATGACGAGAGGAATATATCGACGCTTTCATTCTGTGTGTGTCTGTCTGTGTGTCTGTGTGTGTTTGTATACTTTTAAAAGTGTTTGCATTTTTATCAACGCTTATAACGCTTTTCATGCTTTTCTAAACGTTTTTCTTTACTTTTCTTGTGCAAACATTATTCTTTTGCTTCGACGACAGACAGGAGAGAGACAGACAGACATCTTCGACGTTCGCAACACGTTTAAGCATGTCCGACACTTGTAAAATGCCGAGACAGACAGGAAGCTACGCCATTTTTACTCAATACATGCCCACCTGTATATGTGGTAAGAGTGCCGCGAGTGCCGCATGCACAACATGATAAAGTCAGTAGGCCGTTCTGTTGTGATATGTGGTTATTGGTATTGCATGATCTATGTAGGGCTGCCAACTCAACAGCACATGAACTCGTTAGAGACATGTTTAAACATTTACAACAAAAATGCATATGTATATGTATGTATGTGCTATAAGTCTAGCAAAGGATTCAATGCGAAAGTATGTAGACATTTGGTGTACGTTCAACGCATAGTTTGCCACTATATTTGTTTGGTTAGGTTGGTCGGTCGGTCGGGCATCAGGTTGGTCGGGTCGTTGCCACTATGATGCGATTATGCTTAACTTTTCCGTCATTTTGTTGTGATGGTTTTTTAAGTGGTTTCTGTTTAATTGTGGTAACGTTGTGTGTTGGCAACGTTTGAGATTTGTTTGTTGCATAAGTTTATTTAAATTTTCAAAGCATGTAAATTATTATTTTGTTGTTTTTTGAAATAATAATCTGTTGAGACTTGAATATCGAAATATGGAAGCATTTTTGAATTAAAAAGCGATTAAAAAAATTTATTAAATTGTATTCGATTAAAAATATAAAAAAAGTTGAAGTAATATTAAATCGTTAAGGCGTTTAAAAATCAGTTCTAAAATTAAAAAAGATTTTAGATTTTTAACTATATGATTAACTATGTGATCAACTATATGATCAACTAAATGATCAACTAAATTATTAACTATATGATCAACTGTATGTTCAGCTATATAATCAACTATATGATTAACTATATGATCAACTAAATGATCAACTAAATGATCAACTAAATGATCAACTAAATGATCAACTGTATGATCAACTAAATGATCAACTAAATAATCAACTAAATGATCAACTAAATGATCAACTAAATGATCAACTAAATGATCAACTATATAATCAACTATATGATTAACTAAACCATCAACTAAATGATCAACTATATGATCAAGTAAATAATCAACTATATGATTAACTATATGATCAACTAAATGATAAACTGTATGTTCAGCTATATAATCAGCTATATAATCAACTATATGATCAACTAAATGATCAACTATATGATCAATTGTATGTTCAGCTATATAATCATCTATTTAATCAACTATATAATCAACTATATGATCAACTAAATGATCAACTAAATGATCAAATAAGTGATCAACTAAATAATCAACTATATGATCAACTAAATGATCAACTAAATGATCAACTAAATTATCAACTAAATAATCAACTATATGATCAACTAAATGATCAACTAAATGATCAACTATATAATCAACTATATCAATAACTATATGATTAACTATATGATCAACTAAATGATCAACTGTATGTTCAGCTATATAATCAGCTATATAATCAACTATATGATCAACTAAATGATCAACTATATGATCAACTGTATGTTCAGCTATATAATCAGATGTATAATCAACTATATGATCAACTAAATGATCAACTGTATGTTCAGCTATATAATCAGCTATATAATCAACTATATGATCAACTAAATGATCAACTGTATGTTCAGCTATATAATCAGCTATATAATCAACTATATGATCAACTAAATGATCAACTGTATGTTCAACTATATAATCAACTATTTAATCAACTATTTGATCAACTAAATGATCAACTAAATGATCAACTATATGATCAACTATAGGCAGTACGATTCGATCGAAGTGACCTATTTCTAGAGATGTGATTATTGTTTTATAACTTTGCAATGCATGCAATGTGTTTGTTGTTTTAAGATTTGAGCTTGTTTGTTGTAATTACTTTGATGACTTTGTATGACTTGACATGCTGCAATGTGTATTTGTTTTTATTTTATTTTTTTTATAAAAATAAAAGAGTGTAAAAATAAGCTAACAATTACAAGATATCAGAAGACTACAGTTTTTACAATTTTTACAGTTCCGTAACTCTTAAAGATTTTGAGTTAGCGTTTTGTGTAATAAAATACTTGAAATAATCAATTTGAAAAAAAAATTTATACTTCTATGTGGTTTCCCAGAATTGATACAAGATTTGCAGTAAAGTGTTGGCAACCCTAAAAAATTGTGATTGATTTTTTTTTGAGTGCTATAATACTAGTTCTCAACGGTCAGCTGTCAATTTTTTATTTATTTAGAGTTGCCAGCACTTTACTTCATGAATGGCGTTCATGCTGAAACATCCTCTATTTCTATTAAAATTAAAATTATTCCAATTTAAGATTTTTAAATAATTAAGTTGCCTTAAATTTTCCAAAAGTATTTAATAAACAACATTCAAACTTAATTTAGCAACTGTCAAATGCAGTTTATTTGCAAATAGATCACATGATGAACACACGTACTATGTTTGCCTAATCGATGTTAAATAATTCAATACAATTCAATGAAACTTAACTTAAGTTACATCAAGTCAAGTCAATTCAAGTTAATTCAAAGGCACAACTTGAATTGTGTCATTAAAGATGCTTTTGCGCTTTTCTTGTTGTACGTATTAATCACTCAAATGCTAATGCTACAAAAGCTACTGGAATGATTTGTCACACAATAAATTATGCAATTCCAGCACACATGAAGCAAAATGAAGACATGTCTGTGACATATATACACGTCGTCGTCGTCGTTGTTGTACATCTTGCGTGTACATCAAATATCATCAAAATGATATATAGAGCTGATTCTTGCTGAACATGAATAATAAATTTTGAAAAATAAATAAATAAGTAAATAGTTTTGCCTGAATAGTTTACTTTTTCATGATGATGATGATGATAATGTTGATAAACTTGAATTACATATATGATATGTTTTATTGACTTTAAACATGCAATCGAAATGTTTTGTGTAAAAAACGAGAGTAGCTTTAAAAGTTTTGAATGTAATGTAAATGTTAAATCTGGGGAATGTCAAAGGGGGACTTTTGGGACTCTCAGAGCGCTAATATCGTGGACCATCTTTCAGGACAGCTCAGTACAGTATTAAGACACTCGCGCAACCTTTATCTGTGGAACGAAAAATCATAGGAAATGAGGTTTGGCTCGTCTACCCCATTGATCATCCCTGAACCATTCTGTTGGCTCAGTTTGACCGCTCCAATGAGAGACATTTTAGAAACAAGCTAACCAGGATTGGCTCTTCAACCCCTTTGATCGGCCCAAAACCATTCTGTGGGCTCAATTTAACCCCAGCAGCACCATTGAGCGACATTTGAGAGACTCTATCTCTCAGCATTGGCTAAATCATCCTAGTCTTCGGTAGGCTAAGCAACTAGTTCTACAAAATTTTCCCGGAAACTAATATTCATTCCACCTAAATAAAATGGGTCTGTCTTCGGCTAACAGTATCTTATGTGAATGCTCAGCCTGGAAAATGGCGAAACCTAGACTACATGATCTCATGTGAATCCCGATGACTAGTACATTCTCAGACTCATCAAGGCAGCAGAAATGGTCCATAGTCTCAAAACCTAACCATATTGGGTCAGGATACCTAAAAGGCCTACAGTAGCCATTTTCGCTTTTGAGCAGCCCGCTGTATCTTCCTTACTAAGGGTCTTTTCTTTGCGCCTTCAACTTCGCATTGAACCAAGGTCCAGACACTACGTCAAGCTCTTTTGGCAAAGGTTATCTGTTAAATTTAAATTAGCGCATTTCCTAAACAACACTGGTACACAAAAGTATCTTTTTCTCATTGGCTTTAAGTCAAGTGAAATAATGTAAAATATATAAAAAAAAGTAAAAAGAGACAGACTCTCTTTTAAGTTGTCCATTATAATCATGACAATGGCTACTGTTGTTGTTTGTTTATCATTTGTCATAGAGCATCCATCGCAAGAAAGTAAGCAAACTTTGAAGTTGTATTTCAATTCTGAATATACTCTTACTGCTGCTGTCAACTGTGTTAATCTCCATGACACTTTGATGAAATACTTTTATTTATGCTGGCGTTGATAAATAACAAAACACAAAAGATATATCACATCACAATTCGAGTCTGGTCTTTCTCCATATACTCTCTCTGTGTCTTTAATACTAATCTGTATATTCTCAAACGCGTCAAGTTGTTATCACATCATACATAGTCCATGTTAAATATTTGTTTCTGAATTGTTGTTTTTTATGTACTTTTTTCACTTGGACATTGATTAATTTCATAGTTAATTTGTCAATATTAATCAGTATTAACAAAAATGTAGGCCAACAAAAACAACAGCAAATATTCCATGAGAAATGTATTTAGTGGAGAAAGTAGCTGCAATGACTTGAGTGTGTATATTAGTTGTGTATTTAGGCATAATGATGAGAAAGTGGATTAATTTTAATTAATTTTGTTGTTCTTTTTTTTTTTTTTTTTAATGTATTGAAGTACATTTGTAGTTTGAAGTACTTCTGTCTATGAATGAAAAAAAAATAATGAAAAAAAGTTTGAAATTTTCTTGATTAAATAATAAAAAAATTATCATAAAATCATATAAAGTAAACATTTATTTGAATGAGTTGAAAAGATGCCTCAAACACTTTTGCTTGTGGTCTTATCTAAGCAGAAAACGCTCGTCTCAAGCTCAAATTTTGGTATTTAAACATGTTCCGAAATTCGTTTGCGTATAAAATATTTTTTCGGAAATATACCTATAATACTAGCACTCATTGTTGACAGATTCTCTAGGGGGCTCTTCGTCATCATCCTGTTTGCAATATCCAGGTCTACTATAGCTAGCTCCCTTCATCTCAATCGCCATGGGCTCAGACTACTAACTGGTTGCTGTTCTGGGCATAATTGTCAGTGATATTACCTAAATATATTAGGTCTATTCCCAGAAACCGATTCGGTGGATGAAAAACTAGCACACATATTCTTTGTTAATATCCGGCTTTGCCCGTTATAGATTTTTTCAGCTTAGAGCTCTATTGAGTCATAATAGACTCGAATAGAGTTTCCTACTAGGGATACTGTGAAGCTTATCAAAGAAGCGTAGTGGATTCTGAATCATTTAACCTCAAAAATTCATTGGGTTCGGGTACAATAGACACAAATTAAATTCGCTGTGCCCAATATCTCCCATTTCGTGGGCCAAGCATGTTCTTACTTTGCGCCTTTCAGCTTAATTTGGAAACGAGCGACAACTTGCTGGAGTCTCCATCTGTAACCATCCATCCATCGAGACTGTGACTCCGGAGCAAAAGACTAAACTACATTTCTCTCAAATATCATACTTCTCTATCTATTCCAGATATTTGGTTAGAAGATTTGTCCATTTTACACATTATACTGTGGTGAAACCATTGTCATAGTGTAAATTTTCAAGTATTTACATCAAAACACTTTACCAAACCTCTGAGATTTCGATGTCACCACTGAAAATGTGTTATTTAGTCAAGAAAAAGCAGTCAGTAAAATCGTATACAATTTTATTTTCATAACCTTTCGTTTCTTTGAGTCAATATGCATCAGAAGGCCACAATAATTTTGGGGCAACAATATTTTCGATTGTCAAATCTTCTCCATCGAATTCGATATCAATCCGAATATTAATTTATTAAATAATATTTAAACGATAGAGGAGACCACTCTTAAATTGTTAATTATTAAAAAAAAAGAAAGACAAAAGAAAACGTTGCAAAATTAATCTCATACGGAATTGAGAAACCACTGTGCAGCTTTATACATTTATATTTTTAAGATTAAATCATAATTTGGCATAACACTGATTCATTATTTTTTTTTTATAATGATAATGAGTATAGAAAACAAATATAAAACAAATCTAGAAAGAATGCGTAATTTGTATGTTATAAAATATGATCGATTTTAAATCGGGGGTGTTCTGATAAGCATAAAATAAAGTTACACCAACAAATTACTGATAATTGCTATCTATAAACCTCCACAAACAATGCTAAATAATACATATAATCAGCTGTTAGTAAATATATACATATAATTTCGCTATAAAAGCTTATGTACTAAGCTTATCAGAGAGAGAGCGTGAGAGAAATGTGCTAGCTGATAGAACGAAATAGAGAACGATTTCAGTGTGTACTTTTCCATTGAACCAGCATGACAAAGCAGAAAAAAACCTGTATAAAGTTTGTACTTTCGAATACTTTGAGCATTCAGTCAGTCAGTCAGTCTGTTGAGAACAATAGAATCGAGTAGACACTGCGTAAAAGTTCAAAATTATTAAAATAAAATTTTATTTTTAAGCGCTTAGTACAACTACTAAAAAATTAAATAAAATATATATTATAAACAAAAAAGATGAGCTGCTCTTGTTGCATAAGTTTGTATCTGATATTCGCTACAATTGCGCTAATCTGGTACTTTTTAAAACGACGCTATACATATTGGGCACGACGCAATGTGCCACACGATAAACCGATCTGGTTTAAGGGTAATATGGCTACAGTGGGACGCACCACCACAATACGTGAACCATTTCGTGATTTATATGCAAAATATAAAAATCAAACACCATTCGCCGGTTTCTATTTGGCATTACGCGGTGTCGTGGTATTACTCGATTTGGATTTGATCAAAAATGTGCTGATCAAAGATTTTACAAATTTTGCAAATCGTGGTAATTATTACAATGAAAAAGATGATCCCATATCGGCGCATCTATTCAATTTGGATGGTCAAAAATGGCATGATATGCGTAAAAAAATTAACACCAACATTTACCTCACACAAAATGAATCTAATGTTGCCAACTGTTGTGGAGATTGCAGAACGTTTTGTGGAAGTCATAAAAAAGGAGTGTGCCGCAACAAAGCGTACCGGCGACGCTGAAACACCCATCGAAGTCAAAGCGCTATTGGGACGTTTTACCACAGATGTTATTGGTAGCTGTGCTTTTGGTTTGGATTGTAATAGCCTCAAAGATCCGGAAGCTGATTTTCATGTTATGGGACGTCGTGTTTTTACTGAGCGTCGTCATGGACCTTTTGTCTTTGCATTCTTGCAAGCGTTTCCGAATTTAGCGCGAAAATTACACATAAAACTTGCACGCGATGATACTAGTAAATTTTATATGCGTGTTGTTCGGGAAACTTTAGAATATCGAGATAAACATAATATCAAACGTAATGATTTTCTAAATATACTCATGGAGTTACGTAATGAACATGGTGCTGCTGGTGACGGTGGCGTTGGTGTTGGTGTTGGCGGCGGCGGTTTAACATTTGAACAAATTGCTGCACAAAGTTTTGTCTTTTTCTTGGCAGGCTATGAAACTAGCTCAAGTACAATGGGCTTTGCACTCTACGAATTGGCAATGCATACAGAAATACAAGAAAAAGCACGCAATGAAATAAATGAAGTACTAAAGCGACACAATGGTCAATTTACATATGAAGCAATGAAACAATTGAAATATATTGAACAGATTTTATATGGTAAGTTAGCATATTAGGAATTAACATAAAATGAACTAAATAATCCCAAAACCCTTTATTTTTTTTTTTGTTAGAAACCATGCGCCGCTATTCTATTGCTACATTACTTATACGTCAGGCCATTAATGATTATCCGGTACCGGGCACTAATCATGTCATTGAAGCTGGTACTGCTGTTCTAATACCCGTTGATGCTATACATTATGATGCAGATATTTATCCTGAGCCAGAAAAATTCGATCCTGAACGTTTTACGCCGCAAGCTATTGAGCAAAGACACGCTATGTCTTGGTTACCATTTGGTTCGGGACCACGTAATTGTATTGGCCTACGTTTTGGTGAAATGCAATCTATTGTCGGTTTGGCCATGTTACTCAAACATTTTCGCATTGCTCCAGCTAAAGAGACTCCCATACCGCTTGAAATTCATAAAAGTAGTTTTGTACTCTCATCGGTGGGTGGCATTGTGCTCGATATACAACCAATTGTTGTCTAAATTTATCAGTATTATATAATAAAATATGTACTATATATGTTTTGTTTTAAGGTTTTTTAATGTGCTCGCAAAAATAAAATTATATTTCTTTGGTTTTTAGAAATTATTTTTTTATATTTTTATTTGAAAAGGTTTCGAAAATACTTATAAAGAGTCTTAATCCGCAAAATGCGCTAAGACGACGCACAAGCATGCAATGATGTTGATTTTGCTCATTTAAAAGTCGTACAGCGCTGCTATTGCTTTTATCAACTACGTTTTTATTATGCTCATTAGTCGCTTTTTATTATATGAAATGCGCTACATTTATTATTTGTATTTAACTTTTTTAAGCGGCTTATTAAGTCATGAACCCAACAGATTAGCAGACTCATTTACTCATTTATTTAGTAAGTCAGTCAGTCAGTCAAACAGTTGACTTATTAGTCTGTTTTTTAACACATTTTTGCTTGCATATTTAAATAAATTTCAATTATTAAATAAAAATATATTTTTATAATATAGACAGCAGCTGTGAATTTTATTTAGAATACTAAAAATAATTCAGATACAAAATAAAAGAAATAAATTCAGAGCTCTATTCAATTATGAAGACTACAGACTCATTGCTCCATAAATTACTTCAAATTCAGACACACCCAACACATTACACAATTTACCTTAATGAAGCACTACAATTAGCTGCAATAGATGCAACGACATTTCTATTTAAAAAGCATAAAACCAAGCCTAAACCAGAAATCATTTAAGAAAAAAATTAAACCAAATAAAGTCATTGGTAGACTTGACCAAACCAAAAGCAGTAATTGAACACGCGTCAAAATGTTTTCACTACTTTATAAAATAAATAATAATTTTTTTTTGAAAGAATCAACACAACGCATCTATAGACAAAACATTAGAACCGGATTATTTGTATCTAAACGCTACATGATTCGCTACACTTTGTGTCTGCATCTTATCAAGTAATCATATAAAAAAAAAAAAAAAAAAAATAAAAAATAAATATGAAGCACTTAAAATGTCACAACAAGCTGACTGGTTAAAGTGCGCACAGAACTTTAGTTGAAAATGAAGCACAGCGTGTTACTTGAATTGTTAGATACATTTGTATCTTATAGATGCGTTACAAAATGTTACTTGAATTCTTAGATACATTTGTATCTTATAGATGCGTTACAAAATGTGCAGCTATAGAAATCAGGTTAAGTTTGCTGTGGCAGCAGCAATGTGGCAAATAAAGTTTTTAAATTATAACCTTGCATAGATTGTTGCATATGGAGTTACATTTTTGCCAGCGAGCGAGTGAGTGACTTAAGTGCGGTTGACCAAGTTAGATTTTGTGGCTTTTGCATTTCGTTTGCTTCCTTTTGGCTTTTGTATTTAGTTTGCTTTGGGACTTAAGATTTTTATTTTTCGTGCATAAATTTCGTGAATTATGTGCAATTGTTGTGGAGTGAATGTGTTTTTTTTTTTTGGCCCGTTTGGCATGTGAAGAAAATTGTAGCGCAAAAGAAACAAAATTTAGTGAAATGTAATGTCTTTATAGCCAGTGGCTATAGGCCAACTAATTGAACTAGTAAATCTTTTTCATGGCATGGTGTTCTACAGTTATTTATGTTACATTTTCTTTCTTTCTTTCATTTCATTGCAGGTTTGTGCCACACTATCTATGTACTTATGTATCTTTCGAATACAAATCTAGGTGCGCTATCGCTTGACGCTTTTGTCGTGACGAATTCGTTTTGTGGTTTGTATAAGGTTGTATGTGAACTTTGAATTTGTTGGATTGTGTAGTGTAGTAAATTTTTTAAAATTAAGAAGCTTTCAGGCTTGGAACAATTGAACTTTCTTATTTTATTTCCATATTTTATGCCAAATAAATCTCAAATAAATTCTTATTATCTTATAATACTCAAACAGTTTAAGCATAACAATATAGTTTCTACGTATTGGAAAGTGAGGTTAGCAAGGGACTTGAAAAAGTAACTTTATAAATAATGTGGCTGTATCACAGCATCCAGTTGTGAGCCTTTCAAAACATGTGAGACAAAGATCACGCGAAATTTCAATATTGATATGCTTAAACTGTTTGGGAATTATAAGATTATAAGAGTTTATTTGAAAAGTAAATCACAGATTGCGAAAATGAGAGTCTCAATAATTTGTGGAAATATTAAATATATTAATGAGCTTTGATTTATTTTTGTTTAAAGCTTTTGAAATTGAGTCAATCACAGCGTTTGAAAGCTTTTAATTTTAAGCCAATCGCAGCGCAGGAAATAAGCTTATTGTTCGCTTTTGATAGAAATCTGTTATGAATTGAATAAATTTTAATATTTTAAATAGTAAATGTTTCTATGTCCGCTATGCACTTTTAAACCATGAAACCTATGAGTCCCAAACCGGTTAATATTAAGGCAACAATTTATGCCAAATTATAGACCACTCAAACAATGCATTAGGCACATTCGGTTCGTTCATGAAGTTGATTTTCTACCTTTTTCCTTTTTTGTATGTTTATACCCGCCACACATAGTGTGAAGGGTATTATCAGTTTGTCGGAAAGTTTAGAACGCATTAATGGAGTCATCGGAGACCCCATTAAGTATATACATATATTATTGATCAGCTCGACGAGACGAATCGATTTAGCCATGTCCGTCTGTCTGTTGCAATGCGTTTTTCTCGGAAAGTTTCAAAGATATTGACCTGAAATTTTAAACTTAAGCTTTTTGTGCTCCTAGGCAGCTTGTATGTCAGAACCAAGGTGCCACGCCCATTTTTAGATATAGCCCCATACAAACTTACCACCGTTTTTCGATTTTTTTGTATGAAAATAGTTATTATTTATGAATGTTTTTACTACAAATTGGGTCAAACCTCTTCTAATGGCATCCAATATCAAAAGAAAGGTGCCACGCCCAATTTTTAATAGGGCCCCCATACAAACCTAGCGCCCATTTATAAGATTTTGTATGAAAATAATTCCTCTTTATGGATATATTCACTCCAATCTGGGTAAAATCACTTCTACTGTTATCCTATGAATATTTTACGGATATGACAAGGATCGGACCACTATAACATACAAACACACCTTCCATTTTTTTTTTACTTTTTTCAAGAAAATGATTAAAGTTTTGTGTGGCGGGTGAGTTTCGGTGTTACCGAAGTTAACGTTTTTGCTTGTTTTATACTAGCTTAAACATATTGGTGTCCAGCTGCAATAAAAAACTGTATTTTTAGTGCTTTTATGTATTTTTTCATACTAACCCCAACATAAGCAAAAAGTACAAAAATGCCGCCCAAAATAGCAACAGCTGCAAAACGAAAAAGAGCCAAAAGAGCAATTGAAACGTCCGTACAACATAGTAGTACACGATGTATATGCGCTAGTATTATTATAAAATAATTTCTCTAAATCTTTTCTACGCCTTTTTTAAGCCATAACCTATACCAATACATGCATTGTTTACCTTCAATTTAAAATTATTATTTTCGGTACTATATATCGATTTCGCTGACTTTCAACGACCTTGTTTGACAACAATTTAAGAATATATTTTTTTAAAGCAAACCCAAAACGTCAAACGGTCTTTGAACTTAAGTACTTTGCACTATGTGTACGCCCTTCTTACTCTAAACTGTTTTGGGGAATAAGAAGCCCACTCGACTGCACATTATATAATTTTCTGGCAAATTAAACAGTCAAAATAAACGCAACGAACCAGAAAATAGCAAAGCGTGTGCGCGAAAAATAGAAAACAACAGATTGGCAGCAGTTAGGAGCAACACATATGCTTACGGGAAAAAAAAAATAAAATTAGAAAAAACAAAACATTTAAAAAAAAATATGCTTAAAAAGGTAAACGGCATGAATTTTTAAATTAGATTTTATCAAAAAAAAAAAAAAAAATATATATTATATATGAAGATAAATAAGCGGATGAGCAGCTATATGGCATGCAATTAATAATACCTCAAAAAAGGCAAACAGTAAAGGCTTTCATGTATGTACGAGTATGTATCCTGTCAGAATAATGGCTATGTTATAGATACATACATACACTTCTATTGTATTGTATAGACGCATAACCTTTGTGTATTAGCCTTCCACAACGGCTTCTGGCCATGAATAATGTGCGCTCACCTGAAAGCAAATACACACACACAATACAGATACAATACCTCAATGTGCAGCTCTGCTGTGCTATAAAATTGTTTCGAGTGTTCCTTTTGCTGCTGCTGCTGCTTCTAATACAAATTACCATTATTTTTATTTATTTCATTGCATTTGTTCAACGTTGTTTCATTTTAATTGAAATTAGGTGCGATGATTAAATGCATTTTTATGTCTTTTTCTGCTGCCATTTTTTATTTTTTATTATATTTTGTGGGCTTGGTTGTATCTTTTTTTTTTACCTGGTGTGCATATGGGATTATTTGTATCTATAGCTGCTAATGTGTATTCTACATGTGTGTTAAGTACTTATATAGTAGCTATTTAGCACAGTGGATTATGGTGTGTCTGCTTAGATTGCTTGCATGCATCATTAGCAGCTGGTTATGTGTTTTTCGTAATGCTTAAATTTAGTGAAATATAGGAATAATATTAAATTTGTGAAATTTTTTCATTTTTGTAGGGACCACCACTTTTAAGTTGTGTTGCGTTTCGATGTAGCACTAACATAAATTTGTTAATTTGAGTGTTTTTTATATAATGATGCTATAGATTTTTGCACTTTTTTGCGACTTTAAGAAAAAAATGTAAATTGACAAAAAGCTTATCAAAGGTATTACATATTATTAAACTTATTTTAATGTTTCAAAATCATAATTTATAGAATGCTTTTGATGTCTACTTCTTCGCCTAGCTACAATGCATGTTAATAAGCAAAATCAACAACAACAAGGAAAAACGTTAACTTCGGTGGAACCGAAGCTGAAATACCCGTTACATGGGCGTGTCGTCTTGGTTTTGACCCTGGATGACCAAAAAAATGTTTTAACCCAATTGGGAGCGAGTACATTCATAAATAATTACTATTTAAAAAAAAAAAAAAAAAAATCGATAAGTTTGTATGGGGCTATACCTAAAAATGGGCGTGGCACTCTCATTTTCGAACTTAACCTAGTCGTTGCCAAGAAAAGCTTAAGTTTAAAATTTCAGCCCAATATCTTTATATCTTCATCGAAAAGATCGCATAGCAACAAACAGACGGACAGACGGACAGACGGACAGACGGACAGACAGACGGACATGGCTAGATCGATTCGTCTCATCGAGCTGATCAAGAATATATATACTTTATGGGGTCTCCGATGCCTCCTTCAATGCGTTACAAACTTTTGACAAACTGAATATACCCGTTTACACTATGTGTAACGGGTATAAAAATAAAAAAAACATTGGAAAATTGTTTGAAGACTGATTGTACATTTTCACTCCAGTATATATGTAATTTGCGCAATTCCCAAAGGCATTTCCGTACAGATAAATAGACAGACAGACAGATACATCAGGCAGTTACATTTAGAAGAGTTCGAGTTATTGTTGCAAAAAGAATTCAACACGCAAACACAAACACTTTTCGATTTTTCGCTCATTAACAGATACACAACAACAATAACAACACACACAAAAGGATGTGTATAAACTACTGAGTAGGGGATAAATGCAAAACAATTACATTTTAATTTAGCAACAGAATACAAAAGCAGTGGTATAAAAAAAAAAAAAAATAACGTATTACGTATAATCAACATTTGAGCACAGCTGGCTGCTTGTATGGATATATTTAGCTGACTGACTGGACTGGACCTTTGATGCTGCGGGACATGTACGCGTAGAAAACCTTAAATCCTTATGGGTTGCGTTTATGTATGCTGTTAGCAGTTGGAGAGAAATGAATATTAATTGAAAATATATCAAAGCAAAGCAAAAATTGATTGTGTACAGTGAAATTGCAGTATGGTGTACTCGGTACTCTATGCTAGAGCAAATCAAAAAACACTAACTTAAAACGCCAGAGATGTTTGTAAAAATTATGTAAATGACATAAAATGCTTTCGAAGTAAAAGAAAAGTATAAAAAATTGCTAATTTATAGAATTAGAGTTAAGATCGTGGTGAATTTATATATACACCATGCAGCATAGTTAGCTTTATAGAGAAAACAAATTTAAAATAAGCTTGCCTTTATGTTTGTTTGAGCAAGAAGGCTTATTAAAACCGCGAGTTACTAAAGAGTACAACATTTTAATATAATTTCACCATATGTTGAATATTACAAATAATTTCACCATACATTTTTATTTTATATTTACTGCTTTCGCTAAAAAAACTTAATAATTAAAAAATTATAAAATAAAAAATAAATAATTCATAGAATTTACACTCTAAGTTTAGATCACGGTGAATTTATATATTCAACATGACCCAACGATAGCTTCAAGGCCATAAAAAAAATCTTAAGTAAACTTTTGTTGCCTAAAAAACAGCGAGCTACTCCCCAATACAACACTATTATATAAGTTCACCATGTGTTAAATTACCTCACAAATAATTTCACCATGCATTATTATTTTATATTTAATATTTTCGAAAAAATAAAGCGTAATACATACAAAAATTATACAAAAAAAGAAAAAGATAGTTCTTACAATTCACACTTTGAGTTCAGATCGTGGTGAAATTATATATTCACCATACTGCATAGATAGCTTTATAGCCATGATCTTAAGTAAAGGTGTAGCGTTTTAAAAATAGCTATTTCACAGTACCACACCTTTATATAATTTCACCATGTGTTGAATTATCTCACAAATAGTTTCACCAGGCGCTTAACTTTAGACAATAAAAACAGCTACGCTCATTTTCTTTACTTTACACTCTGTCTTCTTTTTTCACAACAACTCATTCATTTACCTTTTAATTTCTCCATATACCTCTTACCGCTAATACATTAAACGACCCTCGCACGCATAATATAAATAAATAAAACAATATTGCATTGAAATATTTAACGTAAATATTTTGCATTGATGCGAAATAATTTCGCTATATTTTATGAAATTCTCTCAATAAAGTTTACAACAACAAAATAATTTCTCCATGGTTCAAATGAATTTCAATAATTTATGCGCAAATATTTTCATAAAAATTTTCGAAAAATAAAATTTTCAGTTCAAAAAACACGCAATTAAATGCCAAAAATATGCAAACTGAATTTATGCTACAACGGATTATATTTAGGTACATATTTATTATAATCAGCAAAAGCATTTCCCAGCAGTGACAATGATGTACAAAATTTGTGTCTAAATAATTTCAAACAACAATAATAATCGAAGGTACAATATAATCAATTTTCAGCATAAATTGTTTATAAAAAATTTTCAAAATCCTTTGAAATGTTTTGCTGTGCTTTTTGTCTGTCTGTCCGTCTGTTTCTGTGTGTGTGTGAGATACTCGCATATGCAAATATGCAGATACATTCTGTAGCTTTGTGGCATTTAAGCCAAAACCAACAAGCAGCAATTGAGGTTTTCAATATACAATAATTTTGTTTTTTTAATATTGGTATTTTATTTTCAATTTAATGCTTTTTATTTATTTATTTTTATTACTGAGGTACTCAGTATTTGTTTAAATGTTGTTCGTTTTATTTTTGTTTAATTTGTGACTGTGCGCAAAGCTTGTATTGCGTTAATTGCATTTTATTGTAAAATTACAAAAAAAAAAAAACACCGCAGGGCATAAACGCAGACAGACAGAACATTAAGTTCACACACAATACTCAAACCAAATATTGTATCTCATATAAACAAAAATATTGTATGATATGTGAAGAGATTTTTGGTTTATCTTTTCAAACGTCGCTTTTATTCATTTTTTTGGTAATACATAAAGCCATTTAAGTCAGTAATTGAGCGCAAATAACTCGTTACTGACTCTAGAAACAGAAGCAGTTATGAAAGTATGCTTTTTTTTTTTATTTCTAGCTTACAAAAACTACTTTAAACAAAATCCCAATAGTTTTCAAATTGGTGCTGTGAGTTATTATTTTCAGTAGTATCGATATCGAAAAGAAACTATCGAAAAAAGTATCGATACTTTTGATAGTGGTATCGATTATTTTTATTTCGCTCGCTGATCGTTTCTAAGCACGGTACGCAGATTCAGGTCTAAGCTAAGAAACTAGTCACTTCAAGATATACTTAAATATCATCTGTAGAAGTTAGTAAGTTATTTTATTATTTCGCAAAATATTTAGTATGTTTTGTGGAGATCGTCTTTAAGGTATATTAGGATAATGCTACATTTCTTGTTTTCTTTTTGTGTAATCTAGCTTCTCTCTCTCTCTCTCTCTGTTGGCAATTTCAATTTACTGATCTAAAGCAGAATATACTAGCAGAAATGTTATACTAGAGAATATGCTATACATATTATGTCTCTTTGTCATAAGAAACAAAGAAAACTTACTTTTAGCGCTGTGCGAATGTTTGAAAACATCGTTTATAATCGAAATAAATCGAAATTTTCCAATTAATCGATCGATTTTTTGAAAACATTGATTATAATCGATAGAAATGTATCGAAACAAAATCGAAAATTTTCCGATTAATCGATTTTTTTGACTGTTTTAAAGTAAAGAAAAAAAAAGGAACACAAACTTGCTTTTTGGTCGACTGATCATCCAAACATCGTATGAACAATCAATTGAATTAAAAAAAAAAATAATCTATGAAATCGATTTTAGAAATCATCGTTTATTTTCTATTAATCGTTCAATTGGCACACTGTTACACTGTTAAATCGATTAATTGATCAATTTGCACCATACTTTAAATTTTATTTATACAATTAAATTATTAAATTTAAACATCGTTTCTATTCGATTAATCGTTCGATTTGCACCATAATACATAATTTCATATATGCAGTTACATCGACTTTAGGAAAAATCGTTTTTTTCCGATTAATCAATCAATTTGCACACTACTACAAACTATGTTTATACAATTAAATCGATTTTAAAAAAATCGTTACTCTCCGATTAACCGATTAATGTGCACCGTAATCAAAACTATTTATGCAAATAAATCGATTTTAGCAAAAGTCGTTTCTTTTCGATTAATCGATCAATTTGCACCGTACTAAAAACTTTTTTATACAATTAATCGTTATTTTTCGATTAATCGATCAATCATACTACAAACTTTATATCGACAATAATCGTTATTTTTCGATTAATCGATCAATATGCGTTTCTGTAGCTGATATAAATGGGGTTTGTGTAGGTTTTCTGCTGCATTTATGTTCTAAATTTTTAACCATGTTTGCAAATTAATTCGCTTTGATTGCCTTTTGATGTAGTCATATGCTTCAGAAGCCCTTAAACAAAAACTCGCTATAAATGCTTTAGTATATTTTAAATTAATGGTCCTGAACTCGAATTAATGGTCAAGAATAATATACATAATCAAAATTACAGCATTTGTCAAACAACTTTTCAACACATGTCAAAATTGAATAAACGCCTAGTTTCTATTTATACTCCAACTAACTAAAACAATAACATAAATGTAAATAGATATGTACTATAATACTTCCTGATAACCAACTGAATTTATATACTATAGCCTAACAATGACACAATATACACTAAACCGCTAATTATTTTTATGGTATGCAATTGTGCTTGTTATTAAAATGGGAACCAAACCCGCCTACAATATTGTCAACAGTCAGTCTAGTCTACATACTACGTATGTGCATGACAGTAGGTGTAGCAGTTATTTATTTTTATTGAAATTAAAAGAGTGTGTATAAAGGTCGCCGGAGTTCAAATGGAAGTAACTATAAAAAAGAACTGCTACCTCCTTATTTTATTTTTTTTTTTTGTCTAAATGAATTGAAATGAATTTGCATTTAGATGTATAACAGCAACAAGTATGCATGACTCTGTGCTTTATCTGTCAACAAAAAAATAAATTTATGAATGAAAATGAAAAGAAGTCTGCATCAGATACATTTTATACGGAATAACTCGTAGGGATGTCTCGTTTAACTACCTACCTACATGTCAGTTTAGGGGCAAGTCATGCGTAATGCAAATGCAAATCTTGTATCTTGTATCTTGTATGCAGTGATTTCAAAAATGAACTTCAGTTTTGCTTAAATTGGTTTCAAAAGAGTCAACGCAAGGCTTTGTGTGGCGCTAAACTTGTATTTTTTTGTTGTTGTTTGCCCTTTTTTTGTATGTAATCTCTCATGTCTTAAATTAAATATTAATATTTTCTTTTAGGGCGTTTCACTTGTTAAAGTAAATTATAGGTTATGTGCCATCTAGAAAGGCAGCTGCACTCTTTTGCTTTTTTGCTGCGCGTAAACACCGAAATTATGTTAATCAATATTTGTGCTACAGACGCATTTTTAATGAATTTAATTTTAATATTTTTATATATGAATTTTAAATGATTTTTTTTTTGTATTATTAAATAATATATTAAAGCATTTTATTTTATATTTTCTTTGCAGGTAAGCAACTTCATTGAAATTCTGAAATTTATACAGCTATAATTTTTTGTAGCTTAAAGGTAAATATATTAAGTTAGCCTTTTTTTTTCATTCATTTATTGCGCTATTAAGTCATTTTCGTTGTAATTTTTTTTGTATTAATAGTATAAATATCTGTAGTTCGTTTTTGGCCTAATTTGAGGCGTTGCTAATCACCAACAACGACAGCTGCGCTTAAGCTGCTACTTGCTTAGCGGTTTTTAGCTGTTTTTGTAGCTGTTATATCGCTAGATTTGTTTCTATAACTTATATGAATTGCTCTACAGCAGATTGTCGGCACGTAGATTTGTTTTTCTGTTTCATATTAATCAAGTTGTAAGTATTATGTTAATCGCTTTTCTTTTTGTATGCTGTTTTAAGACAAGTTGGCAGCTTGTTTTTTTTTATTTAGGCTAATGAAAATATCAGTTAAGTTGCAGGAAATGCTTTTTAAATGTTATTTTAAATAGCTTTATCATTTGTGTTTATTGAAGTGCGAAAAAAAATATATACACAAGTACAGTGAAACCAGCTGTAAATGTACTATATAATTATCTAAAAAAAAAAATATATGCTTAAAAAAATGCTGCAAAAATATAAGCCTATTTTTAAGGCTGCTGGCTGAGTAAAAGCTAAAAGCATAAGCGATAGGCCACAGGGTTGTATCTTTAAAGCTTTCACACAGAAAATTTTAAGCAGTGTTGTGTAGGCGAAATACAACTCTGTGCTATCCTTATACTTCAACGCCAGGCATCACTGTACTTAATAGTGGGAAAAAAAAAGCTCAAAATCTACGCACAACAACTGTTGCTAATGTTTTAGTTCTCAGCTGTATGTAGCTGTAGCATATATTTTGCCGCAAGCTTCGCGTATCAAACGCAATGTACAAATGGCATTAACCCACATCAGCAGTAACTGCTTATTTACTACACTGAAATGTGTTACGCTTTTTGATGTATTATTGATGATTTCGGTGATTAGGCGCAATTCACTGGTTTAGCTTTATTTTTTATAAAACAAAACAGATTTCACTTATGCAAATTTTTTTGCTGCGCATTTTAGTTTATCATTAACTGACAACAGCAAAAAGCAGCAGCATTTTTGGTTTCATTTTTTCACATGATTTTTGTTTAAATTTAATTTTTATCTTTATTTTCTTGACTATCATTAGTTGATAATTTTGGCGAATTTCCGTTTCTCTTAGTTAATTACAAAATTTTTCGGTAAAAGCGATTTTAATTTGTAGGCGGCAAACGCTATTATGATGACTTTTGGACTATTAATCAAATATTTGTGTTGTGCGCTTTAAGCAATTTAGTTAATTTTAAGGTTGAGTTAAATTTAAAAACAAAATATTCAATATAAAAGCAAAAAGCTACATAAACTAATCTGCAAAAGCTAAAAAGTTTTTTTAAAGGCAATAAAGCTATAAAAAGGCAAAATAGTTCAAAAGCTTTAAAAATGCAAGTTTTCATAGCTTTATTTAAAAAAAGCCACATCAAAAAGCTATAAAAAGCCCCTTATAAAAAAAGCTATAAAAAGCTGTAAAAGGCTATAAAAGCTATGAAAACTTTAAAAAAAGCTATAAAAAACAATAAAAAAAGCAATAAAAAAAACTATATTTAAAAGAAACTAGCTTTTCAAGGCTAACTGGCCTTTTCCATTTCCTTATTATAGAAAAAAAGCTATATAAAAAGCTGTTTTAATTAATGCCACAAAAGTTTTGCCTTAAAAACTAAATTTTCAATTAGAGCAACAAGATTCGGCAAGAAAAAGTAATTTCAAAAATTCTTTTTGCTTATAAAAAAAAAATATCTTGCTGTAATTTTTTCTCAGCCTGTTTCATTACTTCAAATTGACTTCATTGACAGAAATTTATTTGGCTTTGATATTTTAATTAATTTCTATTTACTTTGGCCACAAAATGTTTTTTTTTTTTTTTAGATGAAAGCATTGCTGGTCATTGAGTCTAATTAAATTTTTTGCTTATATTTAATATAAAAAGATAAAAAAAAAAAAATTAGTAGAAAACTTATTAAAAAAAAAAAATAGGAAAAAACCGCAAAAAAAAAAAAAAAGCCATACCAAATTCCACAATTTAAAATTTCTCAACTTCTTCCAAAAAAAAAAAAAAAAATATTAAAAAAAATACGAAATCATACTAAAACATTTTCACGCAGCACGTGCATTTGTATTTAAGCTATTTCTGCGCCTGTAGCAGCTTACTTCAGCTCACCACACACACTCACTGACATATTTATAAAAACACTCATACACGTGAGCAACATATATACAGCTGCCACCCACAAAAAAAAAAAAAGAAATCGTGCAAATAAAAATAAATAATTTTCAGGTTCAAGTTGCTCACATATTTTTCAACTTTTAGCCATGCTGTATCTCAGTTGTATCGCTAAATTCTGTCTCCTTTAGTAGTATCCTTGGCATTCATTTTGTCTCATACAAGTAGCTCAAACTGTTTTTATGGCTGGCAATGCTTATGTATGCTCAGCAGCAGCAGCACTTTACCACCCGTATAAATTACGCTATTAAACATGTTCGGTAACCATTTTTTTTTTTTCGTAGGAGAGTTGGTAGTGCTGGTATTTGTACTTGAACGTCTATCTGCCATATATCAAAGTGGCTTGCAAAGCTCGTGTGTCTGAGCCCTGTCGCGTTTTTTTTTTCGTGGTTGTTGCTTGTTCAATGTTATCCTTAAGAGCGACAAGTAAATGCAGACTGTACTGTGTACTTAATTGCCAAATGTGTTTAGGTGTGGTTTTTCTTTTTTGTTGTTGGTATGGAGAATTTTAGTAAACAGACGTGCATTTGTTTTAAAGAAAGTGAGTTTGGTTTCAATATTGGTAAGTTAGTTGTAAGTAGAAGAGGTATTAGCTCTGAATAAATAAATAAAATAAAGACAAAAAGATTTCACTGCATACTGAACTTATTATTTCCATATCCTGTGTACATTTTTTAAATCTAAAAAACTGAATTAATTCCACAATTAAAATGTTGAAACTTTACTTATCCGCTCGGTAAAATGGCAATTATAGTGATAATTAATGTATCCTTTAGGTGATTATCTTGCTAAAATGTAAGTAAAACTAGAAAGTTTATTTATCATATCGGCAATCCTAAAGATTAAATTTCAGTTAGATTAAGAATTTTTTAATAATAAAATAAAATGGCAGTTAAACTGTAAGTTAATTTATCTTATCGGTAAAAAAAGCTGGGTTTTAATTTATCCTCTTGGTAAAATTAACTGGAAGTTTATTTACCCTTATGGTTTAAGAAACTGGGGTTTAATTTATCATAACTATAAAATTAACTGGCAGTTAATTTATCCTATCAGTAAAATAAACTGGGAGTACATTTATCATAACGATAAAAAAAACTGGGAATTAATATATCTTAACGGTAAAATAAACTGGGAGTAAATTCTTCTTAACGATAAAATAAACTGGGAGTAAATTTATCCTATCGGGAAAATAAAATGGGTGTGAATATATCCCATATGTCAGTTAAACTGAGACTCTATTTGTTCTTATCAGTTTTTTAAAAATAAAAAAAAATGACAGTTAAGCCAAAAAATTTATTCTAGAAAAAATGACTAAACTTTAGCCAGTTAAACTGAATGTTAATTTATTCTAAAGACTAGCAGGTACCCGCGGCTTTGCTTGCGCTTTTTTTTCTTTTTTTTTTTCTTGGTGGCTAAATATAAATTTATCAAAAAAATTTGGGTTAAAATTTTGGAAATCCCCTAAACCATAATTCAAATGCGTCCAGTTTCAAGTCTCTACGTCTATTCAATCCAAATGTATGACTTTTTTTTCAAGCCTCCCATTAGGCCCCGGGTCAAAATTTTCTAAAATCCTGTCTAAGTGCTCACCTGTAATAAAAAAAAAAAAAATTGGCCAAAAAATCTATATTGGGTCCACATATGGGTCCCAGGTCCAAACTCCGGAAATCCCATGAACACCTTGAACGCCAAAAATGTTTTTTAACCATCTTTCAAATGAGCCCTGTTTCAAGTCTCTACGTCTATTCACTCCAAAGATATGGCTTTTCCGGTTTCAAGGCCCTCATTTGGCCCCGGGTCAAAATTTTCCAAAATTCCGTCTTTTTGCTCACCTGAATAAAAAAACAAAAATAAATAAATTTTTAACTCTTTTTGTTCCAAATATTTGGCTTTTCCAATTTCAAGACCCCATTAGGCCCCAGGTCAAAAATAAAATGAAACATAGCCTATGTCACTCGGGAATAGAGTAGCCTGCCAACGGTAAAATAATTTTTAATTCGGAAAAAAACTTTTATAAGCATGTATATTTTTCAATGTTGAGTTTAGAACTAACGCCAGTTAGTGATTAACTGGACATTGAAATAATGGCCCTTAAATTGTCTACAAAAATGTTTGAATGGCAAAAATTAGCACTAAGAGTGAATATATAAGTGATAGTTTTTTTCTGTGACGCTTCAAAGTATTTCCCAAATAATAATAATAAATTCAATAACTTCAAAATCAACAAAAACATTGTGCAACACTGTTTGCGACAACATTGTCATTAGACGTAAAATGACGCTTTAATTAAATTATGACAAACTTAATGTAGCGCTACACACACACACACACACACAGAGAAAATTTCGTATACATAATGTACATTAACCCTTAGCAGCGTTGCTGTTGCCGGCAATACACAATGTAAATAACATAAACTTTTAGGATTGCATGTCAAATCTCATCAGACTTGGTAAAAAGTCTACTTGTGAATACATTAATAAAAAAAAAAGGAAAAAGGAACATATTATTTTTTTGGTTGACTTTACTTTACTTACACACAAACTTATGACTTTTGTGTCGCATAGCGTGTCCTTTTTGTTGTGCTTCCTGTTGCCATTTTTATTTCCTTTTCCATATTTTTTTTTTTTTGTTTTTGGTTTAATGTAGCAACAAAAGCGAATAGAGTAATTAAAGTAATAAAATTTCTTTTAATGCGGTACGAGTTGAAATGTTAACTTTTGCGTGTGCAAATTTTTTTTTTTGTTTGGCTTACATTAACCCTTAGCTTACCTGAGCCGGCATCATTTTACACATCAGCCATAAAGGTGCTAATTACGCTTATTTAATCATTTATTATACTGTTTACCTGTTCGTTTGTTTACCTGTCTTCTAAATAGTAAAAAACATTTTATTGTCTATCATTTTATGCAATTTTTGATTAATTCTTTTATGACATGAAATTGTCGCGTTTATCACGTTATACAACACTGAAATTTGTTTTTTATTATGTTATAATTTTTAAACTTGACTTTGATCTTGTGCTATTTTATTTTTTATTTTGACATGAGATATCATTTTTTAAACAATTTAAAAAAAAAAAAATTATAATTCACGAGTCGTTGTTCCAAATTAGTCTTTTGATAAAATACGTGTTTGTCTCCAAAACAACTAATTTTATTATTGTATAATTTTCAATTTTAATCGATTTCTTACTTAGTTTTCTAATCTTTGTCAAAACTTTTCTGCTATTTTTTTCATTTTTTCCCATTTCTCATATGCAACATCTCATCTAATCTGTATGACTTCCGTTCACCCACATCATAACACTCCAAAAGTGTCATAAAACAAGACAAAGTGACACATTAAGTACAAGCAAAGCAATATGTGTCTCATTCATGTCTGTCACAACATTTGCTTCGCAGTCATTTTAAATAAGCCAAAGGCCTCATATAGTATTTTCCCGTGTCTGTCTGTCTGCTTGCCACATTTTGAGGCACAAATGTCAGATTATTAAAAAGCGATAAGCAGCACAATTTAAAATAAAACCACCAACAACAACATTGATGTACTCATCTGCTCGAATGCTGGCGCAGCAACTCATTTTGTTGTGATTTTTTTTTTCTTCTCTTGTCAAAAAGTTGTCGATTATAATGCCAAATGCTGATGTTGCTGCATGGAGTTATTGCCATCAAAATTGTTGTGCTTGAAGCACATCGTTGTGGCATGATTTCCTGAAATGATATGAAAATGAGCTTGGCTTTGGCTTGTTGTAAAGCAATATTGTTGTCGTATTTATGCCTTTAAATGCCAATACGACTTATTTGCCTCAAATAAAATTGTTTAATTTTATCATAAAATATTTTTATTTATTTTTTATATTTTTTTATAAGCATTAATAATGCACATTTTAAGCTGTAAACATTTTTCAGTAAGTCTTGTTCGGTCTGCCAGTTTGTCTGGCTGTCAATTTTTGCGCAAGGGTTATATATTAAGTTCAACTTTAATGCCAAATGTCAAGATATAGCTTTTTTTTTGTTAGATTCACTTCAATGCGGCTTTTAGTTTGGCTTGAAGTTTATATCTTTTTTTTTTTGTTAGAAATGCTTAAGTTTTTCTGTTGAAGTTCTTTTTTAGACTGTCTTGTTTGAGAGCTAACTGACAGTTTGAATGCATTTCTTTTTTTTTTTTTTAGAAGCATTTTTTCTCAAATAAAAAAAGCTTTACGTCTTAGAGTTAAAATACACAAGTCATTGTTCCAAAATGTGCTTGAGTCTAAAATAGCTAAAAAAGCTTTTAAATAATTTGTTTTTAATATTTAAAAATCATTTTTAAATAGTTTTAAATAATTTCTTTATTTTCTTATAAAATTTTTATAAATTCCAAAGCACCTATTCAAATTTTTGCAGCTTATTCAAGTTAAAAAAAAAACAATACAAAATCAATTACGCATTTTTTTTGATTTTATTCACAAACCTATATCGCCGCCGAAAGATATTTCAATAAATAATACCAAAAAAAAAAAACCATTAAGTTTTAAGATAGAAATCTACGTTTTGATTTGCCTTTATTTATTTTATTTTTTTTTTTACCAAGAAAAATGGCAGCAAAGTAGCAATGTGCTCCAATGTGGCAGCCACTTAGTAAAGAAAAATTCAAGTAAAACGAGACTTCAAGCCAAACTAGAATCAAGTCAAGTCAACTGAACTCAAACTTAAATCACAAATCAAAAGCGGCATAAGAACCCGCACAATTTTGATTGCATTTTGATCGACAGTTGGACAGACAGGACATAGAGATAGACATATATTTTGTGTATAAAAAAGCATAAATGCTAACGATTCTGTTTGATTTCGTGTGGACGTCAATAAAAAAATCATAAAGAACCAAATCGAAACGAAAGAGTCTAAACCGAAACTGATGCTGCTGCTGCTGCTGTTGTTACTGTGTCTTGTGGAGATTTGAAATCAAGACAAGCTAAATCTCATAACCAAAACGAAGTCAACGGAATCAAGACGAGGCATAAAAGAATAGAATAAAAAGAAAAGCAGCAGAGACTCTACAGCGTAATCAGATAAAAAAAAATATATGGAAAGGAGGTAGGTTCTATTGTTGTGTGTCTGCGTTGTGTGCTGTAGGCGCATAACCTTAAAATGTATTTCGTATGACGAACTGCCGTTTTTGAAAGCCAACCAAGTTCGTTAGTCTGTCCGTTCGTCTGTCCGTCTGTCTGTCAGTTAGCTATGCATTCAAACTGCTCCTAATCATATTCAAAATTCATGGCATTATGAGCTTTAAAAGCCGAAGCCGAAGTTCTATGTAAAATAGCGAGTGTGGCTTACGATTTATGAATATATTTTTTTTTTGTTGTGAGTACCTTTTTGAACTTAGTTACTTTGGTATATTTATTTTTTGGAATTGTTTGTAACATATAAAAGGAACTGAACATGTGAAACAAAAATATATACATATGAAGACTCGAACTGAAACCGACGTAACTCAAGTAAACTGCTTGGCTTATGATCGATTGGACCCGATTCGTTTAACGGTTCTTTTCGAATATGTCGTCTTTGAATTTTATAGTCTAGGTTATTCGGATTTTAGGTTGTTTGGTCGAAAGTTAAACGGATACTCGGATAATCAAATAATCGGGTTAGGGGTTACGGATCTTGGATAAGTTAAATGGATACTCTGTTAAATCGTTCGAATACTAGGTAAACTTGATCGGATACTCGGAAAGTCGGATAAGTTGATCGGATATTGGATAAGTTGATCGGATAAGTAAATCAGATACTTGGTTAAATTGTTTACTTGATTGGGTTGATCGGATACTCGCTAAAGTTAAACGAATACTCTGATAAGTTGATCGGATATTCAGTAAAGCGGTGTGAATACTCGGATAAATTAATTGGATACTCGTTTAAATTGTTCGAATATTCGGTAAAGATGCTTGGATGCTTAGTTAAGTTGTTCGAATACTCGTATAAGTTGATCGGATATTCGCTAAAGTTGTTTGGATACTCGGATAAGTTGAGTGGATACTCGTTTAAATTGTTCGAATATTCGGTAAGTTCGGATAGCTAAATACGTTATTCGAATATTCGGAAAACTTATTCAATCAGATATTCGGTACTCGGTTAATCGGTTATGTGTCGATTTATCTTTGCTCAAGTTTCATTTTGCAATATTCGAGTAACAACATTTGTAAAGAGTATAAAAACTTTGTTTTTTTCATTTTTTTTTTTTATGGCTAAGAGTGAAATATTTTTGCCTGTCTGACTTGCCAAGGAAGTTATAATGATTTCAAAGCAGCTGAAATGAAGCTGATGAAAAAAAAAAAAAACAAGAAAAGTTTTTAAAAGAAATATAAAATCAATTTTTGCATTTAAGCCGATTCAAATATGCTGTAGACAAAATGCAGCAAACTATTTGAGTAAACTTTAGTTAAGGTTTAACAAAGAAAATATGATGCTGTATATTTTCTTTTGAAAATGTGCTGTGAGAAGAAATGAAATCAATAGAATTTATGTGCTTATTGAATTGTCTTCTTTTTTTTTCTTGCCAAGTTTTAGCATTCCTTTAAAAGAAAAAAAAGAAAAACTTTTTCTAGTTTGACCAACAAATGGTAGAAATTTTTCTTCTATTTTTTTTTTTTAACAAAAAATGGCAGGATTCGTTTCAATTCATTTTTCTATTTGTTACGCATGCGAAGGAGTGTATACAACAAAAGCATAAAGTAGATACATTTCTGTTGCCGATTTCAATGCTGATTTGAATTTGCATTTATATTAAGTTTCTATTACGTTTCTTGTGTTTTTGCTGAAAGAATTTTTTTCCATTTTAATTTTTTTTTTTTTTTTGTAGGCTTTTATGCAATTTCAAAAAAAAAAGTGTTTGCTATAACGAAAGCAGATTGCATTTGTTGTTCAAAATTAACTTGGATTTTAGATTGTTTTTTTTTTTTTTTTTTTTTTTTAATTTAATTATGATATAAATATTTTCTTTTTTTAAATTGAAAACCAAATTTTTGATATTTTTCCAAAAAGTTGCTTGGATAATCGTTTAAGTTGATTGGATACTCGGGTAAGTTGATCGGATACTCGAATAAGTAAATAGGAAATTCGCATAAGTTCAATGGATACATGGTTTAATTGATCAGATCCTAGTAAAAGTTAATCGCATACTCGGATAAGTTAATCGAGTACTCGGATAAGTTAAATGAATACGCGTTTTAATTGATCGGATACTCGGATAAGTTAATCGGACACTCGGATGTGTATCGGACTCGGATAAGTTGGATACTCGGATAAGTAGAATGGATACTTCGTTTAATTCATCGGATACTCGGATAAGTGTATAAGATACTCGGATAAGTTAATCGAATACTTGGATATGTATATCGGATACTTGGATAAGAAAGAACCTGGTTTAATTGATCGTATACTCGGATAAGAGTATCGGATACTCGGATAAGTAATCGGATAATCAGATAAGTTGATGGGATAGTAGGGTTTGTTAAACGTACTCTCGGATAAGTTCAATTGATACTCAGTTAAATCGTTCGGATACTCTGTAAAGCTGATCGGATGCTCGGATAAGTAAATCAAAGGAAAAATTAGTCGGATACCGGATACGGATAAGTTGAATGGAACCTGGTTTAATGATTGTATGCTCGGATAAGAGTATCGGATACTCGGATAAGTTATCGGAAAAAAAAAAAAAAAAAGTTTTAAAAACGCTCTGAAAAAATTTCTTTTTTTTCTTAAAAAATTTTTGGAAATCTGGGAAATTTAAAAAAAACCCGGAAAAAAGTCGGGTGTTTCGATAAGTTTTTGTTTTCCATTTGGACATGTTGTTCAGTGCTTAAATGTTTCGTTTTGTATATAAAAGTTCTCATTTTAATATATTTTATTTTTAAAAAATATTTGTATTTTTTTCTTCTTGTAAATTTATTATTCTGAATTTTTGACATTTTTCCAAAAGCATATTATGCAATTTAAATTAAAAAAAAAAAAAAAAGAAATGCATTTATTAAACTTTATACAAACTATTTTTTTCTTTTTGAAGCATATTTCATATAATTTAATAAAGAATTTTTTTTTGTCCAAGGCTAAAAGTAACCAATTACATATTTCTGTACTTGAAACCAAATACAGTCTAAGCGTTTCAAATTCTTCCGATTTTGGGATGCTCATAAGCACGCAATGTCAATCAGCTAGCTAAATACAATAAAGGCAAAGCCAAAGTTGTAGCAAACTATGCGCATAATAAATAAAAAGAAGAAAAAAAAATGCCATTGAACTAAAGTTAATAATGTGTGCAGCATCGTTTTAGAGGGACAGACAGACAGATGGACGGACGGACAATATATGCAATCGCAACGAATCGCAACAAATCGAACGCAGAAATCAAGCAAGCGCATTGAATCAGCTAAACAGGCAACACCAAAGATGGACAATATAAAGATAGCATTAGTTAGGAGCATAAAGGTAGTCTATAAAGCACAAAACTTCAACTGCGGCATTTTAGTTTTTTCTGGTTTTTTTTTTTGTAGCCAATTTAAAGGCTAATTTAAGCAACACATTTGTAACGCACGTTCGCTGCCTGTGGCGGCCCCATGACCAACGACTTTTAAAAAAGTTTCCTTGACTAAAACTTCAAACTGATTGTCTGATTTCTTTCTTAGGCAGCAACAACAACAACATCGCATCTTAAAGATACTTTTGGCTAATTTTGAGCACGTACGCATATAAATTTCATCAAAATTCCAACGAAAAAGTCAAAAGAATTTATATATATTTTTATATTTTTTTTTTTTATTTTATATCAAATTATGGATTTCTGCAAAAGAAGAAGTTGATTAAAAATCTTTGCTTCTTTTTTATGTCATTTCGCATAATGAACATGTTTATTAGCATTTTTGTTGTTTTTCGTTGTTGTATTCGTTGCGTAATTTAGAGTATATTAAATTTGTAAAGATGTTTGTAACAGGTAGCAGGCAGCGAGAGATAAAATGCATAAGAAATGCCCAATCCCATTCCCAAGAACCGAAGCTGCTCGTTTTTCAAATGCTCAATTCTGTTACTCCAACGAATAAGATGCTCAATCCCGTACTTCAAAAAAAAAAAAAAGATCAACAAGAATTGAAGCTGATTACTTACGAATTGCTCAATCCTTCAATGAAATAAAAAAGCGACCAATAAGAAACAAGAAACGAAATAGCACGTTTTCAAAATGCTCAATCCTGTCTTTGCCATGAATGAGATGTTCCATCCCGAACGTCCCAAACAAAAGATCAACAAAAAAAAAAAACTGATACCTTACGGATTGCACAATCCCTCAATCAAATAAACAAGCGAATAACGAGAAGCAAGAAACGAAATAGCACGTTTTCAAAATGCTCAATCCTGTTTCCACGAATGAGATGTTCCATTCCGAACGTCCCCAAACAAAAAAATCAACGAGAAAGGTAACTTACAGCTATAGTCTAATACGTATGTGCTCATATAACAAATATTTATTTAACAAGAAAAGAAACGTTAGCTTCGTTGGACTCGAATTGCTCAATCCTGTTGTTGCCACGAGTGGACTGGTTTCAACCCCGAACGTTCCAAGCAAAAGATTTACCCAATTGGGAGCAAGAACATAAAGCTAAATAACTTACGAATTGTAAACTCAAACCCTCGAAAAATATAAACAAGCTGAATGGGGAGCTATGCCTAAGCAACGAAATAGACTCGTATTCGAACTTAACCTAGTGGTTGCCCACGAAAAGCTTAAGTTTAAAATTTCAGCCCAATCTCTTTATATCGTTCATCGATATCGCATGGCTACAATACAACTCAATCAAATAAAATGCCTAACATTAGTCCATAGCTATAAAGATGTATACTTAAAGCCTAGTAGACTCGTTCACTGCGTTACAAACTTTTTAAAGCATGCTGATGTGCATCATATACACAACACTATTTATTTAAGAAAAAAAAAAAAAAAACATAAGAACTGTCTGACTCTTTTATAAAATGGAATCTTTTAAAATATGAAGCATAAATTTTCGGTTAACAAAAAAAAAAAAATGCAGCATGAAATAATTTCACCGCTTGCGCTTATTTTGGGCACTGAAAATATTTTAATGGCAAACAGACCACAAAACGACCAAAAAGGACTTCACTCTACGCATACGCATATATGAAATAATTTCTTATTAAAACGCGAGCATCGATCTTAAGAATGCATGCGTTCATTGCATTAATTTCACATACAATTTGCTTTGATTTATTTGATTTGTGAATTGTTGATGAGATCCAAAGAGACGACGACGTTTGTCACTCAAAGACGGACACTCAGACTACTACAGAACCACAGAACACAAAACGGTCTCAAATTGGCAAACCAACCACAATGATCGATGATTTGTATGCTTTCACATACAGAGTTGATTGTCTTCTGATTGTTCATTTTTGATTCGAGTGAAGAACGAAGAAGAGACTCTCATTGCATACAATGGTTCCAAGTGTTAAATATATACACATGTCTGTTCATTTAAAGTACGCTAAGTGCATAAAGTAACAAAGCGTTACCAGATCAACAAAAAAATGTTCTTTAGTACCAAAGCTTTAATACACAAGCATTGTGCAGCGCCTTATACATATCGACTACAAACTGGGCAACAAAATTAACATACCACTTGAAAAACTATTTGATCGATTTGATGATCGTTGTAACAGATCGTTCAATGGTCTGGTCGGGTCGTACGTACGGTCAGCTCGTTTATATTGATAGCTGCACTTGGCAGCGATTGATGTTGGACGTGTCGATGATTGTTTGCTTGGATAAATGTTTTTTTTTTGTATAGTATTGTTGTAGATACATTTGATGATGTGGTTACTTTGATTGGATTTTATTTTTGTCTACTTTGTTAAGTTTTGTGTTTGTGTGCATTGCTAGTTGGCAGCTGTTTTCTTTTCTTGAGGCTTTTTTCTGATTGCTATCGTTTTGTAGTTTCTTGGAAGTAAACGTTTTTCTTTGGTACACATTATGCTTGTAAATGAACTTGAGCAATTCTTGAGCTACTATGCTAAGTTGTTATGGACTATAAATTTATGTAAGGTTAATATTGTTTAATGGTTGGAATATTTTGAATTTAGTAATGCAAATGTAAGCAGTGATTGCTTAAAAAAATGTATAAATCTTAAGAGGTTTTTTATAGAGTTTTTTTTAGACCTAACTAAATTATATGCTGCAATGCTGCTCTTCAGAACTTTCAAAAAAAATAGTTATTATATTGGGCTTAAGTGGTTTACAAATATTCTAAACCAACGAGACAGAAACAAAAATATAATGCGTTGTGTTTTACTTGCCTATGTCATTAATGTGGTTGTTGTTTTATGACACAAGCTTGTGTATTGTAATTACAGTTATTATTTTGCATCGAAACCGAGGCAAAGTTTTTGTTGTGGCATAAATTTGATTCGCTGCTTTGTGTTTGTTGTATAAAACAAAAAAAATAATTTTATTTTTTTTTGTTGTTGTGGCACTTTCGATAGATTTCTGCGACCCCCGGTTGATATAAAGCGTTTTCCCCAGTTCCCTTATTTATTTATAGATTAAAGATTAGTAGCAAAACCGCAGTTATATGGTAATTGTGTGGGGAGTATGGGTTTTTCACCTCAGCCACCTTTAAGAACCAAGAAAGTACGCTAAATTCGAG
The DNA here is from genome assembly GCA_018903435.1 of Leucophenga varia. Taxonomy (NCBI): domain Eukaryota; kingdom Metazoa; phylum Arthropoda; class Insecta; order Diptera; family Drosophilidae; genus Leucophenga; species Leucophenga varia. The sequence goes on along the minus strand of JAEIFJ010000518.1, from coordinate 534,344 downwards.
TATGCTTGACTCCAAGATACCCAATCTTAATGTACCTCAAGTTAAGTCCTACCTTAGCACCCACATAATTGTATTGCATTTTCAAGCAAAAATTAAAAAAAAAAGACAAAAGGTCCAGATTTTTAGAACCGAAGCTGAAATACCCGTTCCATAAATTTTTAATATTTTATATGTTCACCAGGTGCTTAGATCAAATTGGACGATAATTTACAAATTTGGGAGCTATGTTATAGGCCCGATACTTTATACTAATTAACAAATTTAATCCCTAGGAATTCACTCAGAAACAAGTAAATGTTTTACGTAAAAACCCGAAAGTGTTGAGGTAGTTTTGTATCGGGAGGCTATCCACTAAAAATGAGAGGGCGCCTTGAGATTTAACATCGGATTAAAAAGTGATCGTTCCATTTGGATTAAATATCAGTCAGAAATAAAGTTTCAAAAAAAAATTTGTGGTGGCCCTATCTCTTATAGTCGCCGAGTTAATCATTCTTTGATATGCGGCAGACAGCAAGGCAGGTTTACGGAAAAAAAGCATAAGCTAGATCGACTTTCCTATCAAAAAGCTGATCGAAAATACATATACTTTATTAGGGGTATATCTGAAAATGCCCCTTGCACCTTAGTACTTTAGTTTGCCCAGATTCTTAAATACCCTAATTTACCCCTTGGGTACAAGGTATCTATAAAAATAATAAAAATATATAAACAGACAAACGGAATGGCTCCAGTCATTCGTTATGCTCTGACAACGATATTCCCTACGGGGTCTCCAATTTTTATGAACGAAAATTTAAATGCACAAAAAGGTATTACCCAGCAACCATGGTGTAATTATATCAGTTGAAGGGTATCAAATCCGAAAACTTTGGTCCTACATAAATTTGACAATTTCAGTTTGGGGCGATAAAGGATGTTATAGTAAAGCAAAAATGAAATTTGCTACAAAGTTGAAATTATATAAACTCACCATATCATGCATATTCAACAAAATTTGCTACCGAATTAGAAAGAGATAGTGGCGGAATACGTCAACTGGTATAATTGCAACATGAGAGAGACAGATATAGCAAGATAGGTACCTTTAACACATGTAGTCGAGTGTCCTTTAATTAATTAATTTATTTATGAGCTATGCTCAAGTCTATTTTGCTTTTGCAATCTTCATTTCTTTTTATTGGCTTTAATTATGTTTTTTTTATTTATATTTTATTTTTTTCCGGCTGCACTTATTCTTAAAAAATAAAATATTTTTTGTTGGCTTTTGTTTTTTTTTTCCTTTTGCTTTTCTCAACTGATTCGCCACAAAGTAAATTTGCCTTAAAAACCACAACAACAAATTTGTGGTTAAAAACTTTTGGTGTTGGCAATTTTCGACTTTTTCGACTACGCGGCAAAAATTGTTGCCGTTGTTTGTTGAGGCTTGTTTTCAATTTTATTTTTGCCTTAAAGTTCTCTTATGTTTTGGCTTGTTTTGTTTACATTTGAATTGAAAATTAGTATTATGCTACTTTTCTTTTTTTTTCTTTTTTTTGGTAAATAATTTTTACTGTCCATGCACTTTTGCCTACTTTACATTATTGAAAAAAAGCAACAATTTTGAAGGCTTTGCATACAAAACAAAAATTTTTTTCTTCTATTCTATAAGTTAGCAGCTTTTGTTGCGTTGTTTGTTTAGGTTTCGTTTTCTCATAGATTGTTGAGGTTTTAAATTTGAAAATTTTGTTTTTAACTTTTTTCTACTGAAAAATGCATAAGGGTGAACATGGTTTGGGCAAGATATTCGGTTAAGGGTTGGCATACATAATTTTATTTATTTATTTCGTTTTAAAAGAAATGCTACATTTTTCTTTTTCTGGGAAAAGAGTTATTTTTATATAAATTTAAAATACTTTAACAGATTTTTTTTTTGGGTAAAAATTAAAGAAACTCCAAATAGTGCTCCGCTTTTATTTCAAACCATTAAAAATTAAATAAATTAGAGTATAAGACTTCATATTATTATGTATATTGCTCTCTAGCTCATGTGATTTTATAAATATAATAATTTTTTTTCCACACATCCTAACTCTTGGAATTTATGTTGCCTCATGACTCAATTTACAAAGCTGCCACTTACTCAATTTGGCAACTTTACAATATACATAATAAACTTGCTTAACGCGACATGAACATACTCGCTTGCATATTTGCCACACTCAGCTGCCTACCCTACACACACACAGAAGAATACACCCGCTTTTAGTTTGTGACAGGAATAAGCGCAAAAATATAGCATACAGCCTCTACAGCCGCTGTCATTTACCTCATGAGTAGCGAGTTTAAAAATAAAAATGGAGCAAAAAAAAAAAATAATCCAGAAATGTGGCATTATGTCTGTTGACAAAGTTTTCGAGTATGCAGACAGACAGACGAGACAGATGAAGCTGCTGCTCTATAGGAAAGATGAAATGAAGTGCAACATATAGACGGTGTTGCCAACTAATGAGTTCCTAATTTAAATAAATTTCTAGTCATAAATTAAAAAAAAAAAAAAAAGTGAAACACATAAAATAGTCGCACACACAAAGTCTGCTGACTGGCAGACCAGACTAGATACACGGCGGCGTGACTGTTTTTTTTTTTTGCGGTAGTGCAACAAAGTAGCAAAAACAACGCACAGAACTAAAAATCAGACTAGACTATCTGCTACAATTTTAATGCAACATTTGTGTTCCGTGTAGATGAATGCCTTACCAGACTGTCTGAATTTTAAATAAAATAAAATGTATCTTTTTTGTAAATTTTGTCTCAAATTCAAATACATAATCAATAAATAAAAGACATCATTTTGCACGTACACATCTAAAGGTGATAATAATAATAATAACAATAATAAAAATGATGTATGCTGATTAGATTGTCTGTCTGTCTGTCGGTCGTAAGTCTAGGTTAAATTTTGCGATATATTTTCAAATTGTTGCTATTTACGAAATTGATGTTTCGCCATTTTTTTCTTTTTTTTTTGTATTTGGGGTGTAGTCACGTACTCTAACCACAAATTTGTTGGCATAGCGAAATATGTCTGAAGTATCTGTCTGCTCTTATTGTTGTTGTTTTTGTTTGATGAAGATAAATGTTTTGGTAGGAGTTGTATTGAGTGTGTACGAGTATAGTGTGTACTCATTTATACTAATGTATGCTAATAAGTTATTTATTAGATACACTTTTTTTTTTTTTTAAAGGATACGTCTGAAAATTTAATGTTAAATTTTGGGTTGTGTATGAAAAAGAAGTTTTTGTTTAAAAGAAGTTGAAAAATCAACATAGACGTTGAAGTTTAAATATTATATTCTGCAAAAAATTAATTATTAAATTAAATTATTAAATTGTTGAAAAAAAAATAATAATAAATTATTTTCGAATATTAAATTAATTTTTTTACAAATATTTTCTATCATTTTAGGTATGTGACATGCCTACTTTGCTTATTTCATTGACTCAATTGGTTTGCGGTGCTACACGAACTAAAAAGAAAAGAAATAAAAATTGTAAGTATTAAATAAAAAAAATTAGTTGGCTTTTTGTACTTCAGCAACGGGCTTGTTAAAGAAGTCCTCTACGGATTACGGATCTGCGAAAAAAAAACTTTTTTTTGGTACACTTTTATAGGCTTAAATAGTATAGTGATTTTGGAAAAATTCTGACCCGTTGAAAGAATTTTCGACTATCCGAAAATTTTAAAAATGATAACCTATATATAAAACTAGGGGTCTTTAAATCTCAGGCTCTCCGAGAAAAGGAAACAAGAAAGAACTAGGACTGTTCAGTAACATTAATAAATAATATCCTATCCAAGTAATATTCTTTGTTGTTTGTTCAAGTTTCATTTTAGCTTCATTTTCATACCCAAAGATAGTGGATATCAGTTTGTCGGAAAGTTGGTAACGCCATTAAAGCTTCGGAATGACTCCATAAAGTATATTTATTATTGATCAGCTTGACGAAAGCCGATTTAGCCATCTCCTCCGTCCATCCGTTCGAATACTGTCCGGCAGGATTGTTTTTCTCGGAAAAATTTTAAAAAATATTGACGGTTCTAAAAACAAAAACTAAACTTTAATAAATCCCAGGCAGTATGCATGGCAAAACCACCATGTGCCACGCCCACATTCACAAGATTTCCCCCATACAAACTGTTCCCATATTTCCATTGTTGGGAAAATAGTTATTATTTGTCAATTGAATTTCGATTCAACTTCAAATATCAATATAAAACAAGAAATGACATCAACTTCGAAAGAAAGGTGGCACGCGCAAATTTTTTACGCCCCCATTCAAACAAATCGCCTATTTTGCAGATTTTGATAGAAAATAGTGTGCAGCATTTTTATTGATATTTTACTTAAAATGTACTAAACAAATTAAATATTATTCTATAAAAAGCTTCCATATGACAATTCGAGGTCACGATAACATATGGACCAACTTTAAACTGAAGTTCTATTTGGTATGGTATAAGAAACATTTGAACCAATATTTGAAGCCATTCGACTTTATACAAGTTTACATTCTTGTTGTTTTTTTCTTTATTTTCATAAAAACTTGAACAAAATGTAGTCACTTTCTGTATGGGCAGTCCATACCTTACAAGTGGGCGTGGCACCATTGATTTATAACATAGTAAACTACGTACAGGACCATAGAAAAGCTTAATTTTAAATTTTTCTAATACTTCTTAATATCTTTGAAAACTAAGACGAATAAAATCGCGCAGCAACACTGAGACAAATCGAACAAATCGGACGGACGGAAAGACGGACAAACAGACGGACATGGCTAAATCGATTCGTCTCGTCGAGATGATCAAGATTTTAAAATACCTGTTTCCAAAGGGTCCATTAAGAGGCAAACTATTAGGACATGAGCAAATTTTCCGTTTCAATCTGAATATACCGATTCAACTATGTAACAGGTATAAAAAAATGTACAGAAACTGTATTAAGAAGCGGAAAAAGTCTAATTAATTCGAAAAGTAGTCGCTGGGAAAAACAGGTTTTCTTCACAAAATTGTTTGAAAATATTTTTTTGTGACACCCGATCAAAGTTGGGTAGTTTTATTGGAATATTTCTTTAGGTATAACTTTAATTTTCTTACAAAACTTTTAAAAAATAGAGTGTATTTTTATTGGGGCATAGTTTATACTAAATTTAGAGCATTTAAATTAAGAATCAATGAATATTTTATGTGAAATCGTAAAATTTTTGGGTGGGTTTAAATGGAAGATACCACTTAAAATGGAGCTAGAGAAAAACTGTTTGTAAGTGAACATTCCTCATTGAAATATTATGGCTGAATTCCAATATGGTGGCTCTATCTCTTAAACTCTACGAGATAGGCCGTTTATTAAAAAAATTATTAACGATTTATTTGTTTGAAAGACTATATCTTTAATATTCATCAAAATAAATATGATAAAATGATACATATGTACGTTATTTACTCAAAAAAAATTTTGTTTTTAAGTACATAATTTACATTATTTAGTTTTATTCAAAAAGTCATTTAAAGTCAATATTGTTGCCTAATTTCAGGCGCCGAATAAAGCTTTAAGTCAACAAATTTATTATTCATTAAATAAAATACGCAAAAACCACAAATCTGGCTGACAAAAGCCGCATTTAATAAAGTTATTAATAAACGTAACAGCTTACCACTGAACGATATTAATAACACTAAATAGAGCTAGGCGGTTATAATACAAACGCATACAAAAACACATATAAATGCACATATATGAGTAGCTAAAAAAATATATATAGTATATAGATATATATATTAAATTATTTATAATATAGATACAAAAGCAATAATAATAAAATATAATCGATTGCGAACGGAAACATTTACGCCTCGTAAAACGCAAACATTAAGCATAACAAATTTTTCGACAATCATTGCTATAAAAAAGCATTAAAAGCCTCAAAGCCATGTTAAAGGCAATAGTAGTAGTAGTTCTTTACACACACACACACACACACACATACACATGAAAAGTTAAAACCAAAATTAATATGAACAAAATGCGTTCCTTGTTGTTGTTTTGTAGGATTTTAGCAGAAAATTAGTAAGACAATCAATGCTTTGAGGTATACCAAAATCGCTTGAGGTTCACGAATAGGCGAAATATACGGAAAAGTGAAATTCGTTGGGCGGAAATCAGGCAATGAAAAGGAGGTGTGCCAACAACAACGATGTCGAGGCATGACTGTATACAATTAGTAAGCCGCATATGTGTGTGTGTGTGTGTATTTTGCTATTCATGTAATTTTGTATTTTTTTTTTTTTTTTGTAGCACAACATACGATTAACTTCAAAGGATGCCTTTGATGGTGCGCGATATATATTCACTCATGCAGTAAACTAGAAAACAGTCAGAAACTAAGGCAAACAAGTAGCACAAGGAATTAATATTGGCAAAGAATATAGATGAAGGCACTACTAACTTAATACCGCCTTTACTTAGTCAGTCGTCGTCGTCGTTGTTGCTGGCACACAAAACTAAACAAAACTTATTAAAGCTTACAAAAGTAAGCGAATTAAAGCAGTGAAGCGTAAGCAAAGCCTTGGAATAAGAACAAAAAAAAAAAAAATAATAAAAAAAAAAAAAAGCTAAGAAGGAAATGAAGAAATAGCATAGCTGCTGACATTGTTGTGCTTAGGAGCAATAGACGATTTTCTATAACTCCTACTCTTACTTATAGGTTATGGTATGTGAGCTAGTGCTGCTGATTTGCTCCTGCTTATAAATACATAAAGTTATGGTATAATGCCTTGCCTTCTTTTTTCTCATTTTGCCATTAAAAATGTTAAGCGTACGATTTGCGCTTTTCCTGTCATTTTTTTTTTTATTATTTTCTGATAATTTTGTCTAGATTAGTTGGGTCAATAGTGTCTTTAAAAGGAAATCAATAAATTATTATGGTTTATTAATAGTTGTTTGGTTTATGTAGCACATAAAATGAGTTACCGCCATTGATAGTGTATGCTGCAGTAGGCGTTTACACTGTGAAAAATTGTCACAAATTATAGAAATATATTAGTACAGCGAAAAATTGCACAAGAAATTTTTATATTTTGTTTTTAAATTGATAAAGTTTAATAAAATTGTGCAAAATTAATTTAAAACATTTGTCCCAAAATAATTTTATGCCATTCACATGCCATATCAATGTGTTTTATAATGTAAATGCTTAATATTTTGTTTAAAAAACTTTTTTAAAAAGCCAAAAACACCAAAAAATTTCATAAATCACAATAAAAATGGAGTCCCAAAGTTTGTCCCAAAAATTTTTTTTAAGATTTTTACACAAAATGGGATTATTATGAAAAAAATCCACTAAATCTTAATAAAAATTATAAATTTTGTCCCAAAAGTTTGTCACAAATTTTATTTTGAACTTCTAAAAGTCGAACATTTTATGTGTCTCAAAATAATTATAAAAAAGACTTTGTTTGTCTTAAAATTAAAAAAAAAAAACCCCTTAAATACTAACAAAAATAAAAAGTTTGTCCCAAAGGTTTGTCACAAAATCGGATATTTTATGTGTTGTCAAAATTATTATAAAAAAAGACTTTGTTTGTCTTTAAATGGCTTTAAAATAAAATAAAACCACTAAAATACTAACTTTGTCCCAAAAATTTGTCACAAAATTCCTTAGTAACTTTTAAACTCCGTACAAACTTCAAAAAATCTGTAATTTTCTTTAAAAAATTATTTTATTTTGTCTTAAATATTTTAAAAGCGCAACATTAAATATTTTTACAGTGTGTCTTGGGGTTTTGGCTGCTCTTGACATATCAAATACATTCAGAGAAATTAAAAAAAAAAAATGAACCGCATCAGTCAGTCTCTAAACGTAACAACTCCGCAACACACCCACAATTATAAAAAAAAAAAAATAAACATTTAGAAAGATTTGCCACTGCTGATTAGAGGATTTGTTAATGCACTTTTAATACGATCAACGATATTCAAGCAGCAATGAGACAGTGAACTTAACAGTCAGCGAGACAGGCAGACAGACAGACAGACAGTGAACTCTACCAATATTTTTTTTATATATATATAAATTTAAGTTATGCCTTTTTAGTGATCTCCTACAGCGTAACGCAAGCATTGTCTGCCCAAAACAAGCAGCTAACGTTGAGTTATTGTTCATCCAACTCGGCTTATGCCGCTTTTTTATCTACCGCTGAGCATCTATTTTATGCTGTCTGACTTTGGTTTCGCGTTTCGTATTTAGGTACTTCAACTACAATAAAAATTTTTGTTTTATTATTTTTTTTTTTTTGTTTTGTTATAGATTAAGCGTATGTCGCTGTTGATAACCAAAACGACTTGCCAGACAGACAGACGGACAGACAATACAATTAATTATAAAAATTCGCTACAATTTATTTGCGTTTCCATTTATATTTACTACCTATTTTGTGATTATGGTGCTCTTGCTTTTGCTGCTGTAGTAGTCAACATTTTACCCCTTTATTCATTCAACGCAGCCTAATTATGTTCGATTGTTCTTTCACGCACCTTTTTTGGGGGCTGCGCATGCGCAAAGATCAACATCAGCAGTTCGAAATCGAGTTTTAGCTGTTGGCAGCAGCATCTGATGTCGGCTCTTTTTCTTAATGCGTTGGTTGGAATGGATTATTGGTTTGTTGTTTGTGCAGCCTTTATGTATAGCTTGTGAACTTGGGTGTGTGTATTTCCTTTTCTTTCTTTTTTGGTTTAAACTTTAACGATTTTGTGATCTGCTCTGTTTAATATGTGGTGGCGGCGGCATTGTCGGCGCGTTTAAATTATATGCTTTTAAAAAACGTTTAAGGATTAATTGGATTTTATAGATTTCGTGATGAAGTAGCGTATTGTATTAAAGTGGCTTAAACTAATGAGTTGTATTGAAGTTATACAATTATTATATTGTACTACAATGTTTAAAGATATGGAATATATGTGTAAGCAACATTTTGGAATGTTAGCGAATTACAAAAGTCCTCTATATGGCAGTTATGTGCAAATACAGTTGCTTTAAAGTACAAACTGCATGCATTTTGTACTTTAAATTTCAAAAAGGTGCTCTACAACTACTCCGAAATTTTTCGGACTTACTCCGAATTGTTTATTTTGCATTTGAACATGTTTTATGCAACTCAATATGTTCCAAAGGTTAAATAAACGTTAAATACAATTACTCCGACAATTTTCGGACTTGCTCCGAATTGTTTATTTTGCATTTAAACATGTTTTATGCAACTCAATATGTTCCCAAGGTTAAATAAACTTAAATACAATTACTCCGAAAATTTTCGGACTTACTCCGAAAAACTCCGAAACGTAAATTTTGTATTCAAACTTAATTAAAACTTCATTTCTTATACAATTAATCATGTTTTTCTTCACTTTAAAATTTTTTTGACATCTTAAACAATTTGTTCTTATTGAAGCTTAAAAAAACGTACTTAACAATGAAGTATTTTTTTTACATTTTATATTATATCTCATTTTTAAAGTATTCGCATCATGAAATAAACTAAAACTTTAACAACATTATTGCGCATTTAAAATTTTTACAGCTTATATAAACATTTACTGTAAAACTTTTTTTTTTTTTTTTTGGTTTTCTAAGAAACTACAGCACAGCATGTGCTCATTTTCGAATCTCACATTTTGCTAGTTTAATGCGTTCAACCAAATATAACGCTGTGTGCGATTATTTAGCTTTGACCATAGTGTTGCTGTTGATGATAATGACTGCTTTTGATAATGACACCAGCAACTTGAAGAAAAAGATGTCTTTTTCAACGATTACCAGTCAAGTTCGTCATTCAGTCAGACAGTCATGCAGTCAGTTAGTCAGTCCAAATGTCCAAACACATACTCGTACACTTCAAGCACATTAGGCCAAAGGCAAAAAAGTGTAGAATGTTGTAGCGTTGAAGCGATGAAGTTAACTTTTTCTCATTATAGTTTGATGTTTTTCCTGGCATTTATGGTGCTGCTGTAATCTACACTTATTTTCATTGCCAATTTTAGTTAGTTTTGGCCTTTTCGACGCCAACTCATGTTCGCCCTTTTACGAGCAAATTTTGTTTTTTTTTTTTCTTTCTTTTTCTTTCAAGAATAAAAAATTCCTTGCATTAAATTTTATATCTCTTTTCCTGGACTGTTTTGCTCTTACGCTGCTGTTGCTCCTTGCTGTAAGATTTTTATATCTCGTTGTTTTAAACGTTTATGACAATTTCTTTTTTTTCTTTTATTTTTCTTCATTTTAAGGCTAGTTGCGTTGCCATTGCTCACTAACAGCAAATTCTCACTTAGTTTACGCCGCGAGCACATACGCACAATCATCAATGTAGCATATTAAAGTTTAGTTATGTAGGTGGTATGGGATGTCGCAGCTATTAAATTTCCTTCTTTTTTTTTTTTTTTGTGTGTGTACGTGAAAACTTTGTCTAGCCTTAAGCACCTGGAATGCCGTGTACTACAAGAACTAATCCATTTCGTTTACATCTTAAGACAGCGCATTCTTTTGCGTGTTTTTCATTCTTTTGTAGTGCCATGTGCTTGGTTAACTTTCTCCTTAATACTATTTTCAACTTAAGCGTATATGGATTGCGTTGGTTTTGTTGCTTATTAGCAATTTTCTGCACTATAAATTTTATTTATTGCAAATTAGAAAGTTGAATTCGTTACTACAAAGAAAAGGGAGACTACAAGTGATTATGAAATGTATAAGATAGTTCAATTACATTTTTAATTTATGTAGAAAGGTTCTTTGATGAATTTGTTAGTAAGAAAAAGGTTGGTAATTATGCAAAAAGAAAACTCCGAATAGTTTAAGCTTATACATATATTGTTTGGCTATATGTGTATCTTACAATTATTTTAGTGCACTAAAAATGTTCTTAAACCTTATTTAAACTTTAAAAAGTTACTCCGAAAAATTCGGAGTAACTCCGAAAAACTCCGAAAAACTCCGGAAAACTCCGAAAAGTCGTTTTTATATAATACTTGTTATAGTTTTAATACAAAGCTTAAATTTTTCATACTACAAACGTTTTTTTAAATTTCAAAGTTTTTTTTTTTTTCTTTTTATTTTTTTTTTTTTTTTTTTTTAAATTACTATTCAGTGCTAACTTGCTTTTTATGCACTCGAATATATTCCGAATACTCCGAATTCATATTTAAATTCGTTTATTAAATTTACAATTAAATTTGCATTATCAAAATTAAAGAGAATCCTTTAAAATAACATTTAAACTAAATTTTAATGTCATCAGCTGCTCATACTACTTAGTTCAGCGTTTATAAAATGCAACTATTTCAAGAAAAATGCTTACTTACATTTTATTTAAAATGACTTTTTCGTTTACCTTTGCGCTTCATTGCCAAATAAAAAAAAAACCTAAAGAGGCACCATATCTTTTCATCAAATTTCATATGCTCCCCTTCTTTCCTACATCAACTCGAACAAGCATTTTTAATGCAATTTTACGAATTTGCCACACCACTTTGTATCTGACATGCCAAAGCATATCGAACTGTATGCCATAGATCTCTTCTTCTGTCGGTAGAACTACTACAACAACTCGCATATCATTCTAACGTAATCTTAATCACTTTGCGCAATGTTCATTCATCCACAACATCAATTTCCTTACATACATATAAATATATATACTATAAGAGAAAAAGCGCAGCGCAATGGAAATCGTTTCGGAAAATACTAAACGAAAATTTTCTTTAAGATGTAATATAGATTCTACAACAAAAAAAAAAAAAAATGTAGCAGCAATTTTACAAAGAACCTAAAAGAAACAAAAAAAAATTTACTCGTTTAGTTAAAAAAGCATCATTTTGATTCGTTACGGCTTCTTCGTTGTATGAGTTCGAGTGTGTCCAGCTGTTTTTATCAGATTTTAAGATATTTTCAAGTTGAAAGATTTGCTTTGGCTTTCATTTTATTTTTATTATTTACAATCTATTTTACTGCAATTTTTTATGCTTGCTTAATATTATGAGAATACTCAAACCCTTCAACGCCACTATCTGTACGTCTCGAATTTGAACCAACGAACCAACCACGCCTTTTAGACTGACTACCAAAAAGCGAAATGCTTGTTAGTCTTCTGGACATTGGTAGTTCAAACGAATTACACAAGAAGTAAACGAAAAAAAAAAAAAAATAATAGAAAAAACGCAGACGCTACTTAATAAATGACGTTTGTTTTTACTATACACTTCATACATAATGTTTGTGGTATATTAATTTTGATGTACAGTTTGTACTATGCATAAAATAAAAAGATGACAATAATCAAAAAAATTAGCAGAAGCCTTTGAAACGATGATTCGGTCGTTGTGAGCTTACAATTATTTTACTGCACTAAAAATGTTCTTAAACATAATTTAAACTTTTAAAAGTTACTCCGAAGAAGATTTCGGAGTAACCCGTTAACTCGAAAAGTCATTTTATAGCTAACAATTTTTATAGTTTTAATAGAAAGGTTCGATTTTACATATTTAAACGAAATTTTAAAAAATTCGGAGTAACTCCGAAAAAACTCCGAAAAGTCGTTTTTATATAACAATTGTTATAGTTTTAATAGAAAGCTTAGATTTTACATATTACAACGACTTTTAAAATTTCAAAGACTATGAAATTATTCCGAAAAGCGTATAAATGCTTTACTTTTCTTAAACTTTCCGTTTGCTACTATTTTCGTTTCTCTTTTTTTTTTAAACTGCTTCTTCAATGCTTTCATGTCCATATTAAAAATGAATAAACCTCCGAAATTGCCCTTCCTCTGAATGTAGTACGCAATACTATTTGCGCTTTAATGGTCTTCCCTTCTTAACAATTTTCATTCGTTTTATTTTTATTTCTTTCGTTTTAGTCTTTCTTTTTTTTTATAGATTTCAATAATAGATTTTCAAGTTGGTTTCCTGCGTTGCAATTTTTGTTTTTTTTTTTATTTTTTATTTTTGATCGAACTACAGACAGACAGACACAGTGCAACCAGCATTAAATTGTTTCACTCTCCAGTCTAAACTGGCCATGAACTCTAATGTATTTCTTTTGTTCTTTTCGATCGAAATAAAACCGAAAGAGCAACCAAAGACCGCCCAAACATCTCCTACTACTACCATTACTACTTTTGGTTAGTTAGTCTTTTTTTTTTTTGCTTGATTTTATAGTAACGTACATATTTGGTCACTTGCAGCAATTGCTGCAGCTGTGCAATTGTTGCTGCAGCACACCAGCAGCAGCCATAGATGATGAGCGTACTATGAGGCGTTTTTTTGTATTTGACCCCAAACTGCTACCAAAAATACAATTGTTTCACTCCTTGTAGCTCCTTTTATATCTTTTTTGGTGCTGTGCTGCGTGTTGTATTTGGTCAGCCACTTACTGGTAGTGTAGGGTCGGTCGGTTGGTCGCTTAATGTTAGCCAGTGCTAGTTTGGTTGTTATTGTACATTTCGGTTAGTCGTAGTAATGGTAATGGCATTTTTTCTATCATTTGTGCACTAGTTATTGTTATTAATGTTGTTATTTGATAGTTATCAGCATAGATTCATTTTATATGACATTACAATTGTGTACAAATATTTGTTAATGTGACTTTATTGTAATTTCGGAGTTTTTAAATGTATTAAAGCATATAAAATATTTAAACTAATTTATGTTATGGCACCACAATTAGTGTCTATAAAAATTTCGGAGTTTTTCGGAGTTATTCTTAATCAATTTGTTAAATGTAAATCGTATCAAAATTTTCTTTCTTATATGCATAGAAGTAAATTTTCATTAAAAAATGTTGTATTTCTAGAATTCGGAGAGAAATTGGAGACTTTAGAAGTAGAAGTTTTATTTAAAATTAATTTTATTTTAATATTTGTTCAACTTATATCATTTATAACACAGGTCTGCAAAATTCACTTTTTTTTTTTTTATTTCATATCAGAGTCCGACGTTTTTTGTTCTTCAACTAATAACATCATTTTGAAAAATGATAGCTTTAAATAAAATATATAGTATTGGTCTTTTGTTCTTCCCCTATAAATCATTAGGATAGTTTAAAGAAAAAATCATAGTTTTGAAAAAAAGTGGTTTGTATGAGCTCTGCTCAATGTAATTAAGTAATTTGCATTTTCATCATAATAAATAGCAAAGGTTAAAACCATTTTTTCAAAACTATGAATTTTTCTTTAAACTATCTACATGATTTTGAAAGAACAGCTTTAATTTAAGCACAAATTGAAGTCTGTCAGGTTTCAGCAATTGAGCATTAAACAAGTAACTTTTTGTTTTTTTTTCCCTTTTCCCCTCATCTTTAAAAGGTGTGAGGTTTTTTTCTTCTTCTTTTTCGTGTTCGGCGCAAAAAAATACTAGGTAATCGAATATCAAATAAAAAAAATCCTCAACTTGTAATGAAAGTTCTATATAAAATTTATTAACGGTCTTTTAAAACAAAAAAAAAACAAAATCAGGCAGACAAAAAATTAGAAATTTGATGCCTCTAAGGCGTTTAATGGCATTTCAAAAGCATACTTTATACTGTAAAAATATCTATGAAAATTATTCGAGCTTTACTTAAAACTGTAGTACATGATTATTTGCAAACAAATTTGTTAATTTAAAATAATTAGAATAACTACGAAGAAGCACTACAAAAAAATGCATGTTCGGAGTAACTCCGAATTTTTCGGAGTGACTCGAATTTTTCGGAGTGACTCCGAATTTTACCTTTTAATAAAAAAAATAGCAGCAATGCTTACTAAATGTATTCTAGAAATTTTTAAATCATTTATATTCTTCTAAATCACTTTTCTAGCTACAAATATTATAATTAATCAAAAGATTACAGCACCATTTCATTATAATTTTTTATATGCATACATACATACTATTGCTCATGATGCAATATATTATAAAAAAAAAATGTAATTATATAACTTACAGCATAAAAACCAAAATACCACTAATCAATTAGAGCCAGTTATGCGCTTTTAGCAACGCCTCAATGCAGTCATTAATAACCACAAATGAAATTGCCTAGAAATTACTTTTGAGTGAGTGAGAAAACTTCACTAATCTAACATCTAACATCAAAGTAAGATTACTTAACGAATTTGACAGCTTAAGACGTATGTAACAAACAAATTAATATACAAATGGTTCGGAAAAAAAATTAGGAGGGCGTATCTAAACGCATATATAAAAGGCAGCGAGATACATTTAGCCAAATGAAGCAAATGTGCAATGCGTTGCCATAAGTAACAAATGCTCAACTACAAATGTCAAAGGTTACAGTGTAGCAAAGCAACATTTAATGGTGTTTAAACAACAACAAACATTAGTCTCTCTCTTTAAGATAATTAACACGCCCACATACTGCACCATATTCAAAACCAAAGTTAAAGTTTTGCAATTGTTAATCTAAACAAATTTTAAATTTGAAAATAATAATAATATTATTATTATTGTACAAAAGAAAAAACCACAAAAATTTGGAACATACTCGTATATGAGACACGCAACAGCACCTTTGGTGGTCGTATTTAGTTGACTGGATTTGTTATTTTCAAACAAAATTTTTTGAGGCATTGTCATAGAAATTCATTTCATGCTGCGTGTAGCATTAAATTAAAACGCACATTGTATAAAATTTCATGCTACCACAACTGCAGCCGATTTTGGCCGGATTGTACATTGTTTCAGATGTAAACGCAAACACTCTTCTCTGAATGTACACTTTTAAACTATAAAATTTTGAAAAGGTTTTGTGGGCGTTCGGTGCAGTTCGGTTTGGTTTGTTTGTTTGCTTTCCACTCGTCTGCATAACTGAGTGTGTAAAAATTGGTTTTTGTGGTTATAGTCAACGATGCCGATATGCATTATATTATACGATATGCAAACTTGCATTAAATGCATTCACAATATGCAAATTATGCACAAAAAAGAGAAAAAAATTGGTGCAACCAAAACAACATAAAATTAATTAGTAAACAATTTTTTAACACTAACATAAAATATATTAATTTACTTTTTAGCCTATTAATTTATTTATTTAATTATTTTCTCTGTCTTTGCAGGTATGTGGCAGTCTAAATTTGTGGAACTTTTAAAATATTATAAAATTGGTGTAAGTTAAATAGTTAAATCGTTAAATAGTTTATAATTTTTAATCATAGTGTTCGCCATTTGGAATGTATCTGAATTTTATTATAAAATCAAGACTTCCTAATATGCATGATGTAATTATAACAGCTGACGTATTCCGCCACTGTCTCGTTTTGATTTGGTATCAAATTTTGTTGAGTATGCATGTTGTGGTGAATTTTTATATTTTCATCTCATAAATATCAATTTTTCTGATTTTTGACTTTGACAAAATTCAATTCATTTTAATTTAAAAAAAATATTTTTTCAAAAGCATCAAAGCAACTAAAAAAAAAGCTTACTATCTCTTTCTTGTACTTTTCTCTCCTGTCGTGGTGATATAAATATAATTCACCATATACTATGTCATCAAACTTTTGTAACCAAAGACTACCGGAGTACTTCACCTGAAATATTGCATCATGCTAACATATAATACAAAAAATTTAGGTGTTCACAAGGACTTGCACAAATGCCACATTGCACAAACGTTATTGCGAGTATACTGGCAAAAAAAAAAAAAATGTATTTTTTTTCTGACAAAAAGATAGCATTTCTCCAAATGCTGTTCACAAGAAAATGTCCAAAATATTGCCTTTACTTTCAAAATGAATATGTTTTTATGTATTTTTTCCAACACTGAACTTGCACTGATGCAAATAATATTTTTGTTTAAAAATCTGGAGTGATTATAGTGCTGCACCATGCTTTTTAATAAAAATTGTAGTTAGTAGTGCATTTTTATTTATTTTTTGAAATTTGCAATTTTGCACGGTGTTAAGACTTTGTAAATATCTTAAGTGTCTTTTAAAATGGGCAAAAGTATAAATTTTGAATTTATGCCATTCAGGTTTGATTTTAAATTCAAAAATCGATTGTAAATTGCAAGTTAGCTATTTTGTAACGCCGGAAGAAGCATTTTAAACGTTTAAAATTAATGTTTTGAAGTCCGTATTTCATAGGGACATATACAAGTAAGGCATTCACAATGGCTGAAATGGTGTAATAGAGTAAAATTGCACAAGATGCATTGTGAACAACCTATCAATGCAAATTCGAACTACCATTTGCTACACATTCGTGTATATTTTGAAACACTTATATCGAAGAGTAAATTTGAATACATTTTTTTAATGAAATTGTGGTTGCTTGTGTAACATTTTTTCCCCTTCTTTTTAAATTTGCACAGATTGCTAGACTGTGTGAATACCTGAAATATATCTTGTATTGTCGCAATGACTTGGACTATATATACTATAATAACTTTGAATATTAAATCTATTTAGACAACAAGCACAACTTTCTGTTACTCTTTTGGTTTTCAGTTTCAATTCTAATTTATTGCAATTAAAATTCGCACAAATTTAGCAATTAAAATTAAAACAATTAAATCATTTAATATGAATTTTTTGCTAAAATATACAATTACATAGATAATAACTATATTTTGCTTGGAAATAAATTACATAACTAGTCATTTATTGCATTAATTAAATGAATATAGTCACATTCACGTTTTAAATGCAGCGCGTGCTAACCTGTTTAGTTCGAAGAACACACAGACTGTTTATATTCACATAATCAAATATTAAAGTTAGTAAAACAAAAGTTTTCATTTATATGTGTTTGACTATGTAACTAAACCAATTACATGATGCACTACTCTCTAAAAAATGTACATTCAATATTCCAATTGGTTGACAAAGGCGCGTTGCTGCTGCTTTGTGGTTCTAAATTGTATCTAGATACATTTTATGCACGTATCTATATATGTATCTGTAACTGTTTGTCATTGTGCTTTGTAGTAAAGTTTTGTTTTGTGTCGTCGTCAGTCGCTGACCGTAAACTGAGCACATTGAATATTTAAAACATTTAGACCTATATATTTTGTGGGTTTATTGGTTAGTACGTTTTTGTAGATACTTTTTTTTTTTTTTTTTTTTTGGTTTTATTTGAATGTTAAATGTCAGCCACAATAAAAACAAACTAGCTGCACTGTCATAAATTTTATATAAAGTTGGCAGTTAATGTTTTTAAATTTGTTACATTTGTGGTTTTGCAGTTGAAATTAAGTGAAATACTTTGAAAAATCTTTAAATATAAAAATTTCGCTTTAAATAAAAATAAAATTCTATATTAAACTTATTGCCGCTAGTTCGTTATGTAAATGCATCTTTTTTTTTTTTTTTGCACAGATTTCTTTTACTCTGTGACAAATGCAAATTTATTGCAATCCGTTTTCAATAGAATAGAATCGAAATCGACCCTCATGTGTAATATATGCTAAGAGTAAATCCAACTTGAATTAATGGACAACAATCTTTGAAAGAAATCTTATGCGTAGTACAAAAAAAAAAAAAAAAAAAATGCAACTCAAAGCTGCAACATGCAAATACAAAAAGCATGCAACATATTCGTATAGTGCAGCACTCAATATTTGCTGCTGCTGCTGCTGCTATATGCGTTTTCAACACATTTCTGGTAAGCATTTGCATAACCATTCATACATATCATGGTTAAGCTTTAAAGACCCATTGCCACAATTGTACTGATATACGTAATGTATGAAGTAGCAAAGGAGCATGCTGCATAGTCCAGCTTAGAGTTTCAGTTTGCTGCATGCATGCATGCAGGATTTGCTATTTGCCGCAATTTATGTAAATTCAATCGAAAAGTTTATCCGCATTTTGGTTTCGATTTTTTTTTTTTCGGAAAAAAAAAAGTTTTATGATGGCTTAGCTCAGTTAGTGTAATAGTCTTTTTATTGTGAATGAGTTCTTTTTTTTTTTTTTTTTTTTGCACGCAGCGCAGGTAATGGCAGCTTGTTGATTTGAGTAATGATATGCAATTCTTATCGAAAAAAATGGGAAGAAAATGGAGAAGAATATTTCTTATGTTGCAATAAAAACAAAAAAAAAAAAAATATACGTTACGTACATTGCAATTTGCTGCAAATTGTTTTTACTGCTTTTTGTGGGTTTTTTCACTTTCATTGCTGCGTAATAAGAGATTTGCTTTTCTTAGCACTTTTTTTTCATTTGTTTTCATAGATTTTGAGTTGAAGAAAGTAAACTTTTATAAAAAGTAAAATTTTCCTTTAGAAGTGGTAAAGTGCAAAATTTTCAAATTGAATATTTGCAAGACTTTGTTTTTTTTATGGCAAGTTCTGTGTGGGTTTTTTTTTTTTGTCCTTTAGAAAATAAACTTTTATAGTTTGCAGCACTGTAATAGGTTATAAAGCATTTTAATTAGAATTTTTGTGTGTGTGGTTTTGAAAGAGTACAATTCAATGACGTTGAAAGGAGTACGTAAAACGAAAGAGTAATTATTAATTGTTTTTTTTTGGTTCATAGCGATATAAGTTTTGGATAATATCGATACTTTTGAGCTAGTATCGATATTTATGTAGATGATATCGATATATTTGGGTTACTATCGATATTAGTTAAGCTGGTATCGATACATTGCGACAGGTTTCGATATTAGTTTAGTTCGATACCGATACTTTTGAGTTAGCAAAGATATTAGTTTAGCTAGTATCGCCACTTTTGAATTAGCACCGATATTAAATTGGTAGTATCGATACTGGTTTATCTGTTATCGCTGCTGTGTAGCTAAGTAGTTTAAGTTAAGTAGCATAAGTTATGTAAAACCCTTTTTTTGGTTAGTAGATGTATAAATAAAAAATAAATATAAATATTGCTGATACTTTTTTATGTGTATCGATACTTCATTTTTTAATACAGATGCTTGTACCAATACATTTTGCTTTATAATGCTACTTTTTAAACAAGTATTTATACTTTTTATTTATTACTGTTGTGCTAGTATCGATACTATTTAAGCAAGCATCGATATTTTTATTACAATAGATACTGTCAGCTTTTATTGATACCTTTTATTCGTATCGATTACTAATTTTTAAATATTGGTATTGTTGAAGCGTTTACCAATACAATTTACTTTATATCGTAACTACGATATTTCAACAAGTATCGATACTTTTTATTTATTATTGAACCTGTACTGTTGTGCAAGTGTCATTACTACTTTAGCAAGTATCGATATTTTTTGTTACAATAGATACTGTCAGCTTTTATTGATACCTTTTATTCGTATCGATACTTTATTATTAATGTTAATATTGTTGAAGCTTATACAGCTGGCTTTATATCGTAACTGTTTCCAACAAGTATCGATACTTTTAGTTATTATTGAACATGTGTAAGTGTTTTTCTTACAATCGATACTGTTTTTTTTTGTGAATATTTATCAAGCTTAGATAGTATCGATACTGTTTTATAAATATCGACATTATTTTGCTAGTATTGGCAGCTTGTTCGATACTATTTCATATCGATCTTTTTATTAAAGTATTAAAATTGATTAAGCTTGTGTTGCTACAGTTTGATGTATCTCAGTGAATTTTCAGCATTTATCAATTTCACCATTTATTATTAAAACTGTTATTGAGCAAGTATCGATAGTATTTTTTGAAGTATCGATATTTTTTGTAAGAATCGTTACTGTATTTCTTTTTGCTAATATTTGCTTGCTGGTATCGATATAGTTTAACGATTTTATAACGATTTTTATTATTATTAAAATATTAAAAGTTGTTAAGACTTGTGTTGCTAAACAGTTTAATGAATGTCGCTAATTTTGATACTTTTTTACTTAATATTGATATTTTGGCTCATAATGATATTGGTCTTCTGCGATTTTTTTTTTGTTAGAATCGATTATTTCCATTTTTGATAATATTAATCAAGTTGAGCTAGTATCGATACTAGTACACAAACATTATTGATTTACTTTAATACGATACCATTTCTAACGTTTTTATAAATATAAATCTTCAGTTTCAATCAAGAACGTAAAAATAATTTCAAATAAAGCTTTCGTTAGCAAATCGCTTAAGACGCAAATAATATTTCGCATGCCAAAAACTCTCAAAATACAATTTACACAATTTATTACAAAAGCGCCTAAAGCAACTAAGAAAAGTTTTCTAACAAGAATAAATAGATGCATTAAATGTTTGTAAGTGGCAGCTGAAAAATGAAGTACAAGTAACATTTCTAACCCATTTTCAGTCAAAAGCTAAAGACTCAGACATGAGAAAAGACATTAGCGTGAAATGTCAAATATGACAGAAGTCAGGAACAGTTCCAGAAAAAAAAAATTGTATATTGAATGTTGCAAAGACTCTTTTTTATACATACTAAATGGGTGCAGAGCCTCAGATACAGGCTACAGATAATCACTCAGCGGCAAAGTTATGCTCGCTTAAAAGTCAAATTAGTGCCTTTGGCTAAAATAAAAAAAAAATGCGCAAAAGATAAAAATGTAAGAAGAAAAAAATATATACCTAGGCCATCAATTTGAGTAGGGTTGTCTACGTAATGACTTTGAGTTCGTTTCGTTGTAGTTGATTTTTTTTCCATTATGCGTTTGAAATTCCTTAGATAGACAGTAGCTGCTAATCGATTTATGTTGTTTGGTGTCAAAATTAAATTTGGTTAACAAAAAAAAAAAAAAATGTTTATTAATTTAACAGAAGCTTAAGCTTAAATACCAAAAACTGTTGCGTTGTCTCAGAAATTATAGCAAAATGCCACACACACACATACACACACAAATGTTGCATGCAGTCTGAAAAAAGGTTAACTTTAAGATTTAACCTTCGAGACTGTTTTACTTTATATATTTAAGCTTCGACTGCACACACACACACATATCAGCAACTGTCACGCACACTGTAGCCAGTTAGTTCACTTTGCTGCTGCTGCTGCTTTGAAACATACTTGTAAGCGAGTAGAAATTGTATTTAGAAGTTGAGTAAAGCACTCCAAAGCAAGCGTAAAATAACAATAAACAAGAAATAATCATGTTGTTAGCAGAAATACCAACAGCAACGACAGCAACGGCAACTCAAAGTCGTGGAAAAAAGTCAATCATGTGTAAGATTGTTTTTGCTGTGCTAAGTCAAGAGTACAGTAAAGCATCATAGCAAGTGCACATTGCACATAGAAGAGCTGCTAGGCGTCTATTTTCGAAATAATTAAAATGTAGCAATTTACTTTTCAAATAAATTTTTATAGTCTTACTAGCAGGTACCCGCGGCTTTGCTCGCGTTTTTCTTTTGCTTCTCTTTGGCTTAATATAAATTGTTCAAAAAATGTGGGTTAAAATTTTGGAAATCCCATAAACACGACTAACCATAAGTGCTCACATGTAATAAAAATAAAAGAAATTGGTCAAAAAATCTATATTGGGTCCACATATGGGTCCCAGGTCCAAATTCCGAAATCCCTTGAACACCTTGAACGTTAAAAAATGTTTTTTAACCATCTTTCAAATGAGCCCTGTTTCAAGTCTCTATGTCTATTCAATCCAAAGATATGGCTTTTCCGGTTTCAAGGCCCCATTAGGCCCCGGGTCAAAATTTTCTAAAATCCCGTCTAAGTGCTCACCTGTAATAAAAATATAAAAATTGGTTAAAAAATCTATATTGGGTTCACATATGGGTCAAAGGTCCAAATTCCGGAAATCCCTTGAACACCTTGAACGCCAAAAATGTCTTTTAACCATCTTTCAAATGAGCCCTGTTTCAAGTCTCTATGTCTATTCAATCCAAAGATATGGCTTTTCCGGTTTCAAGGCTCCATTAGGCCCCGGGTCAAAATTTTCTAAAATCCCGTCTAAGTGCTCACCTGTAATAAAAATATAAAAATTGGTTAAAAAATCTATATTGGGTCCACATATGGGTCAAAGGTCCAAATTCCGGAAATCCCTTGAACACCTTGAACGTTAAAAATGTTTTTTAACCATCTTTCAAATGAGCCCTGTTTCAAGTCTCTACGTCTATTCACTCCAAAGATATGGCTTTTTCGGTTTCAAGGCCCCCATTAGGCCCAGGGTCAAAATTACATTTTACAACTTTTTTTTTGCCCTAAACCATCCTTGTGTGAATACGAACGCACATGCAAAATTTCGTGAAAATCCGTCCAGTAGTTTTCGCGTCCATCGATCACCAACAGAACATGGGACTTATTTTTATATATATAGATAATTCGCAAACAGTTTAAGCATAACACTATAGTTTCTGCGTAATCGGACGTGGGATCTGAACACAGGGTGCTACACTACCCTCCTCATCTTGAAATGAATTAAAAAAAAAAAGTGTATACACAATATATTTAGGGTTTCCCAATGGGCCCCAGGTTCAAATGGCGGAATTCCCTTGAATACTTTAAAAACATTTTGGAACCATTTTTCAATTTTCCCCGAGATATGGGTTATCCGGTTTTAAGGCGCGTCTTAGTACTCACCTATGGAGAAAAATTAACCTAATAAAATAGTTAAAAAAATAAAAAAAAAATTTAAAAAATATATTTCAGGCGCCCCCCACTGGTTCTCAGTTCCAATATTTCAAAATATCAAACACATATGTCAAATGTCTTTCATTTATATTAAATTTGAGATATGTAAGTCTGTCAGTGATATAAGATTTGTTTAATAAAAGGGATCGCATGGGTGGTTGTGATCACAAAAAAATTTTATATTATTTCTTCCAGGGTCCCAGTTCACTCTGAGAAAATTTCATGAAGATCGGCTTTTAAAAATTATGCGGTTGTGGCTAGATGTGGTCCCAAAAAAATTGTATATTATTCATTCTAGGGTTTCAGTTACACTCTGAGTAATTTCTGGTCTTTACAAAAAAAAAAAAAAAAAAACGTGGGCGTGTGGGTGGTCGAGGTAAAAAAAAAAAACAACATTAGTCATTAATCTTTTCAGGGTCCCAGTCACACTCTGCGAAAATTTCTGGAAGATCAGTGCTTTCAAAACAACCGATTACGCAGAAACTTCTATATTAATTTGCTTAAACTGTTTGTGAATTATAAGATTCTAATATTTATTTAAAAAGTAAATGCTTTAAATGTGATTTCAAAAATATAATTTTCACAGCTTCACTGTAATCTGTATATGTATAGAGTTACAGCATAGGTAGTGGTGTCTGGCACATTATATTGGCATTTGTCGTTAGTAAGTTTTTCAACTCCAATGCCGTCGTTCTGCAATAAGTTTTGCTCCAGTTAAACGTTTTGTTAAAAAGTATTTTTTTTTTTTCTTTTTTTTTTTTTTTTTTGTGCAAGGCTGCGTTAAAATTCAGTCTCAATCTCAAACGCCAGCCAGCCAGTCAGCAGAAAGTAAGCATTAGTTGTTATTATTATTATTATTATTGCTACATAGTATTGTAGTAGTAAGTCTAGAAATCTACAATATAACTTCAACGACAACAATTGTCGTCGAGACACAGATGCCGTCGTTCTCATTTTGTATTTCATAGATGTATCCCAAAGTCGTCGACTTAATTTTAAACATTGAGCAGCAGCAGCAGCAGTATGCGTGGGCGTTGATTTGTCGGCTTTGATTGTTTGTGTGCATTGAAGGCAATTGAATGTTAAGTAACCGAATAAGCTGTTTTTCAATGCATTTCAATTTTTTTTTCTCTAGCAGCGAATATTTTGTGTGGGTTATTGATAAACTCTTTTTAGCGTAAACGATTTAAAAGTTTTTTTTTTTAAATCAAACTATATATAGCAGGAAGTTAAGGATAACTTGAAAAGATTATAAATAAATTGAAGTTTTATTTAGATGCTAGCATCTGTTCTTAATTAGCTTCAAAAGCTAAGTCAATTTTGTTATGCCTAACCGTTCGTTCTGCTGTAAGATCATCAATAAGCATAAATACTCCAGTACTCTTGAGAGATGTCTTGTATTTAATCATTTTTTTAAAGGTTTTAAGGGAAAGTCCCACCCAAGACTAGCCCAAATCTTATATAACTGACTGAAAATTCGTACTCAATGAAACTCCGACTGACAAATTTTTAACGGATCCGAACGAACTTTGAAAAAACATCCACCATTTTGGCTCCGCCATTTAAAATTTCGAAAATCTATCCTTAAATTCAAAATAAGCGAACTGAAAAACCCTCGAGAATCAAGTTTAAATCGTATCCGAGCGTTTCTGAAAAAAACTCGTTGTATCCACCATTTTGAATTTTGAAAATCTGACATCAGACTCGAATCCTAAGTGATATTATTAAGTTCAAAATAAACCGTACTTTTTTTTTTTTTTTTTTTTGCTTGGAGAACATGGTCTTCTTTTGAACCCTATATTCCAGAAACGGATCTAGAAATTACCCATTGCTTGTAGGATTACCATATAGAATATGTAAAAATTTCAGTGAAAAAATTGATCTAAACATGGCATCACTCTTTATAAAGGGTGTTCCATAATAAACGCAAGTCCCAGAACGGAAGATTTGCAATAAAGTGCTGACAGCCCTAACAAAATTCTACCGTGTAAAGATTCATTTCCACATAACCTAAACTTTTCAGCTGTCAAATTGTTAATTTTCAGAGTTGCCAGCACTTTACTGCAAATCTTGCATTAGTTCTGGGTCTTGCGTTAATTCTGGGACACCCTTTTTAACGATACTGATCAAACTGATTAAATTTAAACAACTTGTTATAATTCGACAACTACTTCAATATGTTCCCTTTTAATTGTACTGTCTAATCTAAATTTAAAAATTGATATTTTATCATATTTTAAATTATAAATTGCTTGTAACTTTGTAAATTATTACAGTCATTGTACAACACTGTAAAGCAATCAAACAAATAGAACAGAGTTCTTTATTAGCAGATTTTACTGAAAGGAAATAGTAAAGTGTGAGCATTTGTGAGCACGTCTGGCGGCTTAATGAAGTCTAATTAAAAGCGAACACGTTTAAGCAAATATATTGTTTGCAATTGTGTACAGTAAAGACTGGTTTAGACTAACAGTAGGAGTTGATGAAGAAATGTATTTGAAGTTATTATTTTATATGATTTAAAATATTTACCTATTGAATTAATAACGACTTAAACTAGTTTTTAATAATAAGTAACCTATGAACATATTTAACATAAAATTATGTATTTTACAACACTTAAAATGATCATTGCAATAACTTGTCGTATTTCAAAATATGTAGTTGCTACTGTACAACATAAAATAAATTTGTGAAACGTGTCAGAAAATTAGCGACACTTGAGACCGACCGACCGAACGACTGACTTGCAGTTGAGATTTAAAACTCAATTTTACAACACTACACAACTACAAATGCATGCTTTGCAACATTTACAAAATGCAGACGGCAGTCAGTGAGGGCATAACTAATGCGATTCATTCGTGTTAACTAGCAAAAATGTATAAAAAAAAAAATTTTCAAAATTTCTTTCATAAAAAAAATGAGTTAAAGGAAATACCTTGCAAATTCAAAAAAGCAGACTGAGTGCACAACGCTTAAAGGCAAATCTGCTGACGACGACGACGACATTAATGTTATATGCATGTTTTGTCGGGAAGTTGGTTTAATAAATATTGTATTATTTGTTGAAATTCAATACGACAGGCATGGAATGTATCGAAAACGTATCAAATCGAAGTCTGTAAGAAATACAATGTCATGACTAACATCTTAACGACAGTTCAACAAGTTGACAGCAACAGCAACAACAGTGTTGCAAGGTGTTTGTGGGTGTGCACTGTGCAGTAACTCAATCATTCATATACCAAAAGCAAAGCAAAGTGTGTGTGTATGTGTGTATGCACATACACAAATTTTCTTGTTATAAATCGAAATATGTATTTCTTTTCGTTTGAGTAAAAAGTTTTGCTTGGGTGAATGAGTGAGCGAGTGTTGCTGCAAATCCGTTTGGATTATATTACAACTTGGCAGGCAAACAAATTATGGTATTATTGTAGACAAATTTTTTTGCGCAATTTATTTGCCATTACTTCCGACAACGTCTCATCGATATTGAGGGCATTTGTTTTGTGGCATTGGATGTGGGTATTTGTAAAATTGTTAAATGAATTTATTATTTTTCTTTTTTGCTTTGATATAGAACATTTGTCGCATTGACAAGTGATTGGTTGCATTTGTCTTATAAAAAAAAAAAATAATAATAAATAAATAAATTGTTAACGAAATATGTGCATGGTTTTGAATAAAATATGAAATGTTTAGAAAAAGGAGTTATAGTTTAGTTTCTAAGCGTTCTTTCATACTTAGTGCATTGCCAAATCTTATTTATAAAGTATATTGAGTGCATTGGCAATTTAAGTTTGAAAAAGAGTTGAAAACTTGCTCTGTTCTAAGTTGTAGATTTGTAGCTTTATTTCTATGCTTTCTCCTCATACTTAGTGCATTGCCAATTTAAATTTGAAAAGAGTTGGAGACTTGCTCTGTTCTAAATTGTAGATTTGCGCTCTTCTACGCTCTCTCTCTCTATACTTAGTGCATTGCCAATTTAAATTCGAAAAAAATTTAAAATTTTTGCTCTTCTAAGTCTTCTTCATACTTAGTGCATTGCCAATGGAAATTTTAAAATGAGTTGGAGATTTGCGCTCTCCTAAGCGTTCCCTCCATACTTAGTGCATTGCACACTTTTAAATTTCTCTCATACTTAGTCATTGCCAACTAATATTTTAAAAGAGTTTGAAGGATCTGCTCTGCCTCTAAGCGTTCTCCCATACTTAGTGCATTGCCAAATAAAATATAAAAACGAGATTGTAGATTTGCGCTCTTCTATGCTCTCTCCAATACTTAGTGCATTGCCAATTGAAATTTGAAAAGAGTTTGAAATTTGAACGCCTCTAAGCATTCTCTCATACTTAGTGCATTGCCATACTTAGTGTGATTTGCCAATTAAAATTTAAAGAGTTGTAGATTTGCGCTCTTTTAAATTTTCTCTAATACTTAGTGCATTGCCAATTTATACAAGAAAAGTCATACTAAAAAGACTGCATAACAACAAACTTGTAACTTAGATACTTGACAAACTGTCGTAAAATACATTTAAATATATTTTTTTTTATTTTAACTCTCCTAATCTCTTCTCTACAGCTCTACTGCTGCGTGTTTTGAATCAATTAAAAATAAATATAAATCTATTTACAAGGCACATCTGTTAAATGCAGCAAGTTTGAATCCAATATAAAACTCATTTCACTTCAATTCAAACAATTATCTGCCATTTTTCGCTGTTGAACAAAAAAGCATGCCTGGCCAATACATAAACACATCATGAAAAATCCTTTTTTTAGACTGTTTATTTGTCTATTTGTTGTATAGTATCGTGGGTTGTATGCCTGCCTGCCTGCCAGCCAAATGTTTGGCACACAATTTAATTTGAAAATAAATGCCGTTGACTTCGTTTCGCATAACAATGACATGCAATTGTACATTGGAACAGAACTTCATGGTTGTACATGGTTGGCTCCCATTTTTACAAGGATCTACTCCACTTCAAATGTGTTCCCCTGTGACTTTTTTTTTGCTGTGACTGACTGCGTGCGTGCCTGGGCTGCGTGCAAATAAATGCATTTTTATCTGGACACAAACGTTGTGCTTCGTTTGTACTTCATTATATGTAGTCTGGCACCAAGTGTCCTTCTTATTGCATGCATGTATGGCGTGGCATATGTTTTAGCATGCGACAATGTTCCCCATTGTCCTTTTTGTGTCCTTGTGCTTGTTTATTGTGGCTGACAAACAAATTACAGCTGCTGCTGTTCTATTTCAAATCATTTGGGAGTACTTCAGTACTCGCTACAATGCTGTGCGGTGCTGCTCCTTTGCGAACATTTTTATGTTTCATATCAGCAGACGTAGCGGCGTCATTAAAAAAAAGTACAAAAAAAGAAAAAATGCACATTAATGTGTTGCATAAATCAAAATTCGTGCACCCACACTCATTAAAAAAAAAGTGTAGCGCATACACACAACTTCAATTGAAATGACTTCATTGCGTTTTTATATTTTTTAATAATAATAATATTTTTTTTCTCTCAAGACTTCATTGTTTTTCATATAATATGATGATGTGCTGAGGTTGGGTCTCAAACACATTTGCCACATTTATTCATTGGCGATAACAATCAAATTCTTTTTAACGCGCCCATATTTTGACGTTTCTCAGCCAAAAAATGGAGGAAAAAATATGTTTTATTTATTTTCATATGCATGGAAGAAAAAAGAGAAACAAACAATTTTTTTTTTATTTCTTCACATTTTCTCATTATCCACGAAATTATTTAATTTCCTGTAGCAAAGTCGCGCAATTTTTTTTTTTTTTGTTTGATGGCGAACTTTCCCCCCGGGGGGCATGAAAAAAAAAAAAAAGTACCAAAAAAAAAGGCGGGGGTGCGCAGCAATTCATTTATTTGTAGTAGGACTTTAATGTCTAAGTCCTTGGGTAAAATGCCTCAGAAGTTTCATTAAACGTTATGCTGCGTGTTAAGAAAAATTTTTGTAGACATTTTCTTTTTTTTTTTTTGGTTTGTTTTCGCAACGATTAACTTAATTATTACGAGTGTTTGTAGCGGTAGCAGTCTGAAAAAATGCTTAGATTAAATAAGATTAATTTAGACCAAAAGGCGCAGATGTTATCAGCAAACATGCAAAAAAATATTTTGTTTGTGAAAATTTTTGGAATAATGCTGATGAATTAATTTTATTAAAAGGAAGCACTCTTTTCAAGCGGTCTCAGGTTCTAGATTCGCATACATTTAAAGCTTCCAAAAGTATAAAAATTGAAATTCCAACTGATTGTTTCCCCGAGATAATGGAGAGTTCAATTTTCGACTTTTTACAAACAAGTTTTCCAAAATATTAAATTTTTTAAA
This sequence comes from Leucophenga varia, assembly GCA_018903435.1. Taxonomy (NCBI): domain Eukaryota; kingdom Metazoa; phylum Arthropoda; class Insecta; order Diptera; family Drosophilidae; genus Leucophenga; species Leucophenga varia. Next base: position 504,386 of record JAEIFJ010000518.1, on the reverse strand, counting down.
GAGTATTTTTTTTTATACCCTGTACCCAAAGGGAAAAAGGGTATATTAAGTTTGTGCGAATGTATGTAACAGACAGGAGGAGGCAAGATAGACCCTATAAAGTATATATATTCTTGATCAGCATTGGAAGGGGAGTCGAACTAGCTATGTCTGTCTGTCCGTCTGTCATGCTGTCTGCCGTATGAAAACGATTATTTCGGAGACTATAAGAGGTAGAGCTTTCAAAATCGAAACTTAGACTCTCCAAGTCAAGTGTGCACTTACAAACGGTTTTTCTAAGACCCATTTTAAGGAGTACCCCCATACAAATCTACCCCAAAATTTTGGGGTTTTGCATAAAAACGACATTGTTTTTTTATTCTAGGAAGTTCAAATTTAGTATAAATTATGTCTATGATAGTCCCCATAAAATATCCCAATATGGGTAGGACCAACCAAATTTTAGGTATAGCCCCCATACAAATTTTTTACTCCCAAATTTTTGGGTTTTTACATAAAAACGTCATTGTTTTTTATTCTAGAAAATTTGAATTAAGTATAAATTATGTCTATGATAGTCCCAATAAAATAGCCCAATATGGGTAGGACCAACAAAATTTTAGGTATAGCCCCATACAAATTTACCCCAAAATATTGGGTTTTTACATAAAAAACGTCATTGATTTTTATTCTAGAAAATTTAAATTTAGTATAAATTATTTCTATGATAGTCCCAATAAAATATCCCAATATGGGAAGGACCAACAAAATTTTAGGTATAGCCCCATACAAATTTACCCCAAATTTTTGGGTTTTTACATAAAAACGTCAATGCTTTTTATTCTAGGAAGTTTTAATTTAAAAATTTAGTATAAATTATGTCTATGATAGTCCCAATAAAACAGCCCAATATGTGTAGGCCCAACCAAATTTTAGGTATAGCCCCCATACAAAGATATACCCGATTTTTTAAGTTTTTCTATGAAAATCCCATTCAATGAGGTATGGTAGTCAAATAGAACCTAACTTAAGGTACATATAGATTGGGTACAGGGTATCTTGCAGTCGAGCATACTCGACTTCAGCGTTCTTTCTTGTTTTTTTTTTTTTTTGGATTTTTTAAGAAATCTTGTCTAGTAAACAAAAAAGAAATTTAAGTCTTCCAAAAAAATTTTATTAATTCAAAAAAAATATATAAACAAGTTCAATATAGACGCAAAAAAAAAAAGTTTGAAAAAAAGCACTAAAAAATGCTTAATTTTATGGAAAAAATTTTACGCACTCTGGATGCATTCAATCGTCCCGCAAGCTTTACAGAAATCGTTGACAAAATTTTAGTAAATTATTCGAATAAACCAATTAAAAAACTTGAAGAAGTAACACGCATTTCTCTTGATTTTGCTAAAGAGCAAAATATTGTAAAAGAAATGTACAATCAGATATATTACATTGTTGGAGATCTTAAGACTTTTTTGGAGAAACTGTATATAATGGATGATGATGTGAATGTTATGGTGAATGTATCTGTTGGTAAGTTGCAAAAGAGTTCAAGATTTGGCTTTATGCTACAATTTTCCGTTTAATATTTATATTTTTTATTTATTTTTTTCGTATACAGCTGAATTAGATAATTCCGAGGAATGAAAAAAAAGAGATATATGTGAAAAATTAGCTTTTAAGTCGATTTTTTTTTTTTTACCCGAAGATGTACCAAGAAACGTTATGCTTAAATAAGCAGTAAAGTGTTTTTATTGTCGTATTTGGTAAGTTATTAAATATTTTTAATTTGGAGAAATTCTCGAAATTTTTAGATCAAATTTTTAGACCAAAAAAAAGTGTGCTAGAGATTTTTGTCATAATTTATACGAGTTATATTTTAGTTTCAATATTAAAGCTTTTCAGTCAGTTAGCTAGAGAAAAATAATTTAAGAATAAATATATTTTTTTTTTTTTCAAATTCAAACATGGACGCTAGTAATTCCGTTAGTTTTCGCACAGTGCTAAATACTTTAAAAACTTTTGGACGTCCGGCAACATTTGTCGAATTAACAGGAAAAATATCGATAGATTTTTTTAATTTGTCAGTGAAACAAATCGAAAATGCAACACTTTACTATCTGCAAACTGGAATAAATTGTAATATTGTTGCCAAAAAGAATGAAAAATATTATATAATCGGCAATATTTTTGAATTGTTTAAGGATACTGAAGCGTTGGAGCGTGTACGGCGTAATATGTAAGGCAAGTTTTTTGGGTAAGATGCGCTGTAAAGCTTTTAAAATGTATCTCTAAGTTTTACTATCTTTTTTTTAGCTAAAAGAAATTATTTAATGAAGGAAATGTGTTGAAAGAGTTGTAAAAAAAAAAAAAATAATTATTTTGTTATAATAAAAAGACTAATAAAAAATAGTTAAATGTATTGTATCTGCAAATTAAAAATTATTTTAATTCATAAAAAAAAACCCATCTTACAATCTTTCTACAGCTTTTCAATATTCTTTTAACTCCCTCGAAAAATGGCATTCACAAGTGTTGACATTTATTGCATCGAAATCAAATCTGTTTGCAATAATGCAACAACTCAACAAGATTTTCAGTATGCATATGATACGCCAAATTGTTGAAGATGTTGTTATATTTTGTAGACTCATAAAATTACATTTATAAGCAATCATGTCAAAAGAAGCAAATACACACAATAATATGCCTGAAGCAGCAGCACATCGAGGGAAATATTATAAAATTCACTTTGCACCTCATAAATAAAGTAAGGAATTGCATGCATGCTATGGAGGATGACTAGCGCCACTGTCACAACATTGCAAGTAGAGTGCTGGGCTGCAGGAAGCGTTTGTAATACAGACAGGAAATGATTTGAATGATTTGTTGAAAAATGTAGCACAAAAGAAAAATGTATACAATCGACTTCTGTGTTGAAAAGAGTAGTTTAGTTCAATGAAGTCACAAATATGAAAGTCGATTGTAAGCCGAATTCTCTGATATGTGATGTTTTACTGAACCGAATCTTGAACCGTAGCTGAACTACTTTTTCTCAAAGAAACAAAAAAAAAGGAAAAAACGTTAACTTCGGTGAAACCGAAGCTGAAATACCCGTTACACAACACTTTTAATAGTTTATATGTTCACCAGGTGCTTAGATAAAATTTCACGATGAATTCGGTCAAATTTGTATGGAGGCTTTATGTTATATTTGCCCGATCCTTACCATATCGAAAGTGTTCACTTAGGTGGACATTGAATAATTTACCAAGTTTAATTGAATTCATTCAGAAATAGTAAATGTTTTCATATAAAAACTCGAAAATGGGCGGTAAGTTTGTATGGAGGCTATACATAAAAATGGGCGTGGCGCCTTACGTATTTTCATACAAAAAATCGAAAAAAAGTGTATAAGGGGGCTATATCTGAAAATGGGCGTGGCAACATTCTTTTGATATTGAATGCCATTAAAGTATTTTTACCCTACATTGTAGTAAAGCATTCATAAATAATAACTATTTTCATACAAAAAATCGAAAAAAGTGGTAAGTTTGTATGGGGGCTATATCTAAAAATGGGCGTGGCACCTTGGTTCTGACATACAAACTAACTAGGAGCACAAAAAGCTTAAGTTTCAAATTTCATGTCAATATCTTTAAAAAACTTTCCGAAGAAACACCCATCCAACAGACAAAAAACAGACGGACATGGCTAAATCGATTCGTCTCATCGAGCTGATCAATAATATAAACTTTATGGGGTCTCCGATGTATCCTTCAATGCGTTGCAAACTTTCGGACAAACTGAATATACCCGTTTACATTTGTGTAACGGGTGTAAATAGGACCGAGAACCTGCGTTTAAGAATTCTAAGACCGATCCATTAATTGAACCCAGTTGTGTGAAATATTGCTTTGAATCATGAACCAAAACTTCGGTATTTTTTGTGTTTTTGGCTTCTTCAGCCATGTGTATAACTTAAAATTTAAATAAAATTTATGGTGACTCCCTCTTCATTTATAGAACTAATTACTTAACCTAATATTTAAATTCACAAATAGTTCCCCAAGTGCCCCAACAAAATCAGTGAGCAATACTTTGGAAATTCCCTCTTACACCATTACAACACATTAAATATGTTTTCACTCTATTTTTACTACAGTTCCTGAAAGTTTTGATTGGCTTCGAGTTTTACCATCCCAAAAATTTAGTCCACTTTTAGTGAACTTGAAAATTTTGTACTGTTATACTGTTATACTGGTTGACTTAATTGCAGTACACAAGCTATGATAACAATTTTTATATCTTTTCTACTTTTTGATACTTTTGCTCTAAAATCATTTTCTTTTCTTTTTTTATTAACAAATATATTTTTATTTTAACTACAGCTAAATTTTTTGAATAGTCTTAATATCTGCCTTATTGAAAAAATGAAAATAACTCCTCTCTGCATCAGTGCATAAATTTTTTTTTATATTTTTCCGTTTCATTCAGACATCTGATTCGGCTGTAAATGAAAAAAAGGATAATTATTCAATTTAAATAAATTATTTAAGGCCCCGTTTCCATTAGGCCGCGTTCCGCGTTAGCGTTTAAAACTCGGCAAACTCGCGTTAAGTCGTATACAAAAAAGATAGGCAGTTAGGTATGGGAAAAGTCGAAAGTCGCGTTAATTTTGAACGCGACTTTCGATAACACGCGTTCAAACCGATTTCACACCGATTTCAAACCGATTTCTCTTATCGGTTCGAATAATTTGGCAATCGTAAGTTGCGCATACTTATGAAAACAGCTGACATAGTAACCGCAAAAAATAAACATTTACATAAAAGCTTCAGCTGCATATATTCAAATGAAGGATAACCTTATCATGCTCGTATTGGACAGCAGTTACTAAAGGAACAATACCTACATCCATTCGTTATATTAAAAATCAGCATTTCAAAAAAAAAAAAAAAAAATTTTTTTAACCTGTACAATTTTTTTACTACAAAGTCAGCTGTTTTAACTCGAACGCTAACGCTAAAACGCAATGGAAACACCGTTCCGCGTTTTTCGATAAATTGTTAACGCGATAACAAAACGCGGCTCAGTGGAAATGCGGCATAACACTAAAAGATATCGAAATGTATTACTTCGATTAATGATTAAAAATAAGTTTTGTTTAATATAATATCACGCCTTCATTATATTCGATAATTTTCGAAATCGATTGAAACTTTTGCGTTGAATATCAGAACAGACGGACTTATCGATTTTTTTTTTGTAATGGCGATTTAGAATATTAAAACTTTAAAGACCTTATTCTATCTGGTAGACTCTGAAAAATATTCTTAGAACACAAAAAAATATATATTTATACAACTTACGCTAACGCTCATATACTATAATATCATCATCATCGTCATTATCGCCGTTCTTCTCTTCGTCCATTTCCTTTAAGAAACTCTTGAGATCACTAATAATGCAGTATACATCATTTTGCTGCTCTTCGATAATATTCCATTGTATGGCAAAATCAAGACAGGTACGCGTAGCCGCTTCAACTTCATCAATTGGAATATAACAATATTTTAGAGACATTTTACCAGCAAGTTCCTCGAAACTGGTCGGACGCTTAAAGTCATCTAGAGCGCTTAGCACTACAGCAATAAAATTAGACGATTGTTCGGTCATATTTTTCAGAGCACTTTTTTGAAAATTTATTTCTATTAAAGTGCTTATTTGTGTTCCTATAAACTGCCTATATATGTAGAGAGAGAGAGGAGAGATCTATAGTTGTGTATAGGTTCTTTATTGTTTTAAATATATAAATTATTTAACAAAAAACTTTAAACTAGTTTGCTACTTTGTTAAATTTATTTTTAGCAGTTTAAAAGTTATAGCCTGCTTTTTTTCAACTTAAATTACAATATTTCTGCAGGCTAATCACATTCCAGCTAACAACAAACCCCATTCCGAACCTGATGCTATATTTAGCTCTGTCATTGCGTTGACAGTTGATTGAACACTTCTGAAATGACAAAAACGCCCCACGGGTGACATTTTTCAAAACACTTTACGAGCATTTTGTGTGTGTGTGCGTCTGAAGTGTTTGTTCCTTTAATTTGAATTTTACTGTGTACAGGTGCACACAAAATGTGTGAAAAGTGCTATAACCTTGATTTAGTGACTGACTGACTGACTGACTGATTGGAGAATGTATGTATATGTAGCTGACTGGCATTTGAATTGCGTTTGGTCACTCTTTGAGCAAAGGAAGTGATTGTGCCTGTGCTAAGTGTAAAATACTTTGGTGTTTTTTTGTGTATTCCGCGCTGCTGTGTGTGCTTCATTAAAATGTCAAAATGATAAGTTCTTTTAGTGCTGCAGGCAAATGAGCTAGCTGTGCAGACAAACAGACAAACAGACCGACCAGAAGACTCTTTACATCATCAATCAATCAAGTAGCCAAAATGGTAATTTAAAATTCGCGCCTAATATTGCGAGGGTTGCTTTATTAAACAATTAAGAATTCACCATATACTACGTTTTCATGGTGCAATTATACCTTCTCTAGCAATCTTTGCTTATATCTAGAGGTGAATTTTATATAAATTCACCACTATAAGAGAGACATTTATATAAGTGAAATTGTATATATTCACCATAACATGCATACACAACAAAATTTGACAGCAAATTAGAAAGAGACAGTTGCGGTATACTTCACTTGCGTTTCAATTTTATAAAAACTTCTAAAGCTACCTTCCCGGCAGCTGTACGTATGTATATCTTATCTTCTTCTTTACCTTTTACTACTATTTACTTCCTTCCATAAGATAGGTCTGAAGGTAGGTAGTATGCTTCATCTCATCAACATCTAACTGATTTCTTTTTAATGACAGCAGCAGCGTCTTGGCTTTCGTTGTAATATTTTCTTTTATAGCAAATTTATAACTTGCTATAAAAAAAAAAAAATGAAAAATATTTTTAACTACGCAACTTTTCTTGAGAGTTTTTAATGTTGCTGCTGCGCTTTTTTGGTTTTTTTCCTGTGCAACTCCTAATAGCATTTTTTTTTTGTTGTTGCACGTTTTGTGGTTTTCATTTCATTTTTCATCACTGTTGCTATTTTTGTTCGCTGATATATTAACAGCTACTTTGAGACACTTCATTAGGCGCTTAGGTGTATCATCAACGCTACTGAATCGACTCGACTCCCTAAAAGCGCTGCCTGCCTGCCTGCCAACCTTGATGAGCTGTTCATGTCTTATTGTCGATTTGAGTTATGTGATAAGACACAAGCAGCGGTAAAATTTTCTGTAAAATTATTGCTGCTGCTACCGCTGCTGATTGAGTGCCATGCCATGGCGGCTGATGACTGACAGACGGACGGACAGACCGAAAGATATTCAGGGACACATATACTTTATTTTTTTTTTTTTTTTTTTGTTGTATTTTGTTCAGTCAAAATGCCAGTCTGACACGTTTAGCTTTTAATTTCATTTTATGCGTATATATATTTATTTTTTTTCTTTAAAGTCTGTCTGTCTGCATGTATGTCGCTCATCGTCATTTCAGTCGTTGTCGTTATTTAAAATCACATTTTATTACCTTGTTAAAGCTACCAGACAGACAGACAGACCGACAGACACTCACTCATTCAGTCAGGCAGTTAAGCAGCAGCATCAGTCGCTGTTAAAATAAGTGATCGATGGTTTTCTTCTTTGCATTTGACTGCAACTTTATGGGTGATCGTTTATGATTACGATTTATTGGCTACTGCTGCTGCATTTTGTTGAGTACTTAAAATGGATTTTGTTTTTATCAGTTAAAAGTTTTTTTTTTTTTTTTTTTTCTTAGTTACCAAAATCAATTATGTTTAAGCCATTTAAGTTTTGGTTTGTTGTAGTCAAATGAAATGTGTTGTCTGTAAAAGCTTTGATAGGCTTAAGCTGGTTTATAGACATTCCAAAGCGATAAATAAATTTTATGTTTCAGTGTAATTTAATACATTTATTTGCTAATGAGCATAAGGCATTCAGTTTTTAAAAGCTATGAGAGGTCAGTGTTACCTGAAGTTATTAAAGTTCAGTGTCACCTCCTGAAGTATGTTGCTTAAGAGCCATGATACAATTATAGCCCACGTTTGGAGCACCATGTTGCCTATATCCGCTTATTCTGAAGTAATGGAGAAACTTTAGCCGTTGAGGATTTCGAATGCCCCAAAAATTTTAAACTAGATTTAGGTCAAGAACGTATTCGGATCATTTGAGAAGAGGCATATTACTTGGCGAAAAAAGTAGTCTAGTGCATCCTGCAACATGAATCTGGAATTATTCTGTTAAAAATTCTGTAACCAACAACAAACTTATTCTCTCAAGATAAACAAATACTTCATCTTAAAGCTGAACATAACTTTTCCAATCTCTCCGATCATCCATAATGTTTTGGAGCTCTTACAATGCTGTGAAACCGTCAAAACTCAACTGGGCATTCAGCTTAAAATCTCATTCTCCTCTCCAAAAATTATATGTAAACCATTACTGTGTTAAAAGAACTGAAAATCATGATGGACTTTCTTGTCATAATGAACAAACACTTTTGCGTGGTCTCTCCATAACTTGAGATTGACCTTTTACTTTTTTTTTAATACTTTTTAGAAAGTTGTTACGGATTGAAAAATTAATAAAATTGCGCAGAAATTAATTTTAAAAAATGTTTGAAAATACCTGTTCCCAAAATACCTCAACAGGAAAATATAGTGAAATTTTTTTACCCTGTACCCAAAGGGTAAAAGGGTATATTAAGTTTGTGCGAATGTATGTAACAGACAGAAGGAGGCAAGATAGACCCTATAAAGTATATATATTCTTGATCAGCATTGGAAGGGGAGTCGAACTAGCTTTGTCTGTCTGTCCGTCCATCCGTCTGTCCGTCCGTCTGTCATGCTGTCTGCCGTATGAAAACGATTATTTCGGAGACTATAAGAGGTAGAGCTTTCAAAATTAAAACTTAGACTCTCCTAGGCCGTCAAGTGTGCACTTACAAACGGTTTTTCTCTAGACCCATTTTAAGGGGTACCCCCATACAAATGTACCCCAAAATTTTGGGTTTTTACATAAAAATGTCATTGTTTTTTATTCTAGAAAATTTGAATTTAGTATAAATTATGTCTATGATAATCCCAATAAAATATTATAATATGGGTAGGACCAACCAAATTTTTAGGTATAGCCCCCATACAAATTTACCCCAAAATTTTGGGTTTTTACAAAAAAACGTCATTGTTTTTTATTCTTGAAAATTTAAATTTAGTATAAATTATGTCTATGATAGTCCCAATAAAATATCCCAACATGGGAAGGACCAACAAAATTTTAGGTATAGCCCCCATACAAATTTACCCCTAAAATATTGGGTTTTTACATAAAACATCATTGCTATTTATTCTAGAAAATTTAAATTTAGTATAAATTTAGTATACATTATGTCTATGATAGTCCCAATGAAATAGACCAATATGGGTAGGCCCAACAAAATTTTTGGTAAAAACCCAATCAAAGATATACCCGATTTTTTAAGTTTTTCTATGAAAATCCAATTCAATGATGTATGGTAGTCAAATAGAACCTAACTTAAGGTACATATAGATTGGGTACAGGGTATCTTGCAGTCGAGCATACTCGACTTCAGCGTTCTTTCTTGTTTTCTTATATAAACTATATTTAAAATCTTTCCTAATGGGGACAATAATAAAATTTGTTGGCAAATGAGAAAATATAAACGGAATGGAAAGTAACTCTAACTTCTGAATGGAAGATTTGCAGGGTGCCGTCGTTTAAGTCGACGAACTGTTAAGCTATTGTTCAACAAATCTATCGCCAAGTAGTTTTTTTGATCAGACAGCGTCTTTATCTAATGATCTCCTGCTTGACGTGTGCATCTGAGCTCATTCTTGGGACTTTATTTTGAAACCTCTGAATGATTTCGTTGTTAGAATATTATGCCACTGCCCAGAGTTAAATGCCATACGTTTAGACCGGTTTCAGAACTTTTTAAATGATTTCTCTTAGCCGCCAAGTGATAGCGCCAGGTAAGTGTTCTGTCAAGATTTAGACCAAGGTATTTTGCAAATCCTCAAGATGGAATTGTTACTTAGTCAAGATTAACTGTGCCAATTTTTATTTTAGTTGAATTCTGATAATATTACACAAACAAATAAAACTAAATTCCATAATAATTCAACACAAACTGTTTAACTTCAAAACTCATTTGCAAGTTGCAATATTTTGTTGTTGCCTACAAAACGCTATACTCTAATTTTAAGTCAAATCCGAACTGCAAACAAGTTACTTAATTTGTTGCTAACAAGCTGAGCTGAGCTGAGCATAAGAACTTGAAGATGTCAAGAAGCCAAGTCAAATACCACCAACGTTGTTAGCGTTGGCAGCGCGAAGAAATTTCTCAAGTGTCTCATATGACAATAAGCCAACAGCGGCACTAATAGAAGACACTAAAAAAGGAGTACGTTGAAATATTGCTTCCGAGTTTATTATACACACACACACACACACATACACTCTGGGGTAACTTATTGGAAATGCTACGCGATTCTTATACACTCTATGCTGTTATTTATTTTGATTTTGAGCGCTTAAGCGGCTTCTGTGTGTCAAACACTTTATGACAGGCGCCGACTGCTGCTGCTGCTACTGCGACTGTATCTATTGAAGTAACCTGATACTTTTTTTTTTTCTTGTATAAACTTTATAGCGCTTGGCAGTAACTTTGTCATGACATTGTGGGTGACATATAGACATATTAAGTTTCCTAAAACCATGAAGTAAATAAAAAAAAAAAAAAAAATAAACCCTTACTACAAGCTCACTACACGACACTAACTCTGCCATTGTTGATTTATAATTGTCAACTCTATGCAAAGATTTTTCATTATTTCGTTGCGGTTTAATAAGTCTACAATTATTATTATTATTATTATTATTTTTTTTTGATTGATAATAGCTTTGGGAACTTCAACTATTTTAATATTCCCAAAACAATTTGTCGGAAATATGTTTGTATACATCTATCAGTCTCTCTGTCTACATTTCAAAATTGTTCTGAACTTGATTGTTGAAATTGTGCACCGCAGACAAATATTTGATTGGCTTTTAGCTCAGCTCAAATTCATTTTTGGTTTGTCTCTATTAATTGGCAATATTTCCCATAAGAAAACCAAAAAAAAACAAAAAAGTTGGTAAAAGAAAGTTCAAATCTCTTTCTTTCTTTCTTTTTTTTTCGTTTTTAGTTTCCGGATACGGAAACAAGCCATGAAATCAACGCATACCGCGTTAAAGGCAAACGATAAAAAAAAAAAAAAGTATGGAGTGCGAGAATTGCAATCATTTTGCAGACATTCGATTTTTGACTTTGACTTTGAATCTAACATTTGGTTTTGGTTTTATTCTAGTCTGCCATTGCCATTGTTACATAAAAAAAACGTTGCCAAACGCATTCAATATTAGAAGCAGAAGAAATAAAACAAGATGAAATGAAAACGGTTGTTCAAATATCTTGCAGCTATATTGTTTTGACGTTGCCGTTTGTACATTAATAGCCATCAAAACAATACAGCAGACTTTTTATGAGTTTTGGTATGATGCTGCTATGTATTTGTTATATTTTGTAGCAAAAATGACATATGCATGAGTTAGAGATGTGCGTGTGTGTATATTGCGCTGATAATCGAACCGATAACATAAATCTTGTAAACGAATTTAATCGAAAGTGTGATGTGATTTTTGTAACAAAAAATACTTTGAAATGTAAATGCAACTATGATTTTTGTGCGGTAACTCTATTTGTCTCATCGGTTCGATTATTTGAGTAAGCGTAAATAATCGTTTATTAGTTTCGATAAGTCAATTTGAGTTATCGAAAGAACTGTCTATTTTTTCCATATAAAAGTAGTTTGAGATAAGCTGCCTTTATACTTTTTGCTATCGATAATTCAATTTATTTTAGAGTTTTGATTATTTGAGTAATCGTAAATAGTCACCTATATGGTCCGATAACTGCAATCGAATTATCGAAAGTACTACCTACATTTTCCATATAAAAGTGCTTTGAGAGTAGCTACAGTTATGTAATCTGCTTTCGCTAATGTAATTTCTCTTATCCGTTTGATCATTTGAGTAATCGTAAATAATCGCTTGTTAGTTGTAATGTAAAAAACCAAGGATGACTATAATAAACCGGGATGTGACTATTTTGAAACAAAAATTTTATAGAAAATAAATTCAGTTGTGTTTTTTGTTCGATAAATCTATTTGCCCCATCGGTTCGATTATTTGAGTAATTGTAAATAGTCGCCTATAAGCAAAATCGAGTTATCGAAAGTTTTCCCCCATAAAAGTACTTTGAGAGTAGCTAAAGTTATATATTTTGCTTTCAATAATTCAGATTCTTGTATCGTTTCGATTATTTGAGTAATTGGTAACAATCGTCTATAACTTCCGATATAATAAATCGAGTAATCGAAAGTATTGTCGACTATAGGTGTGATTTTTTCATATAAAAATGTTGTGGCAACTCTATTAATCTGTTCAATTAATTGAGTAATCGTAAATAATCGCCCATAGTTGAGTTAATATAGTTAAAGTACTTTATTATTTTTTTTTCATAATTTAATTTTTATATAAGATATAAACAACAGTTTTAAGAGTTGCTGCTCCTCATATTTTGTGCTTTAGATAATTCAATATCGTTTATCATTTCGATTATTTGATTAGTCGTAAATAATCGCCCGTAAATTCTTTTATAAAAATTTCAATATTGTAACACACATCTTCAATAAAAATTTTCCATTAAGCTTTTCACTTTTTTTTCGCATTGAAATGTTGCTGCTGCCACAGCTATCATTCTTACAAGTAAAATTCTCACGCTACGCTTTTGCTTTAAGTCGTAGCATAGAAATTTATTTGTATGTGGTGGTGGCGTGTGGTAAAAATGGTTTTCCTGGTCTGGTCCGATCTGTTCGTATCTGACATAGCGAAATGCGTTGAAAGCCAGACATTGCCTTTTGTCTACCGCAGACATTGGCAATAATAGCAAATAAAAAAAATAAAAAAAGAATACATAAAAGAAATAAATTCAACAAAAAGAACGCATAAAAAGGATTTTTTTTTTTATTCGTTTATTTTCATTTTTATTTGCCTGTGTTTTGCGCTATTCTATTTGATGTTATTGACTACTAACGCCGTAGTCAGCTGCCAGCTGTGTCCAATTGGAGTCGCCGTTTGTCGCCTTTTACTTTCGTTTTCAATTTTCAACAGTTTTCCCATATAAAATATATTGTAAAATCTCATTTTTTTTTTCTCCATTTTTTTTTTGCAGACGCCTTTTTATTGTCATTCATGCAAAAATTATTGCTATCCATATCATCGTTTTATATGGTATTTTATTCATCTTTTGTATTTAAATTGAAAATGTCTGAATGAATAGCATAAATGTTACGCATAAAACCGTACAAATGCACCTGTGCTGCATTAAAAATTTTATTTAAAAATGATGTCTGGAATATTTTTGAAAAATGAGACGATTTATATTAAAAAAAAGTAAAGCCATCAATTATGTAAAATAAAATTGAAAAATTATAAAATTACATCAAATTAATAGCTGCTTTGCAAAACCTTAAACATTTTTCATCACAAATAATTATATTAATAAGCAGCTTTAGTTCGCAGTCAATGTCGTCCCACTATAAGATATTTTTTTCTTTTATAGAAATTTTTTTTTCATTTCACTCAAAATAAATGCTTTATTACATTCGTGATTACAATGCTCCAACGCTCTGCCAGACTTCATGTCATGATAATTATGCGCAGCGCGGTTTTTTTTGCCGCAAATAAAATTGACATTTATCTACGAAATAAGATCAAGTATACGCAACGTTGGCTTCCTTCGAACACGCTTTAAAGCTTCTTTTTTTTTTGATGAATTTTTTATAATTGCTTTTGATATAAATAACGCATTTCTGACGAATTTTAAAATTATAAAAAGCATTGCAACTGATTTTACTCATTTTATAGGTCATTGCGTTGGTTTCATATAAAATATTTATAAAGAATTTTTTTTTTATTTTTTTTTTCAGTTTTATTTTTGCTGTTATTAATTTCTTACTATACAAATATTTACTTACTGGTTTTTATTAACAGTTATATTATGTAACTTGTCACTAGTAACTGTTATTTATTAACTGTTATATTATGTAGCTTGTCACTAGTAACTGTTATAATAACAGTTATTTAGAAACTGGTATTCTAGAACTGAGTTTATTTTTGATGGCTATTTAGTATTATACTCCAAATATATGTTACTTAGTAACTTTATCTCTGTTACTGTCTAACTAGTAACTGTTATTTGATTTTTAGAATTTTAAAACTGTTACTAACAGTGCTGTTATAGAAATTATCTTTTAGTTGGTTTCACCGTACTTTTTTACTCTTATAAATGCAAGTTAAACTAGTTGTGAATGGTTTTCATTATTTCATTGAACTATAGAAGAGATTAAAAACCAAACAAAAGACATTTTGTGTGACACCTCTGCTAGTGACTAAATCATAATAATTTATATTTAGTGACTGTTTCTAAGTAACAGCTATTTGGGTAATGGTTTCTTAGTAAATGTTGCTTTATAATTGTGATATATTTTAAAGTTTACTTTGTGAATACATTTTGGTAACTGTTAACTATTGCTTATAAGCTATTTTGCAACACTGCCACTTAACAATTCTCTATTTGAAAATCTTCAACAACTTTGTTCGATCTAGAAACTTGATCAAAAACCTTTACTCAATAACTGTTACTCAGTAACTGTTATTCAGTAAGTGTTTGCTGTAACTATTAGTTAATACAACTCAATCACAGTTAGTGACTGTACTCTATTGCTTTTTCTCTGTAACAGTTAGTAAATGTTACATAGTTAATGTTGCTGTTACTCAGTAAATGTTATTCAATAAATGTAAGCATTAGCTGTTACTTATTGTCACTAGCTGTTACTCAATAACTGTTAGCAGCTATCTACACAGACACTATAAGCTAATAGTACACTGTCAATGTTAAAATATTAACAATTAATCTAACACTATTAGTAACAGTTACTCTGTCACTTGTAATAACAGTTACACTGTCAATGTTATCAACAGTTAATCTAGCAGCTATTATTAACAGTTACTCTGTCACTTGTATTAACAGTTACTCTGTCAATGTTATCAACAGTTAATCTATCACTATTATTAACAATTACTCTGTCACTTGTATTAACAGTTACACTGTCAATGTTATCAACAGTTAATCTAGCACTATTATTAACAGTTACTCTGTCACTTGTAATAACAGTTACACTGTCAATGTTATCAACAGTTAATCTAGCACTATTAGTAACAGTTACTCTGTCACTTATTAACAGTTACACGTCAATGTTATCAACAGTTAATCTAACAATTAACAGTTACTCTGTCACTGTTATTAACAGTTACACTGTCAATGTTATTAACAGTTAATCTAGCACTTTTAGTAACAGTTACTCTGTCCTTGTATTAACAGTTACACTGTCAATGTTATTAACAATTAATCTAGCACTATTAGTAACAGTTACTCTGTCACTTGTATTAACAGTTACACTGTCAATGTTATCAACAGTTAATCTAGCACTTTTATTAACAGTTACTCTGTTAATTGTAATAACATTTTATCTGTCACAATGTTATTAACAGTTACTCTAGCACTATGTATTAACAGTTACTCTGTCACTGTTATTAACAGTTACACTGTCAATGTTATCAACAGTTAATCTAGCACTTTTATTAACAGTTACTCTGTCTTGTAAACACACTGTCAAGTATTAACAATTAATCTAGCACTATTATTAACAGTTACTCTGTCACTTGTATTAACAGTTACTCTGTCAATGTTATCAACAGTTAATCTATCACTTTTAGTAACAGTTACTCTGTTAATGTTATTAACATTTTATCTATCACTATTATTAACAGTTACTTTGTTACTTGTATTAACAGTTACTCTGTCAATGTTATTAACAGTTAATCTGTCACTGTTATTAACAGTTACTTATGAAACTATTCCTCAGCAACTGTTAATCAATAATTTCTTAATAACTTTTAGTAACACATATGTTATGGTAAATTCTTTAAACATCTATTATATCTCATCACATTTTCACTATATTTCTTCTTTTAAATAAATCAATTGAAAATGCTAAAAAGCGCTGCTTATACTTTATAATTTTTTTTTCTATAATTTGGCTTTTTTTTTTTAAACTTTTCATAATTATTTTCAATCAAGTTGCATTTGTTCTCAAAAATAATCTAAAATTTTTAAACAAATTTTCCTGCTACTGCTCCGCTATAAAATGTCAAAAAAAGTTGACATGAATGAAGTTTAACACGTGTCAACTAGTTTTTTATATTAGGTACAAACTCAAACTCACAAAATTGTTTGACATTTGACATGCAGATTAGTACAGTATTTTATGAAGCGCGCAATTTTAACTTAAAATATAGAATAAGTTTATGCAGCT
Organism: Leucophenga varia; assembly: GCA_018903435.1. Lineage (NCBI taxonomy): Eukaryota > Metazoa > Arthropoda > Insecta > Diptera > Drosophilidae > Leucophenga > Leucophenga varia. Next base: position 487,822 of record JAEIFJ010000518.1, on the reverse strand, counting down.
ACTTTACTACTTTTTGTATTTTTTTATTAAATTATAACTGAATTTGTTGATTTTACATTGTCTGAGATACTTGTTTTAGGTTGGCAATATTTACAGTAGGTCTATGAAGTTGTTTGTGCTTTAATATTTTTGCAGTTTGACAGTGTTGAAAACTTTGTTGACATGTGTTGCATAAGTACTAAGTACTTTTGTTGTTGTTGTTGTTTAGAATGTAAGACTTACTTATTTTGGTTGTTGCTGATATTATAAGTTTTAGTTTAAAGTTCTAAATATGTCAAGAAAAAAAGGGAATATTAACTAAATTAAATTGACTCGAGATACTCCCGCATTAAATTACCTTTGTATCTTACTAACTACAAAAAATTTGATTAAAATTTTAATTGCATTTCATATATTTAAATAAATTATTTAACCAAAAACTATTGCTGACCTATATGTTCTGTTTCTATTTCTATTTCAGCTTGCAGCATTACCAACATAATTGCCAATTTCCTGAAATTACACAACACACAGCATACGAAAGAGAGAGAGATAGTTCAAAAGCAAAAGGACAAATGCAATTACATATAAAATAGCTTAAAGGTAAGCTTTTACGCTGCTTCAAAATTTCTAGCATTTAAAGTTTCATTTGGAAAATTTATTAGCGAAAGTGTTAGCATTTTAATTTAACACGGAAATATATTCAAGCAGGAAATGCTACGAAAGACCGAGCGACATTTGCAACTGACAATTTTCAAAATGATGCAGCAAAGTATGACACCAAATGAAATTGAAAGCAAAGCGTTGCTGATGTTGGCAACATTCTGAAAGCGAAAAAAAATGTGTTGCACTTTTAAATTAGTGTCAGCTGCAGGTGAAAATCTTTAGTGAAAAACTAATTGAAAAATAGCACATTCACTTTTTTTAATTTTTTTTTTTTTGTTTTTTCATGTATGTGCTGCTTTATTTACTTTCAAACTGCTGCAAAAAGTTTAAAGTTTAACTATGGCTGTCATTTCCGTTTTTTATTTTTATCTCTTGCTACCGTTATGTGCCCAAATAAAAAAAAAAAAACTTTTGAAATCGAAAATTTCATCAACAACTTTTCGACCAACGTACTTGTTTTTTTTTTTTACCTGTTCGCCATTTTGTTTTTGCTGTGTGCATTCGTTTGGCAAAACTTTTTGCCTGTGACACGGCTTAATGTGCAAATAATGACGCTACCAGCATCATTTCCTGTTAGTGAACAAAAAAAAAACAAAATGGCGGAAACATTATTTATTAAAAAGAAAAATTCTGCTTAAAATAGCAAACTTTTCGTTTGCACACAACAGGTAGCTAAATCGTTATTTACTTCATTGTTCAGAACCAAATAAATGCGACACTTTTGCCAACTGTCAATGACAAATGCACAAATAAAGTTTTAGCTTTAAAAAAAAAAAAAAAAAAAGGTACTATAAAACATAAATACAATAAAAGTTCAATGTCAATTTTCACTAAACAAAAAAATAATAAAAAGGAAATTCAATTTTCAGCAGACAAATTGGCAACGTTTAGTACAACTGCTCACTTTCAGTCTCAAATACACATTTCCGTTTACATGTTTTTCTAATCCGATTTTCACCGTAGTTGAGTGTAGTGTTTAACCACATTTAATCTACTCTTCTCTGTTAGCATCATTTTTATTTATTTTTCCTTTTAATTTTTGTGTATTGGCAATGTTCAACTGACAACACACCTTGCCACCTGTTTGTTTGCCAAAAAATTGTTTGTTTTTCTCCATAGCAAAACTTTTGCATAGAAACGTACAATTTGTTGCTCCTTTGTTGTTGTTGTTGTTGTTGACATAAGCTATGTACCATTCATGTCATAAGTACATTTTACATGACACATAATGCTGTGTTGCTGTTTTCTAATAAAAACTTTGATTTGCTTTTATTTTCATTTTTATAAATCAAAAAAAAAAAAAAAAAAAAAAAAAAAAAATACAAAAGTTGTCAGTAAACTGTCAAGAATTTTTCAAATTTTTTATGTCAAATTTTTGATTTTCTAAAAATTATTTTTAAAATGAGAAAAGCATAAAATTTCTTTATTGAATAATTTTTTTTTTTTTAAATTTTATGCTGTAAACTGGAGTTGTTATGGATAATCAATTTTTTTTGACCCAAGCCAGCACATTTCAAATTTATTTTTCCAAGGCATCTAGTGGGGTCCGTTCTTTTTTCAACTGTTTCTAAAAAATTTTTTTTTTATAAATTGTACCCTAAGGTCCGGAGATTGTACTAAAATTTTAAAAAATAAGTACCCGGAAGTTATCGAAGAAAAAAAAACACAAGTTTTTAATCTAATCATCGGAATTTATTTATTGGTTCCATTTGAGCCGATGCAACGATACCACCCCAATCTTCCAAGGCCTGCTCATAGGCCGCCAGAGTTATTGCCTTCAGCTTCTTCGGCGAATTTTGTTTGATAGCATCGATCAACTTAAAACGCTTTTCTCGAAGTGGCAATTTTAGTTTTGGGTACAGGAAAAAATCATAGGCAGCAAAATCTAGCGAATAAGCTAGTTGCTCGATGGTATTTTTCTAATTTTGGGCTTTACTTCTGTAAAATGCGGAGATGGTGCGTTATCCTTTCACAATTCCAACCGATTTCTGTGTATGCTCTTGCAATGACGCTTCAAAACAAATAAATAATAAATCCGTAATAACCATTTGGCTATACGGCAGGAACTTAGACTGAACCACAACACGATAATCAAAGAAAACGGTTTCCGAATACTTATTTTACAGAATGTATATATTCTTAATCATAATCTGAAAAAACCAATGTCCGTCTGTCCGATCACCTCTCTTATGAATTCAAATATCACGGAGTCAATAATTTTGATTCTATAAAATACTACGGAGGTGACTTATATAAGATAATCTTTTATCTCAAACACATTTTGAAAGGCGGCCATATAAAACAACCTCAAATTTTGGGTTCTTGTCTGTAAGCTTTTTTATTACTTAATCAAAAAATACTGAATTCGGTAAGGGTTTCGCTTTCGTACAGCTGTACTTCAAGTTTGCTTTTTTTTAAATTTCTTAAATGAAGCAGAAATCTGAAATTTTAAAATATTTTATCGAAAAATAAAATTGCTCAGTATTTTTTTTATGAACGCATCAGACGCATTCCCTCATTGGGAGAACACAAAAGTATCTGAAACTTTCTTCGATGAATGCAGTCTTTTTATGCAACAAACTTAGATAAAATAAATGTTCGCCAATATAATGTGTATACCTAAAGCAGTGAATACTATTTCAAAGCTTGTACTTTGGCGATTCTATAGAATGAATGCTAGAAACGAAAGACATACTATAAAAAGTATCTCAACCCGAATTAATTTTATTTGCTACAAATCTGAAAAATATATTTCATAAATTTATTTATTTATTTTTTTTTTTGCGCAATCAACTCTTGCAACATAATTTTTTTTTTGTCTCAGTTTTCTCAGAAAAATTAATAACCATATTAAAAAAAATTTTATTAAAAATAAAAAAAAAAACAAAGAACAAAGAAAACTGCTGTTGCAATTCAATTTAATAAAATAAATTATGACAACGAAAAAAAAAAAATCATTAAGAATTTAAGCTAAGCAATAAATTAATTTAACAAATAAACTTGTGCGCGCGACAGACAGCAAAAATGTATAAAAAGAAATCCAAAGAATTTAACCCGCAAACATAAATTTTCTTGAGTACAACGAGAAGCACGGAGAAAAAACTAACAAAAAGCTCATTAGTATGCGCAGCGTGGAAAAGCGTGGAAAAGTATAAAAGTAACAAGATGACAGCGGGCAAAGAAAAACCAAAAAAAAAAAAAATGAAACGAGAAAATGAATTTAAAATTTATTAATTGGCAGCTAAATAAGTCGCCGGAATTAACACGTTAATAATTTTATTAGCAAAAACAAACCAGTGACAGCAGCTGTGCCGACTGCTTTTGTATTTTAAATAGATTGCTGCGAGTGTGACTTTAAAAGTTTTTGAAGCATAAAATTTAAAAAAAACATTTTATTGCAGACAGACAGGCATATGCCACAAACTTGAAATATTGCAATAGAGCAGTCTGTTAATAGTTTCTCAAATATTCTTCAAGTGTTCCTCTCGCTGTCCAAATATTCTGATAGGCATGACAATATAAAAGCCAAACAAAATGCTAACAAAAATCTACATGAAGACATTTTAAATTCCATTTTGTCATAAAATGGAAAATAAAACAAAAAAAAAAAAAAAATCGAAAAAATTTTACACGACGACAATGCTTCGGAGAACGTTGAAAAAGAAAACTTATGGTTTGGGTGAGAAAAGCAACAACATGAAAAACAACTGCTGCGGTTTCTTTGCTTTTCTTTTGCTGGAAAAACAACGAACAGCTTTATTTTAATGACATTTTCCACAAGTCATTTTCAATGAAAAAAATTAAAGTAAAAACCAAGAAGAAAAGTAACAACAGAAAAATTAAATATGAATTTTCTTTTTTGTTTTTTATTTTAAATTAAACGCGTAAAATAAAAGTAACAATTTTATTTTTGTTGATCACAGTGAATACCGCAAATAATTGGACAGCGTTGCCAGATGTTACATCATCCTGAAGCGGTGATAAATTATAATCACTTTAAGTTGCGCATAAAAGAAGAAGAAGAAGAAGAAGACAACGTTAACGCCCACAACGACTTGAAGAAAAATATATAAAACTAAATAAATGGAATTTAGCATGGAATTTCGTTTACAGCTGTTGAACACAATTTAATTTAAGTGTTTTTTTTTTTTTTTTTTTTTTTTTTAAATACGTCGCTCGATTGTTACGCCTACGTTTCTTAGGAAGCATATCTGCTGTCTATCACAACAATTCATTCATGCAACACATATGTTGGCTACATACGACATTGGCATAAAAATTATTGCGTTTTAATTGCACTTGGCAATGCTGCTTGGCTTGCTGGCTGTTTGCTTGCTTGGTTGGTTGGTACTGAACTAGCACTCCGAATGGACAAACCCAAATGCACCCACAATACGCTTTACTTGCTTGGCTTGCTTTCTTTTAATTTTGTTTTTTTCGTTTGCTGGCTCTTGCCAAGTATTTAATTGTTAATTGAATTCAATCGTTTGGAAAAATTGCTTGCTTTCGCTTGCTGGCTACTTCCTCTGTAGCTGTTGCGTTCTTAAGTAATGCGTTGTGAACCTGTTGCTGATGTTGCCTGATTTATGGCTATCGACGTTAGTCAATAAAGTTTAAGTTGCATGAGGCGTGTTGATTTTAAAGATTTTTGTTTAAAGTAAAATTTTTCGAAAAATAACTTTAATCCAGTTCACATATTTTTAAGGTTTTACTTTAAAAGAACTTTCTTTCTTTTTTTTTGTCTATTCTAAAACACACAAAGGGTTTACATTGTTCTATATGAACTATGCACAGCATCTATTTAAGCCAACAAAGCTATGCTCTAATGGAGTGCAAGAAAAACTACTTTTACTCCAAAAAAAAAAAAATATGTTGCAAAAAAAAAAACGAATATTTTCCAACACATGCAATTTTTCCCACAAAGCACAATGACATCTTCAACCTCATCATCATAGTTGGAAAATATAAGCAGCAACGTATCTCTCTCTCTTTCTCTTTCTCTTTTTCTTTTCATTTTTTTCACTCACTGTGGTATGCCTTCGTCACTGAATTAGTGCAAAGTCTGCTGCACAAAATTCTTGCCCAAAAAAAAAAAAAAAAAAAAAAAAAAAATAGTATTTATACTAAAAATAATACCAAAGAAAAAAATTGTGTGCAAATAAAAATAAATATGTACGTACTTACAGAATAAAAAAAGGGATTTAAAAAAAAATAAATACCAAAAGAAAAAAATAAAAAGAGGGCTCACAAGACTCGAATATGAAAATATGCCAAGGCTTATCGAACCGAAAAAACGTCGAAAACTTTAAATTCGCTATTTTTAATTAGAATATTTATTATGCCGCTAGTGGTGCGCAAAATGATCGATTAATCGGATATAATCGATTTTTCAAATATAGATTAAGTCGTTGATTTGTAAAGAGTTGAATCGATAAATCATGCGATGTTTTGATAATCGATCGATAGAATAGTATAGAATATAGAATAGTATGCAAAATAATCGATTAGTTGAATATAAACGATTTTTTAAAAATCGATTTAATCACTGATTTTTAAACAATTGAATCGATTAATCATACGATGTTTTGATTATGCATCGGTAGAATGGCATAAAGAGGAATATTTTTAATTTGAGTACCCTTTTTACACTTAACCTAAAACGATCAACATTCGATGGATTGAAAAAGATTTTGTTTGATTATAATCAATGTTTTTTTAAATAATCGATTATATTTATTGTTTTAGAAAAACCGATGTTTTAAAATAGTCGATCATAGTCGATGTTTTGAACAAATAGATGGTTTTAAATATTCGATTATAATTGATGCTTAAAATTAATTGATTGTAATCCATGTAAAATAATCGATTATATTTTATGTTTTAAAAGCATCAATTATAATCGATACCCTCAACCTGAAACGATCAACATTCGTTGGATTAAAAAAAAATTTTGTTTATAAATCGATTATAATCAATGTTTTAAAATAATCGATTATATTTATTGTTTTAGAAAAACCGATGTTTCAAAATAATCGATCATAGTCGATGTCTTAGAATAATCGATTATCATCGCGGTTTTTAAATAATCGATGTTTTAAAATAATCGATAATCGATGTTTTAAACAAATAGACGTTATTAAATAATCGATTATAATTGATGCTTAAAATTTATTGATTGTAATCCATGTTTTAAAATAATCGTTTATATTTTATGTTTTAAAATCATCAATTATAATCGATGTTTCAAAGTAATCGATTAAAATCCATTTTTAATTAATCAATCATTATCGATGTTTAAAAAATGTTGATTATAATCAATGTTTTCAAATAATCTATAATATACATTTCTGACTCTTCACCCTGAGACGATGAAAAATGATTGATTGGAAAGAATGATTTTTCAAGACTCAATTATAATCGATGTTTTAAAGTAATTGATGTTTTAAAATAATCGATGTTTTGAAATTATCAACTATAAGCGATGTTTTAAAATAATCGATTAAAACATTGATTTTAAATTAATCGATTATAATCGATTATAGCGCTAGTTGATGCTCGTTTTTCATGAAATATATATTTTAATACATTCTTAATGCCTGCTGATACGCTCCTGCTAATACGTATTTCATTTATTTAATGCACACAGACAGTAAAACAATTCAATAGACAGATTCAGGGCTGACAGACAGACGGACAAAAAGATATACAGATGCAACGTAAATACTTAGTAAATAAGTAGAGAAATAAAAAGACTAAAGCGTTTCACTAATGCAATTGTCGCATTATTTCATGAGTTTTTATTTTATTTTATGTTTGTGTTAAGTTTATTTTATTTTATTTTATTTATTTTTGCACAATTTAGCATTGCAGCATTTTTATTTTTATATTTTGTGAAAAAAAAATATTTCTACATTTTTTTTTTTCGTTTTTACGTTTTCACATTTATTTACTTGCATTTTATATTTATTTTATTTAGAGTGCAACACAGCAAATGTGTCTGTATGCAGCAGCAGCAGCGCGTATGTTGGCAGCCATGGCGTCTGCAACTGTCTGCGCTTATTAAGCTATTTAAAAAATTACAAAAAAGTAATAAAATTGCATAGGGGAAAACTGCAAAATTATAAATCAAATTAAATGTGCAGTTTTGCCAAAAAATATATTTGTGCTGCTCTAACAATTTACTTTTCGCTCGCTCTCTCGCTCACTCTTTAATTGTGCAATGCTGCCAAAAGATAACATAAAAGTGTAAGCAACATTTACTGCATGCTGCATTTGCTGCATTACATTTTTTTATTTATGCAATTTAAATTGAAATCATTTCAAAAATTTAAATTAAGCATAAATATTTAAGAATTTTTCAACACTGTTTTTTTGTTACAAATTTTTGTTTGAACCAGATTAAAAAATACTAAACAAAGAAAACTCAAAAAATTCCACACAAACTTTGACCTAAATTTTGTTATATAAATTTGCATAAAAGGAAATGTGTACACTACAATTTATACAAACATGCACTCCCATAGCGTTAGGTAACCCTTTAATATAAATTAAAAAAACGAAATCTAACTAAATATTTAACTAACTCAACCTCAAAGCTGACACGCCCACACATAAAATAAAATAAATAAATAAATACACACACACACAGACACAGCAAAAAGGCAGTGTGTGACTAACTCAAGTGACTTTTGGTTGTATACATGACTAAGTCCAGAACAGCATAATTCAGAAATTCCAAGTGTAATTGTTATATATCCTGTATAAGTGTATATCCTTACGTGTTTCCTTTATTATCCCTAGTTTCTGTTGTTGTTGTTGTGTGCATGCTATGCATACTGTTGGCGTCATTGTGCCATGGGCAATGCGTATTTTTTATTTGGTTTTTTTTTTTTTTTTTGTGGTTTTGCAACACTAATTTTTGAGAGGTGTTGTATTTTTTTTACAGTTTTTCTTTTTATTCTTTTCTCTTTCTCTCGGTTATGCGCCTTTGGTTACTGCTACAAAATTTATTTCACTTAATTTTTTATGCGCGACGAGAGTAGCCCTAAAAAAAAAAAAAAAAAAAAGAAACTAAAATATAAAGGTTTGCGTGCCAAAATGCTGTGCCAGTAGCCTAAAGCAACAAAATTGAGCTATACAGCAGTGAGTAAAAAAAAAAAAAAAAAAAAATAAAAAACATTGGCTACACAGCGTGTTAAAAGTGCGTTGTACTTTTCTTTTACATTTTATCCTTTCGTTATCCTTAAGGCAATATAAAAATCGATAGCCACACACAGTCTTCTGCGTACATTAACCCACAAATATTTGTTATTGTTGTAATCCAAAAAGGAAGTTAACACAAAAAATACACATTTTGCCAAATAATATTAATGTTTGATAATTTAAAATGAGACAACACGGAGTCATTTGAGGTTATATAAGGTCATTTTATTTGTAACTATTTTGGGGCAAATATTAAATTTGGCTTAAATTTTAAAGCATATTCAATTGGGTACAAAATATAAAAAAAAAAACAATACAAATAATTTGCTCAGTCAGCACACAAAAAAAATATACCGACCTAAGCAAATATTTAAATTCAATTAAGTTTTTCAATTGATATCAATTTAAAAAATATAAAAAAAATAGAGTGCTAGACTGGAAATAGAGCATAAAATATTTAGTAGCAAATTTTTTTTTTGAAATAAAAATTTATACTAGCTCTAGAGTCAGCATTTTTATTGAAATACAAAATATATATTTTTTCAGCTGAAATTTATTTTAAATAAACTACTTTTTTATAATTTTTTTAAAAAATATTTAACAAATTGATTGTGAAAAAAATAGTGTTGCAAAAGCTTTAAAATTGTTGAACTGTGCGTCAAAGCTGGCAATGCTTTTAAATATCTATATATATAAAATTGAATTATTTTTTGTTTGGTAATGCCCCATTGTCTTCAGAATGACTTGACCGATTTCATTTATTTTTGTAATACTTTGTAGAGAGTCATTACGAAAAAAAAATAAAATTGCGCTAAAAATTATAAAATTTTAAAGAACTTTAAGCACTAAAAAATCAGTGTAATAATAGCAGATAACCTAAAAAAAACCAGCTCTCAAAAATTCCAAGATTTCAAAATAACTGTTCCCAAAATCCCTTGACAGAAAAATATTAGAACACATTTTTTTTTCAGTTAAATTTTTGATTCAATTTTAAACTCCAAGCCTCAAAGTTTTTTGGTCCTACCCATATTGGAATATTTCATGGGAAACTATTAGAGGCATAATTTAATATAAATTTAGACTTCCTAGAACAAGAAACATAGAAGTTTTTGTGGCAAATTTGTATGGGGCTAGAGAAAACCCATTTGTAAGTGGCTACTTGGCAGCTTAGGAGTGTCTAAGTTTCCAATATGGTGCCTCTTTCTACTATTGTCCCCGAGTTATTCAGTTTGATGCGGCGGATAGCATGACAGACGGACGGAAAGACATAGTGCTAGATCGACGATCCTTTCCTTACATGGTCTTTCATGTCTCTCTCCACCTGTTACATATATTTGCACACCTGAGCAAGGCCGGGTATTTCTGCTAGTAGTATATATATTCGGGTAAGCTATATATCTAAGGCTGCTGGCGGAGTAAAAGCTAAACGCAAAGCGATAGGCCATGCAATAGCACAGGGTTGTATCTTTAAGAGCTTTCACACAGAAAATTTAAGGCAGTGTTGTATAGCGAAATACAACTCTGTGCTATCGCTTTGCTTTTACTCTGCCAGCAGAGAACAAAAAATGCAGAGAAGAACTTTGCTTGGTTCTTTATTTTGTTTTTAGTTTTTAATTAACTGATGAAGTCGTTCACAACAAAACTGATTAATTAATCAAAAAGCAATCATTTTTTTCCAATATGCTAAGATCTCTATTTTAATTTTAGAAAAAGCATTTTTGCAGTTTTCAAGTAAAACTATTACTTTTTCTTTTATTAAAAATATTGCTACTGCTTTTAAGTTCAAACTTATTTAAGCTTATCATTCGTCTTTGAATGTACTTGAATGTTCTTGAATATAGAAAAATTACAATGCTTTCGCTTACCTTAACCTCGTTCATTCATTGTGCCATGTCAACGTTAAACCGCACAAAAGCTACTTTAATGCGTTCTCTAATGCCAACTGATGCAGCAGTACAACAACACAAAAAACTAAGCATACCATTAAAAAAAAAAAAAAATAAAAATATGTATAAAGAAAATCAATCGATGCAAAATATAAAAAAGAAAAGAAAATCAGCAGAATTTTCCACAGTCAGCCAAATGCAGCGTTAAAACTTTGCACATAAATTTTAAATCAGCAAACGTAGATATTGCCTGACTGCCTGCCTGCCTTCTTAGACTACGTTCTGGACGTTTTTTTTTTAATGTTATTCAATGTGGCTTACAGGTGGCAAAGGTGGCACAACGGTAAAAAGTTCGAAGAATAAAAAGCAGTCAATATTAAAATATATCTATGAGTACGCGGTATTTTTATTTGAAGTAGCTTTAAGTGTAGCTATAACAGATAAGTCAACATAATAGAAACGCAAATGCCAACAAATTGAAACGTGCGACAAGTGGCAATGTTGTCTAAGGTTGCATTTTATTATTATAAAAATAAGAAGAAAAAAAATATGGCAACACGTGCTTAAGTAGCTTTGAGTCGATCTAGATTACAATTGTTGCTTATAGATTGCGTGGGTTTTTTTTTTTTTAAAAAAAATCAAAGTATTGCATTACAAATCAAAAGAATTTTGCGTGCTTTTTTAATAAAAATTTTCCAAAAAATTTAAATTTTTTTTAATTTTCAACAAAAACTTCAAATTTAAATTCCATACTCTACTTTTTTTATTATTTTTATTTATTTTTTATTTTATTTATTTTTTTTTTTTTTATTTTTAAGCATAAAATCTAAAACAACACAAAAATTATTTAATGTCTGCAAACTTTTGCCAAGTGTTGTCGTTTATATAATTTGGTAAATGTCTCCATTATAAAAAAAAATAAAAGTGTCACTCCCCAACAGAAATTTGTTTGAAAATATATATTTAAATGAATGAAAAACATAATTAATGCATTGTGATTTTTGTTGGACAGCTTTTGGTTTTAGTCAAAACAAAGTTTTCTTTTATGCTAAACAAAAAAGAAAAGTGTAGAAAAAAAAAAGGAAAAATACAAAAATTTTCATTTGTAACATTTTTGTGAAATGAATTTTTTAATTATGTTAGATGAAGTGAGAAAACGCTTACAGAGTAAAAATATTAAAAGTTAAAAGTAGTTTTTTTCCAAGGTAGAACTTGAAAATATACATTTTACTTTTTTTTATAAAATTGTGTTGGCAATACCTGCTCTGCACAACTTAATTTAAAAACAAGGAAAAACGTTAACTTCGGTGGAACCGAAGCTGAAATACCCGTTACATGGGCGTGTCGTCTTGGTTTTGACCCTGGGTGACCAAAAAATGTTTTTACCCAATTGGGAGCGAGTACATTCATAAATAATTACTATTAAAAAAAAATCGAAAAAATCGATAAGTTTGTATGGGGCATACCTAAAAATGGGCGTGGCACTCTCATTCTCGAACTTAACCTAGTCGTTGCCGGAAAAGCTTAAGTTTAAAATTTCAGCCCAATATCTTTATATCTTCATCGAAAAGATCGCATAGCAACAAACAGACGGACAGACTGACAGACGGACAGACGGACAGACAGACAGACGGACATGGCTAGATCGATTCCTCTCATCGAGCTGATCAAGAATATATATACTCTTCTATAAACTTTTTGACAAACAGAATATAACCCGTTTACACTATGTGTAACGGGTAATGCTTTGTTTTTTAAAAGCTTTTGAAAGTTTGATACAGTAAGAAGTTTTTTATACCCGCCCATGTTTACACTACCGGTGTGATACGGGATAGGGTCACTGTAACAGACATTCCCCATTCAAACTCACCTACCATTATTTGATTTTGACACATTTGAGCTCTTCCATTGTATCTATCGGATCTTAGACTTCTACCCATTCCCTTTACGAAATAGTATCTCCGCTACTGAAGGTATTTAAGCTTTGGTCCTTGAGTAGAAAAAAAAGGTTAAAATTACTAGCAGATACCCGGCGTGTGCTATTACTCTGTACAAGGGCGTTTCGGCTGCTCTTTCAGCTCTTTTCCGGTTCGGAACTGCAGTGTTTTGTGCAATTTCAGTTCTTTTTGATGACATTTTTATACCCGTTACACATAGTGTGAACGGGTATATTCAGTTTGTCAAAAAGTTTGTAACGCATTGAAGGAGGCATCGGAGACCCCATAAAGTATATATATTCTTGATCAGCTCGATGAGACGAATCGATCTAGCCATGTCCGTCTGTCTGTCCGTCTGTCCGTCTGTCTGTCCGTCTGTCCGTCTGTTTGTTGCTATGCGATCTTTTCGATGAAGATATAAAGATATTGGGCTGAAATTTTAAACTTAAGCTTTCTCGGCAACGACTAGGTTAAGTTCGAAATGAGAGTGCCACGCCCATTTTTAGGTATAGCCCCCATACAAACTTATCGATTTTTTTCGATTTTTTTTTTTAAATAGTAATTATTTATGAATGTACTCGCTCCCAATTGGGTAAAAACATTTTTTTGGTCATCCAGGGTCAAAACCAAGACGACACGCCCATGTAACGGGTATTTCAGCTTCGGTTCCACCGAAGCTAACGTTTTTCCTTGTTTACTATTTGCTTTGTTTGCCAAAATTGGCCGGGGCTAACTTAAAAACATACTAAAAAATAACACTCTTTTTATTATACCCAAAAATATATTGGGAAAAAAGCAAAACGTTTTTGTATAGGAAAAATTAGAAAATCGACTTCTTAAATGAACCGAATATGCATTAGGCATTGTTTTAGTGGAATTTCAATTTACTTGCATTAATTAATTTCAAATGTAACCGGTTTGGGGCACATCGGTTGAACTGTTTCAACGTAAATAGCGGACATAGAAACATTTTTACTATTTTATATAAATATATATCTATATATATGTATATACATAGATTATATATATAGATAGAAGATAGATTATACCTGTCACACAGTGTGAAACAGGTATCTTCAGTTTGTCGCAAAGGAGACATCTTAGACCCTATAAATTATATATTAAATAATCTAATCTCATAGCTGTACACGACAGTTTATTGAAATCGGCATACTTTATATATTCCAAGTCTTTTACAAATATGCATTTATTTATAGATCCTCGGCTGTTCATCTTCTATGTTGTCGGTATTGTTCCCGTCCTCACTTTAAGTAGACTCGAGAAGTTGTTCCTCCATAAGCTAGATGATTCCTGAACATCTATTAAAATGTTTTCACGTTCGTCTTTAGAGATAGGGATACAGACAGGGCTTATAATCTTCAGACAAATGTTTGATTTTTTTTTAAATAAAATTTTCAAGAGTCATTAAGAGTTTCTGCCAGTTTTCAGGTTTCCAGCTTTCCAAATCTAGCATAGTCAATATCCAACTTGACTACTGCATTCAATGAGTTGAAGATAAGCTTTCACGGTTCGTCTAGACATTCGGATGCCGTAGAGGTCTCCCTAAGCAGACAGCTCGTTTGGCGTTGTATCTTGCCTAGAACGGTCCAAGTTAATATTGGGACTTATATTTGCTCGTACCTTCGATTTATGCCTGGTACAAACTGTTCTATTTGGGTGTGCATGTCTGGTACACCGATGTGACAAGTTGACTTTTAAATGTCGAGGATGTTGAAATCTGATGCTACTTTTGACCAAGTTACGACGCGAGCCGAAGTTAATCAGCCTTTCTCCATTTTTATAGTGTTGCACAGTCTAACGCACAAAATTGTATATTGTGTGTGAAAGATTTCGTTTGTATTAGAATCAAGCAGCTAATTATGTCAAAAGCATTTCACTTATTTGATTCAATGTATTAAAAAAGACAAAAAGTTGCTTTAATCATTTTTTTAAACATAATCAGTAGTACAGTGTTGAAAAGTGCAGTTTAAAAAAAATTGCATTTAAATAGTTAACTTTTGTTTAAAGTCTACTTTCTATTCATTCAATTCATTACTTTACAACTATTTTTAATTTATATCTCATGCTTATTTTGTACTTAACTATTTTAGTTTTTATATAAACTAAAGTTTACTATTTAAATGAAACAATTTACCGCCAACTGGTATGCTTTTTTTACTCAATTAAGTAATTAACAAATTACACAGATAGCTAAACTTTTCCCTTTTAAAAAAATGTAAAATGCGAATGTGCAAGTCAGTAAATGCTTTGTCAATAGCCTCTAACCTTTAACACTAAGCCACACATTTGAACATTTTGCAATACTACACTAAACTCACACAAACACAAACACTGGTAAAAAATCTAAAACCATAAAGCAAACAGCATAGACGATAATTTTGAACAATGGACTCAAAAAAAAAAAAAAAGAGTGAAAAGAAGCAAATAATACAATGCGAAAAATGAAACGAAGCGGCAAAGTTTTCGAGGTTTCATAATGTCAACAACTTTTGAAAGCAAACACACACACATACACACACACGAAGGACAAACTTTGGCGTCTCTTATACAGGATTTTAGTTTATTTTTTTTTATTAAGTAAACTCAAACTAATAAAACAAAAAAGTGCACGACTCATATTTTTCACTTCAATAATATCGAGCGACAACGACGACAAAAAAATTTTGAAAAATTCACTGCCGTGTGAATTATTAAGTCTCAACATTGTTTTCCAGCAAAAAAAAAAAAAAAAAAAGAGTGTGATGTGTGTGTGTCTAGCTTAAAGAAAAAGTTTTAATAAACTTTAGCACGCCAACTTGTATGATGATGAGGTAGGCGTGCAAATATTTGGTTCAGTAGACTACTATTCTTCCAGTGTAGTACAACGTCAAATTTTTTTTAAATTGTGCCTGAAAGTAAAAACGAATGCGTTTGAACAATCATATTTGCATGTAATTTGATTGTTGATAATAGGTTTAGAATTTTATGTAAATATTTGAGCGTATTAAAAAGCAGTGAAGTGTACTAACAATTTAAACAACACTGGAAAAAAATAATTTGATTTTTTCGAAAAGATTAAAGTGCAACTTTTTTTAAACTTTATAAAACAATTTTTTTTCTCAATACAGGCATTGTCAAAGTTAATGTTGATATATTTAGAGTTGCCTACGCTTTACAAAAAAAAAAAACAATCTATGAAGTTGCAAAACTTTTACGCCATTGTCAGCAGACAAAAAGTCAGAAAAGTTTCTGTAGGCGCCTGGCACCAAAAAAACTTGCAATTCGCTTAACTTTATACAAAGGCCAAGGTTTGCTATTCTATTCTTATGCTAATGAAGTTGTCTCACTTGAATTGTTAGTGTTGTAAAAGGTTAAAAGGATTTCACTTTTTTAAGTAGTAGTAGTGGCGCTATTATTAAATTCTCGATGTCTGTCTGTCTGTCTGCTATGTTAGCAACTTTCAACTAATTTTCAACATTACAACTTATGAAAAATGCATGATTTTTTGGTTAGTCATTGCATAAAATTATGCAATACTATTTTGCAACACTGTTAAAAGAGTATCATAAGTTGCATAAGTATAAGATTTATGCGCATAACTTTTTGCATAATTCATAATTTATGCAGTCTAAGCAATGTCTAGCAAAAGGTAGTTGAGTTAACTTTAGTTTATATAGTAAAGTGCTGACAACCCTGGTTCAAAGTTTTGCGCTTTAATTTTTTTTTTTTTTGCAGTGTGCAGCATTTTATAAAATGCATTTCCATAACAGTGTTGCAAAGTAGCAGCAAAGTTTAATTAGAAAATAAAAAAATTAGCCAGACTGCTACGAGTTGCATAAAATTGCAATGAATTTTTATGAGTTTTTCTTTTTTTTTTTTAAAGCGGATTAATAAAACTCTTTGTATAAAATATTTTACAAATATTTTGTCTATTTTAAACTGAACAGCATAATTTTTTTTTTTTTCTTTACAGCGCACAAAAATATGCAACGCGTTTAAATGCTCAAATAAATGCAACATTGAAACGAAACACAAATATACAACACACAAATAGTTCAAATCAAAAGCAACATGGAGCAGGCCAATACACAAGAATTCCCCGCCGTAAATGCACAATTTCGCAGTCATATACAAACGGAAACAGAAACAGAAAAGTCGGAAACGTTCCGAATGGCGCACACAAAATGGCGTCTGCGACGAAGAATAACATCAAAAATGATTTTTTATTTTGGCTTTATGCTAACCGCGCTGTTACAACCCGCATACGCCTTTTGTCCCTCAAGTGCCAATGTCTCGGCGGTGATGCAAATAGTCGTGCCATTTGTGTCGATGCAGCACTTGAAGATGTTCCAATACAATTGAATCCCGAAACGAGATATATTAATTTAACACAAAATAAAATACGTAATTTAGAATTTACGCTGCCATTCTATATGAAACTCGAAATACTTGATCTCTCACAGAATATTATCGAAACGTTGGGTTCGAAAAATTTCGAATATCAAACCGATTTGAAAACATTAAATTTAAGTCGAAATTTAGTCAGCGCATTGCATAAGAATGCATTCAAAGGTTTAACGCAGCTGCAACAGCTCGATTTGAGTTATAATCGCATTGAAATAGTGCATCCCACAGCGCTTGGCGATCTTAGTGCACTCATAGAGCTCGATTTAACAAATAATAATATTGTTAGCATGGAAGATAATTGCTTTAAGCATTTAATTGCACTGGAGATATTAGTATTTCGTAATAATCGTTTGCTTGATGTACCCGCAAATAATTTACTACACCTACATGTTCTGAAGAGTCTGGATATGTCCGATAATCTGGTGGAGTATGTGCGCAATGACAGTTATGAAGGTTTGCGTGAGCTGCTTGCATTGAGCATGCGTGGCAATGTTATATCCGATTTGGATTTAAGCGCTTTCGAAGGTTTAATTTCGTTAAAACATTTGGATTTGGCTGATAATAATCTGACGGTATGTAAAAAAAATAATTTATAAAAATATTTATTTAAAAAATATACAAATATTTTTAATAAAAAAATAAAAATAAAAATAAATTAAATCAAATTCCAATAAACATCAAAAATGCAGCTACATCTATTTTAAAATTAAACAATTTCATATTATTTTTTTCTAAAAATAATAATTTATAAAATATTTTCAATTCATGCTCGTTTTTTTTATTTTATTTTATTTTATTATTTTATAAAATTCATTTGAAATTCCATTTCAAATGTGAAAAAATATTTATTTATTGTTAAATAATAATTACAAAACATGTAAAATTGTGCATAAATAATGCGCCAAACGCGATTTTATATGAAATAATTTATTTGTCTAGCAAAATGGCGTCCATTGCTGCTGTGTGTGTTAAATTTATTGAAAAATAAATTAAGTTACCATAAAAAATATTGGCATTGTTTATAAGTTATGCATAGATTTTTTAAAGCTTAATTAAATTTGATTTATCAATTTATAATTTATTGATAAGCAACGAAATAAGCGTTGATTTAGCAATTTTTTAAAAAATATAGCCTTAAAGTATGCAACATTTTTTTTACAAAACTTTTAATAGTTAATTTTTTTGCTGTATTTTTTTTTTTTTTAAGATGCTAAGCTTACATTGCATTTTACAAAACTATTAAACATTTGGCTCTTAATTAAAGCTTAGGCACTATACAAATTTGTCTGTCTGTCTGTCCGCAAACTTATTAAAGCGTTAAATATTTGTCGTTTTTTTTTTTTAAATAGTTACTTACTATTTTAAAGCTACTTAAAAACTTATTTAACACTTTACAAATATTAAATAATATAAGCAGCTTTAAGGTTTTCTCAATTATTTAAGTTTACACATACACATCTTTGAGTTGCTAACTAACAAGCTAACTAATACAACAAAATGTATGTAAAATCTATAAAACATTTTATTGAAGAACTTATAAGGCATGTTACAGCTATACTTGCCTACAATACAGTAAAATTGAACCAGAAAAGAACAAACCATGTATGCAGCAAATAACATGCTGCATAAATTAGACAGACAGACGGACAGGAAGCACTTTTACGCATACATAAATACATTTACCTACACATACAATTTTAAAATTTATGCGTAAAAGTTGTTACATGAAGGACAACGTCTGATGCATGCTACATGTATGGACAAGAGTACAAGTTATGGTTATTAATTTTATGTAGCAAGACACATTCAGTCAGTCAGTCACATGAACGAACAAGTTGCGTAGTTGTCTAAAAGCAACAACAACAACAACAACGCTAGTATAAGTACTTAAGCACATTGTATATATGTATGTATGTATGTGTATTTTATATAGATATGAATACATATACATACATGTACGTGTTGCCTTAAATCCGCTTTGGCAAGTGTTGCAAGCCGGATTTATGCAACAAGACACATGTAACAATAATTTTGTTGTTGTTGCATTGTTGCCAACTACAATCGCACTTGTTGTTATTGTTGTTGTTGTTGTTGTTGCTATTGCTCACTTTTAGGTTCGTATTAATGTTGCATAATGTCTAGCTGTATGTGTCAATGTTTTTAGTATCTGTATGTATAGTATACGTCTGCAGTTGAAAATATCAACACAACAAAAACAACAAGAGCATAATTTTTCAACTGTTGCTATTTTACTTGTTTATGCAAAATTATTTCATCAAATGCAAAATGCAAACGTCCTGTCTGTCAAGCAAACTTGGAGAATTTTTTTGTTTTTTTTTTTTTGTAGACTTGTAAATAGCTCATCGAAAGCTTTGAAGTATTTGAAACATTTATAATAAATTTATTAGCAAATAAATTAGTTTTCATAATAGGAAATCTTTTTTTTAAAAGAATTCATTCATATGTAAACTTGATTAAAATTGTTTAAAATATAGAAAATTTCAGCTGAAATCAGCGTTTTAGCAGCTCTTTAAAGTCTTTTCAGTGTCATTTTTGTACTTTTTTGTATATTATGTTGCGGTTGGTTTGAAAACATACAAAAAAAGCACTAAAAAATACCAGTTTTTTCTTAAATTGATTGCTGCACAATATTTTAATAAAAATACAAAAAATTTTGTATTAGAACAATCAAAAATTTGACTACATTAATGAATCTAATGCATTGTTTTAGTGGTCTACAACTATTTAAATATTGTTGCTTTTCAAATAAAACCGTTTAGGGACTCAGCTGTTGTATAGTTTTAAAGTACATAGCGGACATAGAAATATTTTTTTTTTTCTTTTTTGGAATTAACTACAAATTTTCTTATTGAAATTTAATGCATTTCAAAATGTATAGCTGCATTAAATTACATTCCCCAAAGTGCACATAAAATTCTTGGTCGCTCTACAGTGAAATTCCAAAGAAAAGCAAGTCAAAACAAAAACTGAGATTTTCCGTAAACATAAAATCATAGTTGCTATTTACAATACAACAGATGTGCGCCACCAAGGATGATCTAGAGTTATAATAAATCCATAGCTAAGCTACATTTTACAGTAGTAAACTTGAGCTAAAAAACCGGTTTTGGTATTTCATAAGTCTAGCTGCAACAAGCTGCATGCACGTAGCCAAATAGTTAAATACATATACATATATATGCAGCTGTCTGTCCATCTACCTGCACACATACATATATGTCTGTCTGTCTACCTATGCTTTTCTAGATTTAAAATAGCTAAGTGAATGCCATTGTTGCACAGTCTTTATGTATTTTCTATATTAAATAAAATATATATACCATATGTATATATGCATACCTTTTAGCATTTTATGTATGGTATTTCACTCATGCATCTATTCTATATTTGCTATGAACTTTGTGCATATAAATATATATATTTTCTTTGGTATTTCATCTCGGTACTTCAAATAACTTTTGGCATAACTAAGTGCCAGTCAGAGTATAGTATGCATATAAACGACGCCCTTAAAGTATGCAATTGTATTTTTTCAACACTTTATACATCACAATAACTAGCTGCACTTTATTGTTACTTTAAAATACCTACTTACTTTAACTGAAAGTTGCTTTTAAATCAAATAAATTTATACACGCACAGTTTAACTACTTTTACTGCTGGCCACACACACACACACATACTTGACCTAAATTTTTCGCTAGATTTTTTCTAGAATGCTTTAAAAGTAAAATTGTAAATAAAAGTAATATTAAAAAAAAAACAAGCGAAACAACTTTATTTAACAAAAGCGAAAAAAAATCAAAGTAAATATTTTAAATTTTTTTTTCATAGAAAAATTTACACTGCACAGTTTTATTTGTTGTTTTATGAATTTTACAAAATGTTGTTCTATTTTTGTACTGTGTGATTTTTTTTAATATCGATTATAATCGATTTTCCAAAAAAAATCGATTTATATTTAAATATCGATTATAATTGATTCTCGAAAATAATCGTTTTTTTTCTAATTAATCGATTTTTTCCAAAGAGCAAACAAAAACTGTATTTCTTTTTTTCATACATAAAATTTATTTAAAACTAAATCTATTCGATTGTTCGATTATCAAAACATCATTGAAAAATCATTAATTTTTTCCGATTAATCGATGTTTGAATTGTAATATTTGAGTACATTTAGCATACATGTCCATATCAAATCGAAGTATTGATATCATTGACGTTTTTTTCTGATTAATCGATTTTTTCTAATGAGCAAACATTAAATATTTTTTAATGCATCAAATTCATTTAAAACTAATCCTATTCGATTATGCGATTATCAAAACATCATACTTTTTCAAATAAAATCGATCAAATCAACATTTTCAAAAATCAACTTATTCCGTTTAATCGATTATTTTAAATTTTACGATATTTGAGTACATTTGGCATCGATATCCATATCTAATCAAAGTATCGATATTATTGATGCCGAAAAGTAATCAGCTGTACAAAATTTTTTGTTCAAACAAAGCAGTTTTTTCTTTCAATTTCAATGAAAAAAACTTAATCAAAACAATTGTTATGTAGCGTATCACAGCTTTGCTTGTATTGTTTTGACTTTTATTTTACTTTTAACTTATTTCCCGCTTTATACACTTTCAATAATGAAAAGCGGAAAATTCTTTTTAATTAGTCGGCACTCTCACACTACTCACGCAAATGATGAAGTGCTTGACAAACTGTGCGCTGTGGAGCGTGCATAATACTTCTAAAAAAAAAGAAAAAAAAAAAAACGTAAAAGGAGTAAAAAAGTAAAGCGTAAGAAAAATTATTTAATTATACTTTGTCATACATTCGTTGCATATTTATGGGGGTTTTTCTTCTTTTTACAACACGGCGTATGCGTGATTTGAAACTAAGAATAAAAACAAAATTTAATAATCATGCAAAATAATCGATTTTTAAAGAAGTACAAAATTTTTTTAGTTCGTATCGCTTTTCTTTCGTTACATTTTTTATGACCGACCACAATTTTTCTTTTGCATTTCATTTGCGCAACACTTGAAAATGAAAATTATAACACCCAAGTCAAGTGGTGTCAGAAAAAAAAAAAAAAAAAAAAAGAAAGCAATGGAATATGAGAAGCAGCAGCAGCGTTTCATTACGTTATCGTTTAGAAGCGCAAAAAAAAAAAAAAAAAGAAGCAAGAACTTGAGTAGAGAGTAGCTTGCTGCTCATGCTGCGTGTTGCACAGCGACGACATGCTACAACTTTGCACACTGTGCGCGATTTTTCTTTATGGCGCTTGTCGATTTTTCCGATTTTATACAGTTTTCCCGTAGCGCAAATTACTTGCGATAGTATGGCGGGGCAAATTTTTTTTTTTTTTATTTTTATTACTTCACATTAAAACGAGCGACACCCTTGCATTATTTTACTTTATTTTATTTTTTTTTTTGGTATTTCTTATTTATGTGCGCGAGCATATGGCGCATGAGGGGCGAATGGGTAGTACCGGAAACTGGGGTACAATATAAGTTGAAGTTTTGAAAATTTGTAGTAGCATGGATTTTATTGCTAAAAAAAGAAGAAAAAGTGGTCAATGAATGCAGCAAAAAAAAAAAAAAAAAAAAAAAAAAAAAAAAAAAAAATCAGGGTCAACAGGCAAGCAGCGGGCGTATCACATGGAAAATGTAGCGCACGGAAGTACATGACGTACGTTTCCGTTTCCGTTGCAGTTTTTTTTACGTTCGTTCTCGTTCGGTGCGCTCTCGCTTTGAGCGTTCATTCGTTTATTTCGTCTATTTTTGTTTCTGTTTTCGACATTGGTGCGCCATTTTGTTGTTAAATTTTTAACATGCTTAGCTATTATTGTGGGTGGATTTGTGCGCTACTTTAATTTTTTTTATTTTGCTTCTCAACCAAAAAACACGTAAAAACTTTACAGTTTCACCTTTGCCAAAAGTGCTTTGAAAAGTTTATCGTTAACTATTTATTTGTGCGCTAGTTTTTAGAAATGTTAAAGTCGACACTTTAAGTTTGCCATAAAAAAAAAAAAAGCTAAAACTACGATCGCATAAAAATAAAGGAAAAAACTTGTTTACCAAAGTATTTTCGCTCTCGTTAGCTGTGGTTCATAAAAAAATTTATTTATTTATTTGACCTTAAAAGTTGTTTGTAAGTTGTTTGCATTTTATTTAATTGAAGCCATTTTTTTTCTTTTTTTTTCTTATGCAATTTCAAAATTTTTTCTTTTGCAGATGGTGCCAACACAACAGCTGGCAAAGCTTTCAAATCTTACCTATTTATCGCTAAATGGTAATCGTTTTAGTCAACTGCCTGCGGTTGGCTTCTTGAATTTATTTCATTTGCGTGAATTGCATTTAAGCCGTTTGGATTATTTAAATCGCATAGATTCGAGGTAAGTCTATAAATTGTATGCACATATTTGTAAGTTTTAAGATCATTTTTCTAATTTCTGGAGGCTCTATGCTATAGCTGGAAATCTATTACAACACCTGAAACAATATTTTAGGGGCTAGTATAAAACATACAAAAAAGCAAAACATTTTTGTTTGAAAAAGTCCAAAAATCGACTACATGGATAAAACAGAATGTGCCTAATGCATTGTTTAGTGGTCTATAACTTTCCTTACATTGTTGCCTTTCAAATGATATCAATTTGGGACTCATCGGTTGTATGGTTTCAAAGTCCATAACGGACATAGAAACATTTTTAACATTTTATTCTACTTAGATTATCAGACTTACAAAAATACGTGCCTCATGGATTTTTAGGCTCGCTGAATTTGAAGCTGATGTCAAAAACTTAAAATACAAAATGTCTGAACCAAAATGTTCGACGAATTTATAGGCTGAAGTAACTAATGCCTTTTTTAGTGGTCTCTAACTATACTTGCATTGTTGCCTTTCAAATGAAACCAGTTTGGGACTCATTGGTTGTATAGTTTCAACGTCCATAGCGGACATAGACACATTGTTTTCTATTTTATGTAAATAAATAGATTATTTTAGTTCAATGTAGAGCCAACTGCTTAGGCATATATTTTGAAGTTAAAGAACTTAATTTTTATGGCTAGAAAAATATTTTTTTATGGCAACAAAGCTTGAGAAACAAATTCAATTATTTGTGCAAATATTATGCAAAAAGTTTTTAACGCATAAAGTCTATAAAAGCAAAAACGTGACTTTGGCTTAAGTTTTTGTTAATGGTTTTATCTGTCACCTTTAAAGCAAAAACAATAAGCAATTCAAAACAAACAAAAAGTAAAGTGTTTGTTGCTTTTTGTTTAGCAAACGAAATAAAGACTTGAAGCGCCGTTTAAACTGAAAATTGAGTGTTACTAAATTCTACTTTTTTTTTGTTTTTTTTTTTGTTTAAACGTTGCATAGAGTCCTTTTTTGTGGTATATTGCACTATTTGATAAAAGCTAAACTGAATAAAAGAAGACGAAATCGAGGAAGTGAATTACTCGAACAGACAAACGTGCGGAAACGGAAATGGCAAGGGGCAAGCAGCAGCAACGCACGTCTGTGTGTATGAGCGCTGCTGATTGTGTGCGTCTGTGCATGTCTGCTTTTAAATTTAGTTTTTTTGGGCGCTATAACTGCTTTTTCCTTTCATATGTAAATTTTTTTTAATCCTGTGTATATGAATTTGAAATGGTTTGAATTAAACGAAACGAAAAATGGCATTTGAATTGTATTTGTATGTATAGCGCCACCAGCATATACCAGCAGAAGTTCAATCACCGACATCTATAGTCAGTCAGTCAGCCAGTCAATCGTTGATTCAATGCATTCAATAGCACACGTACGTTTTTTTTTTTTTTTTTATTTTTGGGGTTTTTTACACAAACAACGAAAATGTTGGCAGTCGTCAATCAGTACGTATGCAGCCATGCAGCCAGTTATTCATACAAGTCAGTGTGTCATGTACGTACCTATTAAATTGCTAAGGCACTCACTGCCTGTCGGTCTGTCCGTCTGTCTGTCTTTCACAGAACTCAACTATCAAAATGTTTATTTTTCAAAATTTTTGGCTGGGTTTGCTAGACATGTTGTGTCTATAACTGGGGAAAAACAATAGTTCGATTTAATTAAAAGTGGTTTTCGATTTAATTTTGTATTTATTAAAGTTTCTAAAATGAATTTATTATTCAAATCATATTTTTTTTGTTTGTTTTTTTTGAAATTTTGACAATTTCAATAAACACAAATGCAAACGTATATCTCGGTTAACATATTTGAAAATTAATTAAGCTAAATTTCAAGTCAGTTATTTAACCATTTTCTTGATATTGTTTTGCAATATACAATATTTTGGTTTTGATTTCAAATTCAATAACGCATTTAAATATATAAATTTTACAAATTGTCATTTAGCCTATAACAGCAAATCAATATTCCATATAAAAATTTAATTCAATTCTATTCAAAATAAATATGCTTCCTTTACGTCTGTTGTATGCGTATAAAAGCGTAACGCTTATTACTGCCACTCAGGGCCGGATTTAGAAGTCTGGAGGTCCTGGGGCAACTAAGGAGTGAATGCACCTAATTATAATGAAATCTTTGTGAGGCTCAAGGAGAATAGAGATAGCTAGAAATAACAATAGCTTTAAATACTATATTTCGATAGCCTTCAATAATAATCGATAAGTTCGATTTATCGGTATTTGTCCCTAGTCTCAATTTTAATGTAAAGAATATTCTACACCTTTAAGCTAAATATATTCTACTCGTATCTTTCAAACTCCTCACTTCAGTAGGTACTTCTCCAAAATATATCGATACTTTTTGATAATAAATGTTAATTCAATGATTTATCGATAATTGTACCAGTCTCACTTTTCTGTAAAAATATAACGAATATTTTTTTCTCTAAATTTATCGATACTTTTGGAAAAAAAATCAAAATCTTTACAAAAAAATATATCGATACTTTTAAATAAAAATCGATAATTGTTTATTTCGATTTATCGATATTTGTCCCAGCCCTAGTTTTTGTAAAAAAAAAATATTCTACGTTTTGAGTTTTAGATATTCTTCTCTCAAGTCTTTTAAAACTACTCATTCTAGTAGGAATTTCTGAAAATGTACGATACTTTTCGATAAAAATTGATAATTGATAAGTTTGACATATCGTTATTTGTCCCCACCTCAGTTTTTATATTTAAAAAAGCTTCTGTCATATATATTTCACTCAAATCTTTCAAATTTTTCAAGTAAGACGTAAAACGTTCCACGTAAAAAGTTACACGTAAAACATTTCGAGACGTAAGAAATACAAATTTTAGACTTCACATTCATTTATCTTTATTGTGGTGGGGGCGTCCCTCCCCTAAATCCGGTCCTGCTACGACTGTACATCCTCTTTACACAATAAGGCAAAGTGGCACATGTTTACCACATAAGAAGAAGAAGAAGAACGTACATATTATGTAAAGCTACGTTTCAATATGAAAATTGCCTGGAATTATTGAATTATCGTCTGCTCGAATTGATTGGCAAGGATAATTTTGTCTTTCTAATATGCTTTTGTATCTACGACTGACTGACTGTCTGCCTGCTTCTGATGTGTGTGTTTGCGGCATTTGGCAATGAAAAGGAATCATAAAGCTTAAATAGCGACATTATAAGAATCTTCAATTTCAACTGGTGTCACACATATACACATACATACTTACTTCGAATATTGTCTACTTATGTCAATAAGTGTGTGAGTGTTTGTGTATGGTGTGGTGTGATGCGTGTAAATGATTGCTGCTATGACATAGCCATATTATGCATGATTGATTGCATGGCAATATTAATGATTGCTTTGCGATTTATCGTAAGTGAATTGATTGGATTTTGGTTTAATAATTTGCTTCAAAATGGTGAAAACGTTGCTGCTATTTATTGTGCTGAAGTGTGTGGCGCATATTCAAATTTTAAGTATGTAATAAACAAATTAATTAATGTGGTAAAGTGTTAATTGTTATTTTATTTACAAAATTAAAAATTTCGGCATTTTTGTACTTTTTGTGGGGGCTGGTATGAAAACATACAAAAAACACTAAAAAATACCATTTTTCTAAAAGGAAAGAAAAGTCGAAAATCGGCTTCTTTAATGTATCAAATATGCCCAATTCACTGTTCAATTGGTCTATAATTATACTTGCATTATTGCCTTTCAAATGAAACCGTTTGGAAACTTATCGGTTGTATGGTTTGAAAGTACATAGCGGACATAGAAACATTTTTTCGCGCATTAGCACTCAAACTTCAATTAAAATAATAATATATCTACTATGCAAAACGCTTGCTTATCAAACTAAATATGTATGCGCATAAACTTATTGTAAATTGCTTACCTAAATACTTTTAATTTGTTAATGACATTTTAAACGTTTTTAAATTGCGTATACGCCTCATTGAACCCAAACAGCGTACAATTATTGCGGCTATCAAACAAATTAAACAGAATACGCAGCAAATTTGTAAAAAAAAAAATAAATTATTTAAAAATCATGACAAACACACACAAAAAATGGCTGTCGTACAAAAGCAAGCAACAAGGACATAGGTTAACCAGCTAAACTGGCAAGCTGATATATAAATATATTAAACAAAAATGACAGTGAAACAATGTTATTAGTAAATAAAATTGACAAAGGACATGCAGCGCAGTGGTTTGTTGTTGTTGGCTGCATGTACAAGTATGCTATTTACGCATATCCTTGTTTTTTTTTGTGGATAAATGCGTACATAACTAATTCGTTTAAATTGAGTAGACTTTGCAGTGACATGAAACTGACAAAATGTGTAAAAGCATGGAAAATGACAATGTTGTTGTGGTCGTTTTATATACTTGCTCCTTTCTGACTGCTGTTTATTTATATAAGAGCTAATTTTCGTATGTTTTTCGATACTTTGTTTTAAATATATTGAAGCAACACTTGTTATGGTACTTCACCTTTTTTATCAAAATTTTCATGCGTGTTTTGTTTGTTTTTTTTTTTGCATATACAAGTAATTATACATGACATATGCATATATTTATTAAATTTTCGTCGAGTACTTGCTTCTGTTCTGTTTAAATTTAAGCGACATTTGTTATTTTTCCCAGAGTCTTTCGTGTTTTATTGTGTTATTTTTTTTCTAATTTTTTATTTGTTTAGAAATTTCCATAGACTGCCAGTTACATGCGCTTGAACGATTATTGGCATTTTGATTGTTGTTTTGCCAATAGAATATTATTGTAAGCACTTGAAATCGTATTAAACACTTGAATTTGTAATTAAATTCAATATGCATGTACGTATATGCTGCATTCAGTAATATTTAAATCATTACAATTGATAGATATTGTATTAAGTGCTTAATTTGCACATGCTGGAATTTTAGTTTTCATTTAAAAAAACACAAAATCAGGCGCAATATTTATCACAATATATGCTAAGCTACTAATTCATAAAATAAAACTTAAATAGGCCTCATTTGCTACAGTCTTAACTGATTTATTACTTAAAAGTACTTAAATAATAGAAAACTATTGCATACCTATAGGCGCGCTTTTGTTTATTGTAAAATTCTTTTGTTTAACGCAAACAATAAAATATGAATAAAGCATAATTAGTAAAATATTTAAACATAATAATGTAAAAACTCATTTCACAAAAGTTATAAGACAAAAGCTAACTAATACAAATAATAAACAAAGCAAAACTAGGCGGTAAATATATTAATAAAGCATACAAAAAATTAAATTTATTAAAAAGAAAAAAAAGCAGAAAAAAAAACAAACAATAAGTAAATAACTAACTAACAAGCAGCATGTCTAGTAAAATAATTTTTCTATGCAGCAAACAGCTGCTTAGTAAAGTATAACGCATAAAAGTATGCAATGCAAAAATTTTCTTATCTATGCAGCATACATTTTCTATGAATAAAATGACTAGAAGTGAAAATTGTAGCAAAGAATTTATATAAAAAAGACAAGAAAAAAAAAAATTCTAAAGTTTTAAATTCTAAAAGCAATGTAGGCGAAGTAGAATATTATGCAGCATGCGGCGGCAAGTGTTGTTAAAGTAGGAAAAAAAAACATAAACATGCAGCAGTGCGCATATTGTGTTAGAAGCTATATATTTTTTTTTATATATAAATTATAAGCGATTTGTATCAAAAGAAAACTTTAAAAAGAGTAGAAGCAAAAAAAATGATGCCAAAAGGACTTTGCACATTGTTGTAAGCAGACAGGCAGCCAGGCAGGCTTAGCTTAGCTCGTTGTCTGGCTAATATGCACTTGGTTATATTTGCAATATTGGCACAACTATGCAGCATGGAATAAATATATTAAAAAGAGTTGTGTTGCATAAAAAAAAGCTTTAAATAAAGAAAATGTTAACTATTATTGGCTAAGCAAGCATATGGCTTAACAAAGGCAGCAAGTAGGCAGAGTTTGTTAAACTATAATAAAAAAATAAAAAAATGTTTAAGGTTTTTGTTATCAAACTTTATATTATGTTAAAAGCTTTAGGTTGTATTTTATTTTGAAATAGTACATAATATGCTCTGCTTTATTTTAAGACGCAATAGTTGCAATAGTTTGTCCTGTGCCCAGTCTTTAAGAAAGGAAACCCTGCAGTCTGCGCAAACTATCGCAGAATAAGTCTTCTCTTTATCGCATACAAAATACTATCTGCAATAGACTGGAACCGTACGTAGGACGTGTAGTTGAAGAGTATCAGTGCGGTTTTAGACCAAAGAGGTCAACCATCGAATCCATATGTACGCTGCGACAGATCCTGGAACAAAACCAAAGAGAAGCAAATCGATACACACCACCTATTTGTCGATTTCAAACCATTGACTGATCTTAAAATTCCGTCAAAAATTGTCCGCCTCTGTATGATGACTCTGGAAAACACCCAAAGCGTTGTCAGGCTCGGTAAAGATCTCTCCGACCCCATTGAGAATAAGAGAGGCTTCAGACAGGGTGATGTGTTGTCTTGCGACTTTTTCAACCTGCTGATGGAGTACATCCTGAGGCGGTGCCCAAGCGTCGACCGGACGGGCAATATTTTCTATAAAGAAACTATACTGCTCGCATATGCCGACTACATAGATATAATCGGCAAAATACACGAGCGATCACCGGCGCGTTCTCAGACATCGAAAAAGAATGTCGTCCTATGGGACTGAAGGTCAACGAGAACAAGACGAAGTACTTGGAATCCACTCGCAGGCAATCTGTACGACGCAGACGGTCTTTGAGTACAGCGAACTTAAGCTTTGAGGCTGTAGAGAACTTTATCTATTTGGGCTCAGATGTAAACAACAACAACAATAGCATCAGTCAGGAGATTAGACGAAGGATCACACTTGCTAACCGTAGCTATTTTCGTCTCGGTAAGCAAATGCGAAGTTGAGTGCTGTTTAGAGAAACAAAAATTAAACGCTACAAGACGCTGATAAAGCCGGTTCTGATGCATGGCTCAGAAGCATGGGTCATGACAGAATCGGATAAGTCGGCGTTGGGCGTATTTGAGAGGAAGATACTTCGGAGAATCTTTGGTCCAGTAAGAGTGGAAAATGACAGCCGTATGCGAACGAACGATGAGCTGTACAAGCTATATGCCGACATCGACATAATCAGGAACATTTAATACAAAAGGCTGTCCTGGGCTGGTCACCTGTGTCGGATGGACACTGAAGCTCCAGCAAGAAAAAGTTTGGAAGCAAAACGTGAATCAAATCGTGGGGGCGCGACAGAGAGACGTCCGCCGATGCGTTGGGAAAACCAGGTTCTAGATGACATTCGCAGGATCGGTATCCCTAATAGGTATCTTCAGGTACTGAATTACAACTGCTGGTGCCAATTTCTACGTGCTGCCAGGGCCGACTACCGGCTGTAGTGCAACATATATGTATATTCTTCAAGCTATACACTTAGTCAGCCAACTAAAGCAATTTTGAAGCTATTTTTATACCCGTTACACATAGTGTAAACGGGTATATTCAGTTTGTCCAAAAGTTTGTAACGCATTGAAGGAGGCTTCGGAGACCCCATAAAGTATATATTTTTTTTATCAGCACGATGAGACGAATCGATCTAGCCATGTCCGTCTGTCTGTCCGTCTGTCCGACTGTTTGTTGCTATGCGATTTATTCAATGAAGATCTTAAGATATTGGGCTGAAATTTTAGACTTAAGTTTTTCTCGGCAACGACTAGGTTAAGTTCGAAAATGAGAGTACCACGCCCATTTTTAGTTATAGCCTCCATACAAACTTATCGATTTCTTGTTTAAAAATAGTAATTATTTATGAATGTACTCGCTCCCAATTGAGTAAAAACATTTCCTTTGTCATCCAGGATCAAAACCAAGACGCCACGCCCATGTAACGGGTATTTCAGCTTCGGTTCCACCGAAGTTAACGTTTTTCCTTGTTGAGTCTATATTTATGTAAAAAAGTGTAATTGATTATTTTTTCCGAACGATTCATTACAATATTATCATGATTAATCGATTGAATAGTATAAAAAAGAATATTATATCGATTATAATCTTTGTTTTCAAATAATAACATTCTATAGTTTTGATGCTCAAATTAGCAACTTTTTATAACATTTTTTTCAATTTGATGTTTTCATATTATTATTATTGTTATTATTATTTTTTTTTATTCCTTGTTAAATTCTCAAATTAATTATTTATGTGCACTTTCTAATTGCTGCATTTTGAAGTCATTATTTATAAATATAATTACGTAAAACATATATAAAAAGCAACTTAAACTACTGACAGCTACTTGTACTCTGAATTAATTTGTTACTTTTGCTGTTTAAAAAAAAAAAAAAAAAAAACCATTTCACTAAAGTGCAACTAATAAAATAGCTGCAAACATGCATTTTAATTTGTCATGAATACCAAAGTAGTACGTATGCAAGTACTGCGAAGTATATACTCCAAGGAGAACTGTTATTTCTGCTGCTACTACTATGTGTACTACTTCAAAAAGCATTCTAATAGACAAATTTCTTTATGCACATTTACACACTTAGCACACACATACACACATACATACAAGCATGGGTCACCCTTGTAGAAAATGTATTTGCAGCTAGCTCATGCATACATGACATGTAGTAGTAAGGTAAGAGAGCAACAACAACAATCGTCAACGTTTAAAATGCGCTTCTTGTCTTCTTGTATAAAACGCTGCAACGTGCAGATACTTAAATTTTATGCTAACTTCCTTCCTTGTTAGCGAATTTCTTAACATGCAGGAAATTATATTTTGCAAACTCCTTTACTATACACCTTAGCTTTTCTGTAGAAAACACTTAATATAAAATTCATTTGCAAAAAAAAAAAAAAGAAATAAGGGTTTTGAAAGTCAGAGCGATCGAGCAAGTCTTGGGATGGCTGACTTAGCTACTTAACAGCCAAAAACATGCATAAACATGCGCAAAAGTTAAAAGATTTAGGGTTGATTTTTAAGCATAAATTGTTTGCGAAATATTTTTGAAAGCATGCGGATTTGTTAGTTTCAGTTTATGCAAATGCGTTAATGACAACTTCTAACGTCAATGTCAGAGCGGTGATAGCTGATAGCAAACTTTATGGCAAATATAAAAAACAACATGGATGCTCATTATATAAACGCTAAAATTCATTAAGCAAAAGCACGACAAACAACCCCTAACAAAAAAAAAAAAAAAAAAAAAGAATACAACCACACAACCACTTAACTATGACTCAAAAAGGGAACATTGATTCTGTCGCGCTTTATATACACACAGATTCAGTATATTTATGTAAATGTAACTCTTTGTGTCTGTCTGTCTGTCGTGTCTGCCAACTTCATGTTTAAAATATCAAAGAGAATATTAAGTGAATTTTTACACCCATCATACATATACATGTGTATGTGACAGGGACAGGTGAAAGTGTCGCTGCATATTGAAGCATGACTTAATAGCCAGAAAGTCATATCGTGTAACACACATTAGCGTTTGGCATTTGGCAATGTTGGCGTTGTGTGTGTGTGTGTGTGTGTGTAGCGTAAGGATTATCCTTTTTTTGCTTTTAAAGCGTCTGTTGAATGCTGGATGCTGCTGCAGTAACAGAGGCGTTACTGTTTTTTTATGTGGCATGTCATTGCGTTTGCATGTTTGAAAATTGAAACTAATTGTTTTAAAATTTATACACTTGGCATGATTTAACATAAACGGATTGTGGCAGTGATATGATATATGTATATGCGTTGTATTTGTTTTAAGGGTTGAAATGGTTTCATATTAAAAAGCTAACACAAAAAAAAAAAAAAAAAATATTCAAGGTAGCTTATGATAAAGTTAAATGGAAGTAGCGCCAAAAAAAAACACACTTTTGTAAATTGAATATTTTTTGGAAAAGCACTTAACGAGGTAGAATGGATTTTTAACTCCTTAAAACTGTAAAAATAGGCTGCATATATAATATATTAGTAGCGGGTACCAGACGTGTTTTAGTTGTGGTTTGAATGAAAACATACAAAAACACTAAAAATACCAATTTTATTATTTATTTATTTATGTATTACTATTATTTTTTTTTTTTTGATAGCAGTGTACTTAAAATATGTTTGGGCTTATATAAAAACAAAAAAAAAAAAAAAAACAAGAAAAAACGTTAACTTCGGTAGAACCGAAGCTTAAATACCCGCCACACGAATCTTTAAAGAGTTTATGAGTAATCATCAGTGGTCACCAAAGTTTACACACAATATTAATTTCAAATTTTGAGCTAAAAATACAGATATGAATAACAACATATTTCTCTAAAATATCTGGAAATGGGCGGTAAGTTTGTATGGAAGAAACACATAAAAATGGGCGTGGCACCATGATTTTGGAAGAGTTTTTACCCAATATGGAGTAAATTCATGAATAAATAATAACCATTTTGATACA
Organism: Leucophenga varia; assembly: GCA_018903435.1. Taxonomy (NCBI): domain Eukaryota; kingdom Metazoa; phylum Arthropoda; class Insecta; order Diptera; family Drosophilidae; genus Leucophenga; species Leucophenga varia. Next base: position 453,775 of record JAEIFJ010000518.1, on the reverse strand, counting down.
AAAATTCAAAAATGGACGGAAAGTGTGGGGGGCTATACCAAAAAAGGGGGCGTGGCACATCTGATTTGACATTGGATGACATTAGAAGTGTTTTTAGCCAAATTGGAGTGAATATATGCGTAAATAATAACTATTTTCATACAAAAAATCGGAAAAAACGGACAGTTTATATGGGGGCTGTGCCTAAAAGGGGGCGTGGCATCTTGGTTTTAACACTGGATAACAAAAGAAATGTTTTTACGCAATTGGGAGCGAAAACATTCATAAATAATTAGTATTTTTATACAAAAAATCGAAAAAAACGGTGCGTTTGTATGGGGGCTAAACCTAAAAATGGGCGTGGCACTTTCATTCTCGAACTGAACATAGTCGTTGCCGAGAAAAGCATGTGGCGGGTATAAAAAAAAAAAGTTGTATATAGGAAAAGTAACAAATCGACTTCCTAAATAAATCGAATACTTCTAATGCATTATTTTAGTGCTCTATAATTTTTCTTGCAGTGTTGCCTGTCAAATGAAATCGGTTTGTTACGTATCGGTTAGATTGTTTCAAAGTTCATAGCGGACATAGAAATATTCAATCGATTGATCGAGTTAATATTGTAATAAATCGTTCGAAAAAAATAATCAAACATAAATAATCAATTTTTTCAATTAATCGATCATTTTGGAATGTAGAATCTAGAATCTCTTGAACCACGCAGGTTAATTTTATGAAAAAAAAAAAAAAAAAAACAAGGAAAAACGTTAACTTCGGTGGAACCGAAGCATAAATACCCGCCACACGAATCTTTGAATAGTTTATGTGTGATCATCAGTGGCTTATATACATTTATAAATATATAAACGAAAAAATTAATTTTTCGTAAAAAAATCGGTGAGTTTGTATGGGGCCTATATATAAAAATGGGCGTGGCATCTTGGTTTTGGAATTGGATGATATAAGAAGTGTTTTTACCCAATTTGGAGTAAATAAATTCATAAATCATACCAATTTTTATTCAAAAATTGAAAAATGGACGGTAAATTTGTGTGGGGGCTACACCTAAAAATGGGCGTGGTACTTTGTTTTTTATATCGGGTTTCGCTAGAAGTGTTTTTATTCAAATTTTGAGTGAATATATTCATAAATAATACCTATTTTCATACAAAAAATTCGAAAATGTGCGGTAAATTTGTATGGGGGCTATACCTAGGAATGGGCGTGGCACCTTGGATTCGACTTTGGATAACATAAGAAGAGTTTTTACCCAATTTGGAGTGAATACATGCATAAATAATATCTATTTTAATACAAAAATTCGAAAATTTTTGGTAAGTTTGTATGGGGGCTACACCTAACATACAAAGTAGTCGTTGCCGAGAAAAGCTTAAGTTCCAAATTTCGGCGTAATATCTATTATCTTCATCGAAAGAAATGCATAGAAATAAACAGACAGACAGACGAACAAGCAGACGGACATGGCTAAATCGATTCGTCTCATCGAGCTGATCAAGAATATATATACTTTATGAGGTCTACGACATCTCCTTCAATGCGTTACAAACGTTTAGACAAACTGAATATACCCTTCACACTATGTGTGGCGGGTATAAAAAGAAAATAAAATGAAGAGAGGCATCGTAACGATTTTGATTAAAAGAATTTTGAAACTAGAATACTATAAGACACTACTTATCAGCCAAGAAGGCTCTGGCTTTCGCACGAATCTATTTCCCATATATTTTGGGTCGTAGATCCCACCAAAATGGCCACCAAATAAATCGTTCTCGAGATACACTCTTTTTGTCGTGGCCATTTTTAGAATCTACAACCCAAAATATATGAAAATAGATCCATAAAAACCTAAAATCTTCGAACCTAGAAACTTTGCAAGCCATTTTTTAGAAAATTGTGTAGAGTGCATATTGTAATGCTTCGCATGATACAAGAATCTAAAACACTCAGACAAGATTAAAAGAAGTACATTAACAAACTCAAACTCATAGTAATATTTTTAATTTGTTTTTTTTTTTTTTTTTTTTTTTTTTTTGTAAAACTCCACAGACTCCGAATCGCAATGAGCAGCAGTAGCAGCAGCATTGCAAATATTGCTAAAAGTAAAATACGAATGATGCCACTTATCAAATCAATGTTAAAGAAACTAAAATAAATGCGTGCACTTAACATGAAAAATGTAGACAACTTTGCACACAAAACGAAACGAAATGAAATGAAAATGTGAGAAAAAATAGTTGAAAAATGCACAAGCATGGATAATGTTTAAAAGGACAAATTTCTTCTTCGACTATATTTGCTAGAAAGAGATAGCATCTAAATGTATGACACATTTTAAGAGTAACGCAACGCAACGCAACGCATGGCATGTTGCGCATACGCCACGTTGCACATTTTCATTTTACTAAAATGCATTCGAAACGGTTTAAAGGAAGTAAATGCGACAGCAGAGCTTTAGAATAGTGATGAAGTATATATTTTACCAGAGCAGATTGTGTCGCAGTAGTAGTAGTATAGTGACTTAGCTTAATGTTGACTTAACTTGGCAGGGATTTACAGCGCATCAACGCCAAGGCACAAGGATAACATGTGTCTGCACAGCATGAATGAGTGTGTTTGTGTGTGTGTGTGATTGTGAATTTTATTAAGTTAAAATAGACGCAGCTAAATAAATTCATGTCATTTTGCCTGTTAAATATAGCTAAAGCTTGAGTTTAGCACGCTGATATATGCTTTGTGCATAATTAAGCAGCAAGAGCAGCAGCAGCAGTGACAGACATTTCTGAAATAGGATTTTCTTATCTAAAATAAACTAAATACATATAATAAATTTTCTTCATTTTTTTCTCTCACTTTCTTTACAGAGCCTTTGTCGACAATACTCACCTACAGACGCTGCATTTGAACTATAATCCACAACTTTATGATATACCCATGCGCCTGTTTCAGGGTAATCCGAATATACTCGAAGTCTATATGCAAAGCAATAGTCTACAAACGCTCTACGCTGCACAATTTCCCGTTGATCAGTTGCAGCGTTTATATCTCGGCGATAATCCGCTACAGTGCAATTGTTCATTACTTTGGCTCTGGCGTTTGGTAACGGGTAAATTTGATGATGATGTCACAAGTACGCTAGAGCAACAAAGTGGCGGTGCTGCTGTTGCTGCGCTAGCTAAAGAAGAGAGCGATGAAGATGATGGCGTTGGCCAACTGGCTGCCTATGTACAAACGAATACGCTGCTAACCACCGAACCGGCAACATATACGCAACAACAGCAGCAACATGATGGCTATTTGCGTTTGGATAAGGAACGCATTGGTTGCGATAATTGGCAAGATCAGCGACGCATAAGACGTCAACTGTTTACCATGACTGAAAATGAAATAACATGTCCCGCGCATATTGTCACCATTGTCTCGTGCAGTGCTGACAGCAGTCTTAGTGCTGATGACTGTTGCCAGCATTATTTTCTATTTACGTTTTGTTAAGCGCAGACGTAAACTATTACACGATCGTGGTCCTTTGCGTACTAGTAAATCTATAATAAATGTACACGATCGTATACTGCAGCATCAGCCGTTAAGTGGTGCTGGTGGCATGGGTAATGCTGCAAATGGTCTAAATACAATGGGCGTTGGTAATATGTTGTCGCTCAACTATCCGCATCATGCACAAACATTGCAAGCGCATCATCATTATCATCAGGCTATGCCATTGCAGCCACAAACGGGTGGCTATGCGCACGATTATCAGCAAACAACGCTGCCGCAGCTGGATAAACTTGAGCTGGAACGTTATCTGGCAGCGCAGAGTATTGCTAATGAATATCGTGCCTTAAAGCCTTGGGAATTGCCCGTAAAAGAGGGCAACAGCTATACCGATGAACCGGAGCATTTATATGAGAAATTCGATCATTATGAATATCCTGATACGCAAACTATGGCTAAACTGAAACAAGTTGCTGCCATAAATGCAGCAAATGGCACGCTTGGCAGTAATTCAAGCAGTACGAAAGGTACGCAACATGGTACAACAAGCAATGGCAATGCTGGCGTTGGCGGTAAGCCACATATTGTCTATGTATGACTCGGTAATGGTTTAATAAAACAAATTTCGAATAATAATAATAATAATATTAATTATAATAATAGTTATATGTACAATTAATTTAAGCAGCAGCATGTACTCACGACTCTAAATATAAAAAAAAAGAGAGAGAGAGAAAAAAAACAGATTAGTTTGTGTGTCGAAACAGGGAAAATACAAAAAAAAAAAAAAAAATATAACAATAAAATATAAAATATATTTCACAAAAAAAATAATAATGAACTAAAACTCTTCATAAGTACAGCAAAAATGTGGAACAAATTTAAATTAATTTTTTTCGAAATTTTTTTTTTTTTCAATAATTTTTAATTAATTTAATTTTTTTTTTTTTTTATAAAACAAAAATTAAAAAAGAATTTATCCGAATTTCTTATTAAAAAAAAAAATTTAAATTCAAGTTCATTAAAAACAAAATTTAATGTAAAAACTTACAATATATTTTTACTAAAAAAATTATAAAAAAAAAAAAAAAAAAAAAAAAAATATTTTATATATTTTATTTCAATAAAAAAATTAATACATAAATTAAGCATATTAAAACAAAGTTTAACAAGCGTCAAATGAAACAAGGGATATGTGTACGTGTAAAATTAAATATATTAATAATTAAAATAATATTTAAAAAAATTATAATTAAAAAAAAATCTCAACTATATAAAATTAGAAAAAAAAAAAACATTTCAACTTATTCAAAAAAAAAAAAAAAAAAAAAATAAAATAAAATAAAATAAAAAATAATAAATAATTAAAAATAAATAAGAATAAAAAAAATACAACAAAATTAAAAAATTATTTATAAAAAAAAAATTAAATAAAGTAACAAAACTACTAAAAAAATTAGCTAAAAAATAAAAAAATAAAAAAAAAATCACGCTGCATTTATAATTAAAAAAAATTAAAATGTTTACATTAAAAAAAAAAAAATTTCAAAAATATTTCTGTATGTAATTGATATATAAGTACAGCTATAAATATTGTAAAAAAAAAATTATAATTTAATTTATTTTATGTATTTAGTTTATAATTTTTATATATATTTATGTATGATGCTATTTGTAAACAAAAAAAAACTGCAGTTTATAACATAAACGAAACATGTACACGCTGGCTTGAAGCAAATGATAATAAGGTGCAGTATTTCGATACTGTTTGCTTACATAAATTTATGAAGCAACATATTTTCTGCACTCTTCGTCGCACTTCATTTAGCTGCCACAATGAACAAAACTCAACAAAATAAGCAAGCAAAATAAAAATAGAAAGATGTGGAATATTATACCTTGTTATAATTTCACCATAGTCTATGATGTGCGTATTAAAAATTCGAAAACTCAACACACTCTCATGGTAAAAAAATAAAGTAATTTAAATCGTTATAATGTTGTCGTTATATAAATTCACCACGATGCACAGTGGTTTCATGTTGAAATACTTGTACTCGAGTTTAAAAAACGTGTGCATCGTTTTATGTCTACATAAGTTTGCTCACTTTTGTTACTTTTATTTTTTAATAAATCTAAAACATTTGTCCAAACAACCAGAAATACTGAATTTATTTAAATTAGACAAAAATGAAGCATAAAGTTATGGCGCTGCAGTAAAATTGTAACAAATAGCGTCATAAAACTACACTTAAGAGTTCCTCTTTATTATAAAAAAAAAAAACAAAAATAATAATAATACATTTTTTATATACTCTTAAAAAAAGGAAAAAAAAATCAAAATTAAATTTATAATTTTCGAATATGACTTTCGAATTTTCTCATTAAATATAAATTTAAAAAAAAAAAAATAAAATGACAATATAAAAACAATTTAAGCTACTGATTAAATTTATTATTAAAAATTATTTAATTAAATTAAATGTGAGAATACACAAAACCGCATTTTGATTAAGTCATATTGTAAATATGTAATATTAAAAAGCATACTTTTAGGCATTAAGCAAATTGTAAATATTTTATTATTATTATTATTAATATTATGTATTACTATATTAAATAAATGCATAAATAATTTAGACAAGCGTTAAGCAAAGCAGAAATTATAATAAAAAAAAAGCAATATTATAAAAAAAATATATATAGTATATTTTTATGTTGAAAATATTTTGTTGGTTTTTTTTATATTTATTTTATTTTCATATTTTTTTAAATAAATTTTTTTTATTTTACTACTTACTACATGTGCATAACAAAAAGAAATTTAAAAAAGCAGCAACATAAAATGAAGTTTTCAAACTCATAAATATTTATATGATTATTAAAATAATAGCAACAAAATAAAAAAAAAAGTAATATAAAATCAAAATTTCACATAAAGCAGCACAACAAAAGCAACAAAAAATGATCTAAAAATAAAATAAGAAAAAAATAAAAAATATGTTTGTAAATTTAGCAAAAAAAAAAAATACCAAGCAAACAAAAATCATAAATAAATATGTGTAAAAAAAAAACAAAACAAGGAATAGAAAACAAAAAAATACTACAAAAACAATGCACACAAAAGTATGCAATGAAAATTGAATGCAAAAATATAAACAAAACAAACAAATAAAAAAAAAAAATGTTATTTCTTATACGAAGACTGACGAAATTGAAGATGAAGTAATAAAAATTAATAAAAATATAATACAATTGCTTTTTTTTTTTTTTGTATAAACAAAAGTTTGAATAAATTTAAAAAGTGGGTAGTTTGTTAAGTTTGGTACAATTATCTATAAAACGAACAAAAGTTGTGCAGTTCAGTTGACATCTTTGAAAATAGAACTCTTCAGCAGTATCTATATTTAATGGAAAACAATTCATCATAAAGGTGTCTTTTTTTTTTTGCAATGCTTAAAATTAATATTTTTGTTAACTCAAATATTTTCTAATCACATTTATGCTTATTGGAATAACCTTCGAGTACAATGCATCACTTTGCTGCTAGAAATTACTTTAGTAAATTTTAGTTTTGACTACTTTCCTGCTACACTTTAGCTTCATCAACATTTACTGCCTTTGAGCATTAAAAATGTTTCTCTAGCAAATATTTTTCAATATTATTTGAAGGTTGAATCCAAGTTAATGTTTTCCATTCTTTGTACTTCAATTTATCTTTGGGCAGTTTGCCAATAAATTCAAATTTTTGGCTTCTCTGTGCTGAAACAAAGAAAAATAATTAACAAATAAAAATAGTTGAGGCAGTTGCACAAAGCTTAAAATATCTTTTGCAATAAATCAAGCATAAACAAGTAGGATATCTTTATATATAGAAGGCTACCGCACAAAAGCGACAAATATATCAACAAAAAGATACACAGGACTGAAAGGAGCTGAAAGAGGTTAGCAGCGTTAATACGCTTGTTCACAAGGAAAGAAAATTAATACGCTTTTTGTAGCTATAATTTTGCTGTCTGTATGTGTTAAAATGTTACAATACAAAAATAGAATTGAATGTATACTTGTGTAGAAACAAATATTTAATACTCTTTTATAACATACGTTCTTCAGATAATCTAAGTGAAGGCACAAAAATTAATTACCTTCAGAAATGGGCACGATTTATCGACAAATTAATATTATCGATTATAATTTTTTAATCGATTAATCGGTTTATTGATTAAAAGGTTTATCGATTAACCCGTTTATCGAGTAATAGGTTTATTAAGTAATAGGTTTATCGAGTAATCGCTGTATCGATTAATCGGTTTATCGATTAATAGCTTTATCCATTAACCGGTTTATCGTTGCCATCTTCAGACCCATTTGTTTACCAAAAGAAATGCGCTGATTCTTAGACTGATTGTGCACTGCGATGGATTGTGGAACGTATGGTCTCATCAATCTCATCAATCATTCATTAATATTCCATTCGAACCAGTTTTTTGAAGAATATCTAAAGCCTGAGTAAAAAAAAAAAAATAGTGAGTCCTCTTCTAAACTCAGTTCAGTTGGAAGTGCTTCATGTTATGAAGGGTATTTGTTTAATAATAACAAATAAGGAAGAAAATGTCTAAATAAAGAAAGACAAAATACAACAAAACAAAAAACTCCACAAATACACATACATATACAAGTATATTGTAGGTTCTTCTCAACAAGTACTTATGTAGCTACAAGAAGTACAAATACAAAGCAACAAAAAAAAAAAAATGACATAAATTAACTGAAACAAGTGCTTAACAAATAAACCCGAACCGAATGAGATATGTTTTTGTATATGACAATTTTATACGCTGCACATAAACTCCATAGGAAAGATACAAACGCCTACAAAACAAGAGCTATGAACATTTTTACTATTGTTTTCAGGTTTATTTTTTTGTTGTTTTCTATAGAAGGCGTTACGTTTGCTTTGTAGTGGTCACTGCTTAAGGTATGCGTTATATTCAAGCGAGTTGAAGACTTATGTTTCCATAGTAATTTTCTCCATAACTCAGCATAGCAAACAAACAAGAATACACACAATTCTCTTTGGACTTTATCTAAATGTTTTTGGAGTATGCCGCATTGCCTTAGGTTAAAACTTAAATCTAAATAAAAGTGTGTAAGTTGTATGTGTCTAGCGCATTTTATGATGATGCTGCTACTGCTGATGTTGCTATGCTTAATTTTAAGTGTAAAAATAACAATGAAAGTGTACCTATTTGGTGAAGTTGCGCTTAAATTGTTTTTTACATACATAATAATTAATTAACATAATTTTTTAAAGTGCATTGCAAGAATGGCTAAAACAGATTTACTATTTTTATACCCTGCCCCAAAGGGTAAAAGGGTATATTAAGTTTGTGCGAATGTATGTAACAGGCAGAAGGAGCCAAGATAGACCATATAAAGTATATATATTCTTGATCAGCATTGGAAGGGAGTCCGAACTAGCTATGTCTGTCTGTCCGTCCGTCCGTCTGTCCGTCCGTCTGTCCGTCTGTCTGTCCTGCTGTCTGCCGTATGAGAGAGATTATCTCGGAGACTATAAGAGATAGGGCCACCATATTTGAAACTTAGACTCTCCTGAGCCGTCAAGTGTTCACTTGCAAACGGTTTTTCTCTAGACCCATTTTAAGGGTACCCCCATACAAATGTACCCCCAAAATTTTAGGTTTTTGCATAAAAACGTCATTGTTTTTTATTCTATGAAGTTCAAACTTAGTGTAAATTATGTCTATGATAGTACCAATAAAATTTCCCAATATGGGTAGGACCAACAAAAATTTTAGGTATAGCCCCCTATACAAATATACCCCAAAAATTTTAGATTTTTGCATAAAAACGTCATTGTTTTTTATTGAAGGAAGTTCAAACTTAGTATAAATTATGTATATGATAGTCCCAATAAAATATTCCAATATGGGTAGGACCAATAAGTTTTAGGTATAGCCCCCATACAAATATACCCCAAAATTTTGGGTTTTTGCATAAAATGTCATTGTTTTTTTATTCTAGGAAGTTCAAATTTAGTACAAATTATATCTATGATAGTCCCAACAAAATATCCCAATAGGGGGTAGGACCAACAAAATTTTAGGTATAGCCCCCATACAAATTTACCCAATTTTTAATTTTTGTTTGAAAATTCAATACAATAAGGTATATACAAAGATAGGACTTAACTTAAGGTACACAAAGGTTGGGTACAGTATCTTGGCAGTCGAGCATACTGGACTTCAGCGTTCTTTCTTGTTTTTTTGTTTTGGGAAGTTGTACAAATCGTAAAACGTCAAATTAAATGAGTTCACATAAATCTGGCAACGCTATTCCAAAGAAACAATGAACATACTAGATCGAAACGGCGGCGTCAAGCTGGCAAGCAAATAAATTCAACTTTGATCTAATGTTATAAACTTGTATAACCCAGTTAACATAATCATTGCGGTTGCTTATTTATGTTGATGATCGTTAGCTTTGGGTCGCAACTAATGTTTTTATACCCTGTACCCAAAGGGTAAAAGGGTATATTATGTTTGTGCGAATGTATGTAACAGACAGAAGGAGGCAAGATGGACTCTATTAAGTTTATATATTCTTGATCAGCATTGAGGGGAGTCGAACTAGCTATGTCTGTCTGTCCGTCCGTCCGATTGTCATGCTGTCTGCCGTATGAAAACGATTATTTCGGAGACTATAAGAGGTAAAGCTTTCAAAATTGAAACTTAGACTCTCCTAGGCCGTCAAGTGTGCACTTACAAACGGTTTTTTCTCTAGACCCATTTTAAGGGTTACCCCCTATACAAAATGTACCCCAAAATTTTGGGGTTTTGCGTAAAAACGTCATAGTTCTTTATTCTAGGAAGTTCAAATTTAGTATAAATTATGTCTATGATAGTCCCAATAAAATATCCCAACATGGGTAGGACCAACAAAATTTTAGGTATAGCCCCCATACAAATTTACCCCAGAATATTGGGTTTTTACATAAAAATGTCATTGTTTTTTATTCTAGGAAGTTCAAATTTAGAATAAATTATGTCTATGATAGTCCAAATAAAATATCCCAACATGGGTAGGACCAACAAAATTTTAGGTATAGCCCCCATACAAATTTACTCACAAAATATTGGGTTTTTACATAAAAATGTCATTGTTTTTATAAAAAATTTAAATTTAGTATAAATTATGTCTATGATAGTCCCAATAAAAATATCCCAATATGGGTAGGGCTAACAAAAATTTGTATAGTTTCCTTTTTTATTTAACCTTTTTTTGTCTACTTAAAAAATTTTTTATTTTAACTAAAAATTTTAAATTTGGTACACCTAAAATTAAACAAAGTCCTAGCCCAAGAAAATTTTAGTCAAACCAATAAAAAATACAGATATATTATTTTGCTATATTCAGCGTTCTTCTTGTTTTTAATTTGAATTTGAAAGACAAAAAAACATTAATTTTTTCCCGAGTCAATGCAAAATGTTCGTACGGGTTTGAAAACTTCAAAAAAAAAAATAAATATTTTCGTAATCAAATATTAAGCAAGAAAGAACGCTGAAGTCGAGTATGCTCGACTACAAGATACCCTGTACCCAATCTATATGTACCTTAATTTGACTACCATACATCATTGAATTGGATTTTCATAGAAAACTTAAAAATCGGGTATATCTTTGATTGGGTTTATACCTAAAATTTTGTTGGGCCTACCCATATTGGTCTTTTTTCATTGAACTATCATAGACATAATTTATACTAAATTTTAATTTTCTAGAATACAAAACAATGACGTTTTTATGTAAAAACCCAATATTTTGGGGTAAATTTAGGGGCTATACCTGTATTGGGGGCAACCGGGCCTTTTGTTGGTCCCAACCATATTGGGATATTTTATTGGGACTATCATAGACATAATTTTTACTTAATTTGAACTTCCTAGAATAAAAACAATGACGTTTTTTATGCAAAAAAACCCAAAATTGGGTATGGGGGATTTGTATGGGGAGTACCCCTAGGGTCTAAAAGGGTAAAAACCGTTTGTGAGGAATACTTGACGGCCTAGGAGAGTTTAAGTTTCAATTTTGAAAGCTCTACCTCTTATAGTCTCCGAAATAATCGTTCTTCATACGGCAGACAAGCATGACAGACGGGGACAGAGGAGGAGGAGGAGGACAGACGGCTTGGACAGACAGACAAAGCACGGACAGACGGACGGACGGACGGACGGACAGACGGACGGACAGACAGACAAAGCAGTTCAAACTCCCCCTTCCCAATGCTGATCAAGAATAATACACTTTAGGGGCTATCTTGGCCCTCTTTTGGCCGTTTCCAATCTATTGAACAAAATAAACCCACTTTTCCCCCCTTTGGGGGTGGGTATAAAAATATTATTATGGACAGTACGATATGTTGGAAAGTAATCGATATCAATACGATATTTTTAAACTTCTTCCCTAGGCCTACTCTGTTAAAAATTTAAAAGAAAAATAATATATAACTTTTTTTTTTTGTCCGAGTCAATGCAACATGTCCGTGCGGGTTGGAAACTTTAAAAAAATATCGATATTTATCGTTAATCAAAATATTTCAAAGTTTCCGATTCCTTGGAATCGATATCATATCGATATTTTGATACTTCTCCCAGCAGAAAAACAGTAAACCATTATAGTATCGATACATAGGAACTTTAACTAATCGATATCATATCGATATTTGTTACATACTTTTCCCAGGTCTATCCATCTGCCTTCCTAAGTGAAATTTTATTAATTAGGCCAAAGTTACTTAATTCTGATTGTTTAAAAGTGCTTTTAAAAATATACGCAGACTTCTGGGTCCGCACTAGTTTCAATAAAATATATTATATATTTCGCATCTATAAAATATATTTAAGACTGTTCCTCTTTTAAACGATCAAAAATTTAAAAAAATCATTACTTTTAATGCAGCTTAGGAATATTTTCTTCAAAAATTTAAAAAACAATATTTTCTCTTTTATATTAAACTACAAAAATATTATTGCAATAAGTTGTTACTTAACAAGACTTAAAAAAAAAACAATAATAATAATAAAAACAAAAAACTATAAATAAATAATAGCAAAAATTTAGACAAATAATAAACTTTTTACGCCATGCGGAAGACAAAACTACTCAGCAAAAGTAAAACTACTCAAGCAGTAGCAGCAGAAGCAAGCAAAAGAAAAACTTACTTTTCTAAAGAATAAACTTTGTCTGTGGCACATAAGAGATGTAAGACGATATGTGCCGAGTTTCGAGTGCAGTTTGCTTATAAGAAATACAATGCATTACACACATACATATGCATTTATAAAATACTACATATACTAGTTGGCGATAAGCAGCTTCTCACATAAAAACAACAAACACCAAACACAACGAACAACGTTGCTGCTGCTTCAGAGAATAATGGCAACTGCATTTCCGCACTAAAAGCTGACAAAGTGCCGAATGCATTTGTCTAGAATTGTAGCGAATGTAGTAGCGTCATGAAACAGTAGTAAACTTCTAGCAAAAATATATCTGCACACATATTTATTTCGACTTGACTCCCGAGAGACTCATATAAGCGCTATTTATAAAGGCGCGCTTCGTTGCATATACACAAAAAAAAATGAAAAAAAGATGAAAGCGAAAAATATAATACAAAATATTTTATTTTCACTATATAAAAATTTATATATGCAAATTATTCAAACCACATCAAAAATAAAAAAAAATGAGAAAAATTGTATAATACAAATCAAGTATCAAAAAAAACTTGATTTGACACCTGAAAGTATGCAAAGTTTTTATGTATGTGTTTCACTTAAAAGGGGAATTGCGCGCATAAATTTCTCAACAAAAAATATTTGCACAGCAATTTAGTTACTTTACACTTCAATACAAACGTTTTATAATATTTCAACATAAACAACCTTTACACCTTTTGGCTTCATTGAACTTTGCAGTTTTCACAAAATTCACGCAAATATCAAATTGCCAAAAAAAAAAAAATAACCCCAAAAGTATGCAATACATGCCTTTGCTTTGAAAAGTTTTTTGCTGTTGGATTTTCAGTTATACAATAAATAACTCATTTTGTAACGAGTTAAACTGCAACAACAACAACAACCACAGCACAACTTTGAGTATTTGTTCATCTATTGTTCTCTGCTGCTCTTCTTTAATATAAAATCCGCCCTAAAAATATGCAAATATTTTTGTGCGCGCATATTTGATAGTCTTGTCGTTTGGTAAGCGTGGTAAAAAAAAAATACAGACGTGTTAGGGTTGCTTTTTGAGTTATTGAAAAATTTGTTTCCCGTCGAACAAACGAAAAAAAAAATGAATAAATTGAATAGATAACATTTGAATTTGACTGGCAACGAATCTTTTATACGCTTGTCATGCGCTGTAGTCAAGCAGATACGGCATCGCAAATGCTCTTTCCAGATTTCTAAATCGTAGGTTGCCTCAATTGGTTCCATGGCTAAGAAATGTTGTGGCCTGATTTTCTATTGATCAATTAATCGGCAATAGTCGATTACTTAATGAATAATCAATAAATTAATCGGAAAAAATCGATTAAATAATCGGAAATACTCGAAACATTGATCGAAAATAATCGATTATTTAATCACAAATAATCGATTAATTAAAAATGATCGAATATTTGATCGGCAAAATGATTAATTAGTAATAACAATAGTCGAATAATTAGTCGGAAATAATCAATAAATTAAACGGAAAAAAATTGATTATTAATCGGAAAAAGAAAATACATAATTCGAAAATAGTCGAGTAATCAATCAAATTATCAAGTCTAATTTTTAATCGGGTTTTTAATCGATTAATCGGCAATTTGTTTTGAATAATCAGTTATAATTGCTGGTTTTAAAAAATTGCACTGGGCTAGTCCCTAATTATTTTATATCGAGAAATTAATTTGTTGTAATAAATGAGGACTTTTTTTTACTTTTAGTTGCATAATTTTTGGCGAAAAATATGCTCTTTTTTAAATTTCGTTGTAGTGTAACCGCAAATTTATAATACTTGTATTTTATTTTTGCAATTTTTAATACAAAACCATATCAATGTAGAGAGTCTATTGAAGGGCATGTTTGGTATGACATGTTTTTTGATTGTTTAGCAATAAATTTTGCTATAAATCTGTACATAAAATATGACTTAAGCGCAATGGTTGCTATTTGAAAGGCGTGATTTGATTTTAGAAATAGGGGAATAATACCTTAACAATGTATTCAAATAAAAGCTTTACTTAAAAAAAACCAAAAAATTCAAGCAAACAAAAAAAAACTTAAAGCTTCTCGAATCGCAAAATGTCAAGCATTACTTTGCTAACTAAATCAAATCACTCATGCGGTCAGCTAGCATTTGAAGAGAAGAAGTCTAAGTAACTTTGAACACTATTTCTATCATTTATATCAATTTAAATAATGACCTTTCAATGTATTTGCCTTTTCACAGTTGTCAAGTTTGAGACGCTGATTTGATGCTTTAAGTAAGAAAATCCTTAATCAAATATACTTAAAAAACCTGTTACAGCTGAGCAACACCTTTTCAAGTAAACAAAACAAAAAAAAAAAAAAAAATATCAAACCATAAACAAGATACATTTGTGGCTAGATAAATAGTTAGATGGATAGATTGTCTATTTGGTTGGTAAGCAAAATGAATGGGAATGAATGGATGCTTTCGATTCTTCTTCTTCTTCTTTCTCTTGTAGCTATTGACAGTTGTAAGCCATAAAGCACAGAAAATTGGGTATTATATTAGTTAAGATGCTGTCAAGCGAATGAACAAACGTAAAAACGAAAAGATAGATAGCCAAAAGCCAGTATGTTGTAAAAGTACACAAAGAAAACTCAAGGAAAAAAAAGAAAAAACTAAAATAGACAAAGTAAAGGCGTTGAAACCTTAACAAGATAGTAAGCAGCAGCAGGCATGTGTGTTCAACCGTACCCATATCACAGGCAACAGCTTCCCACCCCAACAAAAAAGTGCTCAGATAGCATAGCATGTCAGGTAATACTGATAGCTCTGCAAGTGGTCTGCACTATTAAATTTTGCTATGACAGAAGGCAAGCAAGAAGCTTCTTATATTGCCTAACTTCAATCTTGTTGCATTTTTAAGAGTAAAAAAAAGTTTAAACAATTTTAGAGCAGCTTTGAAAGGAAGCAAAACTTCTAATTAAATTTATTAATTTTTTTTTAAATAATTTTGTTGCAAGTTTTACCAAAAATATTACAAAAATCATTCAAAATTAAAAAAAAACTTATTTGGTTTGAAACAAATTCAGAATAAAATTTTTATATTTTAAAGCTTCAAAA
This sequence comes from Leucophenga varia, assembly GCA_018903435.1. Lineage (NCBI taxonomy): Eukaryota > Metazoa > Arthropoda > Insecta > Diptera > Drosophilidae > Leucophenga > Leucophenga varia. Next base: position 437,903 of record JAEIFJ010000518.1, on the reverse strand, counting down.
CATTTCTGCAACACGTTGACCAATTAAAATAATGTAAATAAGCTTTTATGACATCGATAGTATGGCAAACGCTAAGTTCCAAATTTCATATTTTATTGTATTTAAATTTTGTTTTATAAATTTTTATTTTGTGTTTTTAAAGGTTCGAACAATTATTGATAAATTTATAGCGCTGTTTATACAAGCTTTTTTGTAAAAGAAATCAAGATTTCTGTTTTAGCATAAACGTAGTAACAGCTTTTCATGCATACATATGTAGTTTCTTGTTTTTTTTTTTTTTTTTTTGTCTATTTCGGCGTCGCTTGGCTTATCTTTTAAACGTTTCTGTTGGCCTTTCATTTGTCTGCACCATAATTCACCAAGTAAAACCAGAAGCAAAATCAGTGATAAGCATTTCATTGTGGTCAGAATAGAATAGTGTAACATTTCTTAGATGAGTTTAGTTACTTTAGTGCAAGGCAAAAATAGTTGCTTTAATAGAAGAAAAATGTATACTAAAAATATTGAAATGAATTTTTTGTGTTAATTTATTTAACTAAAAATTTTCCAAAATGAAAAGATAATCAGGAAAAGTTTCTTTAGATGTGCGTTACATTAAAGTTGCATTTTGAATTTGGTACAACTACATAGACGTACAAATAGACGGACGGACAGACGGACGAACAGAGAGACAGACTCAACTCGTCAAGCTGATCAAGAATATCTATGCTTGGTAGGGTCTTCGGTGTAACGTTAAAATGCGTTAAAATTAACCGCCAAACTGATAATGTGTCCCCATGAAGATATAAAAAGGTGTATCTAATGACGAAAAATTTCAATAAATTGTAAAAACACAACATATTTTTCGGCTTTTGTGCGGTCCATTAAATATTTACGCAATTTTAACTTTAGTTTCTAAAATGCTTATCGAATCACGCCAAGTCCCAAGAGAAGGTTAAGATTATTATTATAGATTACCATTTTTATACTCGCCACACATAGTGTGAAGGGTATTGTCAGTTTGTCGGAAAGTTTGTAACGCATTAAAGGAGGCATCCTTAAAGTATATATATTATTGATCAGCTTGACGAGACGAATTGATTTAGCCATGTCCGTCTGTCTGTCCGTCCATCTGTCCGTCCGTCTGTCTGTCCATTGCAATGCGTTTTTCTCGGAAAGTTTTAAAGATATTGACCTGAAACTTTAAACTTTAGCTTTTTTCTGTTTCCTAGGCAGGTTGTATGTCAGAACCAAGGTGCCACGCCCACTTTTAGATATAGCCCCCATACAAATTTACCATTTTTTTCGATTTTTTGTGTGAAAATAGTTATTATTTATGCAAATGTTCTGACTACAAATCGGGTAAAAACACTTTTAATACAATATCCATCCATCCAATTTCAAAAGAAAGGTGCCACGCCCATTTTTTGGTATACGGCCCCCATACAAACTTTCCGCCCATTTTTCAGATTTTTGTTATCAAAATGGTTCTTATTTATGGATATATTCACTCCATATCTGTGTAAAATAACACTTCCACTATCATGGTGCCTAAGCCAATTAGGTGTTCTTCCGATATGAAACTTACCGCCTATTTACAGATATTTTCGAGACACATGTTGGTATACATATCTGTATTTTTAGCTCAAAATTTTAAATTAATATTGTTTAAACTTGGGGGACCACTGAATATTACACATAAACTCTTTAAAGATTCGTGTGGTGGGTATTTAAGCTTCGGTTCTACCGAAGTTAAAGTTCTTGCTTGTTTAGAAATGCTTTAGTTGATAACGCAAATAAGGTAACTAGAGCCATGATGCAATTTTACAAAGAAGCTGCAGTATTACACAACTGTCTCTTTCTATTTTGTTTACATATTTTGGTGATTTTTTTTTAGTATGATAGTTAACTGTGGTAAGCGAGTATGTAAATCTTACTCGCTCTCTCTCCGAATCTATCGAATGGTCCGAGCTCTCGCATATCAAATGAGCTTCTATCGTTTCATTTATATATTTTGAGAAACGAATATCATTCTTTCATTTCAATGCCAAACTATAAAAATATCTCTGCGCCTGAAACTAATTCAATCAACTGCAGCGATTCTAATTCATGCAAAATTCAAAACAAACAATGCCATTGACTTCATTCAACAAGAAAAATCTTTTATAAATAATTGCAAACCATTTGCCAGTCAAAGCAGCAAATAATAAAAGACAATAAACAACAACAACAACAACAATAACAATAATTACTCTCTATATGCATTGTGTTTTTGTGTGTATTTTTGTTTGTTTGTATTTCATATTAAATTGCCAACCCTTACCATTTTATTTCATATCCTTCCGGCTATACTACTCACTTCGTTACTTACGACCATTCGACGCGTTTTTAAACTCAACCTTCGTGTTGTGGGCTTTACAAAAGACCCCATACCAAATGCGCGCTCATTATTTCAAGTGCTTGATGGGCTTCTGGCACAAATAAATCTCTTTTACTTGTAAAACAAAGCTGCCAATTCATTTCACTCCCTCTCTACACTTCATGCGCAGCGGTGTTCGTATTTACCACCTGCCAGTGTCTGCCAGAAAATGAAGAGCTTTATACTTTTTCTAACTTATCAAATAATGCCAAGAGTAATTAATATTTTGACATATTTTTAGACTTTTAACTTTGCCAAACCTGTCAGTTGTAACAGTTAAATTTTTGAATATTTATTAAGCTTTATCTAAATTAAGTAGATACTTTCTTTTTGGAGAGGTTTGAGCTATGAAAAGCAATTAAAATTAATTGAAATTGCCTCAAACTATGTAGTTGAGTTTTTTTTTTTTTTTTTTATAATATAAATTGCGTTCCATTTAATTAGCTAAACGATTGTCAATCGCAGATTAATGCTTATGATAAGTATCTGTGAGCACACAGATAACGCAATAAAATTGCTTTAGTAGCAAAGCAAAGTATGAAAATAAGATACAAAATGAGATACATTTATGCACATACATAAATTTCATGTTCGCAAATAGCCCTAACCAAAATGACTAACATGATTTCAAGTTTATTACCGAAACAACAAAATAACATTTTAATGTCATCGTCAAATGGGCTACAGGAATACATTTCGTCGTAGCTTCCGAAAGTCATATAAAATTTTGCGTTGAAATTATTATAACGACTTGAAGCTATATTTTCGCTTTTAATTGCATAGACTGCCCATTTTCGTGAAGTACGCGCGGAGATATAGAAATTTTGTTTGTGATTGTCAGTTTTATTAATGGACAGCGTCCGTTGCTACTGCATGCAGCAAATACATAGAACAAGTGAAACATTTCCAAATTGATGTTCAAAATTTTATGTGCATATTAAAGTTAAGTGTTGTTGTGTTGCATAAAAAAAAAAAAAAAATTAATGACAAGAAATTTGTTAAAATGTATGAAATGGCGCTGTCGTATTGATAAAACATAAGTGGAAATACATTTTTAACGTTGAGTGTGCTAATTTTCGAATAAAATTTTGTTGTTGATAAATAAAAAAAAAACATCTCCCATCCGACTCTTTGTCTTTTGAATTTCGCACTATGTACAAAGCGCTACAGAGCTCGTATCGGGCAATACTATACATCATTGAAAGGTCCATAACCTACAAAACGACGCTATGCATGATTAGTTTGGATACTGCCTTCAAAAGTTATAGACGTGTTAACATGGAGTTCACTAACGCCAAAATTCGCGCTATTTTGAAGCTTTTCCTTCGCTAAAGGCAAATCCGCTAGATATGTAACGTTTTCCGTGAGATTAATAGTGTTTTGGGGGATGGTACTCTATCGTTTCGAACAGCGGAGATATGGTTTCGACGATTCAGAGCCGGTAAAAACGACACCATGGATAAGCCAGCCGGCGGAAGACCTTTGACGACAAATACCGATCAAATCATGGAAAGCATCGAGTTAGACCAGCATGTGATATCTCGTGACAACGCCCAGAAGATGGGAGTTAGTCACCAAACCATCTGCAGAAGGCTGGATACAAAAAAAAAAAAAAAAAAACCTTTGAACCGAATCAACGCCTGCGATATGCTGCTGAAACGGAACGAACTCGACCAATTTTTAAAGCGGATGGTGTCTGGCGACGAAAAATGGATCACATACGACATTATCAAGCGAAAATGGTCGTGGTCGAAGGCCGGTGAATCGTCGCAAACAGTGGCTAACCCGGGACTGACGGCCTGGAAGGTTTTTGCAGTGTGTTTGGTGGGATTGGAAGGGAATCATCCACTATAAGCTGCTCCCATATGGCCGGAATCTTAATTCTACCATCTACTGCGAAGAACTGGACCGCTTGAAGCAGGCGTTCGACCAGAAGCGTTCAGAATTGGCCGACAGGAAGGGTGTAGTGTTCCACCAGCACAGCGCCAAGCCACACACATCATTGGTGACTCGTCAGAAGCTACGGAAGCTCCGATGGGAGGTTTAATCGCATTCACCATATAGCCCGGATATAGCGCCAAGTGATTACCATCTGTTCCTGTCCATGGCGAACGCCCTTAGTGGTGTAAAGTTGGCCTCAAAAGATACTTGTGAAAAGTGGTTGTCCGAGTTCTTCGCAAATAAGTTGCCGTCTAAATGAAAACAGATTATCAAACAAAACGGCGCATATTTGAACTAAATCCGAATAATGTAACATTTTTTATAAAGAATTGAATAAAGAGCAAAAGTCGGAAGGGAGATATTTGACAAGCTTATATGTAAAAGGAGCAAAGCGTTAGTAGGAATCCTGGCTTTTTCCTCTTAGATCCTCTAGCAACACAATGGGCCGGTGTGGCCTTCAAAATAAGTTAAAAGCAAAATTTCAATATAGTAACTTTCAAAATGCCTTCAAAAAATGATGTATGAATAAATCGATACTAGGCGCTGCTTTCAAATAATATTGAGCTATCGATATTTTAAAGTTATCGATATGTTATCGATACATTTATATATCTCACATCCCTATTTCAAATGCGTTTGCTTCATATTTTGGCATTTTTAGTGCTTTTTCTTGCAATAAAACTGAGTCGTGTTCTAGTTAACTTATAAAAGCTAAGCAAAGTAATAAACTTTATACACACCATTTATCTATTTTAAAAATTCGCTACACAATGCTTCAAACTAATAGATCCACTGTGGCTAGTTAATGCAATTACACAAAAGAGACACAAAACGCACTTAAATTGTGTCCAGGCTTTCCAAAAGTATCTTATGCAATACAATGTTGAATTTCCACTACTCCAAAAAACTAAAACTCATACACAAACACAATGACTAAGTGTACATTTATTTTGCTATTATTACTTTCAATAAACTTTTCCCTTTTTTCTTTCGTATTTTTTTTTTTTTGCAACATCAATTTTTCATTTGGCGACTAAAGCATTTGATTACTTTGAAGTAAATGTTACGAACAATAAGAATAGCCATAAGAGCATTATAGAAAGATAGCATGGAATGGCATGGAATAACGCAAAACAATTTCAGATTAGTTGCGGAACATGTAGCAATTTTTCACGCCTTCAACACAAGCCAACGCCTTGAAGTATGCTATCTATTTTTTATGATAACTGACATACATGTATGTGAGTAGCATGTGTACACATCTAAGCGTTTGGTTAGTTTCTTTCTTTTAGTTGATATTGTTATTGTTGTTATTGTTGTTGTTGTTGATGATGATGCGTTGCTGATGGCTATAGTAATGGCGCTCATAATGATGATCATAACAATGTGCTCTCTGGCTGCGTATTAATTTTGCTGCAGTGTTGGCTTTTAAGTTGATGAGCATTGAACACTGTAAACGCAATTTGATTTATGTTTTGAAATTGCGTTGATTTATTGCGTTGCATGTGGCTCTTCTAAAAAAATATACTCAAAGTGTACTTTAAATGCTTCAAGTGACTTTAAATGAGTCCAAAAAAAATATAAAAAAAAAAAAAATGTAATAGCTAAAATTAATTTAATGCATACTTCAAAAAAATATACTCGCTACTTGAAAAAATTGTATATATGACTCAAAGGACCTGAACTCGTTAGCACGCATACAGTATGATTCATTTACATGTGTACATAACGCGTCCTGTTTTCCTATCCACACACACACACACATACACACACACGTCATTATCATAATTTGAATTTGAATGTGCGAATTTTCACTCATTTTTCATAGCGTTTTTTTCAAGTGTTTGCACGTGTATGCATTCCCATTTAGACAAAAATCACACAACATATCGCATATAACGCATTCATAACGCAGTGTTTCCATTCGTTACGATTATGCATTATGAAGTGCGTATGCTGCATATAACACTGCTGCTGCTGTACCCTTAACATACCAACTTCCACTACAACACAGCCATGTTTCATATTTTAATATCTTAAGCTTTCATATTGTTCGGAAATTTTGTTCTTTGTTATTCAAAAATATTGACAACTCATGCGTTTTGGGATTTCGGGAGGGGACTCTCTCTCTCTCTGTCTCTGTCTGCTTAAAATGCAGCACTGAATTGTTTGAATTGTCGCTATTTTTTATTCATTGCTCGATCTATTCGGCTTTATTCCCAAAGACCACCTAAAAATAATCCAATTTTTTGCTTTGACAATTGATAAAACTATTTAAAAATATCGAAATTGTTTCTATTAGTTTTATAGAGTTTTGAAAATGCTCATCAACCGTTTTTTGTATATGTTTCTGACACACTTCGTCACATGTGGCTTTTAAAAAATTTCAATTTTGGCTCAAGTGAAAAGCTTTTTCATACATTTTCATGTAGCAAAATTGCGTCTAAGTGGCACTACTGCATTTCAAAAAATGCTTAGAAAGTAGTCAGTTAGAAAAAAAAAAAAACACATGTTGGCATATTAGAACAATCAGCAATGCGGAGAATTGCGCTTGAATATATTACGTACGCACACACACACACACACACACTTCAATATAGCTTTTTATACCCACCACACATAGTGTGAAGTAGTTTTACTCGTCATTTGATGCCACAAACAAAATTTAAAATTTTTTTAAAAGCTACTAAATTAAGAGAACGTGTTATATTCTGTTTTAAAAACTTTGCTTCACATATTAATACAATTTTTTTCCATAAATAAATTAAACCACAAAAAAATTCACTATCTAAATTGGCTAATAAAAATGTTTAATAATTTGATTACAACGCACTAAATATTTTCTAATTCTATTTCACTCACTTTTTTCTATTTTATATGCGAAAATATAGTTTACTCCTGTAGACATACTACACTTTTTTTTTGTTTGTTGACGACTGACTTTGTTTATTCAACCATTTTCTTTTGCATTTATTTTGCAAAAAAAAAAAAAAAAATAAAGAAACCCTTTTTTGAATTTTTTTTTCACTTTTTTTAAACTTTCACCTGTAAACTCTCCCCAAACAGCGCCCCCGTTTGCCATTGTATAAACTAAAGTCGAAAGAGTTGCCAGCTAGTTGGATAACTAAAAATCAGTGCGTCAGAGGCTTGCTTTATTGACAGTTGAATTGGATGGTTGGCAACGCTTTTAACTCAGTTTCAAACTATGTATTTTCACTACTTTTGCAGTTGCATTTTATTCATTTTTTTTATTTATTTATTTTTTCCTTTTTTCCTTTTTTACCACAAAACTTTACACTTTGACATGCAGCGGTGTGTATGAACGTTTGTCGTTTGCATGAAGTCAGTTTTAGAAAGCAGTGGATTCATGTACTATGTGGAAAAGGATGTATTGTGTATGAGTGCGCTTTGTTGTGCATTTGGTTTGTATTTGGTTTTAGCACTGTTAAGCGTAAAAAAAAAAAACTGAAAAAAAAAAAAAATGCAAAAATACACTACTGCGCTTTTGCGCCTCACTGTATGCTACAAAAAAAAAAAAAAGAAAGTAAACTTTCAATAGGAAAAACTTGGCAATAGTAACGCTTTTTTTGCACTTAACTGTATTGAAGTGTTACAAAGAGTGGGTGAGCGTATGTGTTTGTGTGTGAGTATTAAAGGATTGAGCTATAAAGGTAAATTGCCTAAGAAAGAGATAGACAGCAAAAAGTGTGTGTGTGAGGCAATGAAAAAAAGTATATTTATCAGTTGCTAGTTGAGCGTGTAATAGTTGCGTTTAACGCAGCTAATAGTCAAAGTGTTTGGGCAATCTATCGTAGTTGATACTTGAATTTGAGTGGATAAATTTAAAAAAAAATTGCTCTTTACATTTAATTGCAAATTGATTGATATTTTTTTGTGACAAAATAAATTTTTGAAAAGAGTTTAATTAAAAATTACATTTTTAACATATTTTTATATAATACGAGCGGATACCCAACGGTTGCTCTTTTGGCTCTTTTGCGTTTTTCGGTGGCATTTTTGTACTTTTTTTATTTTTTATTGCAGCGTCACCAAAATATGTTGCGGTTAGTATGAAAAAAACATACAAAAGAGTACTAAAAAATTTCTGTTTTTTTTCTAATACCAGCGAGACTATAATGTGTTGCAGCTTGTTTAAAAACATACAAAAAGAAGACTTTTTTTGTATGGAAAAAGTTGAAAATCGACTTTATAAATGAACCGAATTAGCCTAATGCTTTGTTTTAGTGGTCTATAATTCTACTCGCATGGTTCCTTTTCAAATGAAATTAGTTTGGGGCTCATTGCTTGGATGGTTTCAAAGTCCATAGCGGACATAGTAGCATATTTTGAACCAAATGTGTCTAATGCTTTGTTTAAGTGGTTTATAACTCTACTTGCATTGTTGCTTTTCAAATGAAATTAGTTTGGGACTAATTGCTTGGATGGTTTCGAAGTCCATAGCGGACATAGTAGCATATTTTGAACCAAAGGTGTCTAATGCTTTGTTTAAGTGGTTTATAACTCTACATGCATTGTTACTTTTCAAATGAAATTAGTTTGGGACTCATTGCTTGGATGGTTTCAAAGTTCATAGCGGACATAGTAGCATATTTTGAACCAAATGTGTCTAATTCTTTGTTTAAGTGGTTTATAACTCTACTTGCATTGTTGCTTTTCAAATGAAAACAGTTTGGGACTCATTGCTTGGATGGTTTCAAAGTCTATAGCGGACATAGAAACACTTTTCACTATTTTTTATATATAGATTTGAAATTTTAAAAATTTAAAATTTTAAAAATGGATATTAATATTAATGTTACTCTGTTCCCTTAAATTTGAAAATTTGTTCTATGTTTTGTGTTAAATAAAAGTTAAATAAAAGATTTATATTCCACTTCGTAATATGACTTAAAATTGGTAAATGTAGTGATGTATTTTTATATGTATTCAAAAAGAGACACAATTGGTTTAAAAACTGTGGTACCATATTTCCCAAAACTAGCTTTGATTTGCATATATCTTTTGTATTAAAAAAAAAAATCAAATGCAAATGTGCGCATCAAGAAAAATTTTCCAAAAAAAAAAATTTATGCAGTAACGCCTTACGACAAGAAAAAAATAGAAAAATAAAAAGGATAACTATACAAATACAAAACAAATCGCAGCATATGTGCACATAAATTCTTCTTAGCAACAACACAGTTACATATGTACAAAAAAAAAAAAAAAAACAAAAAAAAAAGGAAGAACATTTTATTGTAATTGAAAATATTTAAATTCAATAGCAAAAAAAAAATATTGCATACTTACAGGCGCTCAAATATTTTCTTGCTTATTTTTTGGCTATTGCTTTGTATATTGTCATTTCAAGTAAGCAGTTTTTTTTTTTTGACATTGCTAAAGCACCTTAAATTTATTATGCAGCTAAGTGAATATTGATTTGGATTGTGCGAATTTTTATAGGCACTTCTCCATATATGAAAATTGTTTTCATGCACGATTTTAGGCGTTGTAGAACAATAATATTGTGGCAATATCAAATCGGAGAGATATATTATTAAACCAACTACAAAAACGTCTTAAAAAATTTCCAGATTTAAATTTTTAATTTAAATAAAAATGCATATAATAAAGTAAAAAAAAACTCTCTTTGCCTAAAAATCTTAAATAAAAACCATTATGAATGAGTCATTCCACATGAAATCGATGTCCTCGTGCCTAGAACTATTTTTAAGGAAAACAAATTTTTAAAAAGGTCAAAAAAAATATCTTAAAATGATCGTACGCCACCTTATTTCATTTTTGGAGAGTTAAAAAAATTAGCTCAACTCGTTTGAAAGTGCTTTTTCGTGTATTTTCGGAGATGCTACTTACGACTCTGAGCTTTAGCTGTGCGATGTATGACAAACATAAAAAGTATTGCATACTCTTAGGCGCTCACATATTTTCTTGTTTATTAAAATCGTGGATCCAATATTTGATTTAGCATTAACAGCAACAGTAACAAATTTAAAATCAGCTTTTTTAAAAACTGCCCAATTTTTAAAGAATTCAGCCATCATATTGAATGCACCTAAACATGCCACATGGACTTTTAACACGTGCTCGTTTTTCGGAGCACTTTGGTGAACAATTTCACGTAGAATGCCTTATCTATAATAATATTCCTAAATATATGTATATATATTTTTTTTCATCTTTTCTATCACAACTCAAAAAATGTCTGTTTGTTATAGCTCATCTCGTTGTTACGTAAATCACTCGAGCTTGGCGTGTTAATCAAATTAAGTGCATGTTAATGGCGTATCAGCGATATCGAATACAAAACACGGATCAGCAGTTACTTAACATGCTTCCGACTCCAAAAACATTTGCTTTTTTGTGCACCAAAAATGATGAATAATAAATTGCTAATCATAAATATTGCAAAATCAAGCAAAAAAAAAAAATAATACAGGATTGGAGTAGCAGCAGCAACGACGACGACAGAAGAACAATATAAATTATGTAAACAGAATGTTAAATTGAAAGGAAACAAATATAAAATTTACACAATAGCGTATCAAAGAGAATATAGCCGCAAGGAAGCTGCATTGAGAGTGCTGAAGTGGAAGCATGTACTTTTTTTTTTTTTGGCAATACGGAAAACCTTTAAAGTGAGCAAAATTTAATTTGTATCATTTTGTGGTTTCAAACGAATGAATGTGTGGGAGAGATATTTTTATAAAATTTTTTTTTTTTCTACTTTGAGTTTACCGTAGCAAACCTTTTAAATCAAGTCAAATATATATTTCCAATTTAATTTTAAAATATTTCCAAACACAAAGTCTACGCTCAGTGCAAAACAAAAAAAAAAAAAATATTTAAAAATAAATACGTTTTTTTTTTTTCTTTGCTTCCAATTTTAATATACAACAAAAATGATGTACATACCGATTGGCGGTAATACCGTCTTAATTGTATTACGCGATTTAAAACATCCAGCTTCATTGGCTGAAATAGCACGAAAAGTTGCTAAACGTTATCAAAACTTAGATCAACAAGTGATCTTGAGCAGCATTGAGTTTCTGCTACAAGTTGGATTGAGTCATGGTGTAATTGAAGTTATTGGTGAGCGTTACGCTATTGCAGATCATGTGACTAATTTGTTAGTTTATGATGTGGCAGCACCACCGCCACAAATGGTTTCAGCAATGCTCGAACGTGGCATGCAAGCAGAGGCATTGGCACCAACGGTTTGGCCATTTAATGCCAATATTCCATTTCATAACGACAACGCAGCTAGGCGTCATTATGAACGCAATAATCTTTGGAGAGGTAATTTCGATGCAAGTGATGCAATAGTGCCACATCTAACTGAGAACAACAACAACAATAGATCAAGGCAAAATAGTACAAACGCTTTGGGAAACATTCAAGTTAGCAGCAGCCAGAACCAGGCTAATAATCAAACAGAACGCGTTCGTATGCGTAGACTTGCGCAACGTGTGGCTTCACGCGGCCTATAATTATGTATTTTAGTGCTGTTGTTGTCATTTTAGAAGCATTTACTCGTTGTTTTCTTTTTTTTTTCTTCGATAATTGAGACTTCAAAATTTAAAATAGAAATGGGAATGAAGCTTTTAATGCATTTGGATATTATATGGTGTATGTGATATTTATTTTATTATATTAAAAATTATTTTTATTGTATTACTAAAGAATGCCAGGTGTATGAATTTGCTCTTTCGACATTTAAATTTTAGGTATTTTTAGTGTTTAGCTAAAAAAACTTAAAAAATGCTGCAAGAAATTTAAATTTTTTTTTTTGTATACACTTAGCTCACAAATGCTCAAAAACCACAATAATCCGCATTGCAAATAAATCTATTCAAGCAAAACATGTCAAGCACAAGTCCTTAACACTTTTAAAGGAACAATTGAAATCCGTAGCAAAACACACACATATAAAGAAAGCTTAAAAACTTTGTGCTTGCCGTAAATGGCAAACACAGAAATCTGTGTAATATAAAAAAAAAAAATAAAGGAATAGGAAAAAAATGGTAATAGTTATGTACAAAAACTTTTAGTCTGACTAAACTGTTCAATTAATATGCTTTAAAATTGTTTTTAAACGTAACGTTACATTAAAAGTGTAACTGTGCCACATGTGGGCACCCCTCTAGTTTTGTGCACCACTTTTGTTTTGGAACACCCTACATATTATCGAACAACAGGCTTTTAAAATAAAAAAAACTTGTTTTTCTTTTTATTTGGATTAGTTTTTCTACCTGTATTTCTATTTTTTTGACGAGGGTGCCCACAACCGAATACTTAGATAATATGTTTATGAACGAAAGGTAACAGCAAAAAAATTAAAAAGATGCCCACAATAGGCAAACTTTCTCTACAAAAAGTCGAAAATTATGAGCTGCCCACAATAGGGACAGCTTATAACCTTTTGGGCACCTCTAAAATATTTATTTATTTATTTATTTTATTTATTTATTTTTATAATTAATTTTTTTAAGGGTGCCCACAACCGGGTACATAGATTTGATTGAAATTTTTGAGCTAAAAAACTATAGGGTGCCCACAACAGGCACACTTTCTCTAGAAAAAAAAAAGCAGCATACTATTGTCGACTTTCAGGCAAAATTTATTTTTAGCGAAAATGTTTTAATTTTTTTAAAAGTTACAAACTTTCTGCGAAAAACACATAAGCTCACTACAAACTATTTAGATAGTGTACAAATAATACAATTCTACTAGCACGCAAGCAATTTATGTGTCTACAATACAACGCGTGTCCTTAACAGTTCCTTCTTTTTCTACTTCTACAATTTTTGCAAAAAAAAAAATTAAATTTTCTTTTTAGCTAAACCGAATCAAATCGAATTGAAGTTTTTACGATATTACATGTTGCTATTGTCTGCGTATGTGTGTGTGTGTGTTGTTGCTTTTGACTCTAAAGTGCGCAACACTATAAGCTATGGTCATTGCCTAGGCTTTGCCAATGTTTATTAGACCGTCATTTATACATATCATTGGCCCTAAGCGGTATTACAATGCAATACTCCAACTTCAATTTAATGGCAGCTAGGCCTCAACGTTGTTGTTGTTGTTTTTGTTGTCATAATCAACGCCAAATCACCCACATCAACGCGCTGTCGTAAAGTTGATTGTAATGTTTTGCTCCATTTTCTGTTCTGTTCTGCTCATCTACAATAACTTTCTTCCTTGTAAAATATCCTTGTTATATATTTTGCTATTTTTATGCGTTGACTTATTTATGCCTACGTTACCGCCCCTGAAGTGTCTTATGTGTATACATTTTAGTTTGCTGGCAAAAAAAAAAAAAAATACGCATACGCCATGTTGTGCATTGTTACACATTGTTATCCTTTTTCCCTGCTTTGTATATTTTTTTTATTATTTGTGCGTTTTATTTACATTTATAACATTTTCTTCGATTCATAATAAATATTGCCTATACTTTCTTTTGCTCTGTCTGTCGCATTTCTATGCATAAATTCTTATAAAATGTACAGCAAATGCGCAAAGTCATCAATCTTTTATTTATGCTGTACTGTCTTTCAGATACATAGATACATCTTCTATCTAAGAATCCATTGCTCTAGCTGCTGCTACTTAGCTTCATCAATACTTTTATATAGTTATAAATATTATATGCCTATGTTTATTTATTTACTAAACGCTGTCCAGCTACACATACTCGTACATATTATGAGTCACTGTATTCGTTTGTTATTCTAAAATATTGTATCTTTTTTTCATTGTGCTTATGAATATTTAATATATTTTGGATTTATGTGCCTTTTTCAATAATTTATTTTGTTGTGATATTGTTTATCGAAAAGATAAAAGCCTACTGTTGTACTCTAAGTTAGCTGCATGTGCTGTCATTAACATTTTTATGCTTTAAATAATTCTGGCATATTTATAAACTTTATGCAACATTCAAAATAGTTTTACAGCATTTGTTCAAGTATTTTCAAATAGGTCTGCCAATTCTTGAATCTGTCTTCTTAAATTTTTATTACATTTAACATTTGACATTTTATCTCTTGACCTATATCTTGCGGCTATGGTTTTGGGTTAACTGAAATCTATCTCAGCTGCATTAATATGAATTATTAATTTCAATCTAATTGTGTATCTTAACATAATAAAATAACTATAAATGCTGCTTTAAGCGTACACAATACAATTGTAATTAGCGTATCTGATACATTTGTATCAAGTTGAATACATTTTTTTTGGTTTATTTGGCAGCTGCATATATTCACATTGAGTATATTTGTAGAAAATTACGTTTGATTTCATATTTTGTGTTTAGCAAAATTTAGTTGCACTTGAGTAGCCAAAGTGTAAGCTAAGTAGTGAAAAAAGTTTCAAAAAAATTGTGTTTTCTTGAAAATTATTTAGTGAAAATATATTTAAAGTTGTTTTATTTAATTTAAAAAAATTAATTTCCATAATTTTTCTATGCATAAATTGCATATTACAAATTAAAGCTGACTTAGCAGTTAAATACAAACAAGCAATTCAGTTGACCTTAGACTTAAGCTGCTGTAACATTGCATTTGTTCTGGCTTCTTTTCTGCTTACAACTTTGCTTCAAATCATTTGTTTAAACGCTTAAAAAAAAATTTGTTGCATACTTTTATGCTCTTTTGTATTTTATGCCGCAAAAACCAAAAATAATAATAGAAAAGCTCATTCAAGTGCAAAATTTTCAAGCAGCATAAACAAGCTGCACAGCTGCGCGACACGATTGAATGAATGAACAAACTAAACATAAAGAAAAGAATGAATGAACGAACATAAGAATAAAGTAGTAAATAAAGAAACAAACAAGAAGATTGAAAGCGCAACTAAGCAACAAACGCATGAATGCAGCGTACAAAAAAAAAAAAAAAAAAAAACAAGATGGCGTCACTTCCGCACATTTGCCAAAGATGAAAGCCAAGCAAGCAACAAACTAAACAGCGCGTCTATGCGAGGCACTTTTAAATCGAAATAGCATAGCTGCTTTTGTTTTTGTTTTTACTTGGCTTCTTGGGTTTTTGTTTGTTTCTTATTTCATGAATATTCATGTTAATGTCGCTGCTGCCACCATCAGCATCTACGTTGGCACCGCAGCTGCCATTTCCCGTAAAATGCTGCCAGACATAAAACCAACAAACAAACAAAGCAAAAAACAATGAAATAGTGGCAAATGCAACGCGGAAATAAATCAACGAGCAAATTGGAAATTTGTTATGCGTCTGCTGCTGCTGCTTGTTTTATTTTTTTGTTGTTGTTGCTATTTTAGTTGTACTACACGGAAAAATCGTAATGGAAAATTATATTAGCTAAAAAGTCGCTATAGATACACGACAAAACTGCAACTAGTAAAATGTTTATTAAAACAATTTTATTTTAAAAAAAAGCATAAAAAAAATGACAAAAAAAAAATTATAATAAAATTAAAAACATAAATTAAGAGGCTCATTTTAAACGGATTGCCTTCAAGTCAAAAAAAAAAAAAATAAAACAGAAATGAGTTGGCTTAAAGGACAACAACAACATTTAATTACATACGCACTTCTTATGTTTGCAATCAACAGCAAAACGCTGACAAGGACGTGCGCACACGCATTATACAAAAGCAGCATCAGACTGCATTCATAATGCTTACTGGCATACTTACAAAAATTACGCATATAAGTGCAAGCGAGCGTATAAACGAATGAAAGAACAAATGTACAAGCGACAGGATTAAGGCATAAATACAAACACATACATACAATTTTATGAATATTTACTGGCACAAAGCAGCAGCAGCATTAATGTGAATGGCAACAGCAGTGTAGACTCATTATAAAATGGTAAAACAGTTTCATCCATCCACACAACGAAACGACCAAAACTTAAAAACGCATCAATTGCGTTCGATTGCACTTAGCCCTCAAGCCTTGAGTGTCCAAAAAAAAAAAAACACACATCAAAGGACAACATCATGTGCGCGTGTGTGTGCTACACTTTCCAGCTGTCCTTTCCGGTCGTTTGTATTTCGGCGTTCTTAAACTGGATTAAAATTTCATTTAAATTTGCATTTAAATGAGTGCGTGTGTGTGTGTATGTGTGTGTGTATTGTGTGCACACAACACAAAGTGAAAACGCAATGAACGCAAAGTTCGTCCTTACTGTAATGTTTCACTGTGCAGACAAAGGCATGCACATATACACTTCTTTCCTTTTTTTTTTTTTTTAACTTTTGTTTCATTTTGGAAAATAATTTTAACTATTTTATGTCTGCTTTTGCAGCTGACCATCAAGCCAGACAGCCAGCCAGTCAGCCTTTATTATACTTCACGGTAAAAACTTTATTAACTCTCTCACTGCAAGTATGTATCTGTAACTTTTTGTCTGTCAGTATTGCAGCATTTTAAACAGTGCCTGCTTTTTTTGTGCCTCTTATTTAAAAATGTATCCTTTACAATTAAATTGTCGATTTCTTTTTTTTTTTTTTTAATGTTTTATTGGCTCGTGTTAATTAAATTTTAATGCTTGATGCATTGACGTCTTATTAATGCGCAAAAAACTGTGGTAATTCAGAATAAATTTTTGCAACTTCACAGATACAATTTAACTTGGCATACACCAGAAGTAGCTGCTTTCGAGCCAAATTTGCAAGCAGCTACAAATCAAAGCAAAATCAAATCAGCGCCTTTCCAAAAATTAAGCGCAAACAGAACTCTAAGAACTAAAGCAGCTGCAGATGCAGCAGCAGCAGCATTAGCAGCGAACAAACATAACAAACGAACGAACAAATACAACTCAGAGGCCAAAGGCAAATCAAGTTGTTGCTGAGCATGTTTTACAAACAGCAGAGGCTGCCGGAGCAGCAGGACAAGGAAACAATGCAATCAAGGGAAGTATCGAACGAAGAAAATTTCGAGAATATCGATGAATTTGAATTCGATGCTGATGCTGATGCCATAAGCTCAAGTGGACTTGGCAGTGGTGTTACTAGCAGCAACATCAGTGCCAGTACCATTAGCAGAGAAAGTGCTGACGTTGGCACATACGATTCGTTAACGGCAACGACTATATCGCTTTATCAACAACAACAACAACGACAACAAGAAGAATTCAATGCTGCTGCTGCTGCTGCAAATACTAAGCCAACTATGATGAACACTCATTATGCAAATGTTGCACAAAAAGGAGGTTTCACATACGAGTACGGCCAGCAGCAGCTGTCTAAACATTCGAAACTACTTTTTCCTGGTGCAGCAAGAAGACAAGCGACTGTTTATAAGCAACATAATCGCATTGTTGCTGCAAAAACAACAACAACAGCAACAACAACAACATTGCATGTTGGCAATACACGTGACCAAAATAAGGACCAACAAAAGCTGCCAACTAACAATGATAAACGTCCACGCAGCATTCGTTGGTTACGTCGACCGCCATTATGGCAGCCAACACCACAGCAACAACAACAACAACAATTGCAGCTACAACAACAATTAGAAAACAACGAAGATGATAATGATGATGATGATCTGAATTATTATGAAAGTAAAGCTTGCAAAATTTTTTCTTATAGAATTTTTACAAAATTCATCCATTCATGGTTTTATCTATTTGGCGAAAATTGGTTTAAGTCTTGAGGAACGGTAATTTTTTTATTAAAAAAAAAATTAAAAAAAAGAAAATGGTTACTTATAAGCTTTTTCAAAAATCCCAAGTGTGGATTTAACTTAATTTTTAAAAAAAAAAACATTCACTGCTTGCCCTATCGAGTGGAACTCTTTCTCAATCTACACCGGTGTGCCATTAGAATGACACAATTTTTTACCTGAAACTTTAAAAAACTTTTAAATGTGAGCTCGGAAAGTGATCCTGAAATCTATCGAACAAAAAAATTTTTTCAGCTTTTTTTTCACCTATGGATTAGACATTTCCTGAATTCAAAATAAAATGAGTTTTGTAAATCGCATGTAAGGAAGCCATGCCGCAACCACTTTTTAAAATGAATGTTTTGACTAAATCACTCTGAATATGTGTACGAGGTGTGTTCAAAAAGTATCGCATATTTTGTGATTTTTTTTTTTTTTTTTAATTTTTTATTTATTCTTTTTGTCCCCTTTAAAGTAATCCCCTAACGATAAAAAACACCTATGCTAACGTTTTTTCCAATCCTCGAAACATGCCAAATAGTCCCTTTCCGGTATAGCCATCAGCGCCTTCTTCGATTTAGCTTTTATCTCCTCAATCGACTCGAAACGCGTTCCCCGGAGTGGTCTCTTGAGTTTTGGGAATAGCCAGAAGTCACACGGTGCCAAATCAAGCGAATACGGTGTTTGTGGAACGATATTGGTTGGATTTTTGGCAAAAAAAATCACGAAAATCAGTACAGTTTTTAAAAAAAAATCATCATTTTTAGTACCAACCGAGACTTGACACGTTTGAGGCCCAAAACATCCTTCAAAATTGTATTAATTGATCCTTTCGATACGCCAATTTCATCAGCAATGTCTCTCATAGTTAATCGACGGTGTGCAAGGACTAATTCTTTTACTTTTTGGATGTGAGCATCGTCCGTTGAGGTCGATGGTTGATCAGGAGCTCTTCGTCTTCAACACGTTCGCAACCTTCTTTCAACAATTTATACCAATCAAATTTTGTTGATTTTGGTAGAGCTCGAAACCCATTAGCCTATTTCAATATTTTTATTCCATTTATTCCATTCAGAAAAAAAAATTTGATACAGGTTCTTTGATCCATTTTTTTGAATAGGTAAGAATCGAAGTCGATCCAAAACACGTGCAAGCAAAGCGGCTGTCAACAATTAAGTGAACATTCAAAATGGCCGGCATAAGTGAGAGACATGAGTACCAACATAACACCACAAAAAAATCGAAATTCGAATTTACGTAACCCGCGAAAATTCAAAATTCGCGATAATGTTTGAACACACTTCGTACATTCATAAATAATACCTATTTTTATACAAAAATTCGAAATGGGCGGTAAATTTGTATGGGGCTACACCTAAAAATGGGCGTGGCACTTTAGTTTTGACATTGGAAGACATTAGAAGTATTTTTACCCAATTTGGAGTGAATACATTCATGAATAAAAGCTATTTTTATACAAATAACCGAAAAAAAGGTATGGGGGCTATACCTAAAAATGGGCGTGGCACTTTCATTTTCATACTTGTTTTAGTCGTTCGAGAGAAAAGCTTAAGTTCTGAATTTCAGCTTAATATCTTTTAAACTGACCGAAAAAACTGCGAAGAAATAAACAGACGGACGGACGGACGGACAGACGCACAGACGGACATGGCTAGATCGATTCGTCTCATCGAGCTGATCAAGAATATATATACTTTTGGGGTCTCCGATACCTTCAGACAAACTGAATATACCCTTCACACTATGTGTGGCGGGTATAAAAAAATAAAGCTATGGCACCGAATAAAAATTATATGAATTTAAAAGCTGGTTGTGGTCACAACATTATCCAAACATAAATAATTTCCAGTCACTAATTTTAACAACAAATTAGTTTCACCTTTTAAGGAACATATTGCTACTTAATTAAATAAAAAGCATAAATAAAACAAATCCCAAAAGCACAAATAAACTTTTACAAACTGCACACTTTACTTCAATCTTTCCAAATAAAAAAAAATAAATAAAAATAAAAAAAAAACTTTTGTACAAGTTAAAAACTAAATATCAAACTAAACGAAAATACTTAAAGGCTTAAAAACGAGACACGTGCATGGTTTTTGTATTTTTGTTTTAGAAGATATAGGATGTATCTATTCAAATAGTTCGGTGTTTGTTTTGTATATGATTGTCCAAAAAAAGAAAATGGCGTGCGTTGGCAATATTTTTATTTTTTTGTTTTTTTGTTAACAAAATAAAACGAATTAAAATGAAACAAAACGAACTAAAATCAGTTGAAAGAAAATTTATACAGCAAAAGCGTGTGTGCAGTAAGAGAAGAAATAATTTTTATTTGCAAGCGTTATGTATTCAATCGTGAGTGTTTGTCTGTTTGTTTGTATGTATGTGTGCAATAAATCCTTAAAACTGACATGACATGACAAACAGGATTACATGCGACGTAAGGATTAAATTGGTAGTAAACGAACGTATGGTTCGGTTCGGTTTGGTTTGGTTTGTGCTTGGCTATAAGTTTCAACCGCTCTTTCCATTTGTATACACACACAACGCGTGTCATTCAAGCTTTTACTTTTTGTATTTTTTGGGGTATACTTTTGGGGGCGTGCAGCGCTGTTGTTTGAGCTTAGACAGCATCCAAGATAATTAGTGGATAACATTTAGAATTTTGGCAGCTCACACGTTTCTTCTTTGCTATGCATGCATGTACACCTGCTTTGCTTGACCATTATGATGACCGCACACACACAGACACACACACACACGCTATATGCCATGCTATAAAATTCTTTTAGATAGAGCAATTTTTTTTTTTTTTTTTTAATTAATAAAGCCTTACTATGTGTGTGTGTGTTGTCACGGCAGCCACTACGCGTATTTTTGATTTGTGTATATGTCTGCATTTTTTGGATATATTTATTGTATATGCTGGAAAAATTTTTGATATATTTATTTTACTTTTTGGGAGCATGAACTGTAAAGTATCTCTCCATAGAATAGCAGACAATCACAAAAACGAAACGTAACAAAAAAAAAAACTATACTACATATATATAGTATACAGTATATCTAAATATGTTGCTGTATAGCGACGCTTAAATCCTTTGCCATGGCAAAAAAGCAGCTTGTGGCAACAAATTTCTGGATTATTGCAAATGTAGAGAGCAAAAGTATGAGCATATTGTAGTGCGAAGAAAGTACATACTCGTATGCGCGTATTTTAGTGTTCAAAAAAAAAAAAAAAAAAATGATAAACTCTGAATGTAAAAAAAATTCGTATATCTACTGATAACCTCAATTTTATAGTTGATATGGCAACTATATATAATACTAATCCTTGCTGTTAGAATAGAGCATGGCATATACTTTAATAATTAAATGAAAAATGTTTTGTACATATATGAATTTTATATTAAATATTGAAAGCGTAATCAATTGTAAACTAGACAGGCATGAGTTGAAAGAATTTAAAATGATGTGTAGCAGAAATGAGGCTCTAAAATCATATTAAAAACTCAATCGCTTGACTGAAGGTTTTTACATAGATGCATGTGGAAACATGGCGATATTCAGGAGTCAGTTCAGTACTTATCGCTGAGCATGGCAGCAATGACGCTAGCGGAGAAGTACAAGAAAAGCTGAATCAATGAGGCAGCTCCACAAAAAATAAAACTTGTCTTGATCTGGAAACCTAAGTATTATGATGCGATGAGCTTGAAACCGGCGTCAGAAATTAGCTTGACTTTACTGGTTTGTCGATAAAATGGCTCATCTTGACTAATAAAAATTGATATGTTTCAAGGGCTCATTTGTCAATTACACTTTTTTACAAGTTGACCTAATAACTGTTCAATCTAACCTCAAAGAAGAGAGAACGCTGAAGCCAAGTATGCACGACTGTAATATACCCTGTATCCAATCTTTATGTACATTAAGTTAAGTCATATCTTTGTAATAAAGCTTATTGTATTTGATTTTCAAACAAAAACTTAAAAAATGGGCTAAATTTGTATGGGGGCTATACCAAAAATTTGTTTGGACCTATTTGATATTTCATTGGGGATATCATAGGCATAATTTATACTAAATTTAGACTTGCTAGAATTAGAAACAATGACGTTTTTTATGCAAAACCCCACAATTTTGGGGTAAATTTGTATTGGGGTGTACCTCTTAAAATGGGGTCTAAGAAAAACCGTTTGTAAGTGCACACTTGACGGCTTAGGAAAGCCAAAGTTTCAATTTTGAAAGCTCTACCTCTTATAGTCTTCGAGATAATCGTTTTCATGCAGCAGACAGCATGACGGACGGACGGGCAGACAGACATAGCTAGTTTGACTTCCCCTTTTAATGCTGATCAAAAATATATATTAAATTTATAGAGTCTATCGAGCCTCCTGATGTGTGTTACATTACATTCGCACAAACTTAATATACTCTTTTACTCTTTGGGTATAGGGTATAAAAAATGTATTTCGTTGAAACTTCTACATATTTGGAGTAATTTAGTCTATACATTCTTTTTGGAAAGTGGGTGAGACATGGCTTCGTGGTCATATTTTTACGTATTCTTGAGTTACACGCGTAATATGATTGGGAAATGTCTGAACCATTGAAAAAGGGTACGCTACCACGGGTACAGGGTATACAATAATATATTCTTGATCAGCATTGATAGGAGAGTCAATCTAGCTATCCGTCCGTCTGTCCTCTTGTCTGTCATGTGAAAGAGGTTATCTCGAGGACTATGAGAGAAAGATCCAACATGACTTTATTAGATTTTATTAAGGCGTCAAGTGGTCATTTAAAAGCGATTTTTCTCCAGTTACATTTTTAGAGGAAAACCAGAAATTTTTGCGTATACATTATGCCTATAATAGTCCCATAGAGTTTTTGTTTAAAAAATCCCATATAATAAGGTATGGTATTCAGATAACAATTATCTTAAGATACATAAAAATATATTTACAGGTTATCTTTAGCTTTCTTTACTGTTTCATATTTATTTTACTTTATTTTAAAAAGTATTTGAATATCAAACGTAAGAAGAGGACTTGTGTTATTATTATTATTATTATTTTTTAATCAAATATTTAAGGTTTTAGGTTTTCCCAAAACTATGCTTAAAAGTTTAATCTGTTTAAATGATTTTAATTTGAATTAAGTTTCATATACAATAAAATTCTAAAAAAAACTTAATCTATTAAAATCTACTCAAAAATTTTCTTAAAATCCTTTTATTCACACTACGAATTTATATGTTTTCACAGAACATTTACCATGTCATTTCTTTCAAAAACAACTGTCAAACACTGAAAACTTTCAAAATACTACATACGTACACAAACTAATACAAAAACTTGAATGCTTTAGGAATTTTTTGAAAATTTATTTCAATTATTCAAAAACACATGCATCATTAAAAACTCAACGCAATGCAAAAGTATTTCTTCGGGAGACAATATAAAATTTTCGCAATCATTTCTACAAAAATTTCAAACTCGCAAAAGTTGTCATACACATGTCTAAGCAACAATAACATATTAACACATACATACATACGAGTATATATAGCAAAGGATATAAGCAACAAGGATGTATGTACTATGCTATTTGAATGATGTTGATGATGAGAAGAAAGACAATTTTTGCATGAAGTGGCAAGCGGAAGTGTTTTACACATGCATATGTGTGTGTGTTTGTGTGTGTTTGTGTTAGTAGAGAGTTTAAAATTAAAAGCGGAAATCAGACATTTTGTCTTAGAAGCAAAATGGCAGCACAGTTTGTCTGTCTGTCCGTCTGTCCGTCTGTCTGTCTATTTGCGTTGACAACGCCTGTCAGCGAACTCGAAAGCTTTATGAGCCATTTTGGCGTCAAAATGTTGTCGCCGAAAAATTTACTCGAACATTGCTCGCAGCATTGTGACGGCAAAACTATGTGTATGCTTGGTTACACTTTGCTTTGCTTGTTGGCCTCTAGTCCTTTCGCATACTATATATGTATGTGTGCGTAAATTGAAAATGTTTGGCTTGGCTTTGCTTGGTGTTTGCCATTCGCCATTCGCCATTGTCGCATTTGCACTTGTTTCCGTTTAAGAAAACACAAAACGCAGTAAAGGATTGCGCTGGCTTTTATTTTTGGGGTACATTGACTTTTGCGCTATAATATCTTAACTGTTGTTTTATTTTTATATTATTATTTTATATTCTTTTTTTTTTTTTTTTTTTTTGGCATAACATAAAAAACTTTTCGCATGTTACGCTTCCTATTACTATTTTTTTTTTTTACCCGAAATATTTTTATGTGCATACCAAAAGCAAAATTTACACGCAATAGATTTTTATGTGCATAGTCATATATATCATTTTTTATAATATTTCATTTTATATGTTATAACTCTTTTCCTCTCCCTCTCTCTCTCTGACTCTTCTTTGCAGCATGTTATGGTTTGCTTTCATTTGTGTCGCAATCTTCAGCATCATATCATTGAGTAAACGCACTTGGCATCGCTTTCAAACGTCACCCATGGTCATCTCGATGGATCGTAATAAATTGGTATGGAATACAAGTTTTCCATCGCTAACTGTTTGTCCACATAAACGCATCGATGAGCTAAAAGTTGAAGAATATATGCTGTAAGTATGCAAATAACTTCTTATGCACGACGCATAAAGGTGTAGGGTATTAACAGTTTGTCCGAAAGTTGGTAATGGTTTAAAGGAGCCATCGGAGACCCTATAATGTATATAATATTGATCTGCTTGATGGAACGAATCGATCTAGCTTTGACCGTCTGTCTGTCCGTCTTTTCGTTTGCCGGTTGCGATGCGGTTTATTCGATTATTTATATTAAATATTAAAAATGGTTTCTATGTCCGCTATGGACTTTGAAACCATCCAACCGATGAGTTCCAAAATGATTTAATTTGAGAGGCAACAATGAAAATAAAATTATGTACCACTAAAATAATATATTAGACTCATTATATAGTAAAAATGTTTCTATGTCCACTATGGACTTTGAAACCATCCAGCCGATGAGTTCCAAAATGATTTAATTTAAAAGGTAACAATGAAAGTCAAATTATGGACCACTAAAACAATATATTAGACGCATTAAATAGTTAAAATATTTCTATGTCCGCTATGAACTTTGAAACTATTAAACCGATTAGTTCCAAAATGATTTAATTTGAAAGGCAACAATAAAAATAAAACTATGGAACACTAAAACAATATATTAGACACATTCGGTTCATTCAAAAAGTCAATATTCGTATTTTCACATACAAAAATGTTTTGATTATTTTGTATGTTTTTATACTAGTACGAAAATTTTTAAGTGCATATTTTTATACAAGCCCCAACATAGTTTGGCTACGCTGCAGTAAAAAAAAAAAATACAAAAATGTCACCGAAGAGCACTGCAATTGCACAAAATCAGCAGATGCAAAGCAGAAAACAGCTAAAAAAAGCCGCCGAAACGCACTTAAAACGTAGTAACACACGCCGGGTATTCGCTGGCTATTTATGAATGTATTCATTTTAAATTGGATAAAAAATACATCTAATGTCTTTCTATATATACCTTACCTATATAGTAAGGATCGGGTCACTATAACATATCGCCCTCATAGAAAAAGCCATCTCATGCTCTGATATTTTCATAAAAAAAATGATTGTTATATCTGTATTTTTTCTTAAAATTTGATATCAATATTGTGTCTTAACATGGATTGTATCAGACCATTGAAGCCCACCCATACCAACTCGAAGTTTTATCTAAGCTGTTGCTCAAACATAAGCTTTTCAAATTTTTGTGTGTCTGGTATTTAAGCTTCGGTTCAACCGAAGTTAACGTTTTTTCTTGGTATTTTTTTAATAAATTTTAATTAAATGCTGCTTCCTTTTTTTTTTTTTGTTTTTAGCGAACATCCAGAACACTTCGAAACCGATGAATTGAAAGAACAATTTCTTGATTTTATTGTTAAGCTTGCCAGTCTCTCATACGATAATGTTGAAATATTACCTTTAAATAATAGTTTTGGCATACCAAGCAGTCGTTATTTGGATATACTTTACGAATTGAAATGGCATTTTGAACCGGAAATAAGTAGCGGTGCTGCTGTAAAAATGTTTATCTATGAAACACAAACGGAATTTGGTATTTGTCATTCGGTTAATTCGCTTGTAGCGCGCTATAATTCATTTGAGTAAATAATTGCATTAATAAAATATTGGATCAATTTTAAAAGACATCTTTTCAACAGCTATTGGCGTCGCAATGATTGGAGCATTATGCCACACGGCGATCGTGTTACAGTGCATCCGTTGGATGGTGAAATCTATGCACAAATTATAAATCTATCGACTGCTTATGATGTATATTTTCATGGCGCTGGTGATATACCGAATATCTCCAAGCAGCGTTATACATTTCCGGAAAGTGATTATACTACAGTGGAGCTTATAGCGCTGGAAATTTATACAAACGAGGAGGCTAAAGGGTGCTGCAATTGATGGAAAGTGTTTTATTAATAAAAATAATTATTATTATTTTCTATTAAATAGCTTCACCACAAAACAACGTAAATGTCGCTTTCGCTATGAGGCTGAGGATATGTGGACTGTGCCCATTTATACATTTGGTCTTTGTCTTTCCGAATGTCGCATGTTTTTTGCTTTAAAAGTTTGTGGCTGTGTGCCCACATTTTTATCGCAATAAATGTAAAAGAAATAATTTAAAAAAAATAAAATACAGTTTTTATTCTCTACTTTAATTTATTTTGTTTTGTTTAGTAAGAAATGGGCGTGTATTACCCGTATGTGGTCTGGAAGGTATTGGTTGTCTTGCTGAGATTAAACGTAAGTAGCTTTGGAAAAATATTTGTATTAGTCACCCAGCTATACATCCATCCGTCTGTCTGTCTGTCCTTTCAACAATTTATACATATCTGTCCTTATATCCATCTTTCCATTAATCCGTCCATCTGTCTGTCTTTCGGTACCTCTGTACCTTTTGCCTTTTCATAACTATCTACTATTTATAAATTCACTACAAGCTTTTAATAAATAATATAAAATTTGCAGCAAAAATATGCGTTAGAAGTATTTTATTTACATTTTTTTTCATATCTTTTCTATTAATACACTTCACAAAAAAAAAAAGGGTGACTACGTTGTAGTGCTGAGAATGTCACGTGTTAGCACAACATGACTCGAAAAATATTTATTTGAGAAGCCCAGTCCTGCCCAACTGTATAAAAAATTTCTATTTGAAAAGATATTCAGTCAGGCTCTCATTTTCAAAATCACTCAAATTTAATGATTTACTTTTTAAATAAATTCTTATAATCTTATAGTTCTCAAACAGTTTAAACATAACAATATAGTATCTGCTTGAACGGATGTTACAAATAATGTGTATGTGGATGTACCACATGAATTAGTTCTGGCCTTTAAACACAAGTTAGACAAGGACTACCGCTTTAACTCCGGAATGCTTAAACTGCTTGGGAATTATAAGATTATAAGATTGTATTTGAAAAGTAAATCACTAGTTTCGAAAATGGGAGCCTGACTGAAAAAATGGCTTAGTGTGTTCAAGATTTCAAAATAAGAAAGCCACTCCATTGCCCATCTCGGAATCCATATAAAGAGCGTCTCACCATCAAATCTTATAAATCCTTAAATTTAGCAGAATACTTAGGCACTATTTGACTTGCTTATTTGTTGTAGCGCATTCAAAATTTGGTTTGCCATATTCCCTTATCTAACTTGAATTTCAATGAAAATTCCATACACAAGTCCGAAAAAAAATTTGCATAAAATTAAATGAACATAAAAATTGGCAAAATATTGCATGCAACGTGAAAATATGCAAAACTTTGAAAATGTTGCTTATGAATGTTGCAGGTAAATGAATTGTTAAGCAAATTAATGCAAATATTTTACAAATAAAGGAATTTAATAACATAAAAAAAAAATTTCTAAAATTAATTCTTTTTTTTTTTATTTAATTCAAGGCGAAATTATATCACTCAAATCGGATAGATATAAAATCGATTGTAATTGCTTATCGAACTGTGATGACTCAAATTTCTTTGTACAATCCTATGTAAGTATTCATGGCTAACAAGCTAAGCAATGCAAAATGCAATAAAAAAATTATGTTTATAATTTATGTAAACGCTGATTACAAAAGTTTTTGCGTTTTCAAAATACAAACTAAAATAAAAAAAAATAAAAAAATATTTTAACTGAAAATGGTTCGAATTTCAAGTGGAAAATTATTTCCGACGTAAAAATATAAAAATGTGCATAAAAGTTAAATGGCGTTTTTGGAATAAGCAACATTCGACAAGAAGAAACTAAAGTTTTTGCTTTTTTTTTTATTTTATTGAAGGACGCACGAAGACGCAATTGGAAGTAAAACTCACTCCAAGGAATGCAATTATTTTGTGCTATTTAAGAAAAATCTCTTTTGTATAGGAAAAAAAGTATTTTTTTTTTTTTTTTAACTTTTGAACAAGTTTTTAATAATAATTTTGCTAACTTGTTATTGTTGTTTTTGTTGTTGTTTTTATTATTATAGCGTTCGCGTGTCTGGTTTCTGGGCGCCAATTTGCAATGGGGCATCATTGATTATCCAAAAATGCAGCTGCGCCGTGATGTGCTTTTCTCATTTGCAGATGTATTGGGTAAATATTTTTTAAAAGATGAAGGCTCCTATTATATTCCTTTTATTTTATATTCTATTTTTTTTTTACTTTTAGTTTATATTGGCGGTTTGGTTGGCTTCTTTTTGGGCTGCAGCGCACTTAGTTTTACAGAGATTATTTATTATTTCACTGCGCGTTTTGTTAGGCGCATGTTTATTAAATAAAATTGTATTATAAATAATTTGAAAGTGAAGTAAATATTAGGTTTGTGTACATGGACAGACGGACATTGGATAGATGGACTTTGGACAGACGGACATTGGACAGATGGACATTGTATAGATGGACATTGGACAGACGGATGTTGGATAGATGGACATTGGGCAGGCCGGCATTGGACAGACGGACATTGGACAGACGGACGTTGGCAGATGGACATTGGACAGACGGACATTCGAAAGACTGACATTTGACAGACGGACATTGGACAGATGGACATTGGACAGACGGACATTGGACAGACGGACATTGGACAGACGGACATTGGACAGACGGACATTGGACAGACGGACTTTAAACAGACGGACCACATTCAGGCGGGACTGATTGACATAAGACAGGCGAACATAGGACAGATGGACATTAGATCGATCGACATTGGTCAGACGGACATTTAACATCCGTACGAGGTGTGTTCAAAAAGTATCGCGAATTTTGAATTTTCCCGGGTTACGTATATTCGAATTTCGATTTTTTTGTGGTGTTATGTTGGTACTCATGTTACTCACTTATGCCGACAAGCTCCGCCATTTTGAATGTTCACTTAATTGTTGACAGCCGCTTTGCTTGCACGTGTTTTGGATCGTCTTCGATTTTTACCTATTCAAAAAAATGGATCAAAGAACCTGTATAAACTTTTTTTTTCTGAATGGAATAAATGGAATAAAAATGTTGAAGAAGGCTTATGGGGACCGAGCTCTACCAAAATCAACAACATTTGATTGGTATAAATTGTTGAAAGAAGGTTGCGAACGTGTTGAAGACGAAGAGCTCCCCTGATCAACCATCGACCTCAACGGACGATGCTCACATCCAAAAAGTAAAAGAATTAGTGCTTGCACACCGTCGATTAACTATGAGAGACATGGCTGATGAAATTGGCGTATCGAAAGGATCAATTAATACAACTTTGAAGGATGTTTTGGGCCTCAAATGTGTCAAGTCTCGGTTGCTACCAAAAATTATGATTTTTTTTAAAAACTGACCTGATTTTTCGTGACTTTTTGCCAAAAAGCCAACCAATATCGTTCCGCAACCATTCGTATTCGCTTGATTTGGCACCGTGTGACTTCTGGCTAGTTATTCCCAAAACTCAAGAGACCACTCTGGGGAACGCGGTTCGAGTCGATTGAGGAGATAAAAGCTAAATCGAAGAAGGCGCTGATGGCTATACCGGTAAGGGACTATTTGGCATGTTTCGAGGATTGGAAAAACGTTGGCATAGGTGTATTTTATCGGGAGGGATTACTTTAAAGGAACAAAATAGATATTCATGAATAAATAAATAATTAAAAAAAAAAATACAAAATATGCGATACTTTTTGAACACACCTCGTACATAAATCTATTTGACTAATTGAACACCGATCGCGCTAAATGTTATCTTGACTTGTTGCTTTGATAATTAATTCAACTCTTTAATTTTATATTCGTACACAAAAAAGAAAACAAAACAAGCTCATTGCAGAAATATGTACGTTGCTAAGGTTTCGATGCAAAAAGCTCGAGTCATAAAACAACAAACACAAGGCAGGCATAGGCTAAATTCTAAAACAACAAAAAAACATAGTCTAGCGATGTGGGCAACAAGTGCAAAATGTGTCTGTAGCTATGCATTGTTGACTTTGACGCTAATGGGGCATGACAAGTCATGACAAGGGGGCATGACAACTACTTTTTTTTTAAATCTGCAACACTAAATGTGCTAAACTCGCAGCATGCATATTGTCAGTTACTGCAAATCAATGAAATAATAAACAAATTTAACAGTTTATCGACTGTATTATTCTAGTGTGTAAAAGATACAACTTTATAGCTTAAAAAAAATTAATCAAATAATCATTCACACTAAAGCTGATTAACTGATTAATTTTTTTTTTTTTTTTTTTTTATTTGCTAATTTTTTTTTTGTTTTATAAACCTGTTTATTATCTTCACATGTAAAATCAATAAACTAACAATAAAAAAATACTAAATTGCCTACGTTTTATTTTAATTTTTTTTCGGATGAGGTATGAGGTTTACGTATAAACACACGTTTTGTACGCGTGACTTACTGCATGGTCGGCATTTCAAATGAATTTTTTTTTTTCGACGACAAATTGGCCAAGTCGCGTCCAGCTTTCTATTATAAGAAATCAACCCCAAAGAAAAAAATATAAGTCTATCGGTATTTTTTTTTTTGGCACTACTTAGAAAGACGCTGACTTTGTATTTGAAGTTCATTTAGTAAGTAAACGTGCATTTACTTTTGTTTATTGAATATGAAGAAGCGCGTTTGCTTTTGAAAGCAGCAATTGTTCCTTTATATTCCTTATTGACTTCGATTACTCATCTATTTTTACACTCGTATTCACCCCATTTTTTGTCTCAAACCATACATATAAATATTGTATATAAATATGTCTCTCCGTCTGTCCGTCTGTCTGTCAATAAACCAAAGCTAGTTAATTTTTCTAGGCCAATGTATATTTTGTTTTCAAAATTTTTTTTGCCTTGTCATCAATTATTTGCTTGTCAAATTGTGCGCTGCGTTCTTTTGGGTAACAAATGGCGAATGGCTACACATATTACTACTGCTAATACATAACAATAAACAATTGTCATATATAAACATTGTTAAACCAATAACAAAAGTCAGTTGTACACGCAGGATTTTATAGTTTATCTTGGATATTGCTGAAGTTATTTATATTGAAGCAAAAATTAATACAAGCGACTCTAAGACGCCGTGGAATTGAAGATTTATGAAATATTCTGAACTTAAGAGGTTTTTTGAAAGAGGTGCTCTTCTTTAAAGATGTCTTTAGTAATTGACTAAAAGAATGACCGATAAAAGATTACTTTTTACTAACTAAGGAAGGGTAGGAGGAGATATCTTTTCACCGGACCTGGAGATTAGAGAATCTTTCAGATTTCCCGATCACTGCATCGATTTTAGCTGAAATGATCGCTATACACGAAGCCATGTATTATCTAGGGCACCACTCAGGTTGTAGGCAAAAAGTACACATTTTTTTCGGATAGTCAGGCTGTATAATAACACATCCAAAACTATCACCCAGTGCCTCACATCTCTCAACGAGATTGCTGAACCATATGGTATTTGCCTCACATGGGTTTCGCGTCACAAAGATATATTTGACAATTGCGAAGCAAATTGATTGGCCAGAGAAGGTACAAAGTCCCTTATTCTTCCTAGGAGGAGTTCGACTGGAATTCCCAAGGCCTCTCTGAAGCTGTAATATCTCAAAACTTACGTAGCCTAACTCATGCGCCATAATAGACAGACTCTATCCATGATGGTTGGCGCTCTTACGGTACACTGCATGGTAAGAAGAATTCCGTCTAGGGGTAGCATCCAATGGCTTCTGAGGAGCTGTACAAACGAGGAAGAGAAGGAGACAGTAGAACATTTTCTCTGCCACTGTCCAGCCCTTGGGAGAATAAGGTTTAGCGTACTTGATAGGAGATTGCATCAGTCAAGATTAGAGCAGTAGCCGCCTTCATAAGGAAATCAAACTGGTTCGAGTAGGAGAATATAAAAGAGGAATCATATGGTATCATAATGGGCCTTTCTGGCCTAGGTGACGTCGTGAGAATTCGCGACGGCCATTCTAACCTAACCTAACCTTACTAACTACGCAGTACAATAGTCAACTTAGGTGAAAAAAATATCTTTACTGTATATTATATTCTCAGTAGTGGTGATGTACGCTGCATTGCAAAGAAATCTGTTATACCATTTTGTACTTAAATTAAAAGAAGATAATGATGTCTGGATAACGAAACTAAAATGAAAGGACTACTTAGATGCTTCATGTTGCTTCATGGCTTTTCCAAAAGTTTCCGAATTCAACTATTTTAATCCTCAAAAAAAAATCAAACTATTTCAAATATGAAAATAAATAGATTGCAATACAATCCACACTTAAAAAATTTCAATACAATATAAAAATTATTAAAATAGAAAGAAATAAATCACAAAAAAAAAAGAAATTTATTTTCGAAAAAATATATTCCAATTGATATGCAAATTTTGCATGCGATACAAAGGGTTGATTTTTTTTTTTTTTTTTTTGGTTCTCTTACTACAAAATATGCCATATGACAAAGAATCAACAGATTTATGTAGATGATTACTCACCACCTTGATTTATATGCACATAGAAATTATATTTTTTGCAAAACACTCTTCAAAAAAATGTTTTGTATAAAAAAAAAAAAATGAAAAGCCTACAAGAACATCTTTCGACACACATGAAATTATTTTGGGGTAAATGTGCGTCCACAATACTCGAGGGAGTGACAGTTGTTGTTCTATGAATTTTTAGAGGGGAAGCAAGGAGCTTATGAAAAGTCCATTCGAAGATTATTGAAATTTATTGAAAATTCTGAATAAGTCTTTGGGGAGCTGCAACACTCTTTTGGATAATGTTGACCTTTGTTGTGAGTTAATCGTTAAATACACGTATACCGTATCTTATCAAAGTAAATTTTTTTGTACGTTGTCTTTCCTCCCTTTTTTCTTTTTTTTTTTTCAAGAGGGGTGCAACTGATTGGCTGCCTTTGTGTAATTTTTTTTGCATTTGTAAAAAGCTTTTATATCAAAAATTCAAAAAAATGAAAATGAAAGGTTTGCCAAATAGATTATATTGAAATTATGGCGCAATAATTACAGCTTAATGCTACTTGAGTTGCATTTGTGTGGTATTGAAAACGTGTTAAGTATTACATGAATCGATTTTATTGTATATGAGTACATAAAGAAACACCCCTAAGAAGTATTAATATTAAGAATGGAGTAATTTTTTAGCCACAGAGAAGTATGAACACTACTCCTGAACCAATAATAAATTAATTTTTAAACGATGCCACTATAAAAAAAAGATTATGCCAAAAACCTGTAATATGGCATTGACCAAAAAAAAATACTGAAGAGACTATCTACAGAATTAAATGGAGATATTTTCTAATTAAAAATTTAAAGGAGTACTGCAGATGCCCTTAAAAGAATTTACACGCTGCTTTTGTCGTATAGAAGCCGAGATCTCTGAACCGAATTTTCTGAAATTTTCACAGACTGTAACTGGGACCCTGGAAGGAATAATAAACCATTAAAACCTTATACAAAATTGAATCAAAGGCAGAAGGTAAAAAAAAAAAGAATGATTTTTAAAATCATCTTACGACAATGGGCTGTTACTCAAATGACTCGTTAGATGGCGCTAGTGATATAGAAAAAGAGGCGCCATCTATAGTGCTCAAAATACCAGAGTTTCAGAAACACGGGCACATGAATATTGTGGAAGCAGTATAGAAATAATATTCGATTAGACCATTCCATTCTTTGCTATTTACGTCGTTAGAGCAACAGAGATAGACATAATTATCACGTACAGTTTAAATTGAGCAGTTAGCTTTGCTATAAGTGCGAACAGTGCTGCAATACACAACAACAACAAACCACAAGAAATAAATCACAACTCTACGCAAAACGCAAAAAACAAGTAAAATCAGTGCCAAATATTCATAGATAAGAGAATTAAAATAATAAATTAACATAAATGCATATAGAGGCAAAATATTACTTTCTGACTTTAATAGATAAAAAGTGTAGAAGTGTTTAATTTTTTTGTTTTTTTTTTATATGCAAAGAAAATAATGAATGGAAAAACAGGAAGTGAGGAGTAAAACGTGCAACCTGCCGACGACGCTTCACACAAAAACATTTACATACAAAGCTAC
Source organism: Leucophenga varia (assembly GCA_018903435.1). NCBI lineage: Eukaryota > Metazoa > Arthropoda > Insecta > Diptera > Drosophilidae > Leucophenga > Leucophenga varia. Next base: position 403,182 of record JAEIFJ010000518.1, on the reverse strand, counting down.
CTGCTTGCCTAGAGCAACGAAAGCAGCAAACGTGAAAACTCATTTATTATTTAAATAATTAAAAAAAAAGAAAAAACAAGAAAATGCATAAAAGTGCACCACCCTGGCATCGTACTTGCTTGCGGCGAACAAGTGCGGCGACAACATCAGCTGCGTCGTTGTGTACGCCATCTCGCTCGCTCTTTGTTGTATTGCTTTCACTGTTGTTACTCCTCGAACACGCCACAATCCCCGCCAGCGCTACGCACATAAGCGGCAATTTCCGCACAGGCGATTTCTTTCAGTTTCTGTTAAAATTCGGTTTCCAGAAAGCCGATGCAACGCAACGCGATTCATATGGTTACATTTACGGTAATATCACATCGCCGGATGCTTACCGTGATGCGCTTACGCTGGTGGTGCTGGATAAATCCACTTTTGTAGAGTTCTACAGCAATCGCAGTTTGGGCAGTCGTCAGCGCGCCTGTGAAAAAATGTTTGCACGGCTGCAGTTAATCGCTTACGATGCGGATTGTAATATGCAGGCTAAACGTGATTTTCTACGGCATATACCATGCGCGCCAGGACAATTGTGTCGTGATGAGGATGCACCGAGTAATGTGATTCTCGGGACATCAATTTACATATGTCATCAATCTGGAAGCAGAGCCGCGGTGAGTTTATTGGGTAAACTAAATATTTACGATGAGTAAGCATATTTGGGTAGCAGGAAATATGTATAAATCTTACAAGAATAGTCTTCCTGTTAACTGGTTTCTTATCTAAAAATATGTCATTTAATATTTTATATAAATAAATATATATATCTACGCTTGGTAGCAGTGTGAGATGTCGTAAATTCTCTGATAAATATTTATATGACGTTGCACAGTGTGTTGATGTATGATAAAAAATGTTATTTGTTGTTGTTAAAATGTGAGTTAACTGAAATATGCTCTTTAGAGCCTTAACGGCAAACTTCCGATATTGGAAACAATGATTTGATGTAGATTCAACAAACAGAAAGGATTACTTTGATATTCTAATGCATTACATGGTCCTTAATGCCAATACTCTTGGCATAAAGGGCCAATTCTGATTCATATTGATTCCAACATATTGATTCCAAGTGCAAGGCAGGGATTACGATGTCTTCTGGAACGGACGCTACCTCTAATGCAACCTCCAGTACTATCACCAGACGTTATTATTCAAAATTTATAAACATTGCTAGACAATATCATCTGTAAACCCATTATATCTAGCCAGAATTAGCTAAAATATGAATTATTAAAGGAATTGGCCAAAACATCGCCTGGAGCTCTGGTGGAAACAATGCCAAATGGGGTGAAACCAGTTCTAAATTATATAGGCTATCAGAATAAACCATAAAAACAACTTAGTAATTTAAAAATCCAGTTTTTTTAAAAGGCTGAAGTCAATGCATCAAATAAACTGTGACATAAATTTTAAAAAAAATAAGTTTTTTTTTTTTTTTTGCACCTTTTAAGCAGTGAACCACTGTACATGTGTAGTATCTTGTTTTTTGCATTCCATCAACTCACTGTAATCGTTGTAATCTTTGTATGACTGCGCAATTTAGTCTTTTATTTTATTTATTTATATTTTTAACAGATAATTCTGTTTTTATTACAACAAATATTATTTTTAAAAGAATATCTTCTTTTTTCGCTAAAAAACTCAAATGATAATTTAAGCCATCGAATTTCTGTAAAAATATTTACACAAGTGGGCAAAAGTATTTTGGCGTATTGAAAAAAAATCTTTTAATTTACATTTGTAACAATAAAAATTTTATACAATAACTATTTTATTCAATGACGTCAAGTTTAACTCGATTTCATCAAAGTATACCCATACTATTGACAATGGGATTTCAAACCTTCTTTAAAATATTGACACAATTTTTTTCTTCAAGCAACAATATTCGTATTTTATTTTGCTGCTCTCGAACCACTGTGCAATGTTGTGATTATTAAGCGTAAAATTAAATCGGAAAAAAAGTAAAAGTATTTTTAGACAAAAGAGTAATTAGATACTTTTACTTTTTGTTTTTCCCAACTTAACGCTAACTGAATTATATTTTGAATAAGCTGTGAATGAATTCAAAAAGGCGTGAATTGTTTTGTTATAATTGTTAATTAAATCTTTTAAGCTAATTAATAATTTATTGAACTGGTTTTTTTTTTCTTTCTAATTATAGTTTTTGGTACGTGGCTATGGTTGCCTGCTATCGCAATCGCACAACATGCAAATGGCAAGCGTACGAAACGCTACAACGAAGTAACGCATCAAATACACATTTGGTTTCCATCTATCCCGGACATAATATACACTACGATATACAAGTAGTCAACGGACATCCCAATTATTCGACACTGCATCCGTTGACATTTCAATTCTCCTATGAACAACAAAATCTGCTTGAGATGTATTTGATATTTTTACTTGTTTACATTGTGCTGCTGCCGATGCAGATATATGCAGTACGTTTACAAAAACATCCCGTAACAAGACTTTTTACGCTTAGTCTCTTTAGTGAGTTTGTTAGCTTAGCGCTAATTACGGTGCATTTAATACGCTTTGCTGCAAATGGCGTTGGAGTGCCTGATTTGCAAGCGGCTGGCGATGTGCTGGACATATTGAGCAGAGTAAGTTTTTAAAGCAAATACAAAAATATTTTAAATTCACATCATTTTTATAACTTACAGACAACATTCATGTTGATATTACTGCTATTAGGCAAGGGTTGGGCTGTAACACGACAGCAAATCAGTCGCACAGGTTGGATTATATTAATGAGCATTTGGGTGCCATATTGCGCGTTTCATGTATTTCTTTATATTTGGGATAGAGTAAGTTTGTTTTACGATATATATTTTTTAAACTTAATCAAAAATATATATTTTCTTTATTTAAAAATATAGACGGAGGTTGATATTATATCCGACATAGATGAATACCAAACATGGCCCGGTTGGATTGTTTTAATATTACGGTAGGCTTTAAATAAATCTAATAAATTTAATTTAATTAAATAATTTTTTACTCTCTCACCCTGCAGCACCTCTTTCATGTTGTGGTTCGTCTACGAGCTACGCAATACCATGAAGTATGAGCATTCTAGTAAAAAACTTGATTTTTTGCTACACTTGGGTGCTTCGAGTCTTGTATGGTTCATTTACTTACCTATAGTTGCCATAGTTGCGCTACAAATTAGTCCCATGTGGCGCTATAAACTTTTATTGGGCATTACAAATTCAGCCGATTGTTTGGCTTATTGCGTTATGACCGGTTTGCTTTGGCCCAATCGTACTGGTCAATATCTGCTGTTAGCAGGCACCAAATATGCCGGCATGGATGAACTGGATGAATTTAATGAAGCGCCACATATTGTACGTGAACGTGAGCGTCGTCGTAATTCACCACCAGATGATCTATCAATAAGTACCGCAGGTAGTAGCAGTATTACAGGACATCGTGGCATGGTACTCTCTACAAGTATACCACATTCAATGAACGGTGATGCCTGCAATGATTTGCTTGAGGCTGAAGATTTAAGTGCGGAACTGCTAACCGATCTAAATAAAAATAGTCATGCTGTGGCATAGGGTAAGCTGTAGACATATATGATATATATTTATGATAGTTTTGCTATAGTCGGATTTTAATGCGTAAAACAAAACGCAAAGTTGTGTCAAGTTATTAGTATGTAATATTTTAGCGCGTTTAAGTAAAATTTGTAGCATTTTTTAAGATACAAAAAAAAAAAAAAAAAACGAAAAAAATAATACTATGAAGGCAGCAAGTAGTGTTCACAAAAAAATGCAGGTTTAGTAATTGAAACGAGACGATTGTTGAGTGCAAAACGTTGTGTGATTTATGCTTAGAAAAAATATTTTAGTACCTATTTAAATATGACTATAAGTTTAATTAATTTGCATCATTATCATATTTTTCCCGTTGTAATTTTATTGTATATTTATACGGATGGCATCTTACAAAAAGAAGATAGTACATATATCATTTTTCCATAATTATTATAATACATATTTTGATAAGAAATCAAAAAGAACGAAGAAATAAAAATAAAAAAAAAAACATTTAGTAATTTAAATTATAAAAGCTGTTATTTTTTAATAAAACTGTTTCAAAGCGCTTGCATAAAACAGTTTGCGCCATAATAATCTGCTTTATTCTTTGCCATAATTTTAAAAGCTATGAATTATTTTATGCGTGTGCTATAAGCTTTTTATATTTACAATATGCGCTTATATAATTATAGTATGAAATCAAATTTTTGCTACAATATTCAAAAGTATAGCAACAATTTTATAGGAATTTGTTAAATTTTTGGAGACTTTAACAAATTATAGCAAAGCTTTAAGGACATCTTACTATAATATTGTATTTTTATAGTTAAGTGTAAATGCGCATTTTATAGCCAAAACAATAGCAAAGCTCGAAAATGATTAAACAAAACTTATTAATTTTCGGGGAAATAGTTTCTTAATATTTCCTTGTTTAACGTATAATTTGTGCCAGGTGATATGATCTGCTGTGCTACTAGACAGTTTAAACTTTACAAATCCTCCAAAGAAAATAAATTAAATTAATATAAACTTTAATATTTTAAGAATTATTTGGCTAATTTATAAAGCTAAAATTTTTATATTCTCCACTTTAGAATTCCGTGAGCCAGTTACGCATAGTACCAATTATAACAGTGCTACCACTTAGACACTTTATTCATTTGACTTGGTTTTCAATATAACATTTTCATAATTAAGTACGCTCTTCGCATTTTACTGCTCAATGATTTAAATCAAAAAGTTTACTGAACTATTTTCAATTATTGAGCAACCAAAACCATGCACAACAGCACTGTGCCAGAAACTGTCTCCATTTAATCAACCTTTTGAGATTTAACTCGAAATCAAAATTAATTCAATATGTATGTCAGTTGCAATGCTTTTCCTTTTCCTACAAAAAAAAAAAAAAAAAAAAAAAAAAAAAACATAGCTTTCGGTTTTTGCAAGTGTGTCTATTAATTCCAATTATACGCACGACTGGGAATTCCCAGCGAGATGACTAAACGACTAAAAGGATTTAGGTCGATACAGGCAGACAGGCTGTTGTAATACAGACTTCCTTCCTACTAATTTGAAGAGAAAACACAACAGCCACAGCTGCTGCTACTACTGCTTAGGCACATTATCAACCAAAACTAATTGGCTAAACGTTGTATTGATTAAGAACTGCCTACGAGGGACATATTGCACAAATACACGTACACATACAAATGTAAATAAGTTTTCTTATTCTGAAACTAATTAGCAACTATAAAACATACTTACATCCATATATATTATAGTTTCTTACAAATTTGTCATATGTGGAAGGGAAAAGCCTAAAAAGAAGTTGGAAAAGTGTGCATGATAGATTTCAATTAAGCTATATGCGAAGTGGGCTAACAAAAGCATTTAATTTAAATGAAAATATTCTCGATGTGGTAGTATTTATTTGAGTATTTAATATTAAGTTTTTCGAATGCTACTGCGCTTTATATCGAATTCCATAAGTATTATGACATTTTGTAGCACCGAATTTAGATAACTTAGGCAGAAGGGCTTATTGAATTCAATCAAATGGCAGATCTTGTAGACAAGTTTCTGAGAACGTACACGTTGCGTAAATATTTCAAGCTGCAAAGAAGCAATTGGAAAAAAAATGGTAAATGTGCAAGACTTTGTTAAGGGGTCCTATATTCTTGATATATATATATCTAATATTTTCAAAAAATTTCACTTGAAAACTTACCTCAATTTCGAAATCTTTATTCAACTTCTCAATTGTTGAAAATTGTCGCAACAATTGTTCTATATCATTGCAAGCATTTAATAGTTGATCCATCATATTCATAAGCATCGTCGAATTCCAACCGAGAAAAACACTCGAGACCAAGCCTAAAAGTCTACCTTCATTTCTTGCCTTTTCGTTTTCATTGCCAAAATAAACAGTACGATAAACCATATTGATGCTCAGAATGAATAAATTTAGGAAAATCATTGCATTTGGAATATCGAAAATGCGAAAGATACGTTTTGTCAGCGCAAATGTTTCGGTATACATGGCAAAGATACTTCTGATCCTTTTCGCTTGACGTTTTAATAATTTCCTATTATAATAAAGTTTACCCAGTTGCTCTGCATTTTGCATATTTTCAAATAAACTTTCCATTGCAAAATTTACACACATAAATTGATGATAGATCATTGTTAGAATTATATGGAATTCTATTTGAGTTATTATCAATTGCAAAGCGTAAAAAAATCGGGGAAAGATTATATATATATTTCTGTCATTAACATGCAACTGCAAATGCATTAAAATTGTACTGCAGATGTAAGCATAGCCAATGCAACATTGACACAATAAAATAGGCGCCAGCGAAGATTCCAATTTTAAAAGTTTCTCCTTTGCATTGGCATCATTTTCATTCAAAAATTTAGAACGTTTCATGTGTTGCACAAAATCTTCAAAAAGCTTTATCAGTTTAGCACGTTTTAACCAAACCAAACCGCAACTACCAAATATGACGAATATACGCAGAAAAATCACAAAAAAATAATTATTATCCAATATGGTATCATTGCGAAAATTAAAAATATTTAATTCACATAACTGATACCATCCCATGTATGTGAGTAATGCAAAAATTGAACCAGAGTATATGAGATACAAATAACTTGGTTTAACGCGTACCGTGTTTAGATTTATCGGTGCCGGCATTAAACCGTAGAAAAGTATTTGAAAGTAAATAAATTTTAAAATGTAACGAAAGCGCCATGCATCACGGAATTATTTAAAAACAATTGTCATAAAGTTTTATAGATAGACGAAGACTTTGATTTTATTTGAAATTATAATCTGATAAGTTTGTAATATACAGAGATATTACATTGTTGTTCGATGGTTCATTTAAAATCATTCAAATGAAAGGGGAGCAGTGTTCAATATATCACGGAATTCACGGAACTATTTAACAAAACTAATTGTCCTAAGTTTTTTGTAGGTAAAGACACCATCGATTTTGTTTTCTTATGCCTTTGAATTTAATAATTGACAGCATGATCAGATAAGTAGGCGTACACAATAAAGGTTTACCCAATAAATATGTCAAATGAAGGTTTAACATATTAAATGTATCAAATTAAATTTGTATACAAGGTGTCTATATATAATTGTGTATATAAAAATATATATACTTGTAAAGATTTATATGGTTCTGGAAAGTGTAGTGAAGAACTTGTTTAACGAGTAGAAGAGTACGTTAGGCATCACTACTTCACAAATCATTTCTGGAACTAACATCAATTCTGTATTGGATCAATATAAATTTATTGTTTATGAGGTAAATAAGCTTTAACATAATACCACTTTAAATGCAGCTCAGTTTATGCAGACAGAATTCAAACTCCATACTTGTAATCGGCGTTGACCTTTTGTCCGTCCACCCCTTCCAGAGCTTTTCCAGAGCTCTCTAATTATATGTCTTTTATTAAATTTTTTTTCCATTTTAAAAGATAACCGCCATAGAGACCAACCCCAGTAAAACACAGTAAAAAGCATTTGATTTAAATTGTACGTATGTATGTGGTATAGGAGTATTTATTTGAGTATTTAACAAAATAATTTAATGTAACATTAAGTTTTTCGACTGCTGTTGTGCTTTATATCGAACTCCATAAGTATTATGACATTTTGTAGCACCGAATTAAGATAACTAATGCAGACGGGCTTATTGAAGTCAATCAAATGACAGATCTTGTAGACAAGCTTTTGAGAACGTACACGCTGCGCAAATATTTCAAGCTGTAAATAAGAAAATTGCAAACTTTATTAAAATTAAAGGAAAAGTAAAAGATTATTTTATTATTACAAAAGTGTTGATACCAGACCCGATGTAAGGTGAGTGGAATAGACGAAATTCCAAAATTAAAAAAAAAAGATACTTCTATACAATATCATGGAACTCAAATCATTCAAAATTAAAAAAAAAAAATCAAAAATGTTTGTCGCTATAAAATCGTTAATATCGCCGTTATCGGCAAAATAAGTACGCAGAAAAATGTATCCGATCAAGGATTATCGAATCTCATTTAAAGATTTCCAATATCGTTGGGCACTTTTTACATGCTTACCCGGCTACAAGGTTTGTATTAATGCTAACTATTGAGTTGGAAAATTAAACAGTTCCAGAAAGTCTAATTTACTTTTGTTTCTTAAATTTTGTGGCATATTTTAACTCACTTTACTTACCTCAATTTCAAACTCTTTATCCAAGTTCTCAATTGTAGAAAATTGTCGCAACAATTGTTCTATATCATTGCAAGAATTTAATAGTCGATCCATCATATTCATAAGCATCGCCGAATTCCACCAGTGAAAGAATATTACGAAGATTCCAAGAAGTCTAGCTTCATTCATTACATTAACGTTTCCTTGACTAAAATAAATAGTTTGATACGTCATATTGATACTCAATATGAATAGATTTAGGAAAATCATTGCATTTGGAATATCAAAAATGCGAAAGATACGTTTTGTCAGCGCAAATGTTTCGGTATACATGGAAAAGATACTTCTGATCCTTTTCACTTGACGTTTTAATAATTTTCTATTATAATAAAGTTTACCCAGTTGCTCTGAGTTTTGCATATTTTCAAATAAACTATCCAATGCAAAATTTACACACATAAATTGATGATAGATCATTGTTAGAATTGTATGGAATTCTATATAATTTATGATCAACTGTAAAAAGTATATGCATCTGGGAATAAACATATAAAACAGGTTTTCACGATTTTTATGCAACTGCAAATGCATTGGAATTGAACAGTAAACATACGCGTAGCCAATGCAACATTGACGCAATAAAATAGGCGCCAGCGAAGATTCGAATTGTAAAAGATTCTTCTTTAAATACGCATCCTTTTCTTTTAAAAATTGAAAACGTTTTACGTGTTGCACAAAATCTTCAAAAAGTTTTATCAGTTTAGCACGTTTTAACCAAACCAAGCCGCAACTACTGAATACGATGATTGTACGCATAAAAATCATTAAAATGTAACTGCTCTCCAGAATAGAATCATTGCGAAAATTTATCACTTTTAATACTAGTAACTGTCGCGGTCCCATGTATATGAGAAATGCAAAGATTGCCCCAGAGTATATAAGATACAGATAACTTGGTTTAACGCGTACTGTTTTTAGATTTATCGGGGCTGGCATTAGACCGTAGAAAAGTATTTGAAAGTAAATAAATTTTAAAATGCAACGAAAGCGCGCATGCATTTTAACGGAAATATTTAACAAAACTAAAAGTCATAAGGTTTTGTAGATGAACGAACACCATCGATTTTTGACTTTTATTATTTGAAATTATGATCAGATAAGTTGCTATTCTACATTAGATATTACATTGTTGTTTGAAAGTTTAACCATTTAATGTGTCAAACGAATGTTTAATATCTTAATTGTAATAAATATCTTAATTGTAATAAACTAATGTTATATATACTAGCAGGTATCCGCGGCTTTGCTCGCGTTTTTTTTTTTTTTTTTTGCTTCTCTTTGGTGGCTAAATATAAATTGTTCAAAAAATGTGGGTTAAAATTTTGAAAATCCCCTCATCACGACTAACCATCATTCAAATGCGCCCAGTTTTAAGTCTCTACGTCTATTCAATCCAAAAGTATGACTTTTTTCAAGGCTCTCATTATTCCCCGGGTCAAAATTTTCTAAAATCCCGTCTAAGGGCTAACCTGTAATAAAAATAAAAAAAATTGATCAAAAAATCTATATTGGGTCCTCATATGGGTCCCAGGTCCAAATTTGGAAACCCTTGAACGCCAAAAATGTTTTTTAACCATCTTTCAATTAAACCCTGTTTCAAGTCTCTACGTCTATTCACTCCAAAGATATGGCTTTTCCGGTTTCAAGGCCCCCATTAGGTCCCGGGTCAAACTTTTCCAATTTTTTTCGTTTCTGACCACATATATGATGAGAGCAACAAAACGAAAAAAAAAAGTTCAAATCGGTCGAGTCATTCTCGAGTTTTAGCGTTGTTAATGCACAGCTATTCATTTTTATATATATAGATAGATAGATAGATGTTTAACTGTCCGTATACAGAGTAACTAAAAATAATAGTGAATATAAAAGAAAACAAGAAAAAATATATATATACCACATCATTTGACGTGGACAGATCTTCGTGTAATAAATTTTATATTAAAATACTTAACAAATTTAAAATGTTTTTAAATATTTAGAAATTCGCGGCCCGATCTGAATCCATTTTAAACTGAAGATTTGTACCATATTTAAAGCCATTAGCTCTATAAATAATCTTTTGTTGAGCTAATTCTTATAAGAACTTGTATGGGGGCTATACCGATGCTCAAATACCCGCCAAATATTGGTTTAGTTTATTTGTCATCATCAGTATCTTATGTAAAATTTGGAGAAGGGATGGCTTGGAGTCAATAGTCCTACGCAACTAAAGTTTAGACACAATAATGGAGTAAAATTTTAACCTAAGACGGAATAATATGCATTTTCTTGAATAAAGTTAGAAAATGTATGGTAATTTTTTATTGGGGGCAATATGTTTTAGTGGGCTAATGCTTATAATATCAGTAAATTTTATATAGGATGACTTTAGAAGTGTTTTTACTATATTTGGAGAGAATATGTTCCTAATTAATAACTATTTTCCTACAAAAAATAGAAAATGGTCGGAAAATTCCTATATCTATAAATGGGCGTGGTAAACAAAGCGAAATAAATATTGCATACCTTCAGAGTGCCAATGTTTGTATATTTTTCAGCCTAACAGTATGCCACTACTTTTTAGTTTTATTATAAAGGTTTTAGTGCCCTTCTGAACGTCCTTGGAGTTAGTGACAAACATGCTTTTAAAAATGTCAGATATCAATCTAGCTGCTTTGCGTATGATTGATATCTGACACTTCGCATCAAACATGTTTGAAGATATACAGGCTGCATCACACACATTATTTTATCATCAAACAGCTTGCAAACCATCAAACAAGTTCGATTATACACTCTAACTAGCATCGAACATCAGCGAGTGGCAGCGAACATGTTTCGCAGTATACTGTATTTGCATACATTTCCCACCAAACCGAATTGCTCATTAATTTGACATCAAACATTGATAATGACGTACAAATCAAATAAATAACCAAATTTTTTAAATAATGTGTGTTTTGATTCGTATAATCGATGAAATAGTTATGTTTTGCTTAGTATGTGACTTAATAGACTTCTTCAGTTTACGTTTCACTCTTTAATTTTATGGGATATTCAGTAAAAAAACAAACTTACCTCAATTTCAAACTCTTTATCCAACTTTTCAATAGTTGTAAATTGTCGCAACAATTGTTCTATATCATTGCAAGCATTTAATAAACGATCCATCATATTCATTAGCATCGCCGAATTCCACCAATGAAAGCAAACTACGAAGATTCCTAAAAGTTCATTCATAACATTAACGTTTTCTTTGCTTAAATACACAGTACGATATGCCATATTGATACTCAGAACGAATAAATTTAGGAAAATCATTGCATTTGGAATATCGTAAATGCGAAAGATACGTTTTGTCAGCGCAAATGTTTCGGTATACATGGCAAATATACTTTTGAGCCTTTTTAATTGTTGTCTTAATAATTTCCTGTTGTAGTAAAGTTTACCCAGTAGCTCTGAGTTTTGCATACTTTCAAATATACTTTCCAATGCAAAATTCACACACATAAATTGTTGATAGGTCATTGTTAGAATTGTATGGAATTCTACTTGAGTTATTATCAATAGTAAAAAGTATATAAATTTTAGAATGTACATGTAAAACAGGTTTTCACGATTTTCATGAAACTGCAATTGCACTGAAATTGCACAGAAGATGTAAAAATAGCCAATGCAACATTGACGCAATAAAATAGGCGTCAGCGAATATTCCAGTTGGAAAAGTTTCTTCTTAATATTCGCATCCTTTTCTTTTAAAAATTGAAAACGTTTTACGTGTTGCACAAAATCTTCAAAAAGTTTTATCAGTTTAGCACGTTTTAACCAAACCAAGCCGCAACTACTGAATACGATGATTGTACGCAGATAAATCATTAAAATATAACCGCTCTCCAGAATAGAATCATTGCGAAAATCCATCACTTTTGTGATTAGTAACTGTCGCGTTCCCATGTATATGAGAAATGCAAAAATCACCGCAGAATGTATGAGATACAGATAACTTGGCTTAACACGTGCATTTTTTAGATTTATCGGGGCTGGCATTAGACCGTAGAAAAGTATTTGAAAGTAAATACATTTCAAAATGCAACGAAAGCGCGCATTCATTTTTCACGGAATTATTTAACAAAACTAATAGTCATAAGGTTTTGTAGATGAACGAACACCATCGATTTTTGTATTTTATTTGTTTAAAGGTTTAACCATTTAATGTCTCAAACGAGTATTTAAAATCTTAATTGTATTAAATGAATGTTACAAATGTGCTTAACTGTACGTATACAGGGTGACAAAAAATAATAGTATATAACATATAAGAGAAAACAAGGAAAAACGTTAACTTTTCGGTAGAACCGAAGCTTAAATATGCGTCACAACGGCTAAAATAGAACTTCGAGATGGGACGGATGGAAACTCAAATTTATACACAATATTAATATAAAATTTTAAACAAAAAATACAAATATGTATAACAATAATTTTCGTGGAAATATCAGGAAGTGAGAGGTATGTTAGTATAGGGCTATACGTTATATTGGTCCGATCCGAATCATTTTGGTGGAGTGCACTTAGGATAATATTAGATGTGTTTTTACCCAATGTAGAGTGAATACAAAATTTTAAAATGGGCAGTGATTTTGTATGGCGCTATACCTAAAAATGGCCGAAGCACATTAATTTTCGAACTTGACCTTGTCGTTCACAAGAAAATCTTAAGTTTGAAATATCAGCTAAATATTTCTAGTAGTCTCCGAGTAAATTGCGTCGAGTTTAACAGACAGACAGAGGGAAATGGCTAGATCGACTCTTCTCATCGAGCTGATCAAGAATACATTAAACTTTAGGGGTCTACGACGTCTCCTTTAAGACAAACTTAATGTACACTTCACACAATGTGTGGCAGAAATAATAAAGGTAAATGTAAAATAACATTTAACAGTCTCAGAGAGTCCGTTTATCCAATCCAACAAAAAAAATTTACTTACCTCAATTTCAAATTCTTTATCCAAGTTCTCAATTGTAGAAAATTGTCGCAACAATGGTTTTATATCATTGCAAGCATTTAATAAACGATCCATAATATTCATTAGCATCGTCGAATTCCACCCGAGAAAAACACTCACGAGAAATCCTAAAAGTCTACCTTTATTCCTTGCTTTATCGTTTTCATTGCAAAAATAAACAGTGCGATAAACCATATTGATGCTCAGAAAGAATAAATTTAGGAAAATCATTGCATTTGGAATATCGAAAATGCGAAAGATACGTTTTGTCAGCGCAAATGTTTCGGTATACAGGGCAAAGATACTTCTGAGCCTTTTCGCTTGACGTTTTAATAATTTCCTATCATAATAAAGTTTACCCAGTTGCTCTGCATTTTGCATATTTTCAAATAAACTTTCCAATGCAAAATTCACACACATAAATTGATGATAGATCATTGTTAGAATTGTATGGAATTCTATACAATTTATGATCAACTGTGAAAAGTACATAATTCTGGGAATGATTATATAGATATTTTTGTAAATAGTGTTATCATGCAACTGAAAATGCATTGAAGTTGCACAGAAGACATAAGCATAGCCAATGCAACATTGACGCAATAAAATAGGTGCCAGCGAATATTCCAATTTTAAAAGTTTCTCCTTTGCATTGGCATCATTTTCAATCAAAAATTTAGAACGTTTCATGTGTTGCACGAAATATTCAAAAAGTTTCAACAGTTTAGCACGTTTTAACCAAACCAAACCGACACTAAAGAATATTAATAAAAAGCGCATAAAAATGACTAAAATATAATTACTCTCCAATATGAAATTATTGCGAAAATGAAAAAAATTTAATACAAATAACAGTTGCCATCCCATGAATATGAGTAAAGCGAAGATTGCCGCAGAATGTATGAGATACAGATAATTTGGTTTAACGCGTACCGTGTTTAGATTTAACGGTGCCGGCATTAAACCGTAGAAAAGTATTTGAAAGTAAATAAATTTTAAAATGTAACGAAAGCGCGCATGCATATTTTTCACGGAATTATTTAACAAAACTAATTGTCATAAAGTTTTATAGATAGACGAAGACCTTTGATTTTATTTGAAATTATAATCTGATAAGTTTGTAATCAACATTAGATATTACATTGTTGCTTGGAGGTTTAACCATTTAATGCTCAGCTAACGTCGAAATGGTTCATTTAAAACCAATCAAATGAAGGAGGCCAGAGTGTTCAATTATCGAGCCAACGACCAATAGGATGAGCCAGAGTTGATTTTTTTATTCGCTGTAAAAAAGTGTATATTATGTTTGTGTAAATGTATGTCACAGACACAAGTTGTCTAGATAGACCATATAAAGTAAATAAATTCTTGATCAGCATTGAAAGGGGCGTAGGGTAGCTATGTCCGTCCGCTCGTCGTATGAAAACGATTATCTCGGAGACTATAAAAGATAGAGCTTAGATATTTGAAACTTAGACGCTGCTAAGCCGTCAAGTGTGCACTTGTAAACGGTTTTTCTCTAGCCCCATTTAAAGGGGTACTCCCCATATAAAACTATACAAAAAATTTTGGGTTTTTTGCATAAAAATTTCATTATTATTATATGAAGTCTAAATAAAGTATAGAGTATGTCTATGCTAGTCCCAATGATACGTCCCAATATGGGTGGGAACAACAAAATTTTAGGTATAGCACTCATACAATTATACATCATTTTTTACGTTTTTTTTTTATGTAAATCCAATACAATGAGGAAATTTATACACAATATTAATATAAAATTTTAAACAAAAAATACAAATATAGCAATAATTTTCTTGGAAATATCAGGAAGTGAGAGGTATGTTAGTATAGGGCTATACGTTATATTGGTCCTATCCAAATTATATTGGTGGAGTGCACTTAGGATGATATTAGATGTGTTTTTACCCAATGTAGAGTGAATACATTTATACATATTGCCTATTTTCATACAAAAATTTTAAAATGGGCGGTGATTTTGTATGGCGCTATACATAAAAATGGGCGAAGCACATTTATTTTCGAACTTGACCTGCTCGTTCACAAGAAAATCTTAAGTTTGAAATTTCAGCTAAATATCTCTAGTAGTCTCCGAGTAAATTGCGTCGAGTTCAACAGACAGACAGAGAGACTTGGGTAGATCGACTCTTCTCATCGAGCTGATCAAGAATACATATACTTTAGGGGTCTACGACGCACAGTGGTCCGAATCACGAATCTAGCTGGACAAAAGTTAATAAATTTTGGATCTCCAAATTACTTTTAAATACTTATAATATATTTCTAATGCTGCAGTTAGGTACACTTTATAGTTACTACATCGATAAACATACTGAATTATATAGAAAATTGAAATTCTCACCTACCGTAAAATGACTTTATTTTTACAAAGTAAATTTAACTTAATAAATAACTAATCTCACTTAGAATTATTAATGTAATGACAAATTGACTTTTTGTACTAAAAACTACAGTTATTTCTCTATATATTTCAAGGATCATCGCTGTTTATATGTCCTTACAAAGTCATAGAAACTTAGATTAAAAATTCGTTTTTTGACTTCTTTAAAAAATAAAGAACAGATCAGAAAAGTAAGGGCCGTAAAAGGCCGTTATAAAACCATTTTTAAAATTCTTTTTGCACCTTTACAAATGTTCAGTTGAAGTTTAATAACCATATCCAACCATTTGGCCTCGTTATAAACATTTTTTTAATAACCTTTTTAACCTTGAAAACCCTTAAATACCAATTTTTATCAAAATCCGCTAATATTTTCAATTTTCGACAGCTATATTAAATATCGGCTGCCATATTGGATCCGCCATTTTAAATTTTTAAAAATTGTTGTCATATTTATAATATTATCTAATATTATTATTAATAGCTAATATTATCAATTTTTCAACAGCCATATTGAATCCGCCATTTTGAATTTTTGAAATTTGTCTTCTGATTCGTAATCAGCGATCACAAAAACCCTTAGACACCAATTTTTATTCAAATCCGCTAATATTTTCAATGTTTCGGCAGCCATGTTGGATCCGCCATTTTGAATTTTTGAAATCTGTCTTCAGATTCGTAATCAGAGACCACAAAAACCCTTAGATACGAAGGTATGTAAAAAATCTGTTAAAGAGAATTTGCTAAAATAGTTTTGTCCAGCTAGATTCGTGATTCGGACCACTGTGCGACGTCTCCTTCAATGCGTTGCAAACTTTCAGACAAACTTAATATACACTTCGCACAATGTGTGGCAGGAATAATAAAGGTAAATGTAAAATAACATTTAACAGTCTCAGAGAGTCCGTTTATCCAATCCAACAAAAAAAAAATTTACTTACCTCAATTTCAAAATCTTTTTCCAAGTTCTCAATTGTAGAAAATTGTCGCAACAATGGTTTTATATCATTGCAAGCGTGTAATAGGCGATCCATCATATTCATTAGCATCGCCGAATTCCAACCGAGAAAAACACTCGAGACCAAGCCTAAAAGTCTACCTTTATTCCTTGTTTTATCGTTTTCATTGCAAAAATAAACAGTGCGATAAACCATATTGATGCTCAGAATAAATAAATTTAGGAAAATCATTGCATTTGGAATATCGAAAATGCAAAAGATACGTTTTGTCATCGCAAATGTTTCGGTATACATGGCAAAGATACTTCTGAGTCTTTTCGCTTGACGTTTTAATAATTTCCTATTATAATAAAGTTTACCCAGTTGCTCTGCATTTTGCATATTTTCAAATAAACTTTCCAATGCAAAATTTACACACATAAATTGATGATAGATCATTGTTAGAATTATATGGAATTCTACTTGAGTTATTATCAATTGCAAAGCGTAAAAAAATCGGGGAAAGATTATATATATATTTCTGTCATTAACATGCAACTGCAAATGCATTAAAATTGTACTGCAGATGTAAGCGTAGCCAATGCAACATTGACGCAACAATAAAGGCGCCAGCGAATATTCCAATTTTAAAAGTTTCTCCTTTGCATTGGCATCATTTTCATTCAAAAATTTAGAACGTTTCATGTGTTGCACGAAATCTTCAAAAAGTTTCAACAGTTTAGCACGTTTTAACCAAACCAAACCGCAACTACCAAATATGACGAATATGCGCAGAAAAATCACAAAAAAATAATTATTATACAATATGGTATCATTGCGAAAATTAAAAATATTTAATTCACATAACTGATACCATCCCATGTATGTGAGTACGGCAAAAATTGCCCCAGAGTATATGAGATACAGATAATTTGGTTTAACGCGTACCGTGCTTAGATTTATCGGTGCCGGCATTAAACAGTAGAAAAGTATTTGAAAGTAAATAAATTTTAAAATGCAACGAAAGCGCGCATGCATTTTTCACGGAATTATTTAACAAAACTAATTGTCATAAAGTTTTATAGATAGACGAAGACCTTTGATTTTATTTGAAATTATAATCTGATAAGTTTGTAATTTACATTAGATATTACATTGTTGTTCGAAGGTTTAACCATTTAATGCTCAGCTAACATCGAAATGGTTCATTTTAAACCAATAGGATGAGCCAGAGTTGATTTTTTATTCTCTGTAAAAAAGGGTATATTAATTTTGTATAAATGTATGTCACAGACACAAGGTGTCTAGATAGACCATATAAAGTAAATAAATTCTTGAACAGCATTGAAAGGGGCGTAGGGTAGCTATGTCCGTCCGCTCGTCGTATGAAAACGATTATCTCGGAGACTGTAAGAGATATAGCTTAGATATTTGAAACTTAGACGCTGCTAAGCCGTCAAGTGTGCACTTGTAAACGGTTTTTCTCTAGCCCCATTTAAAGGGGTACTCCCCATATAAAACTACCCCAAAATTTTTTGGTTTTTGCATAAAAATGTCATTGTTTATTATTATATGAAGTCGAAATTAAGTATAAAGTATGTATATGCTAGTCCCAATGATATACTCCAATATGGGTGGGAACAACAAAATTTTAGGTATAGCACTCATACAATTATACACCATTTTTTACGTTTTTTTTTTATGAAAATCCAATACAATGAGGAATGATAGTAATATTGGACTAATCTTAAGTTGCATAAAGATTGGGTACAGGGTATCTTGCAGTCGAGCATACTTGACTTCTTTCTTCTTTTATTTTTTTTTTTTTTTTTTGTTAAGTGATTTCTAATTTATTTTTATTAATTTCTTTGATTTCAGCTGATCATATTTTTTGCTTCAATTCCTTATTATAAGCTTCATCCTGAACTCTTTTCATTTTAAACTGCATCAGTATGATGACATTAATAAGCACCGCAGCAAAATAGCTCAGACAAGCCGGTTTGTTGAACTCCACTGCATGACAAATGCGATAGACAAGTTTATGAAAACGTAAACGTTGTGCAAATTGTTCAAGCTAAAAAAAAAAAAAATATATAATATTTTTTAATTAAAATAATAACAAAAATAAGCACTTACTTCCGTTTCGAATTGCATGCAAATCAATGGCAAATCATAAAATTTTCTTAATAATTGTCCAATGCCATTGCATGAGTTCAGTAAACGATCAAACATATTCATAAGCATTATAGAGTTCCAGCAGTGTAAGATTGTTAAAGATAAGCCCACTAAAAGGCTTAAATTATTGGCATTAATACTACGATTACTATACTGTACCGCATGATAGAAAACGTTAATGCTATACGCAAACAGATGCAAAAATAGCATTGCCAGCGGTGCATCGAATGTAAGAAAAATGCATTGGGCAAATTGAAAAGTTTCCAAATGCATTTTCGAAATACGCTGCAACATTTGCAATTGTATTTTTAATAATTTATTTGCCATAATATAATTTACCATTGTACGCGGCATGGCGCATGCGTTCATTTAAATTAAAAAGTAACAAATTAATGCAAGCAAATTGTCGATAGACAAACGTAATTATAGTAAAGAAACCAATATTTATTTGTAATATTAAAATCATATCGATAAATTTTATACCAATTTGAAAAACATTTTCTTTATTCAACGACGACTCGACGCGTACATATAAAAAAATTGTACAAAAAACGTACAAATAACAAATGCAACATTTACGTAAAAGTATTTTTGCTATAAAAGATTCTAATTTTTTAAGTTGCGCCGCATCAATTTCATTTGTAATTAAATTTTCATAGTTTTTCTTGTATTGTAAAAAATTACGAAATAGTTTCGTAAGTTTATTGCGTCTTAGCCAAATTAAGGCATAACAAAAGATAAGCGCAAATTTACGCATTATAAAGCCAACATACGAGCTAGCCTGTAGTACAATATCCTTTTGCATATAACCCGTTTTCATGTAAGAAAACTTTAACGTAGATGTAGGTGCTAATACATTTACTGTTATAATGAAAATCAATGAATAGCACAAATATTTATAGCTTCGTTTTAGTTGAGTATCCTTGCGGTTCAATGTTGCCGGCATTAAACCAAAGAGCAACATCTGATAGTATATGAATTTCAATGTACATCTCAAACGCGTCTGCATATTGCGACTGTATATGAGTAACTAAGCATAATTTGAAAGCTATTACAATAAGTAGACACATATGTGTGTATGTGTGTGTGCATTTTCTACTTTTTGACAATAAAATTAATTAATTAATTAATGATTGAGTTGTGTGATAAATAGATAAGCTGCTTTTGACATTTGATGAATCGTATGGACTGTATGGAAAGTTTTTGGAAATTACTAAGTATGAGTCAGAAGTTATTATTTTGTTAAACATGCTTGATGTACACATAATACATTTGCAGTTTTAAATAATATATTTGAAGGTATTGATATTTTTAGAGTATCGATATCACTAATATGTTTACAGTATCGATATTTTTGAAATATTTTGATTATCGATATAATCAATTTATCGATAAGTACTTTAAGTTTTAAAGTATCGATATACAGTATCGACATTTTAGAGCATCGATATTTTAGATATCGATGTTTTAGAGTGTCTATATTATCAATATCTTAATAGTATCGATATTATCAACATATCGATATGTACTCTAAGCTTTAGAGTATCAATATTTTACAACATCGATATTTAAAGAGTATCGATACTTTTTAAAGGTCAAAGTATCGACATTTTTAAAAGTATCGATACTTTAGAATATCGATATTGTAAATTAACGATACTCTTAAGTATCCAGAAATCAATTTCTTCTAATAGTAGCGCGTGCACTCTGCGTTCCTCCCGGATGCTCAAAAATATAAATAAAGAATATTTTTTATACATTTTAAGGCGCCTACTCGAAAGCATTTGCAGAAAACGGCCCGAATTGTGGAAGGAAGCGTCAACTCATTTTGCCGTGATTTTACAGAAGTACAAAGCTAAAAACTCAAAGAATACCATACTTTTTCCTGTTCCCAAAACTAGAATTTCCTCTTCTGGGAAGACGTTTTGAGTCGATCGATGCCATCAAACAAAATTTTGCCGAAGAAGCTGAAGGCCATACCTCTGGCGACTAATTCGCGGGTCATGGAAGATTGAGTTACCCGCTAAAATCATTGTATCGGCTCAAATGGCGCCTAATTTAAAAGCGAAGCAATAAATTTCGTTAATAAAAGTGAAAAAATGTTGTTTTTTTTAAATAATTTCCGGGTACTTTGTATATGGAATGTATAACTATTAATATTTTGAGAATATTGAAAAAAATATCTTTATTTTTTATTAGAAGTTACAAACGCTAGTGTCAAGTCAGTTTTCATATGTAAAATAACTACGTCTAATATGGGTAATTTACTAAAACAATTATTTTTATGGACAATATTTGCTGTTCGTTTTTAACTTATTTTCACATACTTTCAAAGAAACCCATCAGATACGAACGTTTTGAGTATTAAGTAATTACTATATTACGTTTTATAATTACACAAGTAGGCAAATGTATTACATTTAAGCATAATATTAATCAGTCGCTCATTAAACAAACGAAGAAACGCGTTGTTTTTATTTAATTTATTTCTTTTCAATATGCACATCCTAAAAGTATGCTATTATTATTTGCTTATTTGTGGTCTGTTGCCGGCGCCATTGAAAAAACATAAAAACATAAAAAATGGACGCTTTCAAAAGCAAAAAAGCAGCAGCAGCAGCTTCTAAAAGGCTATCTCATCTATACAGCATTTATAACGGCTATACTCATCATAACAATGCCCTACACCTGGCCGCAATTTATGTACAAAGAAAGTTATATGTCAAAAAATTTAATACTACAATTAAATTTCAATATTACGAATATAACACGCATTATGGCAATGCTTGCATGTAACGCATTTATTTGGTTCAAACGTAAAACGCTAATGCAACTCTATGCAAAATTTGAGCGACATTTACAACGCTTTGCAACGCCGCAAATAACAGAAAAAAGCATGCAACAATTGCAAAAACGCGTGCGCAATGGCATTGTACAAAATTTTTGTATGGCACATTTGAGTGTTTTATGCGGCACCGTAGTTTTACTACGTCTTCAATTAAATTATACACATCTGACATTCGTTTATGCATTGACAATTTTTGTGCATATGTTGCAATTTAGTTATATACTTCTGGCAACATGCGGCTTCTATTGTGTGCTCTGTTTGCTTTATACACAATTTACACGCGTTAATTTAGCTTTACAAGAATTATTGAGTACAGCGAAAAACTTGAATAGTAGTGCTGCTGCTAATTTAGAACTGATACTCGCCGAACTGTATGCCATGCATAGTGAGTGTTTTCAGTTGACACAACGCGTACTGCGTCTCTGTGGATCTGCCAAATGCGCTGCTACTGCTTAAGCTTTTGTGACAAATGTTAATATAGTCTATCATGGCGTACAATTTGGTAATGAAACAATTGAGAATGATGCATCGACTAGATTGACGGGACAATTGGTAATGTTGGTGCATTATTGGGGCGCTGTGCTACAAATGAATATGGTCGAGGATTTACTAAATGCAGCGAATGGTACTGGACAATTGCTGCGAGAATTTACAGAGCTGAAATGCATTAATAAAATATTTAATAGAGAAGTAAGTTTATACTTATAGCTTATTTTTTTTTGGAGTACTTAATAAATTCTTAATATTTTTTTACAGCTTGAATGCTTTGCCGATCATTTGCGCTGTCACAAACTTGTCTATAAAGTTTGCGGTCTTTTCGAATTCAATAAACGCGCATGTCTGACCTATTTTTTTACGGTACTTGTACAAGTCATTGTACTGGTGCAATTCGATCTGAAAAATAATAATAATCAACAAAAATAAATGCATAAATTGCGTATAATAAAAAATAAAAACAAACAACAAGAAGCAGTAGCAGCGGCGTAAAAATTAATGACATACGCGCAAAAGTTATGCACATTTTTAATGAACCGGAAGTACAGTTGCGTCAATTTATTGACAGCTATAAATATGCTCTTCACTCTCTCTCTCTACTCGCTATAAACTTTTCATACTGCAAAAAAAAAAAAAAAAAAAAAAAAGAGAAATGTTTTTAATGTTATTTCATAGTTTAAACTTTTGGTAGCCATTAAATTATTTCTGCACATTTTACCAAAATGGCATCGTAAAAATTTTATACAACATGTCAAACTGCAATTTCCGCATAGTAAGGCGGAAGTAGTTACATTAAAACTCTTGTTTTGAATATTGTTTGCGGCATTTTTAATGCAATTCGTAGATGTTTTTCCATGTACATAAAATTGTATACATTTTCAAAAAGTATTTTTGCATTTGCATGTCTGAACATGTCCACAAATCGAATAGTTTTATAGTAACAAACATAAAATACAAATACAACATATTATTTATATTACGAAACATCTGAGGTGTGTTTGAAGATTTTATTAAGAACATAAATGTAAACAATAAAATTTAAATAAATGTTAACAAAAAAAAAAAAAAAAATAAAAAAAATAAAAATTAAAATTAAAATTGTAGTTCTTTTCAAATACTTTTGTGACACCAACCGGATTTTCCCAGCGCACATTTTTCCAATCATTTAGAGTTTTTCTCAGTTTCTGTATTATAAGTTAAATAAAACTTATATTTACCTTGTTTTTGGGGACCAGGTAAAATCTTGACATTTTTGACGTATTTTTTTGGTATTTTTTAGTATATCTGGGATTATTTCTGGGATTTTTTAGGACGCAGAAGTATTCTGTGTAAATTTATTAATTTTTCTCTCCGTAAATTTAGGGTTTCTAAAAAGAATTAGAAAAATTAAAAAAAAAAAAAAATAGAATATATCGGAAAATAATAACGTTTTCGAACATTTTTCAAAACTTTTCTGGATAAAAGGATTTCCATGGTACACACTATGCTCTCCGTTTGTGGCTGTGTTCGATCTGTTAGCAAAACCCGAAATAGATAACGTTTGTGGTCTGTTCAACATGAAATTTGATACCGTTTAAGGATCAAACAACAGATCAATTTTGTAATTTTTATTATCCTTTAACGAACTATAAGAGTAAAATTCGTATTCTATCATTTTTAGGCTCTTTTTACGGAAATTTTTGGAAGTTTTGTTCAATGTTCAACTTTTCAACTTCCGAAAGACAAAGTACCAAATGAGTCGGTGGCAACAGATGTCAGTGTTTTGAATTTATCTGGCATTAAAAACTTCTATTATACTTCCAAAGCAGCACTAAGACCATAACTAGAATTATATCAGAAGGCAGTAGTACCAAACATCCAATAGCCATTCATTTTTTATAACTCTTTCAACAACTCTCGCACATGCAGCGCATATATTTTTAGCAGGCAGCCAGCAAGCCTAACCGCAGCAACCGCAAACCACAAACTTGCCACTCACTTCATTCTTTGTAGTTTCTTCTGATCTTCATGCGCTGCTTTTGTTGCAACAAAGTGGGTCAAGTAATTTTCAACACTTACAAAAAAAAAAAAAACAACAAACACAAAAAAAGCAACAACAAATGCTGCATATTTTCAGGCTTGGCAGCACGTTTGCTTGCCTGCTCGTTTAGTTGTTATTTTTTGCATTTTTTTTTTAATTTTTTTATTTTGTTTTTCTGGGTCATTTTCCTATGGCAGCGACGTCTCAGTTCGCATAAATATAAATTGTATTGTTTCAGCGAATAAAAAACAAAAAAAATGAAAAACGAAATTTCAAAAAGTTTTACAACTACTGCCTGCTGCCAAGCAGCAATGAAAGGAAAAAAGTAGTTAAAGTTTGTTTTTTTTTTTATTTTATTTCATTTTTTTTTTTAGTTTATTGCGTTGATTTCTACAGAAGATTCAAACCAACAACAACAACAACATAACCTCACACTCCCCTCACACACTATGCAAGAAAAGTTGTTATATAGTTTGTTGGGATTTTAAATTAAAGTGTGCGGTAAAATGATTTCCGTACAAGTTGAGTTTACTAAAGAATTGTTCATCGTCAGTTGTGAATGCATAGTTTTGCGAAAGACAATGCCGTTGCCGCACACAGGACACGGACATAGGCAAGCGGAAGTGACACTTGAGTGTTGCATACTTTTAAGCATTCCCATCAAAAGTTATTCCGGCAAGTTGCTTTTAACATTCTTGTTGTTGTTGTTGTTGCAAACGTTGATGATAATAATGATTAACTTGCTTCGGTAAGTTTTAAGCATGCTATGCCCTTTTTTTCTATAAATTCTTGATAAATATATTAAGCCGTTGGTTTTTTGTTGTATTTTTATTTTTTCAAATCTCAACAAAATTATTTTCCACTTATCGCTTATATCTGCTGGTTAACCTTCATGCCACCTTGCTTACAGTTTAAGTCAATTTATATAAAAAAAAATATATATAATTAGAAAAGGTCCTAGGCCTTTTTTTTTGCCGCTATTTACTTTTAGTTCAAGCTAAAGCCATATTTTTCGGTATTTTATTTTATGTTTTTTTTTTTTTTTTTTTTTTTTTGCTGTGTGTGTGTGTGTTTGTATCTTATCGTAAAGTAGCCAAACTTGATTACGAATATTTGCTTGGCATTTACTACTACAATATTTAAGAGCCTTCTATAAATAAGTTGATAACAACGTTACTGGCATATAAAAATGTTTGCTGGCTGGATTTAGCCTGACTTGGCATGGCATATTTGCTGTTCACGCTAAACACAAATGGAAAAGTAAAAAAAGTAAGAAAAAATTTATTATTTTTTTTTTTTTTTTTTTTTTTTTTTTGTTACACTTTTCTTGAGACTGGATTTGTGCTGCGTTGAAATTATTTTTTTGCATGATTTATATGTAATCTATGGGATTTGTGCTGCATAGATTTACGAATATTGATGTGCTTTTTATGAAGTCATGTTTGTATGCTTAAATTTTGATAGAGAATACGTAAAGAGAGAGTCAATAAAAAAAAATATATGAAATCGCTTAGCTTTGTCTAAAATGTATAGAAACTATTTATAAAGTAACTGCATATCACTACTTAAGCCGCATACAAAAAAAAAAATAAAAAATAACACTCCCATATAACTATGTAGTTTGGCATGAATCATGATGATGATGATGTTGCTGATAATATTGATGTTGATGACTTGACCCGCAAGTTTGTAGCATGTTAGCCCAAAATGACTATAACAAGACCGCACCTGAAGCAACAACGTTGATATTGCAATTGAAGCGGAAACGGAAATCATATTGCAAACACACACATACACACATATACATGCACAACACCTACACCATAGGAATACCGTTATGCCATTATAAACAATATCTACCTTTAACTATCTGACAGGCAAGCAAGCAAGCAAGCAAGCAAGAGAAGACGTTACCACGAATTGCATTAGCTGCCGCCAATGAAGCACACAGAACACAGGGCACACAGTTCAACGTGTTGGCATGTTGCTATTAGATTGTCCTTTATTGTTGTTAGCAAAGCAGTTTGCCATTTGTTGCAATACGCTACGCAGTTAACCATAACGCATTCAGACAGCAGCAACAACACCTGCAGTTGCTCGTTTTCAGTAACAATTCCGTTTGCTACTCACGTGCAACTGCAACGTTTTTGGTGGTTCTGCTCATAAATCATTCGCATTTAATTAAACGTTGCACAGCATGACAATTGTGTTGAAGTTTTACTCGTATAGCTTAATACCTTTTTTTATTTTTATTATTTTTTCGTTTTATATATTTTTATTTTGTTTGCCATTCAAAATGGCGGTCGATTTTTAATTAAGTTGACAGCGTTTTATTGCTATTTGAAATGCTCTGTTACCTTTAAATCGATGTTAAAATTAAACGAAACAAATATGAGTTAGAAAAACAAGGAAAAACGTTAACTTCGGTGGAACCGAAGCTGAAATACCCGTTACATGGGGTGTTGTTTTGGTTTTGACCCTGGATGACCATTTAAAATGTCTTTCAATTGGGAGCGAGTACTTGATAAAAAATATTTAAAAAAAGCTATACAAAAATGCATTTCATTCTTGACTTAACCTAGTCGTGAAAAAGCAAGAATTTCACATATCTGTTCATAGAATTTTCTCGACTAAGAATACTTACCATCAGGGGTCTCAGATGCCTCCTTCAATGCGTTACAAACTTGGACAAACTGAATTAGCCATTTTTTTAACTTGACTAGATACTCACACAATTTATCTAGATTTTTCTTGACTAGATACTTACCATCAGCCATTTTTTTATCCGCTAAGGAAATAAATCTTTTTAAGATAATAACTTTTTTTTAAATATGAAAATAGTCTTAAAAAAAAAGTTCTCTTCAAAAAAAATATTTCGCCTAAGAAAGAGTACCCATTAGAAGAGTTTTTCACTATATTAGTAAATGTAAGCCTTAAAATGGAAACAGTTTGAAAAAAGAAGGCGAGAGTGAGATAAACATATTTCCTTAATTTTTTTCAACACAGTTTGTTGACATACTAAATAAAACTAACCAAAATAAATAAGCAAAGTAGAAAGAAATAGAGAAAAACACATTCATAAACATGGTTCATACCATTTGGGTCAAAATCATAAATAAATGCTCAGGCCAACAAAAAGCTGTACAGCTGTAACATACATATAGGTTTTACTGCGTTTAAGAAAGAAACGCTTTAGGACTCTATATGATTGTGGAGATAGACATAGTTCATAGGTACGGAACTTAGAAGGCTTTAAACATGTCGTCCTATATGCTCTACACTTGAAATAACCAAAACATGGTGCAATAACCACCTTTCAGTTCCGTTAAATGGTTCAAGAGAAGAAAAAAAAAAGAAAGGCGAAAGTCAGAGTAAAAGAGATTAACATGTTAAAGGCTTAAAAATAGAAAGAGACAGAGTTATAGTATGTCACCTTATACATATAAAATAATTTTATTTTTAAATAAATCTATCAGCATAAAAAGTCATGTTCTAAATAAAAACTTATGATTTTTTTTAAATTTCGTAGTACTTACATTTAATTTATCACATATAACAAATTTCACCACAATTTCAAAATAAAGGGTGTCCCAGAATTTGACTGCTGAAAAGTTAAGGTCAAGTAGAAATGAAGCGTTACACGATAGTACACAATATAATTTTGTTAGTGATTTTTCCAGCACTTTATTGCAAATCTTGCGTTAATTCTGGGACTTGCATTTATTTTGGGACACCCTTTATCAACTCAAATTTGCTTTGCAGTGTTAGCCATTTTAGCTTTTTTTCCACTTTTTCAAGCACATTGCGTACCATGTTGAAATTACCTAAGTTCTTTATTTTTTTCACCATGTGGTGTACTATTTTAAATTTCTGTACAGTGCGAAAGAGAGAAAAAAAATGAAAAATGGCAACACCCTTACTATGTTGTATAATTGCTTATATTAACATATTTATTATTGTTGCCAAGCGAAAGCATTGCGAAGAAAATGTCTTACGAGAAAAAGAGAAGGCGTGGATAGAATAAAAATAAACTGTATATCATTTGAAACTAAATTTTTCGTTTGGCCTCTTTTTCAGATACAAAAAATAAACCATTTGTGAATTATACACCAACAAGTTATTGGATTTATGTAGTAAAGTAATTTCTTTATAGATTTAGAATAATTATTATTGTGCTTGTTTGTTAACCACTTAAATGTCAAAACAGTGATTAATCAGCTTTGTAAAAAAAATAAATAAAAATATTATAATCCCTTTGCGTGAAAATTCATATTTATTTTTTTATGTTTACAACAATAGGCATACTGCAATAACCTTCTAACTGTCTCTTTCTCTCTCGCACTCTCCTTATCTGCCTCGTTTCTTTCGCACACTTTTATAAACAATCGCTGCCATATACACAATTTAACATTTCCAATTAATGTCGCAAAGCCGCAAATAAAACCGCTTAATTACGTGACTTAAAAATATTAATCATGACCGAAAAACAGTGGCAGCTGTGGTAATGGCGACAGCATATTATGGCGGCATATTATGTATGAAATGTAAATGCAATTTAATAATAATAAAAAAAAAAAAAAAAACATTTAATTTAATAAAAACCTTTAACCCAGGACAAAAGCTGTCACTGAACTGTCCATCAGAGTCATGGTCATTTAATACAATAGTTTGTCTACAATTATCAAACTTCATGGCTAATTGAAATGTCATAATTAATTTTCAGACAATAGAACATATTTTTAATATGAATTTCTTTATTAAATTTATGAATAAAATAAAAAATTGTTTAAATATTTTAATAAAATTAAATTCTTAAAGGAAAAAAAATATTGCACATAACTCTCAAGCATCGATTTCCATGGGTACCACAACATCTTCGTCGTCGTCGTCATCTGATGCAGTGACATGAAATGGTGGCGGCACAGCAGGTGGACGTGGTGCAGCAGCACGTGCATTTGAGCGTGCTGCGGCGCGAGCTGTCGAACCGGAAGTGGCAGTAGCAGTAGAAGTTGTTTTTATTGCACGAATAGCGTTTGGCTTTTTTGAAGTAGCAACCACAGCCGTAGTCAACATAGATGTTGCAGCTACTGCTGCGGTTGTTGTTGTTGTTGCACTTGTAAGCGTAGCCGTAGCCGTTGCATTCATTTCCAACAAAGCATCATTAAAATATTTATTACGTAAAACATCCAAACCATTTTGTGCGCAATGCATATTGCCATATTTATCGATATATCGATGTATCAGATCCCACAGTGTACGATGCGACTCGCCCAACAGACGACTCTCCTGCGAAGCAGCTGCTGCGATAAGCGTAAAATTAAGCAAACCAGCATTGAAGACTTGCAACCATGCAAATATGCGCGCCTGTTGATCTTCATCGGAAACATTGGCTGCTGCCGGTTGTGGCAACCAACCGAAACTGCCATAAGCAGCTAGGCTATTCCAATAGTTGACTGCAGCATTTGCCGTAGTATTTAGCTGCTGATGTTTTGACAGCAGCAAACCTTGCAACAATGGTGTTGCCACATTATGCATTGGCACACTGCTTTTGCAGCGGCACTAGGCGCAGCAGCTACAGCTCCGGCCGTCGTACGTTTCGGTATAGGCAACACATTCGGCGACTCTTTGCTGTGCAACGTTGCATGCAGCACTGCTTGTGGTTTCGTTTGTTGCTGTGCTGTTTGGTGAAAAAAAAGAAGAAAAATACGAAAAGAAATATATAAAGTGCCTAAAAATTTGTATACCTACCCTGCTCAAGTTCCTTAGCTATACGCAAATCGGCACGCTTTACCCAACCGCGCACTGTGGACTCGGGCACACCTAGCTCACGTGAAATGCCTGCTTTTGTTTCGCCATTGCGTATACGATTGATTGCGCGTTCCTTTTCCTGTAGACTAACCTGCACGCGTGGACGCTTGCCACGTGGTGCACCTTGATTTTGTGCACTTTTTTAACTTCTTCCATTTTTTTACTTATTTTTTTATTCAAATAGTTAAAAATTTTTTTTTTTTTCTATATTGCGTGCGTCTGTTCTCCGCGAAGTTTTAGCAAAACTGTCAAATTTAAATGATTTCGCTTTGACAATTAAACAATTAAGCCGCTGTCAACGACATAAGACGCCAGTGAAAGTAGGAAAAAAAAATTGAAAAGTCATAGCAACTACAACAATTCACGGTTTCAGCTTAACGCGTAAAAAGAAGAGCGCTGCCAACTTGTTGGTAAGTAGTAAAATTGCCGTTATTAACATTTTGGTTTTCTTGTGATTTATTATATTCTTTATTTGGTTTTTTTCTTTTGTTGTTTTTTTTTGCATTAAACTAATTTACTTGTTTTTCTAAAATACTTTTTTTTGTTTTTTGTTTTTTTTTTTTTTTTTATTATGTTTTGGTTTTATTGTTATGTATTTTATTATTTACTTAACTTCTACGCTGCTTAGTTTATTTTTATCTGTCAATTTTTTTACATTTTTATATGGTTTCATATAGGTTTTTTTTTTTTTTTTTTTTTTTTTTTTTTTTTTTTTTTTTTTTTTATGCCCTGCAAGGATAACAATAATTACGAAATAGCCTTTAAAGATTATTTTTACAATAGAGCCATTAACATGGATAATATGCTATGGTACGGACAGATCAATATTTTCTAAATAACAATACTGGAATACAGTAAACCAATTTTTTACTGATATATCGAATATTTGCAGTATATGGGTTTCGGTCGTTAATAATTTTCCAAAATGTTTAGCAAAAAAATAAAAATAAAATTCTGGCTACTAGGATTGGTCGATTAATCGAAAATTGGCATTAATCGGTCAGTTACTTTTTTCTGCTATCCGTACTAGCCACTAATGCCGCATTTGCACTGAGCAGCGTTTTGTTATCGCGTTAAAATTTATCGAAAAACGCGGACCGGTGTTTCCATTGCGTTTTAGCGTTAGCGTTCTGTTTTCATAAGTATGCGCAACTTACGATTGCCAAATTATTCGAACCGATAAGAGAAATCGGTTTGAAATCGGTGTAAAATCGGTTTGAACGGTGTTATCGAAAGTCGCGTTCAAAATTAACGCGACTTTTCCCATACCTAACTGCTTATCTTTTTTGTATACGATTTAACGCGAGTTTGTCGAGTTTTTAACGCAAACGCGGAACGCGGCCTAATGGAAACGGGGCCTTAGACTGCGTTTATAGTACTTTTTAATCGAAAAATGAAGGACACTGTTCTCATTGCGTTTAGCGTTAGCGTTCGAGTTCAAACAGCTGATTTAGTTCGTTATGAAGTAAAAAAATTGTGCAGCATTAAGAAAAAAAACTTTTTTCTGAAATATACAAACACGTTTCTGTAAAAATTTTGCGATTTACGATTAAGTAAATTCGTACGATTTCAAATTATTCGTGTTCCGGCAATCACAAATGTTATGTTCCATTACCAAAATTGCTATCGGTTACTAATTAAACGTTTATCGGTCTATTGTAAATTGTTTACTTTTAATTTCACTTACTCGAACGCTACCGATTTGAAATCGGCAATTTCTTACGATTTGCGATAGCTAAAATTTACGATTTGAAAAATAAATCGAAAAATTTTTTCGATTGGCATAACGGGAACATGGCTGAAAGTTATTTTTAATCGATTAAATGGTTGTAGTTACTTCTATCCAATTCGAGCATGATAAAATAATCAGAATTTTGGAGAGCGGTTATTTTATCAGCTGTAAGTATGAGCAACTTACGATTGCCAATAAGAGAAATCGATGTTTCAATATCGATAGACCAATATTAAAAAATATATATATCGATGTGATATCGATGTATCGATATTTGTCCCAGCACTGTTTTAATCTTTTTTTTTTTTTTAGATATTTAAAAAAAAACTGTTTAATTTTAAATTATTTTTTTTTAACAGGCCTACAATGCAGGGTACAACATAGCCGTCTAACGCGACTATAGATTTCTTATTTATTTTTTTTTTTTTGTTTTTTTTTATTATAATTATAAATATTTTTCATTCATTTCCTGTGATACAATTATCAACTTATCATTTAACGTCATCATTGCGCTTGTCATGTTCAATTAATTTTCAATATTTAACTATTAACTAGTAAATCTATGTGCAAAAAAATATTATATGTATATATATATTTTATAATATTATATATATATATCATATATACATATACATATGTATTACATTATGTATAATTCATTTTGACAATTTGCCAATTATGTATTTAATTTTCATTTTAATTTTCATTTTTTTATTTCTATAATTTTTTTTTTTTTTATATTTTACTTTAAAACTAATAAAACCACAACAATTTTTTTTTTTTTGTTCATACTTCATTTATTTTGCTCTTATTAATCTTTTTATTTAATCTTTTTATTTTATTTATTTTTTCAACAATTAACACGTGACAAATATTAATAAATTAATTATGAATAAATTTATTCATTTAATTTGGGCAGTTTGTGGTTTATTTTTACTTTTTTATTTAATTATTTTTTTTTATATAGAACGCTGTCACGTGTGCTGTGGGAAGTAGTAGGATTTTTTTTAAAATTTTTTTTTTTGTTCATGCAACGCCTTTAGTTTTAAATGATATTTATTTAATTAATAAATGATTTAAAACTAGACTTAATTGGGAATTATTAAAATTAAAAATAGTTGGCAGCAATATTTGATTTTATTTATTTATTTTTTTTTTTTTTTTAAATTTAAATAAATTTTATAGTTAAAAATTATTTTAAATATTTAAATCTCAGCTAAAATTCTGTCTCTTCTAACAGCTTAAAGCTCCATTTTTTGTGTATGTTTGTGTGTGTGTGTGTCTGTGTGCGTTTCAATTATATTTTTAAACAGCACTCAACGCCTAAAAGTTTACTGCTTACAAAATTACATTTTATTTTGTTTAATTTTTTTTTTATTTCATAATCTTTGCCTGCTGCCTCTAATAATCATCATCATCTGTATGCCTGCTGTGTAAATGTTGTTTCGGTGTCCCTCGGCACATGCGACAGCATATAGCCAAGAGTAGTGTTAGCATTAAGCTTAGACCCAATGTTAGCAATAATATCTTAGCATAAGGCAACTCGCTTAATTCATGGCGTAAACAGATTTCCGTTGATTCATCATGCAATATCATATTACGATATTTTTCTGCATGATGCATCAGACCGAGTTGTTCCAGATTCCATTCAATGTGTCGCGTTAGTTGTGCCAACGTCGATGTATGCGTCACATTTGGACAGTTCTCGATGCCATTGCAGAGCAAATGTTTTGGTATGCAAACATCTGTATTGCCCGGGCAACGGAAATCACAGCCGCCATCCTGTAACAATGACGAGGCAAGACTACCATCGGGATTGCGTGGCAAATGGAACAACTCGGTCCAAACTAAACGGAATGCATTTTTACCCGGCTGTCCATCGCCGGTATATTGTATAAGTACAGGCAGCGGTTCTTGATCGGCACCAGTAGCGCCTAGCTCAGCCGTTGACAGTATGGAGAGATCACGTGCAATTGAAATATTCTCGGGGCAAATGATAAAACGTGGTTCCAGACGTCCGGCAAGATAAACTTCAATCTTAGCACTCTCACAAGTACGTTCGCCAAAGCGTGCTTTATCCAAATGTAGCCAGAGATCGCGTTGTGCTGCTACTTTAAGCTCCCAAATACATTTCTCGCGTCTATAATGATGCTCTGGTGGTGCCATAGGACCAGTAACCATGCCCAATGCTTTCTTATAGGGAAATACAAGCTCACCATCCGGTGATGGTCCCAGCGTTATCGGACCACAGAGTGGCCCATGCGCAAATTCATAGGAAGCCTCAAACAATGGATTTGGATTTTTAAAATACGAAGTTATAGCATGTTGCCCCTGTACTATCATCTCCAAATTCATTTGATCCGCTGACGATATAA
This sequence comes from Leucophenga varia, assembly GCA_018903435.1. Taxonomy (NCBI): domain Eukaryota; kingdom Metazoa; phylum Arthropoda; class Insecta; order Diptera; family Drosophilidae; genus Leucophenga; species Leucophenga varia. The sequence goes on along the minus strand of JAEIFJ010000518.1, from coordinate 369,023 downwards.
CACGCACTGCACGCGGTATATTATCGCAGAAACATGCTAAATTATTCTGAAACTTTTCACGTTCCTCCCAGATGACCAGCTTATCAACACGTTCCTCATGACAACGTGTACATGCATTATTGTTGTACGGTAACTCCTTAAACGATACCGAATTCACTTCGATAATGGCGCGCGCATATAGCCGTCGATCGGTTACGAATTTATATTGGCAACGCACATCAGAGCCACCGGTGCGCTTGAAGATCAACGAATTCAACGGTGAGCGTATGCGTCCACCGGATGCTTCCAGGCATACATAACCTCATCGCAAAGCGTATTCGGTACTGGATCACCGAAGCGTGTATTATTGAAGAAGTCATAGTGTGCCCAGTAGTACAGTGAACTGCCGCTATACGAGCCAGTTTTCGAATCGAATTGCACATACAACGATGGACTTGTGCTGACAAAGTCGACTTTTTCCATTGGACGTGAAAATGTATCGCAGAAGGTTTTTATAATGCGCGCCGGATCTGCACGATCGGAATCGTAAATGGTTAACGATTCAGCACAGTCGCCTTCGTATTTCAATATTGGAGATTCGATGCGATTGATGCGGAAACTATTCCATGAAAAAAAAAAAAAATAGAAAAAGAAAAAGAAAGAAAAATAAAAGAGTTATGTATGCGGGTTATTACTCTTGTAAGCGGCTTAGAAAATTTAATTTTACTTTAGGCTTGCTGCGCCGCTATGCACTCAATTGGGTTAGCCAAACTTATGTCCTTTGTTTTCGCCAAAGGCAATTGGAATGAAATTTTTTCCTTTTTTTTTTTTTTTTTTTTTTGTTGGCAATGTGCCAATATGAGCGAAAGCTATTTTCATTGGAGCAGTGAAAAATTCTTCTTTTTCCTTGTATTTTTTTTTTTTTTTTGAACATTTTATTTGGAAATGAAAAGCATTTTGTGCACACATAACGCGGTTTCTCTAGTGTGCTGTGCTGCTTCACTCGTTTGATGTTTTCTAACTATTTTGCTGCAATTTAATAAGAGCAAAACCGTATAAAAAAGGTAAATCTTACTTTTCATTTCGATTGTGGCATGCCTATGCGCCTAAATGTGTTTGAGGTGATTTAAAAAAATACCAAGTAGGCTATTAGTATAAGAAACAAAAAAAAAAAAATTCTTAAAGACATAAAATTTTAGAATGAAGAAAATTTACTAAAAATGCAACTTTTCACTTATTTTTTAAGATATGGTATCGAGTAGTATAACTATAGATCAAAACTTTGATGAGTTAGGAAGTTATGTTCTTTGCCAAATTGGTTGCAAAAATATTAAGGTAGAATACTTTTGTGGGCACCATCCTAGATGTGGGCAATATCCTAGATGTGGGCACCATCCTAGATGTGGGCACCACCCTAGATGTGGGCACCATCCTAGATGTGCGCATCATCCTAGATGTGGGCAACATCCTAGATGTGGGCAATATCCTAGATATGGGCACCATCCTAGATGTGGGCACCACCCTAGATGTGAGCACCATCCCAGATGTGGGCACCATCCTAGATGGCTGATGTGGGCACCATCCTAGATGTGGGCACCATTCTAGATGTGGGCCCCCTCCTAGATGTGGGCACCATTCTAGATGAGGGCACCATCCTAGATGTGGGCACCATCCTAGATGTAGGCACCACCCTAGTTGTGGGCACCCCTCTTGTTGCGGACACCCACTAGATGTGGACACCCTTGCCTGCCTTTTCAGCCCCTGTCGGCCTTTTTTAGTTATGAGCACCTTAATGTACCACATTGTGGTCACCCGAATTTTTGGAGTCAAACTTTTTAGTTATCTGATGAACACACCCAAAAACATTAAATTCAGCTACAGAGCTAATTGAATCTTTCCATACTCCATTCAGGCATCTTCAGCTACTCTGATTTTGTTCAGCTGTTAAGCAAAATGAGCTAGAAACTGTTTGCGCCGCTCGTGTTAATGCTGCCTACACTTTTTGGTATTTTTTAGCCAGTGCCCATATCCGGGTACACATAAATTTTCCTCCAAAAATTTATAGTTTACTAACTTTTTTTTTTAAATTAAAGGTATTAACTTGCTGCCTTCACTGAAAGCTAGCTCAAACATTTAGATATCCATTGATATATAAAAACCTAAGGGTGCCCACAATAGGCACACTTTTCCCTATAGGATTCGTGGAGAACGAATCTAGTTGAAAATGTACAATTTTATAGACATTAATTTTCTTCTCAAAAACTGTAGCATAGTTAAATATTCAAAATTTATTTCATTGGAATATTGCAACTGTCTACTTATTTCTTGTTGATTTTAACAATATCTCATCTCTTTAGACTTAGACCTAAGAGTTCGTTATTTATAAAATTCACATGAAAGTAAAAAGCATACAAAGCTATTTAACAATTCCATACAAACTAAGTAAACAAAATCTTTGTTTTAAATTGAGATTAAAAACTTTGTCGTTGTTTTTTTTTTTATTTTTTTTTTCATTCTATATAAAAGTTGATGTATACTACTATTGCCCCATGTCATATAAACTGACAAATAGATTTGCTGCAACTATACAAACGGGTTAAAAAAAAATGGCAGCATCATTATGCATAAGCTCAAAAACCTAAGCAAACAAAGTACCGAGAGAGACTAACTTCACTCCACTCTATAACATATATTTCTCATGCAGTCACATCGACATCATCGTCATCATCGTCAGCCAACGTCATCATTTTACTCCTGCAATACTATGTGTCACATTTGGCTTTAGTCGTACTGATTTCAACTTTTTTTTTTTGTTTCATTCCGGTGACTGTTTTTTGTTTTACGCCTTTTCATTGCTGTTGGGTTATTTTTTAATACAGTGACTCAGCATAACTAGAATACAAACGGATTATAAGGACATACCGCCGGGCATAAGGCTTAGTTTTCAAAGCCGTGACTAGTGGTAAAGTATTTTTTTTTTTTTTTTTTTTTTTTGCAGACTCTAATACGTGCTGTGAGGCGCACATGAAGCACGTACCGAACTTAAATATATGTGTACAAATGAATAAAATGCAAACTTTCTTCTTATTTTTTTTTTTTTTTTTTTTTTTTGAGTTTGTACTTCTATTTTTTTTTTTTTTTTTTTTTCGTCCTGTGGCTTTTTTGGAGTATGAAATAAAAACGAAAATGAAAATGTGCCGCAGCAGGTTGACTTTTACCTAAAAAGAGAGAACGGAAGAGAGTGCAGCGTAAAGAAGAAGAAAAACTACGAAAACGTCGCTCATGCAAGCATAAATTTTTTAGTAAATTTTTCGTTACAGATTTTCGCGTACTCATCGCTGCCTCGTCGACGTGCCACACTACAAGAGTATATCTAACAGTGCAAAGGATAATAAAATATTATGTCATACTTTGTGTTCTGTACCTAACAAAAATTTTGTCCTCTTGCATTTGTATTTTCTTTTTTCTCATTTTTATTGCCCAAAAAATGAAAATGTAATTGTATGAAATGTGTTGGCGGAAGTCGTCCTTTAACTGACATTCTCCTATTGCCACATACCATCTAAATACTATAACGTCTCTCAATGTCTGCCTGTCTATATGTGTATGTATGTATGTGTGTGTGTGTATGTGCTTTGTAAATTATTTTCAAAGTTTTTTTTTTTTGGTTTTGGCCATACTATTTCTATAGAGCATATTTTATTATTTGTGCTAAATAATTTTTGCCTTTTATTATGGCACTAACATGCACACTACTACGTACGTGTATGTGAGAATTCCGCATAATTGAAAAAGTTTTTGACTTTTTGTACAATTTTGATTTGCAGTTGGCGTATTCGAAAAGGCAGAGATATATGGTATATGGGCAAATAAAGGCATAAATTATTTCATTTTATTTTATTTCTTTTTTTTTGGAAAAATGTGTTTTTGTAATAAAAAAAGCATAGAAATTGAATTGAATTTAAATATCTGAGAATCATTTGAAATTGTGAATGTATGTGTTCAATTTTGAATATGATAAATGGAGAAAATGTTAAAAAAAAAAACAGAAATTTCTAAAATTCAATTCAAGTAAAAAATTTTAAATAAAAAAAATTTTTAAAAAAATTTTATAAAAAATAAAATCGAAACAATTTTGAGTTATGGAAAATGTACACAAATTGCTGCTAAGACCAAAAGATCATAGGGAGTAGGAACGTACAGTTTTCAGCATCATAAGTACATAGTATATAAATAGAATGAGATAAAGAGAGAAAAAACAAGAAGGAGAAGAGTGAGATATATACAGGGAGTTAGAGATACAGAGAGATAGGTACAGAGAGATAGATACTGAGAGAGAGATACTGAGAGAGTGATATAGAAAGATTGACAAATAGAGAGAGAGAGAGAGATAGAATGGCAAGAATAGACGTAGAGTTAGATAGAGAGAAGCAAAGAGAAACAGAAAAAGATACAGAGAGAGAAAGAGAGAGAGAGAGAGAGAAAGGGAGAGATTAAAGGATACAGATAGAAAGAGACAGAGAGACATAGAGATAGATACAAAAAGATATAGAGAAAGATACAGAGAAAGAGATACAGAGATAGAGAGAGAGTGAGATTAAGAGATACAGATAGAGTGAGACAGAGAGATTAAGAGATACAGATAGAGTGAGACAGAGAGATTAAGAGATACAGATAGAGTGAGAGACAGAGACAAGATTAGAGACAGCGAGACTGAGAGTTGAAGAGAGAAAAAAAGGGAAAAAGACACTAATAGAGACAGCGAAGAGAGATGACAAAAAAAAGTGAGAGAAAGATGGAGTTAGAAAGAGAGACAGAGACAAGATAAGCTACAGCGAGATACAAAAAAGAGACAGTGAGATAGAAAGACACAAAGATTTGTATTTTCCAAACTGATACAAACAAATTTCAATATTGCAATAGATGAGCAACCTATCAAAATAAGATTTATGTTTACATTTCAGTGGTGGGCACACTTATACCAAAAGTATCCATTAATATTATAATCTCATTCAAAGTTTTCTTCTGCCTAAAAATGATTATTGTCATCGCTTTCTTTTATGTTGGGAGCGTTAGGACGCGATAAAAAGACATCTAAAGATGAGCCCAGGACAATTGTGACTAATGTAGGGATGTGGAGTATCGAGTTAGAACTTCAATAATTCTCGGGCGTTACAGAATATTGGTCTAGTTCCTTAATTAACGAAAAACTTATATAAATTTCAGATTTACAATACAACAAACAACATTTGGTCTTCTTCAGATAAGTAATTGGAAAGGTCTAAGACTTGAAGTAACATCCGATTTGAACCAGATAGGGCTATTTTCTAATTTTTGTTAATCGTTGTGGAAATCCATAAAATAGTTTTCATACGGCAAAAAAAAAAAAAACAAAAAAGGTTTGCCGTTAGTTAACTCTAGATTAGGTTCTGCAGAATGTAAGAATTAAGTTTCGTGTAGTCTCCGAGATAATTAGTATCATACCCTCTTCGAGTACAGGTTTATATATAATCAATACGCACACTAATAAAAAACTGAGTGAACCTTAAATACATGCAACAATCAAAGTCAGTTAAGAGAGTCATTATCATACAAAATTTCAAAGATAAGAAAAAAACAAGAAAACTAATCAGTCTAAGCGAATTTAATGCTTTACAGAAAACAACAAAACGCAAATATTTCAAAAATTCCCCTTAAGCCTTTAATGTACTCCAAATAACTTTGAAGCAGTTGTAAAACAAACAAATACAAAAACAAAAATAATAATAAAACATTTTAGTAGTGTATCAAAATTAAATTTGCTCAATATTCATAAAAAAAAAACAAGAAAAACAAGCAAAACTAGTCAATAACTGCACAACAGCGACTTAAGTAAAAAAAAAAAAAATAATAATAAAAGAATTTCTGCTGCACTTCAAATGACAAGAAGCAAAAAAAGGAATACATGCAGAAAAATAACAAAATGCAGCAGCAAAACAGCTTCAAAGGATCAGCAGCAACGGAATAGCAGCTGTAAAGTGACAGCAACAATTCATACAAAATATCAAGAAAAACAATAACATTGAAAAAAAAATAAAAAACACAGCAATAACAGCAATTGTAGCTGGAATAAAAAACAACAAAAAGGATAATTTTTGCAAAAAAACTGAGTAAAAAACAGTAAACAAAAAAAGATAATTTCATTTATTAAGATTGGAATTTTAATACGCTACGCTTTTATGTAATTTGATGAAGCCACAATTCGTTCAAAATTTCAAGACCCCTAAAAGTATACTCCTAAAATTTTTTTAAAGGTGAATCGAAAAATTTGTATTAAATTCATCCGCCACCTTTTTTCAGATATTTACTTTAAATCTGTAATATTTTTTCTAATTGTTGCAAACTTTATAACCTATTCGAAGTACCGCTTCAAATATACCATACGTAGCGTATTTAAAAGGCGAAAAATATCAAATCTAAAAGAAAATAAAGAAAAAGAGTTGCTTAAATGAGCAACTTTGTTAGAAACAATGTCGACAGCGTCTAGACGCAAAACATGCACAAACACACACACACATACACATACTGAGCATATCAAGGAACCAAGTAGTTGCAGTACTATGTTGGTGGGAGTTTCAAATTTTAGTTGAGTTTAAGCTAGACAAACTAACAGACAGACAGACAGACAGCCAAGTCAAGCCATGCCAGACTGACAATGCTGTACTGAGGCAAGATGATGATGATATGCAGCGTTGCCATGCCGCTTGACTTGATTCTTTTACTTTTGTGGGCGTTAAAAAGTTTTAACTGAAAAATAAAAAAAAATAAAAAAAAATAAAAATAAATAAAAAAAACACAAATTTTTAGTTGCAAAGCATTTGTTGTTTGCTTTAAACGAACGAAACGAAACGAAACGTTGAGTAGAGTTGTAAGTTGTGCAATTGTACTCATCGTTGAATGTCCTTGTTGCTGCTAGGACAACACAGCACGTTGTATCGTATCCTTTAGTTATTCGTACTCTTGTTTGTTCGTTTGTTTACTTGTTTGTTTGTTTGTTTGTTTGTAGACTGTAATCACGCAATCATGTTCTTACTGAACTCTTAATAGCATGAAACGTACAATATCTTTCTATATAGAGAATATATACATTTTCGTTATAGAAGTGCTCGCCTTGTCCAGTTTTGTAATACTTAAACTTCTTGTGTAGATATTAAAAGGTAAAAGAGAAGCTAAAGTGCAACATAGCATTGCGAAACGTGTACAAGTGCTGTTGTACATAAATATTTATCTTTTTTTTTTTTTTTTCTAGAGCACAAAGTTGAGTGGAGTTTTAAGTTTTCTTTTTTTTTTATCTTTATCAAAAGTATCTATAAAGTTGCAACTTAAAATGCATTCATTTTCAAACTTTTTTTATTTGTAGCATAATTTTTTGCAAGGTGAAATGAAAATCAGTTAAAAGTAGAAGAAGAAGAAGAAGAAGAAGCAGAAGAAATATAGTTTATACGTTTGTGGCATGAATATGCAAAAATTTTATCTAAAAGTATAGTTAAAAGTATCTGTGTATCTGTAAGATACTTAGATATGCTAAAATGCATTTATGTTTGCTAAACGTTTATGCTTTTGCAGTAATTATACTGACAGCAAAATGTGTCGATTTAAAAACTGTGTTAGCAGTGCTTAATAACGTATTTAAAAAAAAAAAATAATGAAAATTAACTTAGTCAAATAGGCTAGAAAGTCTTTGTAATAAATAAAAAAAATATAAAAATTATCTGGTGTGTCATGGGAATCTCTAGAGATTTTTTTTTTTTGTCGTTTATTTTGTAAATCATTAAAATAAAAACTCGATGTCACAGAAACAGCACATGAGGCCTGTCACCTAGACTGACACATTAGATTTACAAGGCAGTTGTGCGTCCATTTCTGCTTCATAGTGTTCTGGTATAATGCAACGGCAGGCACTAATCTGAATAACGGGAGCGTTGCGGTCCACTTCAATAAATGCTTTAGAAACCATGATAGAGTCCACTCCTTGAATAAACACACTCGTCTGCATGCACAAAGCTTATGTGCGACAGACACCATGGCACATAAAAGTTATAGACACATTGAAGAGGGCTCTACTTAAACCTCGCACTAAACTCACTAGGACCAAGTGTTTACCGGCGGATCCAAACTGTGCAGAGTCAAATTCAAGACTCTCCCACAAAATATCGGATCACTTTAGCAGTTTCCAGGCGCAGGTGTTTGCATTAAATAAAACTGCAGCGGTGAAACAACAATCAGGCAGCTATAAAAGCAATGCTAACGATCACGAATAGTTCCAGAAATGTCCTGGCAAGCAGTGAGATAGTAGATGATCGAAATACCTTTAAAAAGGTACACATGCTTTGGATTCTCAGCAATTGGGGCATTGACAGTAGCAAGTTGGCGAACAGCCTAGCAAAAGCTGTTGTGGGTTCGCCTCTAAATGAAATGAAAAACTTACCAATCTCCTTAAGCATATTACACAGTAATCTGGAAAAGCATGGAGCCACCGACTGAAATGAGGCGGAGGAACATACGTAAATAACTAAAATAATGTTCTAAAAACCAAAGGAGAAATTGAGGTTACCTATTTTGACAGCTACTGCCCATGCGAAAAGTCTGGTATAACCTCTACAGACATATGTTGAAAATGTTTGGAGTTTGAAGTCTTGGAGACTCTGGAGCTCCTCAACACGGCAATATTAAAATATCCAGGCACACCATGAATCGCATCGATAAAAGAGGCGATCAGTAGGACTCACAACAAACTTCTGGCATTTGCCAAACACGTAGAAATACTAAGAGATTACAGTAACCCTTAAAGGAACTCCGGCATCAGTATGACTAGTCTATATGTGGCTCCTTATAGGGTCAACCGACAAAACCTACCTAATCTATATCAAAAATAGCATAAATTTTTGCTTTTAAAGCAATAAATAATGATGCACTTCGTCAAATGCCAAATTTAGAACACTCAAAAAAGAAAAAAAACTATAAACTAGATCCAAAAATCACTTACACTAATTTACGTAATATTTATGTCATTCTTACATATAATAAGATTTATTATAGCTTTTAGCAAACATATAAAACCACAAAAAAAAAAAAAAAACTAAAAAGAGAGCAACAAATAAAGCCAATTGGTAAAACTTAAATGTACCGCAAAAAATTTCTCACAACAGGATAATAAAACATACAAAAAAACACTAAAAAATGACAAAAATATTTGAAAAATAAAATAAAATAAGACACTCATACTTTACAACACTGACAATAACTTACAACAATGCAAAAAAAAAAAAAACTGTGAAAAATATATAAACGCAAATAACTTTCAACTTGACTTGCAACACTTCAGAATGCGTTGCAGACAATAAAAATAAAATATGCATAAAATGTAAAGGAACGATAAATGAACGAATGAAAGGAGTGAGTGAGCGACTGGGAACAACTTCAACTCGACACGTTAAATTAAAATGTCACATAAATCTTTGCGGAAAATTTCATTAAAATACGCTTACAGCATAGCTGAAGAGAGCAAAGAGCAGTAACAAGTTGAAAGTAAAGATGCAGATACTTTTGCCAAAAAGAACGAACGAACGAACGAATGAACGCCCACAATGAGCACAAAAATTCCAGATAAAAACTTAGCATTTTAGCTCTAAACGAACGAAATGTTGCGTCGTCAATAAGGAACAATGCAGTCAAGAATACAATGCTACAATTCTGCTACAACAATGTGGCTAACCACAACAACAACAAAAAAAAAAAAAGCACAATGTGAACTCGGACTAAGTATGTATATGTATGTATTTACAATATTAGATTTTTTGTAAAAAGGAATAGAGAATGTGGTAGTAGCAAAAAAGGATTCAAGCCTTTCTAAATAATCACAAGGACCATAGAAATATTTACAACGTTGCAAAAGGTTTTTCATAAGATTTATTGCAGTTTGTATAGTTGAAAGTGTTTTTTTTTTTTTTTTTTGTTTTACTGCCAATATGCTAAAATATTATCAAGACATAGTGTTAACTTGAGCTAAATCGAAGTTTAAATGCTCTACCAAAAATATGAGAAATTCGGAAATAATTAGCAACCAGATTTATAAATTGTGTTCATGGATAGATGCAACGTTCTCAAAAAAAACCGATTACCCAGTTTGATTTTATAAGACACATTTCGAAGTCCCTTGCGACCAGCCTTGAAGTATCGCATACGCTTAGTACTGATGTAGGAAATGGTAGTGAGAGCAGCATTTAAGAAGAGAGAGAACGACTAGAGGTGGTAGATCGTTCTAAAAGAGAAGAGAGCATTAAAGCGTAGGTGAGTTGAGTTGAGTTTGGTTGAGTAGTTCAGTTGAGTTTGGTTTGTAAATTGTAAAGTTTGGTAGCGCTTTGGTTGTGGTGGCGAGAAGTCGCAATTTGGTTGTCGTAGAAAAGTGAAGGCGTATAAGCATAAGTAGCTTAAGTTTAAATTAAGAAACATTTAATTAATAATAAATACAATAATAATATGATAAGTTCAACTTTAATTAATAATAATAAATATAATAAGTGTTAAATTGTCATGAAACAATAAATACATAAATAAATATCATATTGTCATTAAACAATATAAAATATAATAAATATAAATAAACTATAATAAAATAAAGAACATTATAATAAATACTACAAATATAATGAATCCTACACTGATATAGTTAAAATCGGCGTTGTTCCCATAATCTTAATCGCAAAAAATTTGAGATTTATTTTTTAAAACGAAAATGTTGTTGCCCAGACAACTGTAAATCGCATAAAATTTTCGATTTTAAATCGAGTTCCAGTTATTGAAATAAAAAGTAAATCCAGAATGTTAGATATACACAACAAAGGCTACTCCAAATTTTTTGATTTTTTTTTTTTTTTTTTATAAGTAGAAAAATAAAAAAAGCAAAAAAAATTTGCCATTTGGTCAGACCGATTAAAACCGGTTTGTAATTGAAAGGGGTTTTACCCATTTGGAATGCATGGTAACGTGTGGAGACGGAATATGTTTTAAGTTTTCTAAGGAGAATGTTTAACATAGATTTGGTTGCCCAGACAACTGTAAATCGCATAAAATTTTCGATTTTAAATCGAGTTCCAGTTATTGAAATAAAAAGTAAATCCAGAATGTTAGATATACACAACAAAGGCTACTCCAAATTTGATTTTTTTTTTTTAATTTTGTAAGTAGAAAAAGTCAAAGCAAGAACAATTTGCCATTTGGTCAGACCGATTACAACCGGTTTGTAATCGAAAGCGTTTTTACCCATTTGGAATGCATGGTAACGTGTGGAGACGGAATATGTTTTAAGTTTTCTAAGGAGAATGTTTAACATAGATTTGGTTAGGCTTTTAGGTGGCTCAGTGTTTAGACGAGCATTACAACACTTTGGCCAAAAGAAACCCATTATGATGCCATATGCTCTCAAAAGAGTGCTCAGAGTCATAGAACCATTAGTTACCAACATTTTGTCGCTTTAATATATTTAGATAGGCTTCTAAGATCTTCTAAGAAAATATTTTTTAATTGTTCGAAACTTTAATCTACTCAGAGCTGGGCAATTTTTGCTCATTTTCATTGCCACAGCTTCTATAGAAATTTTTAAAGGGAACGCCTACTCTCATAGCATGAGTGCCTATCAGAGAGTGTTCCTTGGTCACTGCTTTTGTCGCTGCATGAACTATTTAAAATCCTACGAATTTACTTAAATCGTAAAGTAAAGTTATTACGAAGCCAATATCTAAGAAATAAAATATGATTTATGTATGTAAGGAAGTGATATGCGTTCAGTGATTTTCATCATGTGTTTTGGTCTGTGATTGTATATTTTTCTTGTGACAGTGACTCTAACATTATTTCAAACAGTTGCTTGGTTCGAGGCGCATAAATTTAAACAGTTACTGAAAAATATAATTTTGTGTTTAGCTGTGATTATAACCTATGAATGTTACGTGTGATTGCAACCTGTAATTGTAAACAGTGATTGTAACTTGTTATTGTAACAATAACAGGTTACAATCACAGCTTACAATCACTGTGATTGTAACCTGTTATTGTAAGATGTGATAGTAACCTGCGATTGTTACCTGTAATTCTAACCTGTGATTGTAGCCTGTGATTCTAACCTGTGATTCTAACCTGTGATTGTAGCCTGTTATTGTAATATGTGATTGTAAACTGTGATTGTAACATGTGATTGTAGCCTGTTATTGTAATATGTGATTGTAAACTGTGATTGTAACATGTGATTGTAGCCTGTTATTGTAATATGTGATTGTAAACTGTGATTGTAACATGTGATTGAAGCCTGTTATTGTAATATGTGATTGTAAACTGTGATTGTAGCATGTGCTGGTAATCTGTAATTATAACAAGCTATTATAGTCTGCGACTTCACTCTATATCTGTAATCTGTGACAATACTCTGTTAAATTACTCTGTGCCTATACCCTGTGATTATTTTTTGTGTCTATAATCTGTTACAATAATATCCGTATATTACTGGTGGCTCTAATCTGTAACTATAACCTGTGATTATAATTTGTATCTATTAACTGCAACTACAACTTGTGACTATATTCCTATTACACCTATTATTCATCGATTATAAACTTTCCGACAAAATTTACGAATAAATGCTATCCATTATACAAAAAGGGTATCCTAACTTTCTAAAAAACAAAAACACTTAAATAAATCTGAAATAATGAAGCGTTCGAAAAATATAACTTATGCAAATTATGCGCAACCAAACTAAATCACTGATGTACGATAAGCGCTCTTGTAGAAATTTAACTATTTTATAATATACTAAAATATATTTATATGTATATAATAAAGTTCTATGATTTCTGATTAAAAATCATTGTCAGGTTTTTTTTTCTCTTTTTTTTTTTTTTTAATATGTAAATACAGTACAACAGCAACAACAACAATAGAAACCCCTAATTTGCATATTCAAACGAGCATATTACGTATACGCCATGTTGCGTGCGCTCGCATTAATTCGTGTATTTATAGTATACATATAGTATATATAGTATTATATGTTATAAATATTTATATAAGTATTTTACACTCACCTCGGAAAATATAGACGCACAATTTCACCAATACGTCCCTTGATATGATAACTACATGAGGTATTCGGTGGATACCAATGTGCTATGCTTAGGAATATACCCTCGCTAGCGCTGCTATCCTTTAGTGAATCTGAACTTAACAACCAATCGCAAACGCCATGTTTAATGCCAGCAGTCTCAACATGTCCTGGCCAGTTGCCCACATTAAAATGAAAGCCTGTATTTAGCAACGGACCAGCTGGTGAGGTAACAAATTCGACATACATATACTGTGAAGTGCCTGAAAATGAATGCAGTAGAAAGTTTTATAAAAGTTATCGAATATTTATTTATTTATTCTATGTATTGCTTACCTATAATACTGAATGGAAATTTACCCATGCCACAGAATTTACCAATTAGCGGTGAATGTTCATCACGTCCGTCATATACAGCTAACCAATCATAAGGACAATGTTCATTGCCAGAGCCGATAGGACGTATGGGGCAGGTCATGACATTTTCGCATCTATTTGAAAAAAAAAAAAAAGGTAAAATGGAAAAAAATAATAAAGTTATTCAAATGCTAAACTATTGCCTTATCAGTTTCTCTCGCTTTTAAGCTTAAATTAAATGCAGCAAATATTTTTACTACTTTTACATTTTTTTATTTTCTCGCTGAAGGTAAATATTCAAATTGAATCTATAAAAATAAATTGAATGTTGCTTATCTAATTCAAAGCTTTAACATCAACGCTTTACAGCGTCAATTTGGAAAAAAATGGAAAGAAAAAAAAAAATATGGGCTGCAGTCAGTTATTCCGTCAATCAGTGAGAGACAGACACTTGAAATACGTTGACTGGCATTTAAAATAAACGCGGGTTAGTGCCAAATTGCTTTTGACTGACATTGATAAAATGTGCTGGCAGCCATTTGAATAAGTTCAAAAAGAGCGAAAATGTAATACAAGCAAGCATTTTCGTATGCGATAAGATACAAAGTGTGTATTATAGTAACTAGTAAACTTTTAAAAAGCTTCAAAAGACGTTGTAAGTTTTAGCTTATAGTAGTGCTTCAATAGACTAGCAATATTAAATTCGTTTAACGTAAAAAAAAAAATTATATAAATTGATTTTCATTTCTTAATGTCGCTTAGGTTATATTTCCACTACGGTTGCGTTTGCGTTTCAAAGAAATCGGTTTATTATAATTAAAAATAATCGAACCGATAAGTGAAATCGATTATATTAAGACATGAATACTATAGGCATTATAACAAAAGTAAGCTAGACATTTCCCAATACTACACTACGGTTGTATTTGCGCTCAAAAAGAAAATTGGTTTATTATAATAATCGAACCGATACATGAAATCGATTATCTAGAGGCATGACTTTATCGAATTTATCGAAAAACGCGGAACGGTGTTTCCATTGCGTTTTAGCGTTCGAGTTAAAACCGTTGATTTTGTTTGTTATGTAGTAAAAAATTGTACAGGTTAAAAAATTTTTTTTTTTTTTGAAATGTAGATTTTTAGTTTAACGAATGGATGTAGGTGTTGTTCCTTTAGTAACTGCTGTCCAATACGAGCATGATAAGGTAATCCGTCATTTGAATATATGCAGCTGAAGCTTTTATGTAAATGTATATTTTTGCGGTTACTTTGTCAGCTGTTTTCATAAGTATGCGCAACTTACGATTGCCAATTATTCGAACCGATAAGAGAAATCGGTTTGAAATCAGTGTGAAATCGGTTTGAACGCGTGTTATCGAAAGTCGCGTTCAAAATTAACGCGACTTTTTCCCATACCTAACTGCCTATCTTTTTGTATACGATTTAACGCGAGTTTGTCGAGCTTTTAACGCAAACGCGGAACGCGGCCTAATGGAAACGGGGCTTATACATGCGACTATCTGCATTATTACAAAAGTAAGCTAGCCTTTTCAAACAAAAATTTCATCCAAAGCTGTTGGACCTTTTTTAAATATTAAAATACGACCAAAACTTCAAAAATCACTGTTTCCTAATAAACTTCAATATTTATGTTAAATTAGATGAATTGAAAGCTATTTCACAAAATTCTAACTGGCGTATCCAATGTGTTGTCCAGAATTTAAAAAGTTAAAAATAATAATGCAAACAGGTGGTTTCCCTTACCAGAGGAAGACTTTGAAACGGGCCAAACTGGTAGTAAAGCATAGAAGAACCTGAATCGAATGGAGTATTGTGGTGGCAGTGGTTTATACTGAAGTGAAGTAAATAGCTATACCGATTTTGCTACAAGTTTAAATCTTCTTCATTCTGATAGCACTTTTCTGCAGTTGGTGAAACTGTTATCGAATTTTTTCCATCACATTTGGATTTTGTGAAAAAAAAACCCTTTAAGCCTTAATTAAACTATTTAAGCTCAAATAACTTTTTAAAATTCTAAACTATCGTTTTAATTTAATATTTTACCCTAATAAAAAAAAGAAGGCATACGTAAAAGAAAATATATATTTCTCTTCAGGGAATTACTATCTATTAACGAAATAATTGCTCAAGCGTAAAAAAGCAAATTAAAAACGAAAACAGAAAGCGCCTACAACTGAAAAAAAATCTTTTAAAAAAAACCCAAAATAAAAAAAAAAATGCAAAAGAAATTAGCAAAAAAATAAAAAAAAAAAGAAGCTAAAAGAAATCTGAAAAAAACTATGGTTGACTAGACCGATTGCTTTTGGGTAGCCGTGACTTTCAGGCGCATGCTGCTGAGCTTGACTGTCTAGATTGTGAGTTGTACTCGTCGTAGTCGTAGTCGTCGTCTGCAACCATTTTTAATTTCTGCTCGATTTCAATGCAATTTTTTTTTGTTATGCCTTTATAAAACTCTATAAATGAATGAATGAATGAAATGAAAATGAAAAAGTAAAATACAAAATTTTCTATTTTCAGATTTTACCTTTTCAAAGTGACCTTTGTAATACATATAAAGGAAAAACTAAAAAAAAATGTAGTAAGATGAAATGCTACAATTTTAAAAAATTCAATTGATACTTTTTTATACACTGCACGCGTAAGCTAAGAGTGTATACTAAGTTGAGTTGCATGTTTGTAACTAGTAGACGAAAGCTTAGCACATCAAAAAATCGAAGTCTTGTTGGTTTCGTGAGTAAAACAAAATTTCGTAAAATGAACGAAAGAATTTTTCTATATAAACGTAAAAAATACGAAATTCTTATGTTAATCTATATAACATTTGTAATATTTACGAAAAAATGTTGTTTTGTAAATGAAGAAATCTTTTGTAAGAGCAACGAAAACCATTTGTACAATTTACTCCATCTATTGGCGATTATTATAATTTCGTATAATTTACAAAATACTTCGTAACTCTATTTTAGCGATTTTTTAGTTGTATTAAACTGCAGTGCAGTCATAAGAAGGCATAATAGACCCTATAATGTATATATAATCTTGATCACCATTGATAGAAGAGTTGAACTAGATATGGCTGTCTGTCTGTCCGGCTGTCCGTGCGAACTTTCTGTCTGTCTAGCTTATTTGACAGATTATCTCGGAAAATATATCCGATAAACCCACCATATATGAAACTTAGATTCTCCTGAGCCTACAGGTGGGCACTTACAATCGTTTCACCCACCCCAAAATGGGTTTTCGTATTTGGCATTTGGGAATGGCCCTCAATCAAATGAATCCCATTATTTTTCAATTTAGTATAAAAAATCCAATACAATAAGGTGTGTTATTCAGATATAGATTGGCTAGAGGGTATCATGCAGTCAAGTATACTCGACGTTATCTCGACGTAGGTTACATTTACAGCTGTAGACAGCATTCACACAGTTTGTCTGCAGCCTAAGCTGAAGCTGATTTTTTGTTTTTTTTTCTGAAAGAGTCTGTTTCAAAGTTATTGCTTCCTCTTGCGTTGAATACTTTTTAATTGAAAGCTAACTTTAGCAATTACCTTTGGCTTTAATCAAATAGAAAAGCGTTGCGTTTGGCACTTTTAGTCTTAATCGTAGATTGCTTGTCCAGTCTCTTTGTCTGTCTGTCTGTCTGTCCTCGTCTGTCTATCTGTAAAGCAAAATTTACTTTTAATTGAGTTGCAATGAAATTGGCAGGTTCTATTGCTCTAAGTTGCCAAAAATTTGTAATTTTATAGACAGCCGAAAATGTATGTACAACAAAACAAATAATGCCAACCTAAACAAAATTTAAGTTATTGATATATAATATAATAAAAAATGTTTAGGTAAAAAAAAAAAATTACTGTATAAGAATAGCAAACTTTATTGCAACGTTTTACGAAATTTCCGCTCTATAATTTTTTTTTTATCTGCCTTAAAC
Source organism: Leucophenga varia (assembly GCA_018903435.1). Taxonomy (NCBI): domain Eukaryota; kingdom Metazoa; phylum Arthropoda; class Insecta; order Diptera; family Drosophilidae; genus Leucophenga; species Leucophenga varia. The sequence goes on along the minus strand of JAEIFJ010000518.1, from coordinate 351,598 downwards.
TTGTTACTTTTGCGAACTTTTACGCGAATGTGCGAAAAACTTTTCTGGCATACGAAAAAAGTATGTAGAGTCTTTTATTTTATACCATATTAGACCGGAATTTCTTACTACTCCATTCCAATAGCTAGCAGCAGATATATCACGTATAACTGACTGACTGGTAATAATTTTGGCATATTAAAAAACTTTTTTGTCGATGACTTTTGCATTTATTCGAGTTCATGGAAGTGTTTTTCTTCTTTGTTTTTTTTTTCGACGTACGTTTTCTCAATTTTCTGCTAAAAAGTTTCGAAGACGACGAAGTTTTATTCCGCCGTATATATGTGTACATGTATATGTAATATTATATCTAAATAAATAAAGCCTTAGTATATTGTTTGGTTGAGAAAAGAAATTAGAAAAGTTATACAAAAGCCAGCAAAATATTGAGTGATTTATAAGCAGCAGCAAATATTACAATAAAGTAGATTAGTTGTGGCAGTTACATTGGTTATGTTTCTCAATAAATTTGATATAAATCAAAATTTTTACTCAAAATGGCCGCTATTACGTTTTAATATATTGCAGTGATATTTATTTTTTTTTGTTTTTGTAATGATTTGCTTTTTATTTTAAAAGCGTTTGACCATAAAAGTAAAGCATTTCGTAACCTTTTACTTGACTCTGTGGATACCTTTTTTTCGTATTCTTTTTTGCCATTTGCACTTATCATTGTAGCATTTATTTAACTTTTTTAGCCGTTTTGTATTTTTAACCAGGTTTTCTTTGACGCGCATGACCGTATTTTTATTAATGCCTTTTACCTTTGTAGCTTTTGAAGAAAATTAAATTTAAATGGTAATTGAGTATAAAATAATATAAAAAAGGTTTTTTTTTAACCTGTACTTGAAGGAGATAATTTAATTTACGTATTCCACCGCTATCTCTTTCTATTTTGCATACATATTTTTTTTTTTCATTCAGTATGAAAGCAAACAATGGTAAGAAAAGTACAGGAAAACCACTCTACAACAAACAGGAGCAGAATACTACACCTGTTATTATAACAACATGCTCGAATGGATGAAGAAATCATGACAAACACCATAAAACATATATATTCTTGATTAGTATCATGAATTGAGTCGATTTATGTTTGCAATCTGAATGAAATTCGAATTATTTCGAAGACTATAAATGATAAAGCCAATGACACTCTTGAGCGCCTATCCGTAGGACGCAAAGTTCACCCAATGTTGGGTCCCTGGTCATAGAGGCATTGAAGGAAATGAAATTGCAGACGAACTTGCCAGAATAGGTTCGTGAACCCATATGTTCGGCATTGAACCATTTTTTTGGCTCAGTTGTGCCTCTGAACACTCTCCATTGAGAAACACTTCAAAGACTCGATCTCTCAACACTGGCTGCACTATCCTAGCCTTCGGTAGGCTTAACAACTTACATTGCCAATCTTTCCTGAAACTAATATTCCTCTAAGACGTGCTGAACTAAGACTACTCACGTGGCACCTTAGGGATCACAACGTCCTGAGATTTCACCTGAGTAAAATAGTTCTGTCCTCCGAAACGGAATGTTGGCTCTTTTTGGAGTATGCCAATACCGGGCGTTCACATATCTTGTGTGAATGCCCGGACTTGACTAGAATTAGATTCATGCAGCTTGATCACTGCATCATAAACCCTGAGCACATTAGACATTCTTCGACGAACAGCATTCTCAGGCTTATCAAAGCAACTAAGAATGACCTTAGTCTCATAACCTAACCAAAACTAGATTTGGCTACAAAAGACCTATATAAGGTCGCAGTACACGTTTTCTTGTTCAGGATGCCTGCCATGTCAGCTCTCCGGCCTTCGTGCCGTGGGTAGACATTTGAAGGTGCCATGCGCCCTCAAATTCGCTTTGCCCTGTTGCTTGTCTTGCGACCGCGGTGCAGACACTACGTCAAGCTCTTTATGGTTATAGTAGTAATATTAGTTATGTATATTCAGCATTGAAAGATAAGTCGATCTAGATATGTCTGTCTGTCCTGCTGTCTAACGATTGCAGGCGATTATCTTGGAGCCAATAAAATATAAAAGCCACCATAATCGAAACCTAGACTCGCCTAAGGCATAAAGTGATAACGAACAAACGGTTCTCCACTAGACTCATTTTAAGGAGTATCCCCATCAATGTCTCTTCTTTTTTTTTCCAGTCAGTAAAGCTGAAAATTTGACTCGAGTTTTGTCGGAAAAATAATCGGGTTGCAGTTTAATATTTGCAGTTTTGGAAGCTTGAAATGTATAAAGAAGACACCCTGTGCACGCTTGAAGTACAGTGAAAGAGGAAGAGAGTTTGTAATGTTTTTTTTATCCATAATATATCTTTATTCTCAAATTTTTTTTGGATGTTCTTGCACAATTTCAAAGAATTATACGCATTTTATTTACTCATGCTTTTTTTTCATTTAGTCTTGGAGTTATGAAATGTTAAATTATGCGCAATATCATTTTATATATATCCTTTTTTTTTTGTGAGATTTGAAAAATTATGCTACTATAATCTAACTTAAACATTAAACATCATTATTCCACCTTAACGATGCTATGCAATGGTTGCAGCATTGAGCTAACATTTCGACGATGACTACGACAACGACATCACATTCGCATTAATAATCCAGCACACAATCAAATTGCAATCCTTTAGCCAATTTCAATGCAGACGTAAACTGAAAAGTAGACAAGTCAGACAGACAGACAGACGGACAGACAAACATATAGAAAAAGTTAGAGCGAGAGAACGTTGGATAGAGTACTTGCGAGTGAGCGAGTGAGAAATACATTTAGGTAACCACTTTACTACAACGACAACGACGACGACGAAAATGTCAACGAAAAATTGGTGCCAATTTTTCCAGCGTTCCCTGTCAAATTGTCATTGTCAGCATGCCAAATGCATACAGCCAGCCAGACCAGTCAGCTAGCAACACTAACAAACAGTAAACGTGTCGAATTTTCCTTTAGATTTTCCAACTTTTCATCTGCATTTGACTACTCTTACTCGTTTTACTACGCTTTTAAGCTCTTACTATATTACTATCTCTATAAATCCCCAAAAAAATCGAAACGTAACGAATCTGAAACGAAATTCAAACTGCGACAATGGTTGTAGCACACACCTCTTCAGTCTATGTCCCTGTCTCTGTCCCTGTTCTCGCCACTGTTAGCCTAAAGAAAAAAAAAACGTGCCAAAATGACAAATTACAGGGTGTTAACTTGGCGCTAATTTCTGTTATATATCAGCAATATCAATTCATTTTTTTTTTTTTTTTGTTCATTTCTGTTTTCTGTACAAACCCGTAAAAATATTCTATGCGAGTGTAAACTGATAAGTAGTCATGTCACAGTAATGAATGTCAACAGACTTCACGTCAATATGACTCTTAATTAAGACACTTTAAACCATAAAATTGTAAATTTAGATATAAAGGTGCCACACACAAATTTAAACTAAAATTTAAACTTTATTCCATGTTTAACGATGAAATTATATTCGGTGGTGCATTCGTATTCTGTCTCTTTCTATTTCGCTCTCTTTTGTCTATTTAAGTTGTTAGTTTGCATGAAAATTTCTCTCTTTCTCATTCTTACAGCTGTGTTGATACTTTAAGCAAACAGAGAGTAAGAATGCATCACCTGGTATAAATGCAACGTGGTCTGTTCTCCATTTCGATTCGTTTTGAAAAAGTAAGACAAGTCAATTTCGGTGAAAGGTGTTCTTCATAATTTTTAATTTTAAAAGGTTATATTAAGAAAAATTGACTTCATTGCAAGCGAATGAGTGTGAAAGAGCTAGAAGTATGCTCGGTTTTTTATGTAATCTTGTAAGTGCGAAGCAGATAGAAGCATATTTATTATCTTTGCTTCGCTTTGCTCTCATTTTTTATCATTAAATATTTAAATTTGTTTTTTCATTTAATATGACTGACGTTGGTACCAAATAAATTGAGAGAGAAACGGCGCTTAACATCTCCTTGTATAAATGCTTCTAAGCAAATTACTTTCAAAACAAATTACTTCTTATTCTACACTCGCACAATAACCCTTATACCCTCACCGCCCAGCTACTACCGTTTGCATACAGCTAGTTGAATCGTATACACGCCCATAATTCTTTTTTCGTTGGCTTTGAATTTTTGACTAATTTTTCGTGATGTTCTTTTTACTCGTTTCACTACAAATACACAAAATTTCTTACACTTGGTTGATTTATTTGCTTTTCTTGGCAATTTATACTCACTTCTTCAGTTTGTTTGTTTGTTTTTTTTTTTTGGTTTTATATCTTGGCTTACCTTTGACCATCGACCGCGAATTGTTCATTTTGTAGATATAATTTGATATAAGGCTGTCGTGTATGTAGCTTGTAGCGACAATTGAGTGCACGCGGATAAAGTCCAGGATACGCAGGCGATTGTACATAACAAGTCTGTAGACGACAATCGCGATATTCACGTTCACAGTAGGAGCTGAAAAAAATATAAAGAAATGAATGTAGAGAAATTAAATTAAATTGTATTTTTTTATTTTTAAGCAATTTTATAATAAATAAAATAAATTTAATTTTTACGGCCATGTCAAAATCAGTTAATAAAATTGTCGAATCGCCAAAGCACAAAATTAATATAAAATTGCCTTAGATTCGCTGTGGGGAAAAAATACAAAATGAAATAATACTATTGTTGTTTTTTTTTTTTTGATTACTACAAAAATACTACTTAATAACCAGGGCTGGAAAATGAAATCATTTGCCTTTATTAAATAGATACGCCAATTATTAGATATTAGCAGTTGAGAAATATTAGTGCAAAATATATTTAGAATTCAGAAAATATTTAAAAAAGTGTTCGAATTGAATTTTGAAAATTAAATTCCAAAAAAAAAAAGTTTTCCCAGCCCTGTTAACAACTCTGCTCTGCTCCTGTCTATAAGAGCAGAAAATTGTGTTCACTGATTTGGAAATGTAACCCAAGACGCTGCTACAAATTTGCTAAATTACAAAACAATTGTGAATGAATTCGTTGTTCAAATGGATGAATGAAAAGCAAAACCAAAAAAAGAATAGGAATAGGAATAGAAAAGCCCAGCGATATGAAACGATACGCTTTGGTTTTTGGCTATGGCTTGGGAAAAATTTTGCTGACTGTTAGATTGTATAATTTTCAATTTGTTTAAGTAAAATAAACGCAAAATCGTTTGGCGTAAATCAGACAGAAGCCGCATAAATGTTATGATTTTTTTTCGTTTTTTTTTTTTTTTTTTTTTGAATAACTTTTTGTAGAATTTTCTATTTTTCTTAGTTATTTTTTTTCATTTATTTTGTGGCTTGGCTCATTGGCGCGTGTTTACTGAATTAGCATAAAATGAAGAGTTTAAATTAAAAAAAAAAAATTACTGAAATAATAAAAATAGTCAAAAATTTATAATTTTTTGTTTAAAAACTTTAAAAAATGGGTATATACAGTAAATTTAGTTAGATTTGGAAATAGTCTCTTCAAAAAAAAAAAAGGACGTGGCTTTTCGATTTTTTTTTTTTTTTTTTTGCTCAATCACAAGATCTTGTGAGGAGAGAGAGAGAGATATTATTAAAGAGAGAAAATAAAGAGATAGAGAGAGAAGGAGAGCGAGGGAAAGCAAGAGATATAAAGAAAGAAAAAGCGATAGATCAAGAGAGAGAGAGAGACAAAAATACACCATATCGAGAGTGTCTTTTCCAGTACATTTCAAAAGAAGCACACTGGATATTGTAAAGAACACTCATTTGTATGTTGTCGTTACACATCTTACTATTTCTATTAACTTTGGTACTTAACCTGTCTTCACCAGTTTATTTTCGTTGTGTTCAGTTCTACAAAGAAGTATGTTAGATACCTTAGCTGCTATCAGCTTCTTTCTTTCGCTTCAGTTCACATTACGAAAGTAATTATAAAAAGGTGTAATATTCAAAATTGGCTCTTTCTATTATGCTAACAAATTTTGTTGAATTTTTGTACTTCAAATGGAAACTGAGTTGTAAAGAGTACAGAAAATATGTTAACCTCTAATTCTCCCAGTCTCTCTCTCTCTCTACTTACAGTTATGTAAGCAAACTGAGGCGGAATACTACACCTATTTATACGTGTAACAGAAGTTTATTAACTTCGGTTATAATGATGAAGATCATTGCTTTTTTAAAGTAAATTTTTAAATATAATTTTTCCAGTAAATCTTTAATAAAGTAAATAATATTTTTTTATTTTTTTGATAAAAAAATAGAACAATTTTAAAAGATATCTTTTTTATTTAATTTTAAAATAGTACATTAAATTGAAAGAAAGTAACTGAGTCTCTCTCTCGAGAGAGAGCTTTCAATGTAGAATTATTTTTTTCATGTTACTTTTTCAACACTGGATACTGTTAATGTGAGCTGTAAATATTAACAGTGTCCAGTGTTGAAAAAAAGTAACATGTAAAAAAAATAATTCTAAACTGAGAGCACACGAGAGAGAGAGATTTACAGTTACTTTCTTTTAAATTTTGTGTAGTATTTTGTTGTGTGACGTTACGCATCTTACTATTTCTGTTGACTTTAGCTACAAATTCATAATGAAGTGTATCAAAGCAACCATTATAAACTAATGTTTTCTCGAATGTTATTTTTTTAATATGTATTTTTTTTATACGCAGTCAATAAAATTTAATATCTAAAAAGTTTTTCAATAACTTTTTCATTTATTTTTTATTTGTTTTGCTCTTTTTCGCTCGACTTTTTTTGTTGTAATTTATTATAGTGCTTCGAATTTTTCACTTTGGCGCATCTTTATTGTAATTCAATTTTATGTGAAAGCCGCTAACAAAGCATTTACATGCTGTGTACTTGTATAGTATTTTCAAATATGATTATTGCTACCAAAAAAAAAAAAACGAAATCTACTCGAGACAAGCACTCAACTTTGCGAAATATAATAAAATTAAATTAACGCGTGGCTGAATACAAAGTAAGCAAAAAAAAAAAAAAAAAAAAAAAGGACGATGGCAGACATTATTATAATAATAAGCACATAAAAAAAAAAGGCGCAAAGGCGCTACTACTAAGCTGTATGCGAATTTGACAAATTCAGTCAGTTCAGTAATTTGGCGGCAAGCCGAATATTTTATTTTATTATTCTATATATTTTATTATTGTATTTGTATTTGTATTATACGCACCCTTGTACAACTTCACCGCGACGATTAGGATAGAGCTCCGGATGTTGGCCATAACGTAAGTAGACTTCGGTTTGTTGTTCTGCACGTGAATCGAATGTAAAGTAGGTCTGTGAATAAACAAAAAAAAAAAAATAAAGAAATAAAATAAAACAAATATAGAGAAAAGAGAACAATAGCAAAACGAATTTAAAAGTTGAAATAAAAAAAAAAATATTCAATGAACGTATGCGCCTCTAAAATCACGTATACGCACTGTTTGCAAATTTGTTGCCAGCAGCTTAAGCTGCAACAGCTTAAATATGTGTGTGTGTGTGTGTTGCATGTATCTAGTTAAATCAAATTGATGAATTTATGTTGGGTTTTTTTTGCAACGTTCAACGCGTAACTGAATTGCGTACATTTCTATAAAGCCTCAATTCAATTTTCGCGCAGTTGCGCCTGATAGGCTGGTTTGCATGTCATGGAACAATAGCTGCCATATAGGCTTATGCAATGCATGCAAATCTATGGTTTATATGACGTCTGAACTCATATGAAGATTGATGTAATATTGATGAGCATTAATTTAGTTATTCATACTTGGCACAAAAAAAAAATTTTTTTAAATTAATTTAGCTTTCTAGTAACTTTTTTTTTTTAATTTTTTTTTAATTTAGACATTGAAGCCTTTTTCCAAATTTCACACTTGCCTGCACAACAACGCAATATTCTTGAGTGCTGCAACACATCGAAAGCACTCACAGATTTTTTTTTTCTCTCCGCCTCTCTCTGCACGCAATGGCTCGCGTCATGCGTCAATATTTAATGCGTAACTGCGCGTCAATAACGTTAACGTTAACGCTATAGCATAACCCGCGTTGCAATGTTTGCAAATGCATCGCTTATGCTGTTGTATCCTGTCTGTATGTATCCTATTCAATCTTCATACATACAGCTTGGACATTACACAACTTTAAATGCATTGAATATATTTTTCGCTGCAACTCATGCCACACATAAACACAGTTATTGCGTACTTTGATGTCGCTGATAACGTTATTGTTGTTGCCGTTGATGTTGCACGCAACACACGTCCTTGGCAAATGAACAATACACACAGCACAGCACAGACATAGAACAACACATCATAACATTATCCTTGTGCTGCCACATGAAATTATGCGCTGTTAATATCCTGACATATAGTATAGCACATGATAGCGTAAATTAAAAATCAGTTGCATTTTCTTGTTGTTGTTGTTGTTGATAAGTTTCTCGGTCATTTATACAGTTACACTAACTGCCATGCTCATTGCGGAAATTTAGTCATCATGGGTATATACACATGTTTATAGTAGGGATTGTGTTTAGAGTTTCGTTTGAAAAACACAAACAACCCAAACAGCAGTAAGGGTGTCATATAAAATCTCTTTGGATTTGTTTCAAATCTCTCAGGATCATTCATTGAAATAATTAATATAGTTCACACTTAGTGCAAGCAGTATTGTGAACGGATTTTAAACCATAAGGCTCCATAAAGTATGCTATAAAAAGCCATGTCCGTCTGTCTGTTGGAATAAGCTTTAATCAGAAATTTTTAAAAATATTATAAGGCTCAGACTAATATGAAATCCAGCATCTATAACAAACTGACAACCCATTTTCTGATATTTTCAAAAAAAAAAAAAATTGTCTCTTAACTTCGGTTGTACCAGAACTCAAATGACCGCCACTCATCCCTAAACTTTATTCCTTTTGCGTGCAAACGTGTAATTAAACCCAAGGTGAGTTTGTATGGGACAATATGTTATAGTGTCTTGATCTCTAGCCCTATCTTAATAGAATATTCATAGGATACCATTTTAACCGTGCTATAAAAACTCGTTTGATTTTTAATCCATAAGAACTACTTTCATACAATTTCTTTAAAATGAGGCTACTATGGTTCCAATGTAAAATGGCCATAGACCCTAAAATGGGCTAGCACCTTAACTTTTGAAATTGGATGTCATTAAAGTGCTTTTACCCATATTTGTACCAAATAGATTTACAAATAATAACAGTTTTCATACAAATGTATGTAACAGACGGAAGTCAGGGGCTAGATAGACCCAATAAATGGGCGTGGCATATATTCTTCTGATCAGCATTGGATGGATGGAGTATTAGCTAAGCCTGTTTTTACCCGATCTGTCCGTACATCCATCCATAAATAATAACTGTCCGTCTGTCATGCTGTCTAGAAAAAAAAAACGATTATCTCGGAGGCTATAACAAGTAGAGGGCTTGCAAAATTGATACTGCCATACAAACTGCCTAGGCCGTCAAGTAAGCACTTAAGTTTAAATATCTTTAAAACTTTCCGAGAAACACGCATTGCAACAGACAGACAGACGGACGGACGGTTTGACGGACAACAGACAGACGGACATGGCTAGATCGATTCGTCTCGTCGAGCTGATCAATAATATATATACTTTATGGGGTCTCCGATGCCTCCTTTAATGCGTTACAAACTTTCCGACAAACTGATAATACCCTTCACACTATGTGTGGCGGGTATAAAAATATTGTTTTTTAAATTATGGTTGTACCAGACAAATGACCGCCACTCATCCCTTTCAAAATTTTACCTATAATAAACTATTCAAAGTTTCATGCGTCGTGTATTCTAGAGCCCTCAAGTGGTAAGTTTTAAAATGTCTTTCTCTAGTCCCTATTAATTCAATGTGGACACTCCAAAACCATTTTACCCTGCCATAAATACGTGTTTGTTTTTAATCTATAAAATCCTTTTCAATTTAGTTTAAATTATGCCTATAATAGGCCCAATAAATTAACCCAAAATGGCAAAGACCCTACACCAAATTTTTAAACATATTATATTATTAATTTTTTTCTTATAACTGAAAGTCCAAATATAGTCAGTTCCATGATGCAATTATAACAGTGGACGTACTCTGCCACTGTCTCTTTCTAGTCTGCTAACAAATTTTGTTGAGTATGCATGCAATGGTGTATTTTTATAATTTTACCTTATAAAATTTCTTGTACCCCCCCGGTTTATTAAATAAACACATAAACTAAGTTTTCTAATTTATGTAAACAAAAATTTTCGAAGTACTTCACCTCATATAATTGCAACATGTTGAGATTTATTTTTAAACTAAACACAACAAAATTTTTTTAATTCAAACGACATTACTGAAGCGTATAGCCCCTGTAGAAAATAAAAATACAGGGTTAATCTCGAAATTTAAAAGTTTTTAAAGTTTGTAAATGATACAGCATAAACAGCAACAGGTCCTTTCTTGTCTTTTTTTAATTTTTATTTTTTATTTTAATTTTTTGACTCTATAAAACTCCTTGAAAATGGATTTTATGCAGCATTACTGCACGCATTTTTCCTTTTAATTTAGCAAATTATTTTGCGTTGCTTCGTAAGTGTTTGCAAAGCTTTTGTATTTCATTTTCCTGAATAGCTGAATAGCGTGCAAAGTTCATGCACTTGCATGCAATCATTGTCTCTAGCATTGCACTATTCTTTTTTTTTTTTTTTTTTTTTTTTTTAAATAAATCCTAAAGCCATTATAAATAGCTTCATTAAAATCGTACTTTATCCCATGCGTATTCTCGATCTCACAGACTTTATGCTTATTTTTTATTTATAACTAAACAACATTATTTCGCTGCTTTAGACAATATCAACGTAGTCAGTCGCCTAGGCGACTGCAGACATAGTTTTATTTTATTTTATTATACAAATCCTGCTTTATATTGTAGTATTTTTTTTTTCTTCTTCTGTGCGCGAAAACAGGAAGTAACTCATAATGAGATTTTTTTTTTTTTCGCTATTTCACATAGGTTACGTTAGCAGCGCAACGCATATCCTTAAAAAAAAAAAATAAAAATAAAATACTCGCGCGCGAAAAAAAATTTCGCAGGAAATCTGCGCGAAAAAAACAAAAGCAGCTCTGATGGAAATGTGAAATTCTCACAAAAGAGTTGAAGTTGCTGCTGGCTGCTGTTATTGAAGACGGCAACATGAGAGCAAAAAAGTTTTCATAAATATTTATGACTCCATTAAAGGTGTGCATAAGACACTCTAGAGGGTATGAAGTCATTGTAGCTGAAGTTGCTAAATAGTATCTGTCGCATTCCGGCACATAAGAAAATATACAAAAAAAAAAAAAAAAACTTATAAGATATCCTTCTTTTTTTTTTTTTTTGCTGTATATGCATGCACTTCAAGCACATGTGAGTGTGTGTGTGCAGTTTACAAGTGATAGTTGACAAGAAAGTTGTAAACAACTTTAGACGTTGAAAAAATATATGCTACTATATATGTATATGTAGTATATTTGTAGTTCTTAAAAAATTTATATAAAATTGAAATTTGAGTATTTGAAATTATAATATAAAAGCTTTTTTTTTTCAAAGACGTCTTTATAAATAATTGATTCTTGACTAGTTACATACAATATATTCAATTTTAAAATTTTAAAGTATTTTGCAGCATCTTATCAAACTCATTTTTATTGCTGTTAAAATAGGCATAACAACAGCTATAGTATTCCACCACTATCTCTTTCTATTTTGCTTACATATTTTGTTGAGTTTTATTCAGTATAGTAAACTGTGTTGAAAAAGAGTACGGGTTTTTAAATGAAATAAGCTAAAATTTAGTAAGCAAACAAAGTCAGAATACTACACCTCTTTATAATTGCAACATGCGCTAAGGTTAATTTATTATATATCTGAATTCACCATACTTATTGTTTGTACAATCATTGAGGCATCACATAGAGATAACTATCTATATCGGCTTCACTTTAATACTTTGCGATACACTCTGAACTGTGAGTGTTTTTTAATCCGTATTTAAATATTTTCTTTGTTATTAATTGCTTAAACTGGCATTTTTGTACTTTTTGTTTATTTTTTTAATTTTTTTTATTTATTTTTTTTTTTTGATTGCAGCGTGACTAAAATACGTTGGGATTAGTATGAAATCATACAAAAAAGCACTAAAAATACCTATTTTCTCTTGTAGGTCCTTTCCGTTTCGCTTCAAGTTTTTTGGCATATTGATGGCATTTTTGCACTTTTTTTTTATTGCAGCGTTACTAAAATATGTTGGGGCTAGTATGAAATCATACAAAAAGCACTAAAAAATACCAATTTTTTTTTTATTGCAGCGTGAAACTAAAAATTTTGGTGCACGTATAAAAACATACAAAAAAAGAAAAAATTCGTTTGTTTGAAAAAGTCATAAATCCACTTCCTAAATGAACCGAATCTTCCTAATGCATTGTTTTAGTGTTCTATAAATATACTTGCATTGTTATTCATTCAAATGAAACCGGTTTGTGCCTCATTGGTTGTACGGTTTCAAAACTCTTAGCGGACATAGACTATACTATTTTATATATATAAAAAGATAAAGCCTGTTTTAAAAATATTCCCTTCGCACATTCAAATACATATGCTCGCCACACTCACTATAGCGCACATTAGTCGCAGCAAACAAAAAATAATTTAAAATAGTGCATAACCAGCTGCAAAACCAGAAAAAAACTATACAAAACATCATAAACAGACCAAAGGCGACAAATGTGAAGGGAGACATAGAAAACATCTATGAAAAAAAAAAATATAAAAAGAAAACTAAGCGTAGAATATGCTCCCACTATAAAGGATAAAAAAAAAAAAAAAAAGTGTAGTAGTCATGTATATGCATGCAGCCAGACTAGACACACAAAGCACAACTAGCAACACTCTCAGGCGAGACTATACTGCTGAATAATGAATGTTAAGAGGACCAAGTGCAAATGTATGATACTAGCAGCATCAAATGGCACTAAAAAAAAAAAAAAAAAAAAAAAAATAGAAGAAAACAAAAACATATTAAAAGAACAAGCATTTCAAAAGGTGAGGACGTTGACGACGATGCTGCTCTAAAGCATTATAATAATGCATGATGAGCAGTCATATGAGTGTGCTTTAAAATGATGTGTTGAATAACTGCTTTTATGTATAAATATGAATACAAAAAAATATAAAAAAAAAAAGAAACTATCTTTAGTTAGCACTCACCTGATCCGTAAAGTTATCTGTATGAAAGAGTACTTTAACATAGCTTGTCTCACTAATAAAGGTTTGCGGTTGTTCAGCTTCGCCACAAAACATGCCCGGTTCGCGACGATTGGATACATCCGTTTTTGCATTACCATCGACAATCTATGGTGAAAAAAAATGAAAGGAAGAAGAGAAAAATAAAAAAAAAGAATTATTAAAGCTTTAAGCTGTACAGTGTAGTACTCGCTGCGCTGCTCATATGCCATAAAGCTGTCATTGTTGCGCATATGTCATCATTTAGTTTGCTGTCTCCAAACAACAGAAAATGCCAGAGGGTGCACTCAATATATGAGTATGAACAAGGACAAAAGGGCTACAGTATATTCAATATACTATTGTATCTTAGTACATAGTATGTGTATGTATATATATCATACATACTGACAATATGGCCCCTGTGCATATGCAGCAATAAATTTAATTTGATTGCCTCAATGCTATAAATCAAAGACAGCAGCGACAAAGATGGCGTATGTCCCTGGAGTGTTTGCGCAAAAAGCAAAAATCATTGCATACTTTAGAGCGCAGCACTTATTCGTGACACTATTTTTTTTTTTTAAATGATTTTATTTAACTTTTTTTTGTTTTTTTTTTCAATTTACCTGCAAATATCCACCATCACAGTGTGTCGCATTTAGCAATGTGCCAACTTTGAATTTTTTAAAACGCAAACGTAGCACAAAATCACGCGGCGCACCTTTCAATGTACGAAAACGATACCAGCAGGTAAGTGGACGTCCAATATTTTGATTTGTTACATCCGGTGAGCTGACATCTTCGTAAATGTCGACTGTCTTATTACAATGATCTTTCGATATGTCTGACGAGCTGCCGCCGCCACCACCACCACCGCCACCGCCGCCGCCTCCACCACCACCTGTAAGCAAGAAGAAGAAGAAAACAAATATTTAAGTAAGAGATTTAGAGTTTAGTGGCATGGTAAATTTTTAATTCAACTTGAACAAAAATGTTAATTCAATATTTTTACAACGCCTTCGACAGCAACAAAGATTTTGCAGCAAAAACTTTTAAAATTTTTTATTTATTTTTTTTTTTTTTTTTTTGCACTACAGGCGTGTTACGCCCCTGCGGCATTGTTGTAGACGCTGAAATTCATTGTGCTTAATTTATTCTGCGAATGCATAAATGACAAAAGGACATTGTGCTGAATTTGTAATTCAAGTTGGTCTGTTGTAGACGCCCTCAACTATGTTTAAGACGACCGTGACGACGACTATGAGTTTTTGCGGCAAAAAGACGGAAATCATAGTCAACGTTCTGTTCGGTTCTGTACTCTTCTTAGTTATATGACTTGATGAAAGGTATACAGTGGTATGAAACGAGTTTTTTAGGTTTAAAAATATTTAATTTTAAACAACTTTAATAAACAATTTGCATAATTAAATTACACTGGTAAAAAAAAATAAAGTTAATAAAAAGTTAACGAGGTAAAGAAGTAAAATAATTGCTAACATATTTAATTGATAGCTAATTATACTAGGTATAACATGTAATCCTAATAGACTAATCCGCCTCTGTTAGCCACATAATTTTAACATTGTAAGCTGTATTCTGTTAGCCAACATAATTTTAACATTGTAAGCTGTATTTTAAGGTGTACTAATCCGCCTCTGTTAGCCAACATAATTTTAACATTGTAAGCTTTGCTCTACAGCTACTTAAAAGACAAGAGTGAGATAAACATATTTGCTGTACTCTTTTCGCAACAATTTGCTTGCATACTGTCTAAAACTCACTAAAATATGTAAGCAAAATATAAAGAGATAGCGGTGAAATACTACAGCTGTAATAATTGCTACATGCTTTGTCAGACTTGGCATTCGCTGAGCCATGGGTTTCAGTTTTCATTTTACAAGTGTTTTGAAACTCAGCGGGAAAGTCATTAACACGGTCTCTTTCGATGACAAACCGAGCCCATGCATTAACAATTGTCTTGGGTGACATGTCTTGCAGGACTACTTGAATGACAGGTCTGTCTTGCAGCACTTCATGGATGACATGTCTTGCAAGACTTCAAATACTTTTATTCAATAAAATTTTTCATTTTTTAACATTTTAGTTTTTATCAAAATGCAGCTCTAACTTATCACTTTTCCACACACTGTGCGCTGCTGCTTATAGTGTAATCCAACAGTAAACGCGTTCGTGCAATAATTTGGCGTGGTATTGTATGAAGACTTTTAGGCGACAACAGAGCAGTGCCAGAGTAGAGCATTCAGCCAGAAAGCAGTAAGTTAATGCAAAGCAGTTGTGCAAATATTTTTTTAATACTTAGTTTCTATAACGTCTATGTAGTATGATGACATTACTTTATATTATTTTCTATAGCAAGTTTTTAATCATGAATAGGTTGTGCCCGAAAAAGAAAAATTGTTGAAAACGTGACCAACATTTTTGACGCTCAATTTTTTTTTTTTTTTTTTTTTGTGTTCTTTCAGGCAATTTTCATTTATTTTAGTTGTTGCCTATCTTCTTTTTTCTCTTTTTTTTTGTCTGACTTTCCATTCACATTGCTTGATAGTAGTTGAATTTGGCGTTGATTTGCACAAAAAGCGACATGATTTCGTATCTTTTGTAAATGGTGTGAGTTATTTTCTTTTGTATACAAAAATAATGAAGAGCGTATACGCCTGAAGCGCTTAAAAGTACAATGACTTGACAGAGCAGCTTAATTATTATGATGATGCTTAGTAACCAAGCAGCTTGGTTGTATATTTTTTTAACAAGTTGGCAGCACTTTTCTATGAATTTCTAGGATACTTTATTTACATATTTTTTCCCCAGCTATAGCTATAGTGTCATTTAATTATAGTAAATAAAGTGCTACAAGTATTATGCTTCACTTTGTATTTTTAATAAGTTGGCAGCACTATAAACGTAAAATGTAGCTTTTGAGTTACTATTAAATGTTGCAATAAATCTCAAAGCAAATAAAAATAAAAAAAAAAAAAATATTTCAAATTAATAAAATATTTTAATTATTTCAAAAATCTATGAATTTATTTTCAATTAAATAGAAAATTCAAAGCAATATTTAATTGCTACTACATTAATATACTTCTTAAATCAATCTACATATTTTAGTGTTAAAACATCAAAGCAAATTGCATTAATTTAAATATCATTCACGTTTATACAATCATTAATTAGACACAACAGCAGAAGCTGGTAACGTGAAACCGACATAGCATGATTATAAATAACGCGCGATATCAAAGGCTTAATGAAGTAAAATAAAATAAAAGCAATACATACATAGAATAGACGATAGCGGGTAGCTGTAGTAGTACGCATTTTATAAATGTATCTATAGAAAAGTATCTACAAAACCCAAAAAGCCACTAACCACACCAACAGCAGCAGCAGCAGCAGCAAAACAAGGACCCAAGGCAAAGAATAAACTGAGATTGTGTGCTATTTTAGTAAGTATATAGAGAAGATATAGACTATATATAATTACAAAGTATACGTTTCATATAACATTACATATATCAATTTATCTATCTACATAGCTATAGCTTATTATATAACCAAACGTTTGTTGTATGTGTATTTGTATTTGTCAACAACGAAATGTATAATATTTCGTATAAACATTTCGAATATCAAATGCTGCTGGCAAAAGCAAATTTCTTCGCTCATGGCAGCATGTAATAAATCTGTTTAATTTATCAGTGATTCATTATGTATTATAGATGAATAGCAAAGGATGAAAGCATATTTAACTGTTTCAATAGAAACAGCCTGCAGCAGTAGCTGTAATAGCTGAAATGTTATTTGTTGCTACAAAAACGAAAGAAACATTGTAACACTTTAACAAGTTAAAGAATCTTTCAATTTACTTTGATAGCTTAATAATCTAATAAAATTAAGTGCTGTAGCTGTCTTTAAGGAAATTAAAGAAAATATATTTACAAAGAGAGTATTTCGGACACAAGTTTCAAATATTAACATAGTAAAATGCGGACAGACAGAAGAATTTAATTCTTTGATGAAAAAAAAAAAGTGAAACTTTATCTTTAATACTTCGTTCATCTGTCTGTCTGTCCGTTTGTTTACTGCGATTCATTTGCTCAATTTCAAAGATATTTAGCTGAAATTTAAAATGAAGCTTCTCAAAGCCAGAAGTGCCATGCCCATTTTTTCTATTATATATAAGTGGCTATTGTAAAAAAAAAGCCGATACAATAATTTTAAGCGGCTAACCCAATCTTCCATGGCAGGCTCAAAGGTTGCCAGAGGTATGGCCTGTAGCTACTACAACGAATTTTATTTGAAGACATAGATCGATTCAAAGCGCCTTCTCCGTTTTGGAAGTAGGAAAAAATCACAGGGAGCCAAATCTTGAGAACACGCTGGCTGCTCTAAGGTATTTATTGAGTTTTTAGCTTGTACTTCTGGCAGCTTGTCGTCGTGCCCACGAGTTATCCTTCCAAACTTCCGGCCGTTTTTCTGCGTATGCTCTCACATTGGCCGTTTTATCATACGGCAGGAACTCAATGTAAACCACACCACGATAATCAAAAAATACGATTTCTGGGTACTTATTTTACAGACTTATAGTTTGCCAAGATGTGAGAGAATTGAAATGTGTGCCACGTACTTTTTTACTTCGGGAAGTAGACTTTTCCAAAGCGTAGCTAGTAACTTTTGTGCTCCTTTTTACAAATTCTCAAACAGACTGCATCAGTTTATTTCAAACTGTCAATTATATAAGGTGATGACTAGCGCTCTTTCGCTCTCAATATATTTGGTACCAACGTCACTTTTGTTTATTTAAAGACAAATTAAATGAAAGCAAAACATATTATTTAAAATAAATATATATCTAACTCCTTCATACAAGCAAGACTTAATAAAAAAACCAGCATTATTCTAATTCATTCACTCTCATACGCATGCATTGGGTGGTACCAGTGTTTTGCTTAGCACCACCTTATATAACTCCACCATGATACAAAATCACTTTTGACATAAGAATCATTGTTTATGTACCTTATTCTAGCACTTGGGTCTTATTCGACAAAAATACAATAAAAAAGGAAAACTACAGTCCTACAAGTATAAATGACACGAAAAAGTTTCTAAAAAAATAAAAACAAAAACAAAAATATATAAAAAAAAAATTTCAAGTTCACATAAACACTTAAGCAATCTATTTAGTATATAAAATCTCAACAAGACGTTTACGTTAGTGCTATGATTTTTACAGTGAAAGCTAAAAAATCCATTACCAGACACTTATGTACTCGTATACTTGTGTATGTGTGTATGTATGGCAGCCTCTAAACTGCAAACTACTGATAACATAACATGTTACTTAACCATTCAGTCATTTATGTATACAATGCTTTCAACGAAACGAAGGAGTTAACTATATTGTTGGCAATAAGGATATCTGAATCGATTATGCTACGCTTGGTGCGTTCAAAATGGCGAAACGATGACTACACTACAACAACTATTACACAACTTGTCCATGAAGTGTCATTATGTGGCCAAGGATAAAAAGGATATTGTGCAAGAAAGGGGTTAACAAACGCACAGCAGCAGCAGCAGCATCAATTTGAAATGCGTAGCATTTGTAAGACTTAAATCCCAAAAGCTAAAGTCAAGCATGAGTAAATATAACGAACCAGGAAGTATTTCTGAAAGCCTGAAACCGTGTTAAATAAATACAACAATACTTCTATGTATATATTTTATGTCTGTGAAAAGTCTCAAAGTCAACTCGGAAAACAAGAAGAAAAATTATTTTTCAGTAAAAACGAAAAAAAAACTTTTTGTACAAAATACATTTTTTTTTTTTTATAAGTAAACGACATACGTATGCGTGGCACGTTGACATGTTGTCAACATGCTTGTCTAGGATCAAGTAGAATGACAAGGACATTGAGGTTGTGCATGTGTACAAATACATAGATACACATACATAAGCAGCAGCTTTGATAAAGGTTTGACAGGCAACAGACAAAAAGACGGACGGACGTATAGACGCACAGACTAAAAGATTCATTCAGTTTACTCATGAAAATCGATTATGAAAATAATTTGAAATATTTTTGACACGCAAAAAAAAAAAAAATGTTTCAACAATTTTTAATTAAACCATTGAAAATATTTTAAAAAGGATAACTTGTATATACACAGATACTTTTACACATACATACACATATATGCACGTAGCTAAAATGTCACACATTTTGCATGCCATATAAATATTTCAATAGAATTTTTTTGTCAAAGATCAAATGCGGTTTACTGCTATCGAAATTGAATTGTCTATGATTTTTTTCTTTCCATGGAACGATGATGATGTTGTCTAAATTTTTTTATTCTTTGTTTTTTTTTTTTATTATTTTGCTGGGCAAATTATTTTGATTAAATAAATTTTTTAGCAAGCACACATTTTTACTTGACACAAAAGTTATTTTTTAATATAGAAATTCTTTACTTTTGATAGGATATATAGTACAGCTGCTGCTTTGCTGCTATGGCTGCTCTTGCTTTTGTTGAAGTTTTTCTATTTATAATAAATTTGCATATTTTTCTGTCTGTCAGAGTGTTGCCAGTAAAATGCCAGTGTTAAAAGTTATAAAGAGTTGTGTGCTATCTCTCTCTCTCTCTCTTTCTCTACAAAAATTGGTTTCAGTCTGTAGTTCGTCTTTTCTGTCTGTCTGTCTGTCTGTCTTTTTTTTATTCAAATTACTTTAATTTGCTGACGTTTAGCAGTTTGCTGCTTTTAAAATATTACTCAGAGTGTATGAGTTGATAAAATAGTTTTTTTTTTATATTGTATAAATTTTTTTGTTATTTTTTTTATTATTATTATTTGGAAATAATTTTTTTGCTTATGAAATTTATTGCTTTAAATTTAGAAATATTTTTCTATTTTAAAACTAATTTTAATAAATCTGTTTAACACTTAAAAAACTATTATAACAGTTTTTAAGAGCTAAGTTCTTTGTATTGATAATAAAAAAACAACAATTATGGGAATTGAACTTAAAGAAAACTTTAGTTTTTATGTGAATGATTCGAAATCGAAATTAACCGAACGCTTTATAAGCTAAAGGGTGTCCCAGAATTAACACAAGTCACAGAATTAATGTAAGATTTGCAATAAAGTGCTGGCAACCCTAAAAAAAACTTTATGGTATTCTATCGTGTAACGCTTCTGCTGTCAAATTGTTAATTTTCAGAGTTGCCAGACACACTGGACACCCTTTACAAATATACTGCCATAATGCCAAACGTGGAGAGCCATGGAAAAATTCTCGAAATGACATTTAATACTTTTGAATAAAATTCGAAAACTTTTGATTTAGGAACTAATCCTGAATGCCCGAAATTGGCCATAAATACGAAAATACGAAGAATGATGTCATTATTTCATTTTTCTTCTGCTCATGGTTTGCCTTTGATATTCATATGTATAACAGTGGTGCAATGTGTCAAATTATCGATTAATCGTAAAGAAACGATTTTTCAAAAAATTGTGTTTTCAAACGTTAAATCGATTAATTATACAATGTTTTAATGATCGTTAGACCCAATGATCGAATAATGAAAAAGAGTTATTTTATTTTGTGTACCTTTGAAACTTTATTGAATCGATTAATCGGAAAATATCGTTTTGGTTCGAGAATCTATTACAATCGATGTTTTAAAATATTCGCACAGGGTTAAGATTAAATTTATGTATGGAAATAAATGTTAATGCATAAGGCGTTAAGCAATTGCAAAGGTCCTTCACAAATAGTTTTTTAAGATATGACGAATTTAAATTTTTTTACTATAAAGGTTGAGTATCGCGTCTATATTATTCTTAACTAATTTATTCAATTTTTTTATAACTTATTATGTTAAAATTTTTTTCGACCAGTGGTGGACACTTTTTTCAATAGCGTGATACAGTTGTGTGTACACTTTTTTGTTTGGCTGACTGCTGCTTTGCTAAAATTGTTCACACAATGTGCTTTATTTCTTCTGTTGCAACACACAAAAGCTATGTAAACATATGTGTAATAGAAAGTATTTGCCCACCACTGATTTGTATAGAAAAAAATTGTATTAACAAAAGAAGCATAACATTTGGTGCCTCTATTATTCAAAGAACGTGATTTTCTGCTACTTTAAAGTTATTTGGCTCTAAAGCTACTCTATAGCTATTCAGTTGACTCATTTACAAAACATAAAAAAAATGCAATCTTTATTTACAATTTGCCTAGAACTGTAATGATCCAAAACAAATGAATATAAATGACTTAACGCCTCAAATCGTTAATCGTAAGCAAATTTTCATAGCACCACAAAAATTTAAAAAAAAAAAATGAAATAAAAAAAGCCGAGTAGCAAATTAAGTTATAAGAAATATTATCTTTGCCTACAAACTTTTCTAACAGAACAATTTGTTAGCTGATTTTTTATGCAAATGAAAATGAGACGAAAAAAATTATATTATTCACTTTATTTGTTGTCATCTTTTTTTTTTTTTTTTTGCATCTCTTTTTACACTTATTACAGTTTTGTGTTGTCCTTGATAGATTAACTGTAACGGTGATGGATCATTTACTTAAATTATTAAAATTGCCTACGCTCAATTTTTAACAAACAGCAGCAAACTGTATTCTAGTTCAGTTCAGTTCAGCTCAGTGTCCGTGTTCTGTGTTTTGTCATTCGTACTTCCGGTGCGACGACAAACACACACAAATCGATTTGCACCCCAAAAAAATATGCTCTCAACACCTCAAAGTGTATACATAGCTTTACTTTGTTCAAATGCAAACAAAAATGGAAAAAAAAAAAAACATAATCACTGCTCGGGCAAAAGGCAAAAAAAGAAAACTTTGCTGCTTTATACAACTTTATTTTTTATTTTCATTTTTTTTTTTTTTGTGAGTTTTGTTTTGATCGTTGCAGGTTTGTCCGACAGCAAAGATGAAAACTTTTCGCTTTTCTAGCCGTCAATTTTTTTAAATATTTTTTTTACATTTTTTTTTTTTGCATGCGTTTTATAATTTTATCAACATGAAAATCCATTAAAAAGTTTTCACTCGTACATATTGCCAGTTCACATTTTACTTTTAGTGCTTTGTCAGTGGGCGGTTTTCTATTTGTTTGTGTATACGCTACAAATTTTATATATATAAACATGAATGGGTGTTTTGTTTATATGTTGTGTCCTTTATAGGAACTCAGATTTCAGGACAGATCTTCCTGAAATTTTCACAGAGTGTAAATGGAACTCTGGAAGGAATAAAAGATTATTTAATTTTTTTCTTGCCACACCCAACCATACATTCATTTTTTCTTAAAGACCGATACTCCTGAAATTTTTACAGAGAGTAATTGGGACCCTGGAAGGAATAAACCATTTTTTTGGCCACGCCCATTGAAACGCCCATTTTTTTACATAAAAATCGTATATTACTGACAGATTTACCACAAATTTTATGAAAATATCTCAAATTTAATACAAACAATAATTTTGATGTGCTTCTGGGATTTTGGCATATTGGAACTGAGGCCCATTGGGAGCCTAAACATATTTTATTTTATTTAGGTGAGTAGTAAACAGTGATACTTGAAAATGTTGACCTGGTGCCTAATGGGGCCTTGAAACCGGAATGAGAAGACCTAGAGACTTGATGTTAGACGTTTTTAAAAATGGTTCAAAAATATTTTTGACATGTTCAAAGGAAATTCAGACATTTGAACCTGGGTTTGTATGAAAATATTCGTTCTCATATCAAAAACATTCGTTCTCATATCAAGAACATTCGTTTTCATATCAAGATCATTCGTTCTCGTATCAAGAACACTCGTTCTCATATTAAGAATATTCGTTCTCATATCAAGAACATTCGTTCTTATATCAAGATCATTCATTCTCGTATCAAGAACATTCGTTCTCATATTAAGAATATGCGTTCTCATATCAAAAACATTCGTTCTCATATCAATAAAATTCGTTCTCAATATCAAGAACATTCATTCTCATATCAAGAACATTCGTTCTCATATCAAGAATATTAGTTCTCATATCAAGAACATTCATTCTCATAACAAGAATATTCGTATCTCATATCAAGAACATTCGTTCTCAAATCAAAAACATTCGTTCTCATATTAAAAACATTCGTTGTCATATCAAGAACATTTGTTTTCATATCAAGAATATTCGTTCTCATATCAAGAACATTCGTTCTCATATCAAGAACACTCGTTCTCATATCAAGAACATTCGTTCTCATATCAAGAACATTCGTTCTCATATCAAGAACATTGGTTCTCATATCAAGCACATTCCTTCCCAAAATTTAATTTCAATTTGAGTGGGGTAACGAGGCATGCCGGGTTCAGCTTGTATATTATAAAAAAATTTGCTTTCGTTACGATATTTTTCCAGAACCAATCCAAAACGAAATAATGTAAGCGAATATATGAAAAAAACTCTTACAAAATAATTGTAGCGTATTCTAGCTGTCATGCTGACCACAAATTAAAATTTCCGCACAACATTTTTTTTTATTATTTGGCAAAGCTGGTGTTGCGGTACTTTGTGTTTTGATGCGTAAAAGTTTATATATATTTTAGTTTATTTCCCTTTTTTTTTTCTTCCTTTTTGCATTTTATTTGTTTTGTCCTTTTTTTTTTTACATTTCAGCTTTTTTGCTGCTTGATATTTTGCTGATTTTTGCATTTTTTTTTTTGTTGTTGTCGTCTTCAGTCTAGAATGTGGGTGTATCAAATTGTAGCTTTACGAAAGGAAACAATTTTTTGACATTTTATTTCTATAACGTATTTTTTTTCCATTTTTTTTAAAAGAACTTTCAATGCTTTGCAGTATTGAGTGACAAATAGAATTTTGCTGACTAAAAAAGTATACAATTTGCTGTTTGAGTGCTTAACGAAAAAAAAATCTAAGTTAAATAGAAAAAATAAGCGTCTTAGTAGTGACAAAGAAGATGACGAAAAAAAGACAAGCAAAGCCTGGAATTTGGTATTAGGCAAATGAAGCTATTTGGATGTTTTTTTTTGTTTTTTTGTATTTTTTCTTAAAAGAAAAGCAATGCTCGCTAATATGATTTAGGCCTGCAGCATATATAAAAAAGGGTTTTTCTCGAAATTGATTTCTCTTGTTTGGTTTACCTAGCATGACAGAAGATGCAGAAGATACTTTATGTAAAAAAAAAACTAAAAAATAAAATAAAATGTCAAACGCAGCAAAAGCAATTTAAACATGTTGTGCGGTTTCAGAAATTATGTTAATTCATGCAGTTGCTTTTTTTTGCTTCAAGATTTTAGTTGGTAGCTTTAAAGAAATTTTTGTAAGTGACAGCGTTGTAATATATTTTACGTATACGTAATATTTTCCAAATGCCTAAAATTTATTACGTATACGTCATAAAAAAAAAATTGAAATTATTCAATAAATTCTAACAAAATGCATGCTTAAAATTTCTGAAAATCTAACTACATCAAAGTATCTCATATGCAATACAAAAACACTTGAGTATCTCATACACATACATATGTGTATGTATATGTATCTCAAACTCAAACTTTTCCATGTTATAGCTTTCAATTGCTTTTTAGCAACAATGTTGTAGGCGTGTGACAATTTTGCGACAAATTGCATTGATGGCAAATTGTTACGAGTTACAACAAAAACAATAACAACCTCTCTTTGTATCTACATCTACATCTATATATGTATATGTAACTCAAACAAACGCAAGAGTACTTTTCAGCTACAAAACAGACAACCAACAAGCGTGTGACATGCACTTAAAATTGTTTACGTTACAAGGTAGGTAGGTAGTTAACTTCTTTCTCTGTCAGATACATTTGTATCTATACATCAACAGCGTACACAGACACATGTGTCATTTACCCAATTGTTCTACAATTTTTAAAGCTACTTTAATGTGCCTGAAGGCTTTGTTTGTTTGTTTGAATTGTTATATTTTTTTTTTCGATATCTTTTTTTTTTTTTTTTGCATTGCATTTCTACTAGCTAAGCATTTGTCTTTTTGATCGCTGTTACCGCCTACAATTTCAATGATGCGCATGCATCTGTGCAATATACTTGACAATAACTGGAATTGTAATTGTGTCATCATATATGTATTTTAAATGCTTACAGAGGTAGTACGCCTTCATTTTTTCTCTTTTTTTCTTAGCATTGTCATAGTAAATTGTTTGCTATAAATTTTATTGTCTCTCAATACGTGCTGCGTTTGCGTTACAGTGCTAGCAAGAATTGTGTAGCTATTTTGAAAATGTTTTGGTTTTGGTATGATAAACACCTTAGTAGTGAAAATGTAGAATGACAAATCTTTAAACAGGGAGAAAAAAACCAAGTACCTCCGTGCTGAAAAATGAAGTAAGCTCAGATTTTCTAAAATCAAACACAATGTTCTCAAAACCAGCACATTTTTTAATTGAAAACAATACTTAATTTAAGTATATTCAGATATATTTTGATGCATGCTTGGTCATAACACAAAGAAATTCATATCGATTTGAAAACGATTTATAATTACATCAAGAACGTTTTGTACTTATATTAAGAACGAATTGTATTTGTATTGAGAACGAATTGAACTTTTATCAAGAACGATTGGTCTGGTTATAAAATCTGTTTATTTTTGCTATGAATATAGAACAACTATGTTGCAACTTTTTTACTCCAAAATATATAACCATCAACTTAATGAATTGCATGTATAAACAGGTTGTGTACTAACTATTCGAAATCGTAAATGATTTGTAGTCGTTTGTGTGAAAACTTTCGATCTCATATCAAGAACATTTGTTATTACGTCAAGAAGATTCATTCTCATATCAAGAACATTCGTTCTCATATCAAGAACATTCGTTCTCACATCAAGAACATTCTTTCTCATATTAAAAACATTCGTTCCCATATCAAGAACATTCGTTCTCTTATTAAAAATATTCGTTCTCATAAAAAAAGCATTTGTTCTTATGTCAAGATCATTCATTCTCATATCTAAAAACATTCGTTCTCGTATCAAAAACATTTTTTAGCTCAAGAACATTCGTTCTTATATCAAGAAAATTTTTTATCACATCAAGAAGATTCGTTCTCATACTAAGAATATTCGTTCTTATATTAAGAACATTCGTTCTCATATCCAGAACATTCGTTCTTATATTCAAATTTTTCGTTTTCATATCAAGAACATTCCTTCTCATATTAAAAGCATTCGATTTCATAATAAGAACATTTATTCTCATATCAAGAACATTAGCTCTCATATCAAGAACATTAGTATTCTCAAAACAAAAACATTCGTTCTCATATCAAGAACACTCGTTCCCATATCAAAAACATTCTTTTAGCACATCAAAAACATTCGTTCTCATATCAAGAACATTTTTTATCACATCAAGAAGATTCGTTCTCATATTAAGAATCATTTGTTCTTAATAAACGGACAATAAAAGGACTGACAATAGTAAAAATCAACATAGACAATGCGACTAGAGCCAACTTGTGAGAGCGAAGATTACATTTTCACTAATTTGTTCGCACCTTTGCAATTTAAGCTGTTCTCAGCACAAGCACATTGTGCCTGATATCAAGAACCATTGGGAAAAATAATACTTTATGCTTTTTCTGCACAATCAAAGAGAAATAAAGTAATTAATTGGGGTAAAAGAAAAATGTTCTTTACTTGTTTTCCCCTTGTTTTCCGCTTATGTTTTCAAATACACATTTCCATTTAGTTGCTTTGTCTTGCTTGTTTTAGAACATATATGTACATTTTTTTGTGTGTGAATCCCAAAACAATTGCATAAAACATTAATCCATTTCAAATGTAATTATGGCATATGTTATTGCTTGTTATTTCCGTTCTACATATAACTAATTTTAGAGCGCACTGTTGCTGCAGCTGCCACTCTCTTAGAGAAAAAAAAAGTCTATCATACAACTGTCATGTCTATTTCTAAGTGCCGCTTTAGGCGTACAATTCAAAGCGACAGGATGTCGATCAGACTTTACAGAGAAACAAACTTACAACATAACGCCCCACACTGAAGTGAAAATGCAATGTATGAACTTCTATTGCTGCCGTCCCCTACAACCATAAAATCTCATACTTGAAACAATGTGTGCGTTTATATGATTGTCTCTAGCATACTCTATACTCGTATATGGTACATGTGTGTCTATCAAAGCGTGTACCTCTAAGCGTTGCTATAACATAGACGACAACCCTAACATATGTATGTGTGTGTATGTGTATGTCAGACATTACATAAATTTCATACAATTTGTTATGTTTTATGCGCTGTGATGAGTGTGTGTGTGTTTGTGTGCGTGGTGCAGATTTCGCTGGGGAATCACAAAATGACAGACTTCAATTTATACAATTTATTTTATTAAGTCAAATACAAGAGTAAATGACAGTGGAGTCTCTATACGAGTATATATGTTCTTGTTGCTTGTTGCTTTTTATTAGTAAATTGATGAAACAATTTCCGTTTGAGTTTAATGAACCTTTACGCAAAATATTACGCAAACGTTTTGAAACGTTGAAAAAAAAAAAATCAGTGAAAAAAAATCCTTCTTATACACTTGGCGAGTGCTTGAAATTTTTAAAAGCAAACTTTTTTTACGATTTTTATTTAAAAATAGAGCATTACGCGTATAGCGCATAAAATCAAATTGGAAAAATTTTCAATTGCCTGGGAAATCTACAAAAATGTTATATACACTTTGTTGGCCAAGTTTTCATTTGACTCCTCAAGCGCACATAAATCTCAATTTATGTAACAAATATTTTCGTTTTTTTTTTTGTTTTATTTTTATTACTTTTAGTCTTTTAGTATTTGCAGCACGCACGCACACACACAAAATTTTACTTGCAGCCTTAAAATTATTGAATCTAATTAACTTAAATGAAATGAATGTAAATGAAACATAATGAATGAGAGTTACGATGCTAAGGGTAAGCAGCGTAGCAGTGAAGTGCGACATAAAAAGATATAAATACCCTAAAGGCGCATTAAGCCTATAAATGCGTTTGGTTTGACTCTCGTTATAGGTTAGGTGAAAAAGATACAAGATACATCTAGACAGCAAGTGAGTAAGCAAGCCATGCTCTTATTTAATGTACAAAAAATATATTGCTAGGCTGTAAAAGTGGCGCTTGTGTTTAATTTATGGATTTTCGGCGTCTACGTATATAAATTCATTTTGGCGCTTTAATTGCGCATAAATGCGTAACGTGTTTGTATGCGGGGGGAATTTTTGCATTTCTTTTTTTTTTTTTTTTTTACGTTTTAGATTGTATGAAACTCTCAAGGGAGTGCTTTGTCGTATACTCCCAAATTGGTTGTATATTTATTATAAATCCTTGTGTATCTCGAGCTCAAGGTCATAGTTGCACATAATTTTATATGTTTGTCATTTTAAAATGTTGTTGTTGTTGACGTTAATATACTCGTATATGTTTTAATTTTAATGGTTTATGCGTATCTATTTACAGCTATGGGATATATGAGTTTTTTGTTGCATACAATTAGGCGCATAACTCTTAAAATAGTTGAAAATTCAATTTGAACATGCTAAAATGTAGAATTCGTTTATGCACGACTACAAAACACACTGTACTACATTTTTATGAACCTTAAAATATGTCTACCATTTTTTTTTTTTTTTTTGTTATTATTTCTAGATTATTTTACAAAAAAAAGGTAAAAGCTTTTCATAAAAACAAATCCAAATTTGTTAACAATATGTATAGCTTTCATGTAAATAATATTTAGAAATTATATGTGCTTTAAAACAGATCATGTTGCAAGTAAAAACAGCTAATATTTCCCCCCTTTCTCTTTCAATTTGGCAAATTGGTTAGCAGCATGTTATGGTGAATTTATATAATTTCAACAAATACAATTTCATAAAATTCTCTAAAAATAGGCCAAGATCATGATGCAATTTAACAGCTGACATATTCCGCCACTATCTCTTTCTAATTTGATAACAAATTTTGTTGAGCATGCATGTTATGGAGAATTTATTTAATTTTAACTCATAAATGTTAATTTTTTTTTGTTTCCTGATTTTCATAAAATTCTCTAAAAATAGGCCAGACCATGATGCAATTTAACAGCTGACATATTCCACCACTAACTCTTTCTAATTTGGTAACAAATTTTGTTAAGCATGCATGTTATGGTGAATTTATATAATTTCAACTCATAAATGTCAATTTTTTTGCTTCTTGATTCTCATAAAGCTCTCTAAAAATAGGCAAGACCATGATGCAATTCAACAGCTGACATATTACGCCACTGTCTCTTTCTAATTTCCTAACAAATTTTGTTGAGTATGCATATTATGGTGAATTTATATAATTTCAACTCATAAATGCCAATTTTTTTGCTCTCGTACTTTTCATAAAACTCTCTAAA
This sequence comes from Leucophenga varia, assembly GCA_018903435.1. Taxonomy (NCBI): domain Eukaryota; kingdom Metazoa; phylum Arthropoda; class Insecta; order Diptera; family Drosophilidae; genus Leucophenga; species Leucophenga varia. The sequence goes on along the minus strand of JAEIFJ010000518.1, from coordinate 321,776 downwards.
TACCAGATGATGAAAAAAAAAAAATCTCCCATCCTCCCCCTCTTTTTTTTTTTTTTATTTTATTTTTTTTTTTTTTTGAATGTTTTTGTTAATTTAATTTATTTTATTTTTAACTCATAAATGTTTTTTTTTTTCCTTCTTTTTTTCTTCTGTCGTGGTGAAATTAAATATAATCCACCATAAACTAAATTTGTCAAATTTATGTAAGCAATGATTTCTAGATAATTCCCCAGAATCATGGTCCAGATTATCTCAGAGACTAAATGCAAGTTTACATATGTTGCAGAGGGACAACTACAAAAACCGAACTTTCAATTGATTTATAGCAATTTCTGAGAACTCAAATGGGTGGCTTATTAAATGTTAATATTTTCAGCTAATCTTGAATAAATATTTGATTTGCCAACTAAAATAATTTTCATTAAAAAAAAATCAAATTTTTGTTTACAAAGTTTTTGTTTTTAACAATAATTAAAAAATTCGTTATACTTTTATATGCACCATTTCCAGGCACTATAATCAATTAACTCTTCAAGAAATTCTAAGAAAAAATAATTGAAAAAAATAAATAAAATAAAAATTGCATACTAAAAGCTTTATAGTAGCGCTATAATTTCCTGTCAAACTTTGCTGCTGTTAGTAATTGAGTGTAAGCTGAAAAAAGTTTTACTTACAAAGCAAACACATAAAAAGATGATAGAAGAAGAAGATGAAGAAAAAAAAGAACTGCATAAAGTTACGCATATAAACAATATGTAGCAACCAAAACCAAACCATACCAGTTTATAAAACACAGCACTAGACTATATACATAAACTTATATGCCATTAGCTGTCATGTCTTAACAACAACAAAAACATTTTTTTATGTATACACACATACATACAAATACACATATGTGTTTACTTAGTTTCAGCCTCAGTAAAGCTACTCAGCTGATTTACAGAGACAGCTCAGCTCAAGTCTAAAATTACACATACGCCCTGTTCGCATAGAATACTCTTGTTGTGTTGTTAGCATATCTGTTGATAAACTTGTATTTAAGTTAAGTTATAGCACAAAAGAGACTTGGTACACATATACAACATACATATACACTTATAGTATATATAAAGTTGAACGGAAGTTGGTTTTCTCGCTTTTTACCAAATTATGGTTAGACTTTTTAACTTGTTTATTATTAAGGCACAAAGCGTAACAAAACAAAACAGAACAATCTTGTAAAAAAAATTGAAAACTTGAAGTTTAGTCTATCTTTTTTTGTCTGAGCGTCTACATTGTTTTTTGTGTTGCATAAGTTTTTTAATTTAATTTTATGAAAATTTATTATTACCACAACCAGTAACAAATGTAAATAAACCCCAAAAATTGTGTGCATTGATTCTCATACCTCATATTTTAACCAAAAATTATTTAGTTTATTTCGCCATGTTACAATTAAAAACATAAATGAATTGTTTATTTTTATTATAACTATATTTCGAGTTACGTTTTTGTTTATTTTACGTAATTTATATTTGTTTAAATATGACAGTCAAAACATAGAAAGCATTTTATGTTTTTGTTTTTAGCCGGAATAATGTGTATGATAAATATTTGTCTCATTTCTCTATATTTTTTTTTTTTTTTATGCAAATATTGCTGAAAATTTCACTAATTGATGCGCAAACAATTGTAACGTATGAATTTTAGTTAAAATAAAATAATACCGACAATATTTTCATATTTAAAATGTTTGTATAAAAAATTACTTTGAAAGCATTAATATGTTGTATTAAATAACATAAAGTAGACAAAAAAAAAAAAAAAAATTTTAAAATTTAAAAAAATAAATTTTTTTTTTTTTTTTTTGTTGATATATAGATCATTTTTGATGTTATATAACTTCGTAACGAATTGTAGCAACTAAAACAAAATAGTTTACTTAAAATATATTTGTTTTGTGCAATTATTTGCTGTTACATTTGTTTCTAAATTATAGTTACTTTTAAAGTTGTATTACAAAATGTATGAGGGATAAAACTGGTATATCCCATAGCTGTATGGTAATTCGGTCATTTTGACAATGTCAATATATTTTTTATTACTATTTTTAAAAATTGATTCCTTAAAAAAAAATAACCATACTATCATCATCATATAGCACTCGATAAAGTGACCAACCGCAACCGTTTACAGAAGGTTCAGAAGGAGTGCGGAGATATGCATTAGCGTTGCTCTACGCACCACACCAACTGATGCACTAAATACTCTCCTATACCTATTACCTCTAGATCTCATAGCCAAAGAACTGGCAACGAATACAGCTATGAGAATCAAAGAGACGGCAGGCTGGCTCAATTGCAACTACGGACACTCGAAGATACTCAACCTTCTAGTGTCCTTGCCACCAGTCACCGATTACTGTACGTCATACCCAACTTTTGGTAAGAAGTACAAAATCTCGATCCCAACAAGAGCTCAATGGGAAGACCTACCCCATTTTGAAACCAACGCCATTAATATTTACACAGACGGCCAAAACGAGTAGGAGGTATATTTTCCCCGGACCTGGAGATCAGAGAATCCTTCAGACTTCCTGATCACTGCAGCGTTTTTTCAAGCTGAAATGATTGCCATACACGAAGCTATGCATTTTCTGGGACACCACCCAATTCGTAGACAAAAAGTACACATCTTTTCGGATAGTCAGGCTGCCTTAAAGGCGCTTGACTCGTGTAATAACACTTCCAAAACTATCTCCCAGTGCCGCAAATCTCTCAACGAGATGGCGGAGCAATGGGACATTTGCCTCACATGGGTTCCGGGTCATCAAGATATATTTGGTAATTGCGAAGCAGATAGATTGGCCAGAGAAGGCACAAATTCCGTTATTCCTCCTGGGAGGAGTTCGACTGGAATTCCCATGGCCTCTCTGAAACTGCGAGTGAAAGAAGAAATAATAAGAATAGCAGAGACTAGATGGACCACAAACCCAAAATGTAATATCTCGAGACTTACATGGCCAGAGTATAGCACCAAACGAACAGCCCAGCTCATGCGCCATAATAGACAGACCCTATTCCGTGATGGTGGGCGCTCTCACGGGACATTGCCTGGTGGGAAGACATAGGGGTAGCCTCAAATGACTTCTGTAGGAGCTGTAGAAACGAGGAAGAGGAGGAGACAGTAGAACATTTTCTCTGCCACTGCCCAGCATTGCATTGCACCAAAAGCTACACCACACTCCTTTAAACAATTAAATCAAAATAATTTTAATTACATTTTCTTTTCTAATCAAACGAGACGACGTTTGTTTTTAATTAAATAATACACTTTAAATTACATATTTGCATGACATATGAAATGAAAATTACATGTAACATAATACAAAAAAAAAAAAAAAAAAAAAAAAAAAAGAAATATAATAACAAAATATCAAATTAAATGCCCCATGGCGCCTAAAATGATGCTATAAAATTGTGCACAAGTGTGTAATAAAAACAGTAAAATTTTGCGTATATGTAAAAAAAAAAAGAAAAACAATAAAATTCGAAAAAAAAAGAAAAAATTAAATGAAATACAAACAGACAGCAACATAATTTAATTAATTTTCAATTTTCAACAAAAATTGTCACTGATTTTTGCATATAGGATACGCACAAATACATATACAAATATGTATGTGTAGACTGCACGGAGACAGGCATTTTCACGCACGACTGAATGAACACGAAACATTATTTTGTTTTTTGAAACAAATTTTTATGCGATTTGACTTAATTTTTTTTTTTTTTTTTTAAGGTATTCCATTTTTTATTTGCAGCTAATTTGTTTGTGTGTCCGTCTGTCCTTTATGCTTATTTTATTTGCTACATTTCTATAAAATGCAAAGTTGTAAAATAATTGTTTTACGCTCATCACGTAACATTTTGTTTATGAACATTTTAAGCATTTTTGTTGTAGGTGTGGTAACAGTTGTTGTTGTTGTTGTAGCAAAATGTAGCAGAGTGTCATGTCATGTTGTCGACGGCGACGACATTAATTGGCACAAAAATCAATTGCATGCACGTCTGACTTGTTGTCAGTCAGTCAGTCAGAGAGTCAGTTGAACTTTTACAGCAACACGCACACTGCGTTCTGACTGTCTGTCTGTATGTGTGTGTGTGTTGGTATTTGCACGCCAATTATTATTTTTGTTGTTGTTTTTAAATTTTTTTATTGCCGTCAAAATGGCGACAAATTCAAATGCCATAAATTTCATTTATTTTTTCGTACATTTAAATTTTTTTTTCACATTTTTTTCTTTTCTACTGCTCACAAACAATTTGTTTCAATAAATAAATAAACGGAGACATCATATAAATTTATATAGTATATGTACATATATATAGATTTTATTTATACTGGTATTTATTTACTTTTGTGATTATTATGTGCCACGGTATTAATTTATTTTATTTATTCATGATGCGCTCTTTGTCGAAGCTTTGATTTATTTAAATTTATTTGTGGCAGACACGTTTTCATAACAAATCGAAACGAATCGAATGAGTGTTGTGTACAAATTGAAATTGGTATTGGCATGAGTTGCTGTACACATGAATAATAAAAGTTATATTGTAATCCTTTAAAAAAACAAAATATATTTTAAATAACAAGAGTATAAATGCAAAATATTAAGAAATTTGTATTTGCAATAAAGATTTTGTTAAGCATAACAAATGTCTTTGGACTTTAATGCCCAATAAAATCACTCGACGTTTAATTGTTTGTTAAGCTTTAACCCTTTATATGACAGTTTTTATACCCGTTATACTATACATAGTGTAAACGGGTATATTCAGTAATCCGAAAGTTTAGGTAACGCATTAAAGAAGGCATCGATCAGCGTGAGGCGTCAAATTAACCATGTACGTCGTCTGTCCGTCTGTATGTCGTCCATCTGTCTTTTGCAATCCATTTAAGAATTTTTAAAATATTGACACGTTTAAACTCTGATCCTAGGCAGTTGTATGTTAGAATCAAGGTGACACACCCATTTTTAGCTGTAGCCCATATATGTACAAGCTTTCCGCCCATATTCGAATTTTTGTATGGAAAGAGGTATTATTTATGAATAAAGTCATTCCAAATTGATTAAAAATACTTCTTATATCATCCAATTTGAAAATCAAGTTGCCACGCCCATTTTCAGGTATATAGAGTTTTTGTATAAAAACCTTTATTTTTTATACCCTGTACCCAAAGGGTAAAAGGGTATATTAAGTTTGTGCGAATGTATGTAACAGACAGAAGAAGCCAAGATAGACCCTATAAAGTAAATATATTCTTGATCAGCATTGGAAGGGAAGTCGAACTGGCTATGTTTGTCTTTCCGTCCGTCTGTCATGCTGTCTGCCGTATGAGAGAGATTATCTCGGAGACTATAAAAGATAGGGTCACCATATTTGAAACTTAGACTCTCCACAGCCGTCAAGTTTTCACTTGCAAACAGTTTTTCCCTAAACCCATTTTAAGGGGTACCCCCATACAAATAAAAACAACAGTAATCCAAAATTTTGAGTTTTTACATAAAAACGTCATTGTTTTTTATTCTAGGAAGTTTATATTTAGTATAAATTATGAGTAGGATAGTCCCAATGAAATAGACCAATATGGGTAGGACCAAAAAATTTTAAGATATAGCCCCGGGGGCATGGACAAAGATATAACCGACTTTTTTAAAGTCTTTGTATGAAATTCAATTCAATGAGGTATGGTTGTAAAATAGATCCGATCTTAAGGTTCATAAAGATTGGGTACAGGCTATCTTGCAGTCGAGCATACTCGACTTCATCGTTCTTTCTTGTTTTAATGAATTTAAATAAAATTTGGTAAAACCAATTCCAATGTCCACCTAAGTGAACTCTATCTATATGGTAAGGATCGGGTTAAAATAACAAAAAGCCTCCATACAAATATGAACAAATCCGTCGTTAAATCTAATCTATGCCCCTAGGGCAACATATAAACTATTAAAAGAGTTGTGTGACGAGTATTTAAGCTTCGGTTCTACCGAAGTTAACAAAAAACAGGTAAGGTATTTTTTAGTGATATTTTGTATGTTTTTATACTATTCTGATATACCAAAATACGAAAAAAATTATAAAACCGTGGAAAGGGTTAAAGATCGAATATAATTTAATTCTTAATTTCAAATAAAAAAAATACTAAAATAACTTAAAAAAGTTTTTAAAATTGAGCTGCAGTTTATTTTAAAGTCATCAGCATAAGTAAAGTATTTTTACATACATATCTACTGACAGACGGACATATGTATCTGTAGCGACTACTTTTGCGTATTATATATTGTATATTTTCTTTACATTCCAAAAAAAAGATTTTTCTATAAGAATGCAGCATTTATTTTGTTTAGTTTTCTATTTTCCTAAGTTAAAACCGAGAAAAGCTGAAACTAAATTTAATGCGACGCACATCTTTGTGAATTGTGCATATTTTTCAATGCCTTTGCATGCTGCTTTCAATGCTAAAAGCATTTTGTCAGTTTTATAAATGCTCGAATATGTATAAAAGTCAATGGCCAAAAAGATAAAGCATGACCTTCAATTGCACTTTGCATGTGGCTGTAATACAAACTAGAAGAAGAGACCTTAGAAAAAAAAAATAAAATAAAAAAAAAACTAAAGGTAAAACATTTTTATACGCAACGCAGACTTCTTACATTAAAATATTTATAAAGTATCTAAAAAAAATAAAATATATACATTTACTTAAGTAGTAACACCAAGCTTAAATACTTTTCATATAAAAAAGTGCAGACAGATGTACAAATTTTTAGAGAAAGAAACAAAGTCTTTAAATTTTTTTTTAATTTGAGGTTCATTATTTCAATGTCCCGTTAGGAACTAACTGGCAGTTACTGCATATAGTGAGTGTATTAATTTTCAATGAGATTTTTTTATCTGTTCCAGAAATTTGTGTAAGAACCAAAGACTTCATAAGTGTTTTCAAGACTTACTCAGATTATATAAACTTTTACAAGCTTTCTATTAAATTGCATACAACTTAGAAAAAAATTCTTTAAATGTAGAGAGCACCTTTAAAAATATATATTAAGATAATATATAACAGAACATCAAGGCTGTCTAAATGCTTTCAACGCTGCTTACTATGCAAATTTAGAGAGAAAAAAAGGAAAAATATAAAAAAATCTTAACACAACAAAAAATGCAGACAGAATCACAGCACAGCAAAGTAGCATTATACTTTAGCGAAAAGGATGTGCAAGAAGGACTTTAAAGCAAATGGCTGCAATCTGTCTGCTTGCAAAAAAAAAAAAAAAAAAAACAAAAAAAAAAACAGAAATGTTTTCAAATAAACTGAACAAAAAAAAATTTAAAATATTACGCTATGCTGCAATCAAGTTTAAAGCAAAATAAAATAATAAAAAAAAAAAAACAATAAATAAATAAATAAAAAAAAAATAAAAAATTAAACGTTCTAAACAAACTTTTGGCTTACGAAAAAAAATAAGCTTTGCTGCTGCCGTATTTCAATTTTAATGCTAACAAAAAAAAAAATACTTCAAAATATTTTACGTATTTTTTTTGAAATTAAGAAGAAAATTCGCAATAAATTCAATGCTAAATGGCATGGCAAGTGACTTAACTTTCAAGTGGACTGAATAACTGACGGACGGACGGACGGACTGACTGTATTACAATTTCGGTGCATTTTAATTGAAGCTTTACGATTTAGAGCTAACCAAAAAAAAAGTAAAAAGCAAGTTGAAGCAAAAATGCACTCCAAATTGGTTGCAGCAAATTACAGCTCGAAAGGTCAATGCAACGCCAAAGGCTAAGGGGCATTTAGAAGTGGTCTTGCTCTGCATTTTAAAGTTGTTCTTTATGTGCATTCTACGATTTTATTGAATTTTGCAAATACATTTTTTTATTAAAAATTTATGTTGTGCCAAACGAAAATGCATGCAGCTAGGAAACTGTCAACAACACTTGGAATAAATCTTAAAAAAAAAACTTTAGCATAGCTGCTTTTTGAAGAGTTTGTATTAAGAACTTAAGCAATTACACTTTGCATATGGCGTGCATAGACACTTGAAAAGTACACAGCGCGTAAGATAAGCTAGGTATTCGCGGTCATAGCAAATTTATATGAAATGCTAAAGCTTTAGCTTGCTGTTTCAGAAATCAAAAACGCCAGGATAATCAGCCAGGATAATCAGAAGAACTCAAGACGTGAACGAAAATGATACATCCATCGGATCAGGCTTATATTATAGATTTTTCTTCGCTGTACACGAATCTGGTCTTAAGCACCCTTTTTGATTACTTTTTGATCATGTATAGCAGCTGAAACCTGAGGTGCTAGAAATCGTGTACTAGGCTTAAATTGAAGCTTGAACCTTCCGTTGCCATAAAAATCTTGAATCAATAAGGAATTTTGTTATATCACAACATATTTATAATAGTTATAATATTTTCCTATAATTTTTAAATTTATATTAAAATAAATATGTTTGCCTTGAAAGAAACATTTAGAAAAGTTAATATATTATATATATGGTTCAAAAGATCTAAGTTTTTGCTTTCCAAAATTATAAAAATAAAAATCGGCTCGAAGTTTACTGAGTTATTGTCACAAAAGTGAAAAAAAGAGAATACAAAAAAATCAGTTTTTTAAACATAAATTCAGAGTTTGAGGATGTGCCGAAAATTCCAAGTATGCAGTTTGGTTATACACGATCAAATTGACATACTAGAACCTATACCTATACAACCATTTTTTGGCATTAAAATTTAAATCCGAAAATTTGAATTTCAGGAAAAGAATCAGTTAGGATTTTAATTTCGGCTGTTTTGGATGCTTGAAATGTATACGAATCAAGAATCAAGAATCAAGCTTGGCTTTAATCGACCTTTTCATCAAATTATAGAAAATTGATGTTGTATGCACAAAGTCGAATACGAGTCACCCTGTTAATGTACCGACATTCACAGGGTTACTCGTATTCAACTTTGCTCCACTGTAGCAGCGTTCTTTCATGCTCTTTTTTATACCCGTCACACACAGTGTGGAGGGTATTAACATTTTGTCAGAAAGTTTGTAACGCATTAAAGGAGACATCTTAGACCCTATAAAGTATATATATTCTTGATCAGCTCGACGAGACGAGTCGATCTAGCCATGTCCGTCTGTCTGTCCGTCTGTCTGTCCGTTTGTCTGTATTTATGCGTTTCATTCGCATAGTTTTAAAGATATTTACCTGAAACTCGGAACTTAAGCTTTTCTCAGTCCTAAGCAGTTTAAGTGTTAAAATCAAAGTGCCACGCCCACTTTAAAGGGTAGCCGCCATATAAACGTACCGTTTTTTTTCGGATTTTTTTGTATGAAAATAGCAATTATTTATGAATGTAGTCACTCCAAGTTGGGTACAAATACTTCCAATGTCACCCAATGTCAAATCCACGCTGCCACGCCCATTTTTAGCTATAGCCCCCATACAATTTTAACGCCCGTTTTTGAATTTTTGTATAAAAATAGGTATTATTTATGAGACTATTCACTCAAATTTATGTAAAAACACTTCTAATGATATCCTATAACAAAACCAAGGTGCCACGCCTATTTTTAGCTATAGTCCCCATACAAACTTATCGATTATTTTCAAACAAATGTATGAAAAGGTAATTATTTTCGAATATATTTAATTTAAATGTATATAAGCCACTGATGATCACACTAAACTATTCAAAGATTCGTGTGACGGGTATTTAAGCTTCGGTTCCACCGAAGTTAACGTTTTATCTTGTTTGTATTTATTTTTTATTGTATTTTAATTATTTTTACAAAGCTATCAAGTGTAAAACGCATTAACGAGTTACTAGCAACCGCAAAAACCGCAACGCGTGCGGATAAAAATAAAATCGAGTGTAGCGAATAAAAAAAAAAAAAAAAAAGTATCTCAACAAAAATTATTTCTTTTATAAAAGTTTTTGCAAGTTACAAATTTTTACAAACTTAATAAAAAGTGTCGCACTTTGCCTTAAACGCTAAAAATTATTTAAATTTATTAAAATAAAAAAAAAAAATAGTATTTCTTAGCTAAAACTATTTTTTTTTTTTTTATAGAAAAGTTCTTTGAAGAAAGGGCAGCTACAAAGTTCAGTTTCAGTTGCAACTAAATAAACATAATACAAGGCAACGCCAATTCTTTGTATATATATGTAAAGTTTGTTTGTTTTAGTAAAAGCTGCACACATACATATAAACATTGAGTATGTATAGAGTACCGGAAGCAGCGTTTCAGGCAGCACATTTGTGACACAATAAAAGTGCTTTTATAGTGCGTTACACGACAAGTAGATGAGTGTAGATACTTTTATGCAGTAACTTGCTGCATGCATGCATATTGCGTTGTTTGTATTTGTATGTATGTGTGTATGTATATGTGTACTTATTATTGCTGTTTCATGCATAAAATGCATGCATGACAGCAACACACATTACAAAAATAACAACGACAACAAGTATCGTACTTGAAAAAAAACAAACAAAACAAAAACACCCACATGCATAGAAAGAATGAAAGACAGACAGACAGACGGACGGACGACGAACATAATGGACAGACTTTATAAAGAAAGAATACCAACGCTCTTTTTGACTACATATAAAACTTTTGACTTGGCATGATGTATACATTGAAGACTTTTTCGATGCCGTTTGTTCTTTAGTAAAAAAAAAAAAAAAAATGCTATTGTTGCAAATGCATGCATGCAAAAAAAAAAAAGAAAGAAAATCTAAAAGTATTTTATGCAAAAGGATGTAAATTTACAGTTATTTGATTGACTATTTGCAAATGCTTTTTAAAGTTATGTCAATTTAAGAACACAGGAAACAATACGCACTGTACTAGTCTATGTAATTGAAAATAGAAAGAATTTTTAATACATTTTTAACAAGGAATAGCTTAATCCAAATACAGAAAAGATGCATGTATCTGAAGTTAATAACAAGTAACGTATCTGACTGAAGTAAAAAAATCGAAATTCAATTGAAATTTAAATCAAAATATATAACGATTTAAAGCACTAAAATAATCGGAAATATCGATACATTAAATATTTAGCTCAACATTTTTTAAAGTGAGAAGCCGAAATAAAACTAACAAAGTACGAGTATACTAAAAATATTAATTCTTTTCTTTAAAAGTTATTTTTTCTCGGTACACCAGTATTCAAAAAGCCTATTGAGATTATTTGAACTACAAGTAGAAAACAAGAAAGAACGCTGAAGTCGAGTATGCTCGACTACAAGATACCCTGTACCCAATCTATATGTACCTTAAGTTAGGTTCTATTTGACTACCATACCTCATTGAATTCGATTTTCATAGAAAAACTTAAAAAATCGGGTATATCTTTGATTGGGTTTATACCTAAAATTTTGTTGGGCCTACCCATATTGGTCTATTTCATTGGGACTATCATAGACATAATTTATACTAAATTCAAATTTTCTAGAATAAAAAGCAATGACGTTTTTATGTAAAAACACAATATTTTGGGGTAAATTTGTATGGGGGCTATACCTAAATTTTTGTTGGTCCCAACCATATTGGGATATTTTATTGGGACTATCATAGACATAATTTTTACTATATTTGAACTTCCTAGAATAAAAAACAATGACGTTTTTATGCAAAAACCCAAAATTTTGGGGTACATTTGTATGGGAGGTACCCCTTAAAATGGGTCTAGAGAAAAACCGTTTGTAAGTGCACACTTGACGGCCTAGGAGAGTTTAAGTTTCAATTTTGAAAGCTCTACCTCTTATAGTCTCCGAAATAATCGTTTTCATACGGCAGACAGCATGACAGACGGACAGACGGACGGACGGACGGACGGACAGACAGACAGACAAAGCTAGTTCGACTCCCCTTCCAATGCTGATCAAGAATATATATACTTTATAGGGTCTATCTTGCCTCCTTCTGTCTGTTACATACATTCGCACAAACTTAATATACCCTTTACCCTTTGGGTACAGGGTATAAAAATGTAAATAATCTTAACAGCCTTATATACTCGATACTACATCGATATTTTTTGAATGTTAATATATCGATATATCATCTAATTCAACAAATATATGTGTATCGATATTGGTTATCGATATAATATCATTATATGGGTATCGATATGTGTATCGATATATGGGTATCTTTCTGATATCCTTATATGGGTATCGATTTGATATCGATATATATGTATCGATATCGATATATATGTATCGATATCGATATATATGTATCGATATCGATATATATGTATCGATATATATGTATCGATATCGATGTATATGTATTAAGATGATATTGATTTATCGATAAATGGGTATCGATGGATATGGGTATCGATGCATGGGTATCGATATATAGGCAACAATAAATGGGTGTCGTTATCTAACGATATGATATCGATTTATAGGAATTGTTATGATATCGATACATCGGTATCGATATTTGGGTATTGATATAAGGGTATCGATGCATGGGTATCGATATATGGGTATCGATGCATGTGTATCGATATATAGGCATCGATAAATGAGTGTCGTTATCTAATATCGCTAAGTGGGTATCGAGATGATATTGATATATGCGAATCGATATGGTATCGATATTTATTTATTTTTTTTTTAATATTAAAATTGTGCAAAAGTATGTAGCAGGCAAAAGGAGGAATGGTAGACCCTATGAAGTATGTATAATCCTGATCAGCATTGATAGGAGAATTCATCGAGCTATATCTGTCTATCTGTCCGTCTGTCATGCTATCTGCAATATGATAACGATTATTTCGGAGACTATAAGTCATAGGACCACAACATTTGAAACTTTGACACTTCTGAGTCGTCAAGTGTTCACTTACTAACGGCTTTTCTCTAGTTTCATTTTAAGGTGTAGCCCCCATTTAAAACCACCCTAAAATTTTAGACTTTACATAAAATATTTTTGTTTTGTATTACAGGAACTTCAAAGAAAGTATAAATTATACCTATGATAGCCCCAATATTCTAATCTGGGTAGGACCAAAAAAAATTTTAGGTATAGCTCCATAGAAATTTATTCCATTTTTGAGTTTTGTATGAATATTCAATACAATAAAGCATGTTACAAAGAAAAGACTAAATATTGGGAATAGGATATCTTGCAATCGAGCGTTCTTCTTCCTCTTTTTTAATTTTTGTATACATTCGACCAAAGTTCATTATCAAAAATTATTCTTATATCAACACAAACATTTCATTGCTTAATTAATTTGTGTAAAATATTCAATCAGCTTACACAAATTGTGCGTACATGCAACTTTATTTCAATTTGACTGAAGCATAATAATAAAAACGATTTACTATCAAAATATTTCCAATTAAGATACGCATTCAATTATTTGAACTCATACATATTCAAAAAAAAAAAAAAAAAAAAATATTTATATAGAAGTACAATATTGTAGATACAACTTCATTTGAAAACTTTTTGAAACTATATTAAAAGTTCGTTTGCTTTAGACAACTTTTTTGAAAAAAAAAAAAATATATACAAAGTGAAAGTTTAAATACTCGCAGCAGCCATCAAGGCAATGCGACTTACATAGTACTACATATATATTCACTCTAAGACAAACTCAAAATTTAAACGTCAAATCAAAAAGTTATGCGTTGAATAAAACTTTATTTCAATATTCTAAAAATATATGCAATACAATTAAAAACCGCACGCTTTCGAAAAATGAGTTAAAAAAAAAAAATTTTTAATCAACTAATATTTTCATTAACTAACCGGAAGGCAAAATAAATAAAGTAAGAAAAGCGCAAACACACACACACACATACAAACAAACAAAAGAACTAAAATATGAGAAGCAGAGAAAAAAAAACAGGAGTAATAAAATTTACTGTTAATATTAGAATGTTATAATATGGTTATAGGTATACGAGAGAGAGAGCGAGAGAGTGAGATGCAAGTTGCCGCCGCAGGATATTGAAATTGTGTATAATTATATGTGTATACATACGCATACATATGTATTAGTATATGAGCAAATATAGCGAATGTTTTTGTTCAATTTTGTTGTTATTGTTGTTATTATTATTGTATAAAAATGTGTGTCATATGTGTGTGTGTGTGTGTGTGTAAACAAAATACAAGTAAAAGAACAGCAGAACTATGCCGCTATAAAATATATTATATTTCATATACACGTAGCTAAAATTATTGTTATGCTATGTTGCCAGGATTCTAGTCTCACTACATCTTTTCCTTTCCCTCTATGTAGAAAATATATAGAAATACCTTAAATTGTTGGCTATAGATGAAATAGCTGTGTTGGTGTAAGATGTCTACATGACGGCTTTATATATAAAATGAAATATATGAGGCTTTCCTTCTCAGGTGGAACACCATAAATTATATAAGCTCATAATAAGGAGGTAAAAAATATTAACTTTTTTCCCTTTTTAATTATTAAACGCTAAACGAAGAATAGAGTATTAAAAGATCCAAATATCTATCGGCCTTGGCACGCAATTCCCAAAAATTGCGATTTACTTTTATTTTTACTTTAAAACGAAAAATCGCATAACGCAAATCGCATAACGCAAATCACAAAACGCAAATTGCAAAACACAAATCACAAAACGCAAATCACAAAACGCAAATCACAAAACGCAAATCACAAAACGCAAATCACAAAACGCAAATCACAAAACGCAAATCACAAAACGCAAATCACAAAATGCAAATCACAAAATTCAAATCAAAAAACGCAAATCAAATCGTCAGAGTTTGTGTAATTGAAATAAAAAGTAAGTTCAAAATTTTACACAAAATTTATAATTATAAATATGTATCAGCCTGGCAATTGCCAGCAAAATCGCAAAAAATCGTTAATCGTAAAAAATCGCAAATCGAAAAACACAAAATCACAAAACTCAAAAAATTCGAAAGTTTAATAATATTAATTTAACTAGGCCAGGAGAGATGTCAAACATAACTAAGAATGCCTCATAAACATGTACATAACTATATATTTTATGTATATAAACGTGTGTAATACGATAAATTAATTAATGAAATACCTTTCGTAATTGCTACCTACAAATAAATACATTCTTATGGTTTTTCGGCGTATTCGAAGTTTACTAAACGACGTATTTGCAAAATTATTAAAGTGTATTGAATTTTTCTTGGTTTTTATTGCAAAGACTTGCGCATTTTTGGTTTTCAATTAATGCTATAATGTTGCGCTATTGAGTGGTTTCATACAGCCTAAAAGTAGGCAATGAAAATTTCAACAGAGATTTTTGAAGCAATTAAAGTTCAAAAATTTCTTTATTTTTTATTTTTTTTAAAAAGAATAATGAAAGTAAAATTTGATTTATTTAAATTACATATTTGTTTGCCATTTTTAAGAAATAAACTTAAATTTTATTGCAATGGAAAAACCAAAAAAATAAATACAAAAAAAATCTAAAAAAAAAAAAACACTTTCCCAAAATAACATAAAGAAAAATGAAAGCAATTTTCTATTATAGCAAAATGTGTAAAAAGTTCACTGCTTTTGAGTTGTATGAGTAGCTACCTTAACCTAAAAAAATAAGCAAACCGCAAACGTAGACAAAACGAAATAGGAAATTTAACAGTACTGTGTGTGCACTTCACTTCGCTTTTTCTGTAAAAAAAAAACACACAACTTGCTTATTTTGTATTGAATATGTATTTGAAATAGTATATATGTATATGTACGTATCTATTTTTGTATCTGCAAAATGTGTACACATTTATGTTTGCATTGCATATATTTTCTATTCGCTATATGTCCGTCCATCTGTCTGTCTATCTTTGTGTATAGATAAACTCAAAATAGGAAAATCAGTAAACCACATTTCGTTTTTTCTTTTAGATTTTTTTTTCTTTTTCCTTCGTTTTTCATGAATTCAGCATATGGCTTCAGTTTATCTTTTCAGTTACTTTGCTTTTATACGAAGACTACATACTACAAAATTCGTTTATGAAGTACACAAACAAATATTTTATTTTGGTTATGTATCTAGATACATATTTGTATTTGTTGTTGCTGCTGTTGTATGCTTAGTTACGCTTCAAATAAGTTGTAGCTCACTTTCCATTTTCATATGCATTATAGATATACTTATTGAAAAAGTAGCTGCTTTGGTGTATATTAGAAAGTTTGGAAATAGAAATTATTTCTTGAGATGGTTTTTAAATGTGACAAGCTATTAGGTGCTTATGAAAGTTTAAGTATATAATAACTAACTTAATAATATATTTTCTTCTTACAGAAAAAAAAAAATATGCCTTAATATAAAAAAAAAATTTTAAATATTACGAAATATTTCGTACATTGTACAAAAGATTTTGTACATAGTACTGAAATTTTGAAAAATGATAAAATATTAAAACCAAAACAAAACACTACAAAATCTGCCATTATATAATAAAAAATATACGGAAAAAAAATTACGAAATTTTTTGTACATTCTACGAAACTATAAAATATGTCAAAATGTTGAAACCATTCTAATACGCCCAATCAAAACCAAACAAAATTCGACTAAATATAATGAAAAATAGTCAAAAAAATACGACATTTTTTGTACAATGTACGAAAGATTTTGAAAAAAAAAATTACGAAATATTTCGTACATTGTACGAATAGATTTTGTAAATAGTACGAAATTTTGAAAAATGCCAAAATGTTAAAGCTCTAAACCCAAACCAAAATCTGCCGTAATATAATAAAAATTTACAAAAAAAAAAAATTACGAAATATTTCGTATATTGTACGAAAGGTGAAATATGCTAAAATGTTGAAACCATTCAAATACGCCAAATTAAAACAAAACAAAATCTGCCTTTATATAATAAAAAAAGTCCCCAAAAAAAATTACGAAATACTTTGTTAAATGTACGAAAGATTTTGTACATAGTACAAAATTACGAAAAATGTCAAAATGTTAAAACCAAACAAAATCTGCCTAAATATATTAAAAAATAGACAAAAAAAATTTACGGAATTTTTTGTACATTCTACGAAAGATTTTGTACATAGGACAAAATTTTAAAAACTCCAAAATGTTGAAACCATTCTAAAACGCCCAATTAAAACAAAAAAATCTGCCTTAATATAGTAAAAAATAGAAAAAAAATACGAAAATTTCGTATATTGTACGAATAGATTTTGTTCAAAGAATGATATTATAAAAAATCTTAAATATTGAAAGCATTATAATATACAAAAAAAAAAAAAAAAACAAAAAAAAAAAATATTATAAATACCGTATATTTTACAAAAGATTTTGTACATAGTACGAAATTGAGAAAAATGCCAAAATGTTGAAACCATTCGAATACACCCAATTAAAATTCAATTTTCCTATTGAATATATCTTTTTGTTTGCTATAACTTTTGTAAATACTTTTTGCTGACAGTGTTAGTTTTTGTTTTTGTCTTCAAACTTATTAGAAACTCTGTTAAAGATTACACTGCAAAAATCTTTGTAGTATAGCTGCAGCTGCTGTTCTTATTGCCATCACTACTACTAAGTACACTTTATGCCATTTTTTTCTTTTTTTTGTTTGTATAGAAGTGACTGACTTTTTCTTCTTTTACTTTTGATCAAAAAACACTGCCAACAAGTTTATCTAAATTGCTACTTTTTTTGTAGTATGCGCAGCCAAGCATATACAAAGACAATACATAGGTAGATCTTTCAATCTATCTAACTAACTATCTATCTTTCTAGCTATCGCTGTAACAAGAACACACTTGACCTGCCAAGTTCTTGCCATCTTCCTTTCACTGTGAAAGCAAAAATAGAGAAACTTTTCTGTGGCATGTATGCGATTTCATCTACTCGTACATTCAAATGTCTTGACTTGATTTGGGTCAATGTTATTTGCTTTTATTTCAAAGTTTACAACTAAAAACCCAAAGTAGCATTTTCATTTTCAACATTTTGGTCTGTCTGTCCGTCTGTCTTTCTTTCGGTCTGTTTTTGTCTGTCAGTGCGTATCTTACTAAAATAACAGCCAACTAATTGGGTTTGTTAATTAAAAATTTGTTAAATGAAATTTTCTATTTACTTTTTACATAAGAGCTGCATTGTTGCTGTTTGCTTTATGCTTTCACAACATAACATGGAGTATGTATATCTTTAATCTTTGTATATGTTACTGCTTGAAATCTAATTGGCATAAAAAGATCTTATTGTGTTTTGCTGAAGTTGTATTTTGAAGTAGGTTTTGTGGCCGTTTCAGGTGTGTGTGTGTGGCATAGCTTTAATGCTTATTAAGTTGATTTTGAATGGAAATTGTTTTACTTAGTTAAATAGAAAGGATTAAAAAGATTTATTTTGAACCTTAAATAAAGTAAAATTTAGCTTTAAAATTTTGTGTCCAAAAATTGTGTTATTAACTTTAAAACGAATAATTCGTAGCATACAACAAGGAGCAATAAGCACTTTAATTTTAAAATAAACTCAAAGTAAGGCAGCACGTTCTCAGCAGCATGGAAATACATTTTGCATGCAAGCACATCAAGTTGCAAATTATGCAATTAACCCATTTCCCGCAAGCTAAAACGATATACATACTACATGAGACGGCACAAGGCCAAATGAAACGTGCAAAAAGCGTCATTACCGAAACGAACAACAGTAAAGAACGAAAGGACAACATGCAGCCACAACAAACACTATTATTAATACAACAACAACAACAACGACGAAAGCAAGGTAACAAGTATACGTTGCGATACCGAAACCAAACCAAAAAAAAAAAAAAAAAAAAACCTGAAGTGAAATGAAGCCAACAACGTCACCAACCAGCGCCAGCGCCACCGCAGTCGATGATGTGTGCAAAAATGTTTTGTGCGCTTTTTTAACTTTAAATATCCGCAAGCGCATGCAAATCTTTTCATAAATTTTGTGTGTGTGTGTATAGGTGTGTGAAGAAAATACATATACATATGCATATAGGCAGCAAACTGCAACCGCAAAGCAACTTACGTTGTCATAGTTATGTAAACTTGTCGCATTTGTACAAGGATTTGCTTGGCTGCAGTTGTATTTTTTTTTTTTAAAGAGGAAACAGTTAAAAAGGATGCTGAGTTTGTACACAGAAAAAAAAAAACAAAAAGCGCAAACGAAAAAAAAAATACAACGAAATCTGACGCTCCAATTAAGTATTTTATGTCCTTGCAAGGATAATGTTAAGTGGCGCGTGAAATTACATTAATCATTGATGGGATTTGCTTGCGCTTCAGTTTGAGTTTCAGTTTGTGTATACCAACGAATGCCTGCAACGTTTGCTGTTGTAAAGAATTTGAGCTGCTTGCTCAGATTTCTTGCCATTCTTGCCTTTGCCTTGGCTAAGTTACGGGTTAAGTGTGCTGTCACAAGAGTGAAAAAAAATAGCAACTAAAAAGAAATTAACACCATAAAAATGATGTGTTTACTTAAGTATTTAGCTTGGCATGATTTGTAAAGAAAATCAAATTTATTTTTAGTAAGAGACTACATGCAGCACTTACACTGCAGCTTCTTAGGTGTTAATATTTTTTATCTAAAAACTTAATTTATCAAGAAAAAGCAGTCTGATACTTAAGAAGTTGTTTATTTAAACTTAAACAAGAAAAAACGTTAACTTCGGTGGAACCAAGCTTTGGTCACTGAATCTTTGAATATTTCTGTGTGATCATCAGTGTTACATTTATAAATATATATTGCGAAAATAATTACTGTTTGTCATACATTTGTTCGAAAAATACGATATGTTTGTATGGGGACTAGGGCTAAAAATGGGCGTGGCACCTTGGTTTTGTTATTGGATGTTCCATTAGAAGTGTTTTTACCCAAATTTGAGTGAATATTCTCATAAATAATACCTATTTTAATACAAAAATTCAAAAATGGGCGGTAAATTTGTATGGTGGCTATAGCTAAAAATGGGCGTGGCAGCCTGCATTTAACATAAGGTGACATAAGAAGTATTTTTAGCCAACTTGGAGTGACTACTTTCATAAATAATGACCTATCTTTCATAGAAAAATCGAAAACGGTAAGTTTGTATGGGGGCTATAACACTTGAAATGCTTAGGACTGAGAAAAGCTTAAGTTCCGAGTTTCAGGTCAATATCTTTAAAACTGAGCGAATGAAACGCATACATACAGACTGACAGACAGACAAACAGACAGACGGACGGATGGACATGGCTAGATCGACCGTCTCATATCGAGCTAAAAATATATGAAAAACAGTCATTAAAAATGCCTTCAAAAATTGAGCATATAACTTGTATAAATTTATAATTTATGATTCATTTATAATTCATGAGTTAGTTTTCCGAATTGGTTTGGTATAATATGGAAAATACAAATTAGAGCAGTGAAACAGGCTGATGAGTTGACCGTGCAAGGATAATGAACCAGAGACTGGATATACTGCATCTGAAGTATTTTGAAATTTTGATTCTGATTTATTCCATCTCCCAGGGCGAGATATTGTTAGACACAAAATACGTTTATTATATCCCTACAAAGTATTTATATACTTGATCAGAAATGATAGGAGAGTCATTCTAGCATTGTCTGCCTATCTGTCTGCCCGTCCGTCTGTCTGACTGTCCGCTGTTTGTCGTATGAAAACGTTTACTAATAAGAGATAGTATCATAATACTTGAAACATAGACTCTCCTGAGTCGTCATTAAGTTTGTGCAAATGTATGTAACAGATAGAAGGAGGCTAGATAGACCCTATAAAGTATATATCTTCTTGTTCAGCATTGGAAGGGCAGTCGAACTAGCTATGTTTGTCTGTCTTTCTATCTGTCCGTCTGTCTGTCCGTCTGTCTGTCCGTCTGTCTGTCCGTCTTTCAGGCTGTCTGCCGTATGAGACAAATTATCTCGGAGACTATAAGAGATAGGGACACCAAATTTGAAACTTAAGCTCTCCTAAGCCGTCAAGTGTGTAAACAGTTTTTCTAACCCCATTTTGAGGAGTACCAACCATACAAATCTAACCCAAGTTTATGGGTTTTTGCGTAAAAACGTCATTCGTTCTTATTCTAGGAAGTCTTAATTTGATATAAATTATGACTATGATAGTCCCAATGAAATATGCAATATGGATGGGACCAACAAAATTTTAGGGAATACCCCATACAAAAAAAAATTAATTAAAGAAATAATAATAAAAAAAAAAACCAATCATAATCAAAATATTGGGTACAGGGTTTCTTGCAAAACAAATTAGAAAAATTCATTGCAAAAAGCTTTTATTAAAACACTATTTGTGAGCTACTTTAATAATTAAAATCATGGCTTTATTAAAAAGCTCAATATTAGCATAAAAACTTCATTCTATGTGGCTCAAAATGCAATGAATTATCTTCGAAAACTGTTTTAAACTAGTTTCTTTTATGCTATCCTGCCAAATCTGCTGTAATAATGAAATCAATTTGTCTCTATGACAATTTGTTTGTTATGCAGATTAAGACTTGCATGAGCTAGCAAATATTCATTGATGTTTTCTCAAACTCAAATTAAATTTGTCTAGTTGCATACTAAAATTCATGCAATATGACATTATTACTATAGATCGTATCCCTTAAGCCAAAACAACAGGAACATGCCATGCTTGCCGTATGATGTTGCTACTTGCTTATAGAGTTTTTTCTTAATAAAAAATAATATCTAAAAGCAAAGATACGCATTTACGAAATGCAAAAGTGTACAAAGCACTGCTAAGAAAGATATTCAAGTTGATGCTGTTGAGATGAAATTCAAACTATTAAACAGAAGCTAGCCAATTTCCAATTAGATTACTTCTGTTTAGCTAAGTTAGACTAAGAGTGAATTGGTGTGTCAGAAAATTGGCACTCATAGATACAACGTGTTGAAAGGTAGCTAAGCTTCAAATTCTTTAAAGCTTTGTATTTTTTTTTTTTTTTTTTTTTGCTTTAGTTTACCGTTATTGGGTACTGCTGCTGTGTGCAAACGTTGCCAAAAATAACTGTTAATTCAAATGCAAAAGCAAATGAAACGTGCCAATGGTCTTTGGTATAATGTCAATATGTATTATGTGTAGATACATTTTGCTAAAGATACAAAAGATAGATTTGTATCTGCATGTATGCAATGTATGCAATGTCTGTAACGTAACTCAATTGTAGCCAATGCATACAGTGATTAGATATAGTTTTCAACTAGAGACTTACACAAACACATATGCATATGTATGTAGTGTAAAAGTCGATATTTGAACTTTTACCTGCTGCCATTTTCGTATGTTTAGATAGCAACTGCAGCAGCAGCAGTGGCAGCAGCAGCAGCTAAGACAAAGACAAACCTCAAGCACAGCACAAGCCAATTCAAATTTATTTCAATAAAGACAATACGGGCTACTATGAATAGCTAAAGTTTTTTTGGCCCTAGCACACCATGTGTATGCATTTCCATTTAGTTGTCAATAACGAGAAACGTTAGTAGCATTTTCAATTTTCAATAGTTTCATTTCATGTTGCAATATTTGCATAGTAACATTTTAAATTTGTCTTTTTAAGATACACTTTTGATATATGTTGGCACACTGTGTGATTGATTTCACTTTTGAAATCTATAATTAAAATTGTTTTACAATAATAGTACGAATAGAATTTAAATAAAATATTGTAAAGAAAAGAACTTTATTTTTCTTTTTAAGCCAATTTTATGTGTATTTATTTAGACTAGATATTATTGCTATTGTATAATAAAAAAAAAAATAAAGACTTTTGAGAAATATTTTTCATTTATTTAAAACACTTTAAAAATCAATTGAAAGCAATTTATTGAACATAGTAACTATAGTAAATATTTAAGCGACATTGCTCGGGATTTTAGTTAAGTATATTTTACTAAAAGTTTGCATAGTACACCTAAAAGTATGCATTGTACACCTAAAAGTATGCTTTGAACACCTAAAAGTATTCATTGTACACCTAAAAGTATGCTTTGGACACCAAAAAATATACTGAACACCTAAAAGTATGCAATAAAAAATTATTTGAATTTAATTAGCCTTTATAATAATTTCTTGAATCAATTGAGCTGAAAATATAAAAAATTAATGACGCAGATTTTACAGAAAAAAAATTTATATTTACTTGTTTTTTATCGCAACCAAAATATACAAAAACGTACTAAAAAATACCTGCTCATTTAATTGCACCTTTTTTTACTTTGGGGTTAGTATGAAAATATTCAAAAAGCACTAAAAAATACCTGTTTAATTTATTGCACTATATTTTACCTCGGGGTTCGTATGGAAGCATACAAAAAGCACTAAAAAATACCTGCTTATTTTGTTGCATTATATTTTACTTTGGGTTTAGTGTGAAAACATTATAAAAGTACTAAAAAATACCTGTTTATTGCATTGCACCATATTTTACATTGGAGCTAATATAAAACATTAAAAAAATACTAAAAAATACCTGTTTTTTTTTTTTTGCGAGACAACAATATAAGGCTTCTGGTATAAAAATGTACAAAATAACAAAATATTTTTGTATTGCAAAAGTCGAAAACTGACCTCATAAATGAACCGTATGTGCCTAATGCGTTATTTTAGTGATCTTTAATTATGCTTTCATTGTTTCCTTTCAACTGAAACCTGTTTGGGACTCAACGGTAGAATAGTTTCTAAATGCATAGCGGACATAGAAACATTTTTTTTATTTTATATTTTTAGCTAAATCTGACAGTTTTTTTTCGGTATTTTCCGTATCAAACTTTAAGTAAAAACTAAAGAATGGCGTTATGATTAGCTTATTTTTTGGCCAATCGATTTTATCAGTCAGCATCTTTTGAAAATTTTAGGATTTCCTCAAAACTGTATTCACTTTTGTCGAATTTGATGTCAGATTTAAACATTTCAAACAACCAGAAAAGAAATTTATTGCTTTCTAGTTTTGCGACTAGGTCCTACGAAGTTGTCCTACGTGTTCTCGCCAAAGTTTTTATGGCACATCTCCTTTTGTAAGTCAGGACAAACATTTTATATTTATAAAAACATACTAGAAAATAGATTTATTTTATATTTTCTTTATGCATTTCGACAATTCTATGAAAAATTACGTATACGCATTGTTGTATGTAGTTGTTTATTTAGAATAAATGCATTTTATTTGTCAATTCCATTAAAATTATTACTTTACATGGTATTTTTTTTTTTTTTTTTTTGTGTTTTTAGGAAAGCATTGCATGTTATTATTTATTTGTATTTTTAGTTACGACTTTTATTATCTTTAAATATACGAGTTAGTATACACAATTGCTGGGTTATAAAAATTTATTACAAAAAAAAAAAAAATCTGATAAAAATTTCTTAATATTTATTTGTGGTTTTGTTATTTGTCGTTTTAAGTGTTTTCTAAGTTAAAATGAATAAAAGATTTTCGAATAAATATTTGAATAAATATATGAGGAATTGAAATCGCCTAGAAATGTGCTATTGCTATAAAATTTAAATAGTTTTATTTAAAATCTGTGCTATTAAAAGTAGCAAAGTAGTTGAATAAAGATTTCT
This sequence comes from Leucophenga varia, assembly GCA_018903435.1. NCBI lineage: Eukaryota > Metazoa > Arthropoda > Insecta > Diptera > Drosophilidae > Leucophenga > Leucophenga varia. The sequence goes on along the minus strand of JAEIFJ010000518.1, from coordinate 297,121 downwards.
TATATTTATAAAAGATTTCACAAGTTAATTGAATTATTTTTTTGATTTATTTTTCTGTTACTGCAATGCTTAAGATGCATTTATGCTGCTCTTTACAAATTATAAAATTTTCCATTAAATGCATTTCAGCGAAAAAAAAAAAAAGGAAAATGGAAAACACACAAACAAAAAATCCATTAAAACTGACCTGAATGAAGCAAAAAAAAAAAAAAAAAAAAAAATCGCTACTTCACAAATAAGCTTTTTAACTAAAAATCAAGGCGAAAAATCCAAACAGTTCATGTATACAGTCAGTCAGCGCATAACGAACTAATTAATATTAATGCCGGAACCGCAGCTAATTACATACAAACAGACAGACAGACGGACAGACAGACAGAGGGATGGTTGGACAGATAAAGTGAAAAGTGGTCTATATGCGCATTCGGGCATAAAGAGCGTCGAAACGTCAGACAAATAAATATAGCCAAAGTATTTTACACACAATCATATAAATTCGTTTTACACTGACGCTGCATGAATAATGCACATCAACACAAGCTAGCAAGCAAGGCGAGTGAGGAAAAACAAAAATACAAAAAAAAAAAAAAAACAGTAAGCTGAAAACTCGCGCGAAAAAATGAAAGCCGCGTGTGGCATATGCAAACACAAGTAAAGCAGCCACATTCGAATGCTGCAATGGGTCACGAACTGACAGACGGACAGACTGACTGACTGACAAACTGGCTAGTCATGTATTCAGTCCGTCAGTCAGTAATGCTTTACGCTGTAGGCACTTATTTGCTTATTCATAAGCAAACATTAACTTAATTTCCAAAGCGAAGGCAGCAAACGAACCAAAAAGCGCGAATATACATATAGCATATATAAAAAGGACTCTCGCGCCAGGATAATTTTAGTTGTGTATGTATATATTTGTTACTGTATGCGCGCCGCATATGCTAGCAAACACTTTGGCGAAAATGTGATTATCAGCTGCAGGAAATAAGCGTAAAAAAATACAACTGAAAAATGGTTTAGCTTTGTACTAAGTTTTTAATGCGCTACATGCTTGATTGGATTTGATTTTCGCGCATAAATAGTACAGCTACGCCTCAAAGTAGGCAACAAAAATTTTGAATATGCTATATGTTCTGTCTGTCCAGTATTTTGGAATAATAAAATAAATAACTTCAGGTTCAAGCGAATCTATTGCATAAAAATTTTAGCTACGCCTTAAAATAGGCAACAAAAAATTATGAGTTCTTGAATAACATAGCTTTATGTACGTCTGTCCGCTATTTTAGAAACATAAAATAAATAATATCTGGTTCAAGCAAATCTCTTGAATTAAATATTTAGCTACGCCTCAAAGTAGGCAACAAAAATGTTGAATTTTTGTATAACAGGTCTATATGTACATCTTTCCGCTATAATAACTTCGGTTACAGCTAATCAAGTACTTTAATAATGTTACCAACTCTATAAGAAAACAAATATACGCAATGCACATACACATAATGTATGAATAGCATGAAAAGTATGTACAAACTAACATGAATAGCAAGTTGGCAACATGAAACTAGCAATTGAATAATACTGAGTGAGTGCTTTATATAATGAATTCAAAAAAAAAAAAAAAAAAGTAGAATTTAACGCCTCAAAAATTTAAAATAAAAAAATTGTGCCTTTCAAAAAAAGTGCTTTTCATTAAAGAAAAAAATAAAATAAAAGCAAATAAACAAAAACAAAAATTCAAGTTAAAAAAATGGCGCTAGCCTACATATGTTTGCTTTTTCATTCAGTATTTATTTATGTATTTGCTTATTTATTTATTTGCACGAGTATCAAGCGTGGCAAAAGTAAAGTTTACACAATTCTTGACGGCTATTTTGTTAATATAAAAAAATAGGCAGCAGTACTGTATGCTGTGTAGCTGCGTGCTACTCTGTAAACGAAAACAAATTTCATTTGGTAGCGCTTTCAATCAAAATGAAAGGCAGTCACACGCACACACGCACATACACACATACATATTGAATCACGAAAAGCACATTAAATAGTAGTAGCAGTAGCACGCATAAGTTAAACACTGACCAACATGTCGTATACGTAATATGGAGTGTGTGTGTGTGTGTGTGCTTACATGCGTAAATGTGTCTTTTTTTTTTTTTTTTTTATTTAACTACTCCTTGCCTATATATGTAACTCTACACGTGTCCATTTCATAGTATGTACGTGACGTAAAATTGTTCCATTTATTTTGCTCACATTTAGGTTAATTCCCAATTACTGTGCAAATTACTTAAATTTCTTCTTTTTTCTGCTCACTTTTTTTCTTCCCTTCTATTTTACTCTGTGACTGCAAATTGAGGCACTAAACAAGTTTGCATGACTAGTCTATTTCACTTTGGCCAAGTTGCATTTTATGTCTGTCCGTCTGTCTGTCTGTCTGCCTGTCTGCCTGTGCAACTACTATACGAGCAACTATTACTGTCTACGCCCGGTGTTAATGTGTCGAAAAGTAAGTTTAAACTTTTTCGAAAATTGTCTGTGAATAGTTTGAATTTTTAAGTAAAAAAAATTTGTTAAGCTTGAAATGCGTAAAATACACATCGGTACATACTATAGATATACTTTATATAATTTGTTGTATTTTAATGTATGTAGCAGATATATCTGTATTTTTTTTTTATTAAATGCAAGAAGTCTTTGAATTAAGCTAGAAGTAAGTGTTAATTGTTATTAGAGGACTCTGAAACAATTTAACACTGAAGATTTAGCTTGATAAAAGAAGCATTTGTTCCATATTTGAAGCCATTAGCTCTATAAATAATTTTTTTTCTTATAAAACTTGACATAATGTTGAACGTTTATAAGTGGGCTATACCTAAAAAGTGGACATTGGCCTTGAACAACATGCTGAAAATTGTTTGAAATTTAATTGCAAATTCTTTATTCAACAATGTTTCGACATCGCAAAAAACATGAAATTCACTTTAAGCAGCTCATAAAGTAGCTCAAACACTTATGAATATTTTTGGCAAATAATCACAAACACAGTTCTAACAACCTAAATAAGAAACCAATTCACGCAGTTTAAAATTTAAGCTGTCACCTTATTTTTTCTGCCCGTTCGTTCATCTAATGCTACACATTTCATTCGCTCAGTTTTGAATATTACTTTTTTATGACGAAACCAAGGTAAACGACCGAAGAGACTGGCTGAATCATGGTTCTTTTATATAAGGTGATGTTAAGCGCACTTTTGCTCTCAACATATTGCGTACCAACGTCTCACATTTTACGAAAATAAACAAAAACCAAAGCAAAAAACAGAAACTTTTCTAACTCTTTCACACTTGCAAAACTGAGTAAAAACTAAAAAGTACGCTCGCTTCATATGGTACCATCGTTTCGACCAAATGCACGACTTGATTAACTTCGGTAACAGCACGATCGCATTCTTACACGTTCTCTTTCACTCTAATAGATAGAGTTGGCCGAGGAGAAGACCCATATTCCTCACACAATTTTGCTACCGCTAAAACATCTCGAAAGTGGGCCTTAAGTACATGATGACTCTGGAGGATAAATAAAGCCAACCAGTACAGTTAAGGAAGGACCGTAGTTTAGAGGGACATAGGAGAGATAGATCGCTCAGCGATTCCAACTGCCAACGTCCAAAGTGCCTTAGCCTACTCGATCTAAGTGCAGGACACACACAGAGAAAGTGCTCCAACGTTTTCGGGGTGTTCTCTTCCTTACAACTTCTCCAGGTGCTGTTATAAGGGATACCTAGTCTAGCCGCGTGCTCCCCGATGGGCCAATGCCCTGTGATGGCGGCCGTCAGTCTCGCAAGGTAATGTTCGGGTACCTTTTGGGTCGGTCGAAGGTCAAATAAGCCTAGCGTTCCAGCAGCTATTCATATTTTGCCATTTATAGTTGCCTAAAGAGGTAAAGTGATTCCTAATGTGGGCGACCCTAGCACTCATTGGAATCTGATCCGCGACTGGCTGAGATTCACTCGATGAACCCCGTCTAGCCAGCGTGTCAGCTTGCTCGTTTCCGGAGATATTACTATGCCCTGGAACCCATGAGAGGCAAAGTGTGTTGTGTCGACCAACAAGATTAAGTTTCACTCCAATACTTTTAAACGTTTGTCGCCTCATAAACTCGTATTGTACCATAGACTTTCTAGTTTCTAGTATCAAGTCTGATCTTTCGTTTTTTACTCGTTTAAATTATTAAATTTCTTAAACAATTTCCCAGATTAAATCATACCTTTAACATTCAATGTAATTTGCTATCAGCTAATTGAGTCAAATTGTATGCAACATTTGAAACGCTTCAACAATTAGTAGCAAACAATTGTCTTTTAGAAGAAGATGTGTGAACTAATTAGAACGCTTGGCATGTGTCATATGCATAAAACATAATGCATAAATCAACACTAATCCTTTTAGAAATGTATAATTCAATTATAAAGTTTAATTAGCAGCAAAATAATAAAAAAATAAAGATTTATAAACGTTGTGGAAAATTTAATTAAAAAATTATTTTTTTTATATTTTTATATTTTTGAAAAGCTAATATAAGCAGACAAGGCAAGAACAATTGCAAAGCAAAACAAAAATGGCGGATTAAATTAAATTCTTATACAGAAAGAGAGAGAGAGAGAGGGTAGCAGCTACAAAAGTACAATATAGTGACAACACACACATAAAGATATACAAATATGTTAAACTAAACACCACGAAAAATTTAATTTTCACACATTACTTTTGCATACAAGCTCATGTAGCAGCAGCAGCAGCGGCAGCAGCAAAACTCAGAACAAGTAAGAGGTAAGCTTGGCTAACCCTAAAACCAAAAACCTTGAACCAAGCTGCCGCATGCCAAACCGAGTCACATATACTTACGCTCTCTCTCTTCACACCCATTCATTGCATTGGCATAAGCAGAGCAATTACCGCAGAGCAGACAGTCTAAAGTGTATATAAGTATACGAAGTATAGTGTGCAGCATAATATAGCAAGGACATACACCAAATGAATCAAGATATTAAGGAAGAGAGTGGTTTAACTCAGATGCTAACAATATCTGACAGTATTATATAACGTTTTGCCAATGCTTTAGTTTTAAGTTGTACAAAAAACTTTATTTTAATTTTTTTATTTTTTTATACACAACATACGCTGCGTATACGCAATGACTTTGTGAAAATTACGCATACGCACTGTCTGTCTGTCTGTTGTCAATTTATGAATGCTTTGCAACAAATTATGCTGACAGCATTTAGCACTGCTCTATTTTATTCTATTCCATTCAATTCAAAAACTTACAATAACTGATAAGCATGCTGAGCTCATTTGCATAGCTTCGAACGAAAGAACGAACTTTATGTCAGATTTTAACTGAGTGTCAAAGTTTTACCCCTAACAACAACAACAACAATAAAAGCTGAGCTGCCGTGAAAAGTTTGGAAAATGTAACAATCCTTGCGCTTTCTTATCAGTTTTTTTTTGGGGAAAACTTGCGCAAGTGTTAAAGGCTTCGTCCATATTGTTTTCTTGTGCTTTTGTATTTGTCGCTGTTTGTATCTTTTGTTATTTTGCTTGCTTCTTTGTTTGTTTGTTTGCTGTCGTGTTAATAACTTATTAAAATTTAAATGAGACAATTTATAGGCAAAGGTTAACGCAGCATTTTTCTTTTTTTGTGCTTTGAATGTGTTTATGCGTGCTTTTTTTGTTTTATATCTGCAAAGATTGTAAAATAGGCTGGTGTGAAAGTGAAAATTATGCTGCTAGACAGATTATGAAAAAAAAAAAATTATAATAATAATAAAAAAAGGGTTTCGTGCGTATTTTTTTGATGTTAGCATCATCTGCAAAACATATGCGCAGCATTTATTAAAAAGTTTGTTTCTTTAGGTCTTCGGCAAGCAGCATATATGTAATTCATATGAATTGATATGTATGTAATATGAAAGAAATCTATAATAAAAATTAAAAATTATGCTTATATTATACTAGTCTAGCAATTGGTACAAATTGTAACACCTTGGGTATGCAACGCTTTTCACTCGTTGGCAAATGTATTTTGTTTACCTATACGGGAACACCAAACAAACATACATTTGTCCGTGTGAGAAGCAATTCGCACCAAAATCTAAGCCACATAATTCCAAAGATTGGCCCTAACTATATCGAATTGAAACTGCAATCTCTTAAATTGAAAAGGTGTATCGGTTGAATTATGTGAATTCGAGGAATGAGTACATCTTCACCTTCCACAACATTTTTCATCAATTTCTTGACTGCGAGTCGCGTGCCGTTGCAGAGTTTCGGTTGATTGATGTTCCGCAACAGGATAATTGGCACACCTATCTTTATTTTCAGTATGTGTAGTGGCATCCCCGGCAGATCGAGTGAATTTAAAAATTCGTGTTTCTGCGCGGCGAGTGCGACGACACAAATTTGGCTTTCTCTAGTTCGCATAACTTCGTTTATTAGTTATTTTTTTTTGTTTTTTTTTTTTCCCCCCCCCTATTTCTCAAATGATCCCTCTCCCTCAGTCATATTTAAAACCCCCCTCTTCTGTTTCTCGCGGCGAGGCGACGCCCCAAATTTTATTATTAGTTTTCACCCAAGAACTCTAAAAAACCTGAAAGACAGATAAAAGTGATACAATTTTTTTCCTTCCCTCCTTTTTTTTTTCCCCTTCAAAGACGAACTTTTTTTATGATAACACTTTTCATTTCATCTGTCATAGTTCTTAACCTAGAACTATGAGAAGCAGTGATGCCATTTTCTCATACATATATGGTGTTTTGTTTTAAGTTTCGGTCAGTTTGCCATGCATGAGTTTTGGCAGCCGACAGGTGGCGCAGAAGTAGGGGCAGCTAGCGGCCTGCAGGTGGCGCACCAGTAGGGCACGAAGAAACGCCAAAAAAACTGATATATTTGTAAACGCAGAAATGTTATCAACATAAAAAATAGATAAAAACCGAGTCCGAACCTCAACACATGTTGTGTCAAAATTTGAGCCTTAAACGGTTCAGAACTTTTCAAGTCTATAAGCCTCGTATAAACGAATAGAGTTTTTTTTATATATATAGATGTAATTCCCCATATGAACTCACAGCCCACTTTCCGTAACTTTTTTTTTAAAGAATATTATTGATACCAGAAATGTCACACATAATCGCTTTGGGTTGGTTTTAAATCTTAAAAAAAAAAAACCAAAAAAAATTCCTTATTTTGTCATTTATTAATATCTGATTTATAGCAATTATACAGCTGGGAAATAGAGCTCGAACCGTCGAAGCTGAAGGCCATCCTTAAAATTTTTCAATTGTTTTGAAGATTGGAAACTCTTTGGCATAATTTTCTTGCAATAGAGCCGGAAGTACTTTAAAGTCGATGAAATTGATAAAGAATTTTCAAAATAAATTCAATGTCAGCCTCTATTTTTTTTTGGGCACAGAAGTACTTCACTATCAAATTTGATAGAAATTACTTTCTACAATCTATCGATCCGCTTTATATCGCCTTGTAGTACAGAAACCAAATTTACTCTGTTGAGTCTATGAAGAAAACATTAGTCCGACTGATTTAGAACAGTGTTGCATATTTTTTTGTAACTTTTGTACGATGTAAGTCCATAAACTGTGATAGCCTAAGTGCCCATCACTGATTTAGATTTATTCCTAGAATTCATCACATAAGAACTCTATTACCGATAACTACCTTCTCGCTTATATTTCCTAGTACAAACTAAAATTATTTCATTAAAAAAGAACCATATAAGACTGCAATTCTTTTAACCTATTCAGTTATCAATCAATCAATCAATCAATCAATTTTTTTTCTGGAATAATTAATCTTCATGCAATTTAACTGTCAATATGTTTCTAGAACTAACTTTGTTGAAATAACTACGTAACAATTTGTAAACCTATCAATCAATCAGCTTATTAGTACATCAAGTTGCCAACTGATTAACTTCATCCATTTTTTTTAACTTGATTGGAACGAATGAATGATTTATAACAGTCTTGAAAGCAGCAAAAAACCTAGTTGACATTTTTATATGCATGACATATTTTTAAAAAAATAATAATTACTTCATTGCAACTATGTACCTTTCAATCTTGCAACTCATTAAATTTTATATACCTAAAAAAAAATATGAACTATACACAATACTTTTTGATTCATTAATTTGTTTTGCAGCTAATCTAGATACTCCGCACGCTCTACTTCAGCTGCAACAAAATGCACGACTTTCATTTAAATTTTTCGCTGCTGCGCTGCAACAATCTAATAAATTTTTCCATACATACATATATATTTTTTCCCCCAAAACAATTCTTATTTGTGTGCATACGCTATCTGCATGAACAAACTAACCCCGGGGACGCATCAAAAAATAAACGCAAAAAAAAAGTATGCTATACAAATGGGACAAATTTACAAAGAACTGAGAAAAAAAAAACCGCGAATCTATTGTATGAAAAAAAAAATAGAATTACCTCTAAAAAAAAATTACAAAAGCAACAAAAAAAAAAAAAAGAAATATTCAACATTTTTACTTTGACATATCACAGAGCGAATATGGAAGCTACGAGTAGAGATGCATTTCATGAAAAAACATATTTTTGCCTTTTAGCATACAAAATGGCGGCGTGAAGTGTACAACAACAACAACAACAAAAAAAGTGTACAGATTTTTCTGTATAGTATATTTTTATATATTTTTGTATTTAGGTAAGTACGAAGTACGTAGATGAAGAAGAAGAAAAAAAATGCAAAACTTACGCGCAACTAAACATATAAAGAAATTGTTGATAAGGACATTGAAGTGAGTGCTTTTGTGCTAAATAACAAAAAAAAATGGAAAAAAAAACATCCGGAAATGCATGCATGCAGGCTTCTTTTGGCATAATTTTGAGTTGTATTCATACAAAAAGTGAAATACGCAAGGATAAAATTCAAATACATAGTTAAGCGCCAACAAAAAGGTATATGAGTACTGGTTTACTTACAAAGGAACGTAACTGATGAATATGTCGACTTGCTTTCATCATTTCTAGCTTTTCATATTTATATATACTCATTTCTTTTTTTTTTTTAATATTTTTCTCTCGTTCTGGCTGTCTCTCTGTCTGTCTGTCTCTATCGCTGAAGGTTTATTTTGATTCATACATTTATGTCCTTTTACTCATACATCACGTTTTCTTTTGCTAAACTCAAAATGCAACTATTCGTATAATCCTTTTGTGTGATTGCATATCCTTGTGGCATTGCGCTTTACTGATTTTTTTTTTTTTTTTTTCTCTTATATTTTTTTGGCTTGCATTGCTTTAATTTTTGTACACTACAAAGGAATTTTGAATGAAGTAAAAATCATTTAAAAGGCAAAAAAGTATAACAAATTTTTTTTTTTTTTTGTAAATAATTTTTAAAGTAGATGATGTATCTTTTCCAAGAGATGATGTTGGAAAAGATACATCATGTATGAGCAACAGCAACAATAAAATCGATCGAATTAACTTTAAAATAAAAATTAATGTATCAAATTTTTGAAGAATTAATCCATCCCATTATTAGATCAATTTGATTAATTGATCCAAACGCTTAATCGATCCAAACGATTAATCGATCCAAACCATTAATCGATCAAATTAATCCATCATTCGTTGAAACCGTCCATCCGATAAATCGATCCATCCGATCAATTCAATAAATTGATTCATTCGAATAATCGACCCATCCGATTAATCAATTCTTTCGAATAATCGACAATTCGATTAATCGATCAATCCGACTAATCCATCCATTCAATAAATTGATTCATTCGAGTAGTCGATAAATTCGATTAATCGATCCATTCGATTACTCGAACCATTCGACTAATCGATCCATTCGATTAATCGATCCATTCGATTAATCGATCCATTCGATTAATCGATCCATTCGATTAATCGATCCATTCGATAAATCGATCCATTCGATTAATCGATCCATTCGATAAATAATCATTCAAGTAATCGATCCATCCGATAAATCTATTTATTCGATTAATCGATCCATTCGATTCATTCGACTATTCGATCCATTCGATTAATCGATTTTTTAGTTCATACAATAACCAATATGCCATCTTTGATTAAATAGTGAGCCCAAATATTTGTAAAGAAATCCTGGAACCATCTTTTCTGATAAATTCGGAGAATATTACAAGCGAGTGTTATACTGACTTTTCAAAGAGTATTAGCAATGATAGACGGCTGAAATGAGGCCAAAGACATAAAGCATCATTTGTAGGAAAACTCTGCAAACCTAGCTGGACCAAGAAGTTCATCCTTCACATGCAACGTATAAAAACTTTGTTACACCTTTTCAAAACAATTTTATATACAATACAAAAAGAGCGAGCGCTATTGTCAGACGACTCCTCTAAGCTTTTGTTTAAATTGTATTCGTAATCGTATGCATATACGCTAAATTTCTTCATTCTTTCTTTTCCATTTAGTTTTTGAGTTGCTCTTGTTTGCGCTACTTTGCATTTCATACTCAAACTCAGATTCTATTCATGCTGCATATAGCATATAGCAAACCCCGCACTTAACTATTTTCAAATTTATGGTCATTTTGGGAATTTTACGCTTTTTCTAGCTTTCAGAATACAAACTGCAACAGCAACAATATCAGGCAACGCTTGAGCTTCTAGCGTATTATATGCGCTTACCATGTTTGATATCCTTTTGTCGCTGCACACGCTCTCTGATCCTTATTTGACTGCCTGCCTGACTGGCTGCTTGACTGCAACTGCCTTGGGCGTTGTTATTGTTATATTTATATATGGATTCAGCTGCTCGTGCTGCTGCTGTTATCCTTAAAAAAAATTTTTCTTGCTGTTTGTTTTAGAGATTTCTTGCGAAACGTTACAATTCTCATTTTTCCTTTTTTCATTTTGCAAATCTTTGTTTATTTGCAACTTAAATGGTAGGATTTATTGTAATTTTATACACAAGCCATTGCTTATTGTTGCATGCCGGCTGCAAGAGTCTACATGTTTCTTGTATATTTATTTGCCAAGCAGCAGCAACAGCTATGAAGTACAAATTCTTGAAATTGTGTCTATAAATTGGATTATAGCGCGTTTCTTTTAAATATGTTTTTTTTTTTTTTTGAAGAAATTCTTTAAGAAAAAAAAAAATTGTTATTTAATAAAAATTGATGTTTATATTGGAAAAGCAGAATAACAAACAAAAAACTGATAGAATTGCATTCTACAAGATGCTGTCTGTAAAATAGTCATGTATTTTTCGGCACATTGTTTTTTGACAGTTTTAGGATTTGTTTTCTAAAGGTTTTCTTGGTGTTTTGCAACGGTGCAAAAATGCAATATTACACAAAAGCATTGTGAACGCACTTGCAACTTTGCTCAAATGTGCTAGTTTAAACTGGGGTTTGCTGCTTTGAAGTATTTCAATTTTAATGAGATAAATATAATAAACTAAAGACGTATTGGTGACATATAATGTCAATAAAGTTATACATTTTCCAACTACAATTTTCATCGCGTCGAAAATTTGTGCAAAAATGCACCAATGCATTATTTTTTTGTGTATCGATGCAAAGAAAAAAAAAAATTAAATGAGGCAAATACAATAATTGGGGCAAGGCACTTATTGTGCAAAAGTAAAACAGTGCAACTTTGCACATTTTGCTGTTTGACACATTATTTTGTGTGTCTCCATTGAAAAGCTAGCCTAGTCTAGCATTGTTTTCATGAAAAATAACAAAAATCAAAGTGTGTTTATATTTCGTTTTTGTGCAACACTGGTAATGTGCAACTACTAAATGCAACACTACTAATATTGTACAACACTAATTTTAACTAAGCTTCTCAGTAAAATTGTATAAAATTTTTTAATACATATATTAGTTGTGCAAAGTGGCAAGTTAAGTATTGCATAGTTCTTATTGACTGTGCAACATTTTCATTGCATTTTTGCAACATTGCACTTTTGCACGACTTTGTAAATATTGTAGCTTCTAAAACATTCGGTTAGACAAATTTACCAACTAAATTGTTACTTTAATTTATTTATAACATTTAAATAGAAACCATAGCTAATTTGCTGCCTAGTTGTATTATTAATTAAGCTGCATCAGCAATTCGCAATTCAATAATAAATGCAAATAATGCAAACCGCAACAATAAATGCCACAACTAAGCACAATTTGACTTATTTGCGCAAAGATGGCAATCAAAAATTAAACGGAAATGAAACTGAAAACCCAAAATACAAATGACTTAAGTTTAATGCATATTTAACACCTAAACATGCATAATAATTTCTATTATAAATATCTCTCTCATGCATTGCAGTACAAATAAACTTTTCCCAAAATTAAATGCATATTTACAAATAAAATGTTTAAAATTTAATGGTAAATTTTACATGAAAATTTATTATTTGCTTCGAAGCTAAATGTAAAATTTATAAATTTAGTTAATACACTTTGGATAGATCTGAAATGTAGACACATTTAATTTGATTAGAAGTTTGTAACTCAGTAATGCAGTTACAGAAGCCAATATAAAGTATAATTAGAGATTTGTGTTGTGCAAAAAAAGTGTTGCACAGCTAACAATAATTTGCATCAGTGCAATTTTAGTGTTGGAAAACAAATGCAGAAATTTAGCAAGTGCAAGAAAAGTGTTGCACAGTTAACAAAATTTGCATCAGTGCAATTTAGTGTTGCAAAACAAATGCAGAAAACAAATTCAGAAGTTTAGCAAGTGCAAAAAAAGTGTTGCACAGTTAACAAAATTTGCATCAGTGCAATTTTAGTGTTGGGAAACAAATGCATGCAGTTTAGAAAATTTAAATTTCACAAAATTTATTTGAAGCGTATTTCAAATTATGTACAACTCAAAAAAAAAAACACGTTTACAAAATTTTTTTTACAACAGAAATGTAAATTTCATAGCAACACATACTCAAAATATCTAAAGCAAAATGCCTTGATTATAATCCTACAAGAAGTTAGGTAAATAATTTCTACCAAGACGTCTACCCAAACTACTAAAATGCCAAACACATTTAGCTGTTGCGTTGCTGTCTAAAGTGAAATGTGAAAATTTTCCGCATACATATTTATGTTTGTTCACCGGAAATGCTTGACATGCCTCATTGAAGCTTGTAAACTTACATAAGGATGCGATGATGTTTATAAAATGCTGCTGCTGCTACTATCTGCAACATTGTATCTTTTGTTTGTGCTTGAGAAAGTACATACAGATACATATTGTAGATACACTTTGTAATTGCAATTGAAATAAATCTTTACACAAAATTTCACAATTCGTTGTCATAGGCGCACACAGTTCATTGATTTTGCTTTTAGCATTATTTTCTTGTTGTTAGAAGACGTTTGCTATATTTAGATACTTTTCTTCTTCTCCTTTGTTCAATCACATTAGACACACGCGTATCTATGTGTTGTATTCTTGATGCGCTTTCATACATCATATGTCTATCTTTATGCTTTTCTTCTCTCAATAAATCTTTAGTAGCGTCTTTTAAGTGTAGATTAGCTACTTTTACAGCTTATTATACGCAATAAACCCAAACCACAATTTGTTGGCATTTGTTAAGTATTTTAAACAAAATGAAAACTTTGTATGGCTACTATTTTGATATTTTTGAAGATAATTCCAATAAATATGTAATTTTGTGAAAGCTGAATTTATTTTCTTTTATTTGATATCATAAAATGTATCTAAATATAGTTTAGGAAAATCTTATGTAAACTTATTATGTATTTTGTGAAAAAAATATATAGAATGTAACTTTCTATCACTTTTAAGTTTTTTTGTAGTAAATTTACTTTCACAGATATTGCTAAAGAAGCATTTTGAAATATCAAAAAATTCTTCTACTTATGTTAAGAACGAATTGTACTTATATCAAGAACGAATTTTACGTGTATCAAGAACGAACTGCATTTATGTCGAAAAGAAATTGAACTTATATCAAGAACTAATTGTACTTGAGTCGAGGTCGTACTGTACTTATATCAAGAACGAATTGTACTTATATCAAGAAGGAACTAAACTTATTTCAAGAACTAATTGTACTTGTATAATGAACGAACTGTACTTATGTCAAGAACGAATTGTACTTATTGCTTATGTCAAGAACCAATTGTACTTGTATCATGAACCAATTGCACTTGTATAAAAAACGAACTGTACTTATATCGAACAGAAATTGAACTTATATCAAGAACCATTTCTTCTTGACGTGTACTTATATCAAGAACGAATGTCTTATGTCAAGAACCAATTGTACTTGTATCATGAACCAATTGTACTAGTATCAAAAACGAACTGTACTTATATCGAACAGAAATTGAACGTATATCAAGAACCAATTGTACTTGTGTCGAGGTCGTACTGTACTTAATTATATCAAGAACGAATTGTATCTTACATCAAGAAGGGATTAAACTTATGTCAAGAACTAATTGAACTTGTATAATGAACGAACTGTACTTATGTCAAGAACGAATTATACTTATTGCTTATGTCAAGAACCAATTGTACTTGTAACATGAACCAATTGTACTTGTATCAAAAACGAACTGTACTTATATCGAACAGAAATTGAACTTATATCAAAAACCAATTGTACTTGTGTCGAGGTCGTACTTGTACTTATATCAAGAACGAATTGTACTTACATCAAGAAGGAATTAAACTTATATCAAGATCTAATTGTACTTGTATAATGAACGAACTGTATTATATCAAGAACCAATTGTACTTGTATCATGAAACAATTGAGCTTGTATAAAGAACGATTTATACGTGTATCAAGTTCTGTCTGTACTTACATCAAAAACGAATTGTACATATACCAAGAATAGATTGAGCTTATATCAAGAACGAATTGTACTTATATCAAGAACCAATTGAACTTGTGTCGAGATCGTACTGTACTTATTTCAAAAACGAATTGTACTAACATCAAGAAATATTAAACTTAAATCAAGAACTAATTGTACTTGTATAATGAACGAACTGTACCTATGTCCAGAACCAATTGTACTTGTATCTTGAACGAATTGTGCTTGTATAAAGAACGATTTTACGTGTATCAAGAACAGTCTGTACTTACAACAAAACGAATTGTACATATACGAAGAATGGATTGAGCTTGTAACAAGAACGAATTGTACTTGTATCAAGAACGAATTGTACTTGTTTTAAGAACAGCTTGCATTTAATAAAAAATCAATTGTACTTCTATCATGACGATTTGTTCTTATACCAAGAATCAATTGATCTTGTATTATGATAGAACTGTTCTTTTATAAAAAAAAACCAAATGTACTCATCTTTAGAACAAATTGTACTGGAATTGTAATCATTTAAATACAATTTCCGTTGTCAGAGTATGCAGATTTACGCTGTTTAAAATTCTTAAGTTAATTTTGTATTGTTTATAATTAAAAGAATACAAAGTACTGATTTTTTATTGTTGTTTTTGTTCTTAAGTTAATTCGTTGCCATGTAAAAGACAATTTTCTATTTATCTTTGGGACTTGTAAAAGTTTTGTACTACTTCCCTATTTTTTTTTTTTTTTTTTTTTTTTTGGTAAACCACAAGTAAAAAGATATTTAAGTCACGTAAATTTTAGCCTTTTGTATATTTTGTGTGTGTGTTTTTTTTTTGTTTTTTTATTTCTTAGAGCAGAGCATATCCGACAGTCTAGTCAAGAACTTTTGCTTTCATTTCACAATACAATTGGGAATACTTACAGTCAAGTGTATATGTGTGTGTATGCAAGGACAACGGCGACAAGTACAAGTAGAGTATTACTACATATATACAATTTCTTTAAGTTGTACACAGTTACTCATCTTTATGTGTGTCTTTTTTTTTTGTTTTTGGCTTGGCTTGTATTGCGCTATTTTATTACAAACAATAAGCAAAAAAGAAACTTATACAAGCATATTTTTTATAGAGTCAAGATAAAGTAAAACTTTTGTATACGACTTTGTCATAAAATATATACATTCTGGCAACAAAACTTATAAAACAGTGAAAGTAACTTTTCAGAAAGATAATATAGCAATAAATTCATGTTAATCATAGAAGCAAGAATCAAATTTTTGGGTTGTTTTATCAAAGTTATCTAGCTTAACTATCATGGGATATATTGCATTAAAAGTTTCTATATACAATAATATATACAATGTATTTGATTAATGATCTGTTGAGTGACATTAATGAGTTTTACTGTAAAAAAACAGAAAAACAAAGTAAACTTTTCTATAAGCTTAACAAGACGTATATAACTTTTTATTTTTACACAAATAAAAAAATTATAGAAATAGAAACTAGCAGAAAAAAAAAATTGAAAAAATGTACCGAAAGCAACTAATACTCTGCTGCCTACTGTTGCGCATGCTCAGTAATCATGTGCAAAGTTTCATTGTAACTGTTGAACCCTTTGCCGTGGAATGTTTTTTTGAACGTGTACAAAATGGCGAAAAAATTACAGTTTCATTTGAGGTTATGGATGGTGGTTTTCTTGATATTGGCGTTGTTATAAAAGCGCCCAAGGAACAAGTTTTATTGGAACATGATAAGGAAACATCGGGTAAATACACATTTACTGCTATGGTGGATGGTGATTATACGCTTTGTTTCAATAATAAACGTTCGAGTATTACGGAGAAAACGATAATGTTTCAGTTTACAATTATAAAACCGATTGAATTTTATATTGCAACACATGGACGTGATGCACAAACGCTGGCACAATCGAAAGTTGAAGAAATGGTACACGAGCTATCCGGAAAATTGATAAGCGTTAAACATGAGCAACAATATATGCAAATGCGTGCTAAGATGCATGTTGCCGTAAATGAGAATACGCATATACGTGTTTTGATTTGGTCCATATTGGAACCAATAATGCTGATTGTTATGGCAGTGTGTGAGGTTTACTATTTGAAGCGTTTCTTTGAGGTGAAACGTGTGGTTTAGTTGCAGCGCGGAGCAGTGGAAGTTGTTATAGTGAAATTTTAGTTGTTTTTAAACTGTTTACTTTAATAAAATAAAAAAAATTACAATTATCAAAAAAACAATTACACAATTTATTTTGAAACTATATTTCTATGTCCGCTATGGACTTTAAAACCGTTCAACCGATGAGTTCCAAATTGGTTGCATTTGAATGGCTGAAAATCGCCTAGTGTTCACTAAATTTGTTTTTTGCTTTATTATCAGTCCTACACAATGTTTCGAAAACGAATAAGTACTCCAAATGAAACCGATTCAAGCAACACAAGTGAATTGTTAGCTAAATAATCGTTTTGAATCGACTCGTTTGAGCTCGATACGAGTCGTGTATGTTGACTTTGATTCAAATCGAAACAGTTACTCGGTTAAATAGATCTGGTACTCGCTTTGATTTGATTGAGCAAAGGCACGAGCATGTTAACAATTGGCTATGTATTTTTTTAGGAAAGACAGCAGCGGCTGCCTTATTATTATTATTATTGCTTTATGGGGTAATTGTACTGCTACCTGAAAGATATATTGTACCCCCTTACTAGCTAAATTTCTGAAATTTCCTATTCTTTGAATGAATCTAATCATTTTTATAGGTTCGGTTTTCCTAACTTGCTCTAAGGAGAGTGCATGCCCTCCTAGCAATGACATTCTGCTTCTGGATGTAGCTACACATTCTGATAGAATATGGATAGGTGTTTCCTCCATACTACCACAGAATCTGCACTCAGAGGAGCTTGCTACACCCATTACGTGTAGGTGTTTCCTAAGTCTGCAGTGACCTGTTAAGAGCCCTATCATGATCCTTAGCTGAGTTCTAATCAGCTTAACCAATGCTTTGGTAATCTTAGAGTTGAATCCCTCTATTAGCAATTTGGCCTGTCGCATGCCCTGCTTTAAAGTCCAGTGTTCGTCCCTGGCACGTTTCCTGTCATTACGTATTGTCTAATTAAGTGTGTGGCTTCCAATCGGACAATAAGGTTCTGGGCCTATTAAAGGAGTTGCGGTCCCTTCCTGGCTAGAGCGTCTGCTTGCTTGTTGCCTGGGATGTTAGTATGTCCTGGTACCCACAATAGTTGTACTCTGTTGTGGCTATAGCCTCTTGTACTAGTTTAGATTTTACTGTGTCTGACTGCAGCGCTTTAAAGGCTGCCTGACTGTCTGACAGTATTGCTATATCGCAGTTGTTATAGTTCCTGCCAATATTGATCTGTGCGCAATGAATTATGGCGCAGATCTCTGCCTGAAAGATGCTGGCCTGTTTACCCAGGGATTCCCATAGTTCGGTTCTTGGGCCAGCTATACCCAAACCGGCGTCTTCGTCCGTGAGTGAACCGCCTGTGTACCACTTTATAGTGTGTGGTTTCATTTTGTAACCGTTTTCGGATGTCCAAGTTTTCTTGCTTGACCATCTGATGGTAAAGTCTTTGCCAATGTTGAAGCTCTTGGTTATAGGGTCCATAGGAATTGACAGAAGTTGACACCCTCCCGTCCACGTTGACAGGAGTTTCTTGCAGAATGTAGTTGCAATTTTGTCTTCATCTATCAGTATGCGAATGAGTGTGCTTCTCATCTTTAAATTCTAGTGGTGCAAGGTCTAGAAGTGCTTCAAGTGCTGCTGTAGGACAGGTACGTATCGCCCCAGTAATCCCTATGCAAGCTAGTCGTTGTAATGACTCGATTTTTTTTTTGTTTGTAAGTTGGTTCGACCTGTCTCCCCACGCAATCACCCCCCATATAGGAGCATAGGTTTTACCACCATGCTGTATAGCCATAGCATGGTTCTGGGAGCGGCTGCCTTAAGCCGTGTGCGATTATTTCAAAAAATTAAATATAATCGATTCTCAAAAAAATTGTTTTTTTTTTCAATTAAACAATTTTTTTTTTGACAATTTTGAATACAGAACACTAAAACGAGTTACTCAAGCCTCTTGACTCAGTGGTGTACACACACAATACTAACAAAAAATGATGTAGCTTAACCATCCATATAATATATATGTTAAAAAGCGCACATCACTGGTTTAGCTGCTTATTTTTAATGCAGGAAATATAAAATTATTTAAAATTTCTTTTGATTGAAATCTTTTAAATTTAAATAATTTTTTTCCTTCTTTATAATACAAAACCATTATACTTTATAAACGAAGACACAACAAATTTATGCTAATTTCTTAATTTCCACAATTTTTCTATCATAACAAAAAAAAAAAAAAAAATAAATAAATGGAAAAAAAGCAAAAGACTTGAATAGCAATTGCGGCAAAAATCATTTTCACCTTAAAAAGGCATTAAAATGCGCATAGAAAATGACAAAAAGGCAAAGAAAAAAATGGAAAAAAAGAAAGAAAAAAAAAACGGAAGTAATCAACGCAACATAGAACACATACATCCTGCAGCATACACATACACATACATAAGAGATCCTTTGCGTATCTACTTGCTGTACGCTTCAATGAGGCCACATTCAGGCCTAAACAAATTAGAACACGCACGAATGACACCTACAGACATAGAACATGATGAACATACAGCATAGAAAACTAAAACAGTAGCACGTAGGTGTGTATTCTTTTTTTCCTTTTTTTTGGAGTCGAACAAATTTGCAAAGAAAAAAGAAGAAAAAAAAAAGGACTCACTGCCAAACTAATTGACAATAAGAAGTGGTACTGGCAAAAAAAAAAAATATAGAAAAAGGAAAACGGAAGTTACAAATGCAAAATAATACTGAAAATGAAGATGACATAGCTGGCAGCAGCAGCAGCACTGCAATATACAGCAAAGTACTAAAGACGCTTATGAATTCAGACGCAAAAAAAAAAATGTTGAGCGACAAATATCATTGCTGCGGCATAGACTGTAACATGATCTACTGCGATGTTCACGCTTTATAACAAAAAAAAAATTTCGCGCGCTGCTACGCACAAAACGTAGCAGCAAAGGCAAAAAAAGGACTCAACGCGAGACACGCGCAAAAGTCCTTGAGCACGAAAAACATTTCGCACTTACGTCAGGCACTTAAGTGTCGATGTCATGTCAATGCTGTGAAGTGAAATGCTGCTGTTACTGTTACAGGATGTTGAAGACAGACGCTGGAATATACTACATAGACGAGTCGGTACCAATCTAAAAGAAAAAAAATTTTTTTTTGGTATGTGCCCTGAAGTCAAAAGTTAGAAGCGCGTGGCATACTTTATTCTAGTCGTCATCATCATCCTCGTCGTTTGTCGTCGTAGTTGTTATAATGTAATATTGTAGAAGAAGCGAAAAAAAATATTCGCATAGTATAAAGTTAAGTGGCGTAAAGCGTATCCTTAATCGCTTCAAAGCATTAGAATTTGATATGCTAGCTCATAAAGGATATAGTCTGAAAATGTTCTATATATGAATTTTTTTTTTTCGTTGGTGCTGCGTTTAAGTCTATTACAATAAAGTCAATTGAGCTTAGTATAATCAGACACAGATTGGCTTAGTAGTTCTATATACTCGTAGTATAAGAAAGTACTTAATGTGGTTGTGCCATACATATAGAAACTCATAAGTGTTATAATGGCGACAACAAATTGACACATATAAAATTTATCAAACACGCCACATTTTGGCATATAAGCAATAAAATTTGTTATGAATTATTAGAATTTAACTGCAACTAACAATTTTAAGAGATATGAAGCTATGAGTTTTTTTTTACTCTCGTCGGAAAGTTTGTAATGCATTAAAGGAGGCATCGGAGACCCCACAAAGTATATATATATTATTGATCAGCTCGACGAGACGAATCGATTTAGCCATGTCCGCCTGTCTGTCCGTCTGTCTGTCTGTTGCAATGCGTTTTTCTCTGAAAGTTTTAAAGATATTGACCTGAATTTTTAAACTCAAGCTTTTTGTGCTCCTAGGCAAGGTGTCACGCCCCCATACAAACTCACCATTTTTTTTTGGTTTTTTTGTATGAAAATATTTATTATTTATGAATGTATTTACTACAAAATGGGTAATAACCCTTCTAATCCAATATTCATCCATCCAATATTAGAAGAAAGGTGCCACGCCCATTTTTAGAATAGCCCATAAAATAATTTTTTTCGATTTTTTTTATGAAAGTAGTTATTATTTATGAAGATATTTACTGACAAATTGTTTAAAAATACTTCTAATGGCATCCAATATCTAAAAAAAAGGTGCCACGCCCATTTTTTGATATTGTCCCATACTAGCGCCCATTTTTCAGGTTTTGTATGAAAATAGTTCTTATTTATGCATATATTCTCTCTAAACTTGGTAAAATCACTTCTACTGTTATCTTATGAATATAGACCCCATCCAAACTCCCATTCCAGTTTTTTTTTTTTTCAAAGAAAATGATTAAAAGTTTCGTGTAGCGGGTATTTGAGCTTCGGTGCTACCAAAGTTAACGTTTTTGCTTGATTTTGTTTATATTCGTTTCTGTTCATTTTTAAGTGTTTAACTTTTAATAAGAACAATTGATTCTTGTTTTAAACACGAATATTCTTGATTCAAGTAGTCAACATTTTATTAATTGATGTAAATCTAAATTTTTTTTTTTTTTTTTTTTTTGACATATGTTGAACCACTTGAACCGAATTATGTTTCGACACTGGATAAAAATCGATTCTTTAACCAAACCAACGTTTCAAAGACAACACGAGCCACAGGACCGAACCACTGCTAATTTTCTTAATGGTTTGCAGTCCTGATAAAAACGATTTTCAGATCTTGAACTCTACATTTAATAAATATGATAGTTCCAATAATATGTGTGAATATTAAAAGTATGACTAACCAAATTTTCGATATAGCGCCTTTGTGCGCTGGAAGACTCTGAGGCTTAGTCTACTTCTTCTAGGTGCAGGACCCTCACAGAGAAAATGTTCTAACTTTTCTGGAGTGTCCTCTACCTTATAACTTCTACAGGTGGTTTTATAAGGTATACCTAATCTGGCCGCATGTACCCCGATGATGTCCCTTGTTGACGGCTGTTAGTCTTGCAGGGTCTTTACGAGAGTTAAGCAGTACTGTTTTATGTTACGTTTGGGGTCTATCGTAAGGTAAATAAGCTTAGCTTTACTGCAGCTATAAAGTTTTTGCAATTTAATATTGCCAAAAAGAGGTGAAGTAATTCCTCATTGGAATCTGTAGCACAACTGGCTGGGATTCAGCACACGAACTCCTTCTAGCCAGCTTCCTCGTTCCCGAGAATAAAACTATGCACATTTTGTAATTAATGAAACGTATCTAATTTCGTATTGCATAATAAAATTATACGCAAATTAATTTCCTATTTTTTTTTTTTTTATTTAATGTATTGCAACCATTTTGTTGCTAAAAACCACAAAACCTAATTAAATAAAATTAATTCGACATAATACATTTCTAAACCCGCGTTTTGATGAAAAATATGAAACAAATTTATTTCATTTATCAAATGCATAACATGATGTTTCATTTATTGTTATTATTACCTATTATTAGTATTATATAATATGTTGTGTATAATACACAAACATACTCGTATTATAAAATCTAATTCACTTTTCAAATATTTAGTTAAAATATTATGCAAAACTAAAATCTCTGTTAATATTTATTGAATAATTGAAAAACACCATAAAAAAATAAAACATAACCAATAACAAAAATTTTAAGCTTTATATTAACAACTAAACACATAATTGGTTTTTATGCTTGCGGTTTGTTTTTTTATTAAATTTTATATTAATTGTATCACATTTATTTATAATTTAAAATATCAATGGGAATTTTTTTTTATTTTATTTTATAATACAATTAGAACTTTTTTTTTTGTAATGGCAACACAATGGTCATTCCCTAGCGAAATCATTTTGTTGGCCCCCATTTAATTTTGCTCATACTCAAGTTTAAAATCGATAATATAAAATATTCAATATGTTCTTTTGTCAATTTTCCTTTTAATGTCTTAATTTAATTTGAAGTTTTGTCAGTTTTGTAAAATAAAAGCAAAATGGGAGAGCAAAGTTAATAATACTCGTAGCAGCGTAGCATGGGAGATGTAATGCGAAAGATAAATTATTTATAACGCATTTAAAATGTATTTGATGTTTTAATTGATCTGGACTAGTTCTGAACGGTTTGAGTTGTCAATTTAAGTTTGAGTTTAATGCAGAATGGCATGAAATAATAGAAAAAAATTAAACAATTGTTTAGGTACATTAAAATTATTTTTAAATCGATTTTTAAGACTATAAAATTATGTATGTATTTATATACTGTACTAGCAGGTACACGCGGCTTTGCTCGCGTTGTTTTTTTTTTTTTTGTTGCTTCTCTTTGGTGGGTAAATATAAATTGTTCAAAAAATGTGGGTTCAAATTTTGGAAATCCCATAAACACGAATAACCATCATTCAAATATGCCCGGTTTCAAGTCTCTACGTTTATTCAATCCAAATGTATGACTTTTTTTTCAAGGCTCTCATTAGGCCCCGGGTCAAAAATTTCTAAAATCCCGTCTAAGTGCTCACCTGTAATAAAAATAAAAAAAAAAATCTATATTGGGTCCACATATGGGTGTCCCAGGTCCAAATTCCGAAAATCCCTTGAACACCTTGAACGCCAAAAATGTTTTTTAACCATCTTTCAAATGAGCCCTGTTTCAAGTCTCTACGTCTATTCACTCCAAAGATATGGCTTTTCCGGTTCCAAGGCCCCCATTAGGCCCAGGGTCAAAATTACATTTTACAATTTTTTTTTTTTTTGCCTTAAACCATTCCTTGTGTGAATACGAACACACATGCAAAATTTCGTGAAAATTCGTCCAGTAGTTTTCGCGTCCATCGATCACCAACAAAACTTGGGACTTATTTTTATATAAAGAGATTATGTAAAGGATATAAATACATACTTTGATATATATAAATGAGCACAAATTTTTAATTTGGTTCTGTATCAAGCACTATAAGATGGAGAGATCTTGATAAAAGAACGTAATTACGAATGTTCTTGATATAAGAACGAATGTTCTTTTTTTAAGAATGATTGTTTTTGATACAAGAATGAATGTTCTTGAAAACAAAGCGACTGTTCTTGATATAAGAGAAAATTCAGGAAATGCAGGAAATTCATTATGTACATGCTCCATACGTTCTTGATATTAGTACAACTTGTTCTCGACAGAAGCAAAATTGTTGTCGAGATAAATTTGCTGTTAAAATTATGAACTTATATCAATTTTGTGCTTGATTCGAGGACACTTGGCTTAATATAAGAAAAACTCAGCTACACGTAATATTGAACACGAATATGCTTGGTTTTTTCTCACTGTGTAGTTTTAAAATATTAGAGACAGATTAAAAATGTTCTTCTTAGGAAGAGAAGTCTTTCACTGTAAAGAGTATATATTAGAATACATGACAGACCACACAAAACTACTATGCTGAGTCCATCTTCAATTCCTTTGTATGTCTACCCTTAATCGTGACGCGCAGTGACCCACTGAAATACGCAGAGTTCACGTAGCAGATTAACCGTTCTCAAAAAATCGCCATATGAGCTCCAATAAAATATAACGAACATATTTAATTAAAGGAATTTACGAAATATTTCGTACATTACACAAACAGGTTTCGTAAATAGTACGAAATTATACGAATCACCTAGATTTTGCCTTGGTAAAAAATACTTTGTACAAAAACTAAATACGCAAATTTTTGGTTGTTTTGCGTTATATTATTTTGAGTCGATCTAGTAGTTTTTTTTTTCGCTTGCGCTGGTACCTAGTACCCAGTACTCCTTTCAATGTAGCATTCAATAATTTTATTATAATCAATTACATACATTTAAGTGCATTAGTATTCAATAAATTTTAGCCTTTTATTTATGCAAAGTAATATACTTTTTATATGAAAAGAAATTCAAATCATTCAAAAATCTCTACTGAACTTCATATAAAAGCCATAAAAATGAAGTCAGTTTCCTTTATTTGCAATCGATTTCTTAACTTAAAAAAAAAATGACAAAATTTTTTCCATTTCATGTCGCAAACATTAATTCAATAATGTCTTTTTCTGTCTGCCTTCCTTTTGCCTGTTACAAACTCTCTCTCTCATTCTATGAATGTTGTATATATCTTCTATAACACTTTGTCCTGACTTGCTAACGAGCAATTCAATTTGCGCAAATGCCATTTTCATAACAAACAATCATTGAACGTTCCTTTCCAGGCGCTTTAGCGCATATAAAAATAAGAAAATGAACAACAACAACAATGGTTTTTTTTCTTTTCTTAACAATTTCTACGTTGTGCGGAACGCATATTAAAAATACGAAATGTGCTACACACACACACACACACACATGCACATTAATACAATCATAAATATTTGTATGTGGCCAAATTTTTCTTTTGGCAAAAACCGAAAAAAAAAAAAAAAATATTTCATGACGTAGCTCAAAATGTCAACAACAGCAAAAAGCAACAGCAGCAGCTGTGAAGTGAAGTGAAGTGCTATAACCCACAGGATCTAAAGGATATGTCGAATGCGAAAAATAGACATTTCAAAATATTCTAGAGTAGTATATGTATATACAAATATCTTAATACATACATATTTATTTATTTATTTATTTGTATAAGAGTTATATACAATTTGAACAGCGATATTTGACATTTATTTGCAATTTCCTTAACCACAATGGCGGCGTAATGGCGACGACAACAACAACAACTAAAACAACAATAATAATATACAATATGACGCCATTGTTATGTTGCTTACTTGCTATCTCTTTCTATACATATCGTTTTGTATGTTATATTCATGTACTCACCTCGTTTCTGTGGCGGCTGCAATGATGGCGATGGTACACATTGCGCTAGCTGCAACAACAACAACAACATTATGGAAAACAACAGCCACAGATAGCGACCGCCATGATTGTTGTTGCTGTTGTTGCTGTTTCTGCTGCCGCTGCTGTTGCTGCTGCTGCTGCTGTTACCATTTCTGCATCGCTTCAAATTATTCTTGTTGACATTTATGTTGGTCAAACGTTGGCTTAAACTGCTGCTGCCGCCGTCGCCATTTTGTTGTTGTTGTTTTTGTTGCATTATACAATTATTTTTGTTTAATGATTTAATGCGGCGGCTTCCATACACTTTGCTTGCAGCATTTTTTGCTGTTATTGACATTTTTACTTGAAATTTATTTATTTCTTTTATTTTTTATTTATTTTTTTTTATTTATTATTTTATTTTTTAATTTATAACTTTTTAATACGATTTTTTTTGCATTTAAAAAAATTTTATACACTTTTTTTTGTTGCTGTATTTTTTTTTTTTTTTTTTAATATAAACAATTTTACGCTTGTTAAATTTATTAATTTATACATTAAATTTATGGCATTATTATGTATTTTTTTATTTTATATTTGCACTTTAGCACTTATTTTAATATTATAAAATATTATATAATATTTTTATATTTCATTTGTTTTATGTTTTAATTGAATTTGACTTTAAAAAATTATGCTGTGGCTCTTTTTAAAATAAAAAAAATAATAAAAAGTATTAAAAAAGCCCAGAGTTATTGGCTATATATGTTTGGGAGTCATGCCTAGACATTTTTCGATCAGACCCAAATTTTAATTATTAATTTATTTAGTATTATCATAATATAGTTACTAAAGGTAGTTCCTAGAAGTTCCTGGAATACGTTTTAAAGAACGTTTTCATAAAAAAAAAATTTTTTCAAATTGAGTAGGTTTTTATGGTTGCTGCTTCCTAACAAAAAATCTGAATCTTGGCGTATTTTGAATATGTAAATATCAAGTTTCCGAGATAATCTGGTTCGTAAGGCAGACGTTCGCTTGGAAGATCTAGGAACATGTGCTCTTTCGCTTAACATTGTTATAGGTTATCTACATTCCAACCCCATTCATCATACACTTCAAAAATGGGACGTTTATGTTGCAATTCAGTTGATGTAAATGCCGGTATTTGACATTATTTTACACTTCGGGTACAGAGAATAACCTATTGCATCACATTTTCTTTAAGGCTTAATTTATTTTTAAAAAAAGAAATTAAAATCCGGCGTTTGCTACTTCGTTCCACAGGCGTTTCGGCCCAGCAGTTTTTGATGGCACTTTTGTACTTTTTGCTTTTATACCAATAAATGTTGGGGTTATTTTGAAAACATACTAAAAATATCAGTTTTTAAAATTTTTTTATTGCAACGAGAACACAATTTGTTTAAAATTTGTATAGGAAAATTAGAAAATCGACTTATTGAATGAAACGAATATGCTTAAAACATTATTTTAGTAGTCTATAACTTTATTTGCATTGCTCTCTTTCAAATGAAACCGGTTTGGGACTCATCGGCTGTATGGTTTCAAAGTACATAGCGGACATAGAAAAATTTTTAATACTTTATGTACAGTAGAAACTCCATTCCTGCAAAACGATGCTTGTGACATTTGATTTTTTTAAATACGCATTCAGTACTTGCTGCTTTTGACAATTTTGAGCACACATCTATGCGTTTCACTTGCAAAATGCCAAAGCATTTACCTAACTAACAATTAAAAAAAAAACTTGACATTTTGAAGCATGTTGCGGCATGTTCTATTAAAGCATTGAAATTACAACAAAAAAATTGAATAAAATAAAGCCAATCAATTTAAAAGACTTTTCCAATCAACTGAAAAGCATTGTCCTTTCATACATATATACCACAACTATTGTAACAAACAATCGCTCACTGTATACACAATATGAAATCCCAGTACAAGTAAATCCCCATTGAAAAATAAGTCATAAAGCATTGTGCATACAAAAAGAAGAAGAAGTCATACCCACACAGAAAACCCAAAACCATAACTAAGCCTCAAAACAAAGTACAAAAATTATAAATGACACAAAGACGTCGCTGATCATTAGTCAGCTGCCAAAAAAGCGGCAAACGTGTCTGACAAGCACAAAAACCTGGCATGAAATGCTACAAACCAAATAAACCAAGTAGATTTCAAAGGAGAAAAAAAACAAAAAGTAACCGTTGGCCACAAAATAGCGTAACTAAACGTTATGAAACAAAATAAAACGAAATAAAATAAAAACGTAGCATCATTCTTCATTAAATGATGACAAGTCAAGGCCTCATGTGGATAGATTGCCAAGAAGTAGAAAACAAAAAAATTGCAATTGAAGGACTTTCTTGTAACAGCACAAAACACTTTCATGGCGTAAATAAAAACCATTGACAGAGTTGAAGGTTTTTTCGATGAAAAATTATGCACTTAATATTTTGCATGTGGGGTGGAGTTTGGTGGGAAATAATAATAGAATGCATAGCTTTAATTTTATATAATTTTTCAAGCATGCACAGCTGGACGAACGGACAAGACAGACATATACACTTAACATCACTTACAGTTTAATGGATGTGTCATATATTAAATTATTTATGGCAATAAAAATGCCAAGAGAGCTGTTTCAAAAGTTATCAAACAAAAAAAGCTTTAAAATATAATAGCAAAACTCTTAAAGTGAATCTTGTTTATAAAAAATTTAACCACATTCAAGTGGAAAAAAGGAAAAAAAAATATGAAAGTATCGCGCATTCATTGTCTGTGGCAGAATATGTGTGTGTGTTGCAAGAAATAAGCTTATAAAAAAAAATCAGAAAGAAGATGGCAATGACAACAAAAGCATTCAAAAGGAAACGGATGTAGCACGCGCATCTTTCGTAAAAATACAGCACAAAAAACAACAACACAAAGAAATACAGCAGCAGTAGCAGCGTAAAAAAAAAAAAACGATGGGCAATCACACCCACTCACTCACTCACGCACAGCACAGCAGGTGTGCGAGTGAGCATGACGAAGACAAAAGAATACTACGGCAACTGCCATTGCTGCTGCTGCTATTGCTGATTTCGTTGTTGTTGTTGTTTTTGTTGTTGTCCGCGTGCTTGTCAAAGGAACACTTTTTCATACGATTAAAATTTAATTTTAACGAGCATGCCACGCAGAGGTACAGCGTAAATGAGGCAAACAGCAAGAAAAAAAATTGTTTCAAATAAAAATTAATGTAAATCACAAAGCATACAAAAAGGATTTCTTTTGTATAAAAAATTTTTTCTTATGATTTTTTCTTACTAAAACTACACAATAAACACTAACAAAAAACGCGCACACACACACATACAAAGAAAAGTAACGCTACACAGACGTGCACACGTGTGCAGTTTTTTTTTCTTTCTGCTTTTTTTTTAATTTAAAATAGCGTCTGCCGCTTTTGCATACTTCCGTTGTTACGTATTAAATCAAATCGAACTGCTAACACGTTACGTTATACGTTAACTGAGCGCGAGCAATGCAATGCAGCTGTTTATATACAAGTTTTCGTGTCTGCGTTATGTCAGCTGGAGTAACTTCGTAGGAATTTGTTAAAAGCTTTACAAATGCGAAACACTTCGTATAAAACGAAATGTAAAAAAACATAGCAGCAGCAGCAATAACAACAACAACAAATAACAAAAGCGCATTTGTGGAGAAATTTAGGACAAACAAAAATTTATCTGAGCGTCTCTTTGCAGAGAGAGAGAGTGCAAAAAGCTTTTATGACAAAATGTTTGCAATTGAAAGTGAGAGAGTGAAAAAGCAAAAGAGTAAAGAATCTGTAGCGAGAGGCGTTACGAAGTAGTTTGTTTACATGCGAACAGCTGATTGACTACGTTATGCGGCATTTAATCAAAAAAAAAATAAATAAATAAACAAAAACATTTAAATCAAATCACGACATGACTATAAGCAAAAATTGTTGTATTTTATAAATAAAAGATAAAATTTTAGCATTTGTTAAAATTGTGCCTTTTTTTTTGAATCAACGATTTAAACTTGATAGAAATTTTGACAAGATGCTTCCAATGTGTTTTTCGTGTTAAAATTGAAACTTTTACTGAGCAAACCAAATCGTTTTATGAAAAGACTTATATTCCCGAAGACAAAATCTTATATTTAAATTTTCGTTCCAAAATTACATTGAAAAATCATCGTTATTAATTTTAAAAGTTGATAAATGAATACGAGCTCTCAAAAAATGATTCGAAAACATGAAAATCATCTAATCTATACATATATTATATAAAAAATAGTAAAAATGTTTCTATGTCCGAAATTTATATTGAAACCGTCAAACCGATGAGCCCTTAACCGGTTCCATTTGAAAGTAAAACTTCATTATGCCCCCTTTATAAACCTTACCCCCTTTCCTCCCTATTTGCAAAAAACTCAGACAACCACACGATATAACGCAAAAAAAATCTTTTGGATCGCATAAACTCTTGTGATACGCTGCTGAAACGGAACGAACTCGACCCATTATTAAAGCAGATGGTGACTGGAAATGAAAAGTGGATCACTTACGATAACATCCAGCGAAAAAGATCGTGGTTGAAGCGCGGCGAGCCGACCCAAACCATCGTCAAGCCCGGATTGACGGCCAGGAAAGTTTTGCTGTAGGTGTAGTGGGATTGGGATTTTCTTGCACACCGGGCTCATCTAGTCTATATATATAAAAATAAGTCCCAAGTTCTGTTGGTGATCGATGGACGCGAAAACTACTGGACGGATTTTCACGAAATTTTGCATGTGTGTTCATATTCACACAAGGATGGTTTAGGGCAAAAAAAAAAAATTGTAATATGTTATTTTGACCCTGGGCCTAATGGGGGCCTTGAAACCGGAAAAGCTATATCTTTAGAGTGAATAGACGTAGCGACTAGAAACAGGGCTCATTTGAAAGATGGATAAAAAACATTTTTAAGCGTTCAAGGTGTTCAAGGGATTTCAGGAATTTGGACCTGGGACCCATATGTAAACACAATATAGATTTTTTTGACCAATTTTTTTTTATTTTTATTACAGGTGAGCACTAGACGGGATTTTAGAAAATTTTGACCAGGGGCCTAATGGGGCCTTGATACCGGAAAAGCCATATATTTGGATTGAATAGACGTAGAGACTTGAAACAGGGCTCATTTGAAAGATGGTTAAAAAACATTTTTAGCGTTCAAGGTGTTCAAGGGATTTCCGGAATTTGGACCTGGGACACATATGTGGACCCAATATAGATTTTTTTGACCTATTTCTTTTATTTTTATTACATGTGAGCACTTAGACGGGATTTTAGACATTTTTGACCTAATGAGAGGCTTGAAAAAAAAGTCATACATTTGGATTGAATAAACGTAGAGACTTGAAACTGGGCGTATTTGAATGATGGTTAGTCGTGTTTACGGGATTTCCAAAATTTGAACCCACATTTTTTGAACAATTTATATTTAGCCACAAAGAGAAGCAAAAAAAAAAAAAAAAAAACCCCGAGCAAAGCCTGCTAGTTTCATATAAAATTAACAATTTTTAGATTTAGTAAAAAAATGCGTTCACAAAAACTCAAAAAACGTTTGAACTAAAATGAGTTCAAAGCAAGAAAAACCTTTAAATTCGGTAAAACTGACTTTCGAAATAAAAATTTTCAAAAATAAATGGATGGAAAATAATTGAAGAACTACAAAGTTTCCGAAAGTAATTTGACTAAAACTAACGTTCGAGAGATATCTGGGAAAACTTGCAACTCTAAGATCGATGCATTTGACAGACAGAAGAGATCAGTGGTGGGCGAATGGATGGATGGATTGTTGGTTAAGAGTATTTTTATTTGTATTATCCATAATTACGTTTTGTCCGAATCGTTCAATTAAATTTCATAAATTTTAATTGATCCAAATAAACAATCACTTTAATCAACTTACTGCCTAGTATATTGCTTTCAACACTTTACGCAAATCCTTTTATTTTTTTTAAAGAAAATTCGATGCACTACTAAAATTCTCGTAAAAAGAATACCAAACAAACAAAAGCACTTGTTTGCTTGTTTATGAAATCATAAAATTTGCGCATATAATACTAAAAAAAAAAAACTTACGAGGCAAAAAAATTAAATAAGCCAAAATGTATAAAATGCAACATAAAATGACTAAAGCTCAACTCTTCGTTCGTTCTTAAAACATAAATACAGTGCGGCAAATACCATTCACACACACACATATGTGAACGGGCAAATGATGTATAAAATGTATAAAATGTCAACAATGAAAATTTCCCAAGTGACAGACAGAATAACGCTTAAAAAAAATAAGAAGAAAGACATCAACAAGGACAACAACAAAAACAACAACACTGCGTAAAGTGGCAGCAGTATAAAACTTTTCCTTTTAGTATCGCATATACATAAAAGCAAATGTTTCTGACACCTGTAAGGTGAGTTGAAAAAAGTCAAAAAAAAAGCAAGAAAGAAAAGTAGCAGTTTGAAGTAACAGCAAAAGCGATAAGAACATTCGTTTTTTATAAAAAAGAAATACAAATTTTCTTTTTTCGTTGCTGTCACTTTAAACTTTGACCTGTTACATTATTGTTGTTGCCTGTTTTGTCATTTAAACTTTTTTTCTTTTTTATGTAATCTAATTTTGTGCGTTGATAAGTCAAAGTTCACTTAACTTCCGGCAATCTTATGCGCGCATTTCCGTTTAAAAATTTATCATCAATATTTAAAAAAAAAAATATGCTGTAGCTGCTTTTGCATTAATGACCAAAAAAATAACAACAACAACAACAAAAATATACAAGAAGCAGACATTTTACGCAATCATAAATCATTTTTCAATAAATGAGTGTAAATTTATTTATTTTTTTTTTATTTTTTCGTTCATTATTTTGTATTGTACGCAAGTAAGTTTTTCATACAAAAAAATGTATTTACACACACACACACACACATATGTATATGTATATATCGCTTGCTTAATTATATTAAAAAGCCTTCGGCGTCATTGTATTGTATACTACAATATTATGGTAAAATGGCGCTCTGTCGCATTGGCCAACATTTAATTATGTGATAATGCCATTAAATTCGGTTTTGAGAAATCAGCATGCGGAAACGTATCAGACGTCAGTAAGCTCATCAATTATTAAAATGCATATTAAAAGTATAAACAAGTGGAAATATATTTGTAATTTGTAATGAATCGAAACTTTAATACTTTTTATATAAAATTTTATATTTTAATTGAAAGAAAAGATTTTTTTAATTTAATATCCCAGATTCCTCAAAATTCAGAATTCACTAAAAGTTTTAAAATATTGAAAAATATCGATATTTTTAAAACATTAAAAAATATCGATATTTTCTAAATATTCAAAATTCAAAAATTCAAAAACATAGAAAAATTTCTTATTTTTGAAATATTAAAAAATATTGTTGTTTTCAAAACATTGAATATATCGTTATTTTTAAAACATTAAAAAATATCGATTTTTTCAAAATATTCAAAAACATCGAAAATTTTGATATTTTTGAAATATTAAAAAATATCGACATTTTTAAAACATTGGAAAATATCGATTTTAATTAAATAAACATCTTTATTTTTTTTTTTTACATGTATTTTGATTTCACTTAGAAAACTGAGTTATTTTGCTGTATCGATATTTTTGAAACATCGATAAGAAATATCGATATTTTTAAAACATCGATAAAAATATCGATATTTTTTAAAACATTGAAAAATATCGTTATTTTTACAAAGTCGAAAATTATCAATATTTTTTTTACATAAAAAAATATCAAAAAAAAAAATATCGATTTTTAAAAACATCGAGAAATATCGATATTTTTGTCAATGTTTTAAAAAGTATGCAATATTTTTAAAATATTAAAAATTATTGATTATTTTGAAAACATCGACAAAAATATAAATATTTTTAAAACATCGAAAAATATCGATATTTTTATAATATCAAAAAAAAATTGATATTTTTTAAGACATCGCAAAATATCGATATTTTTAGAACGCCGAAAAATTGTATTTTTTTAAAACATTTTTAAAAATATCGATAAATATTGATAATTAAAATAAAAACGATATTTTTAAAATATAGAAAAATATCGTTATTTTTAAAAAAAGGAAAGTATCGATATCTTTTAAACAATGTCAAATATCGATATTTTTAAAGTTTCGAAAAGAAATCGATATTTTTAAAAATTTGTAGACATCGAAATATTCAAAATTTTAAAAACATTGAAAAATAACAATATTTATTAAAAAGTTTCCCCTAGACCATTTTATAAAGTGTTCCTAGCTATATTTTCACAAAACTTTCGTATAAAAAGGTGGTTTTCTTTAAATTTTGGGAATAGGTTTGTATGGTGAAACGGCATAAAATTGAGTTTAAAAAAGTGACAGATCAATTTGCTTCATATATGGAATTTATAGAAGCTGAGATAATTCGTTTTATACGGCAGACCACAGAAACACGAGCAGACACACCGATATAGCTAGATCATTACAATTCTCGGTGCTTATTAAAAATATATAAATTTCGTAGAGTGTATCATGCCTCGCCCTGCTAGGGATAAACCCTACAAAGAGGCACTGCATTTTCCAAAAACTTATCTTACCCATTTACCCTGCACGACAAGGATATACAAATTAAATATATGTTTTGAATTGAACTATATTTAAAAAAACTCTGGGATTACAGTAGCTCCCTATAACAATATATGCCAAATTTGTAGAGCATACATTAAGGCGCAAAAACATAATAAAATACATTAAATTTTCAACTTTTTGATATACAATTTGCACATATTGCACGCTTAATAGAAGTCAACAAAACGTTATTAAATACGAGTATAAGTAGATTCAGTAGGATAAGCTGATTGGTACATTTAATATTTTAATTGGTAGGTAAACTCTAAAACACTTTAAAATATAAATTCAATTAAAACTACTTATATAAATAAAATTAATAGGCTTTAAAAAAAAACAACTTTGCTTTGACCATTAGCAGAGACATTTGCTGCTATAACAAATTTAAATTTTTTAAAGTCGCATAAACTTAAAATAGAAAAAAAATATATATAAACCATAACAGACAATCCACGCGCAAGTAAGTACTTCATTTTATTTATATGCACTTGCGCTTAATAAATTACCTTTTTTCAGTTCATTGTGCGCTGTGCTCGTATGCTACATATTCTATATAATACAACAGCGAGCGTGCCAGGCAATAGCAGCACTCAACGTCAAGAACAGCAGAAAAATTTCAAACTACGGAGTATAACCAGACACCAAGTCAAAAAATGAATCAAGTGGCATGATGCAATTCAACGTCCTCGTCGTCGTCGTCGTCGCTGTTGTTGTTGTGGTGGCAGTTAAAGGCACACACCATACACATGCGCGCTTTGATGTACAACAGACAAAAGCTAAGCTAAAGAATGAAGCAGTTTCTTTATATAAATACGCAGCGTATACAAAAAAAAACTTTTTCAAGTTGACATTTGAGTAGTTTGTTGAAGAGTTGAGCAACGCGCATATTGTTTGGTGTTATGAATAGCACACGCAGTAAGTTTTATGAAAACTATATAGTATAAAGCTACTCATTAATACAGAATACCAAATTAAAGCATACTTTTCGGCGCACTGATGCACAATATGATACCCTTAGGTCTTGCCCCTTTTATTTTTTTTTTTTTTTTTTTTGGAAATCAGAGAGAAAGTTGTTTTAAAATTGAGATGACACAAGTGCTTGCTTTAATTAAAATTTCAATTTAATCTTTTTATGTGCATGTAAAGAAAATGCAGACGCGGTGTATGTAGCAAGACATTATACGCTGCTGCTGCTGCTGCTATCAACTGCCGAAATGAAAATCTGCTTGTAAAAATACTTGAAGCTTAAGCGGCAACAAGCAACAAAAAAAAGAGTGGAAATGGAAGAAGTGTAAGGAAACAGAAAAGCATTGTGTGCGCGCCATTGTCTCATTACGAAACTAAGTGAAAATTACACATACGCAATGTTCTCCGCGCCGCGCTGCATATATAAAAAATTAAAGCTGCAGAAAAAAAAAAACGAAAGAGTAAAAAAAACAAAATGATGTAGTGTGAAAGTATATAGCGCATATTATAATATCTATATGTGTGTATGTGTTTGCGTATATATATACACACACACACACTTGAGCTCTGTCACTCTGTCAGCTCATTAACACTTTTGATGAGTTTGTTGTGCTGAAGTATCTGACTTTGATTCGCGCCATAATAGTGCTCATATAAATATATATATGTGTGTGTGTGTGTGTGTGTAGCAAACGGAAATGTTGACAAAATGGCGCCATGTCCGCCCATTTTAGCAAACACTTTAAAATTAAAAAATAATAAAATTTATTAAAGTACTTTTACAATATTTAAAAAAAAAAATGAAAGAGTGTTAGTTTTGCAGTAATTGCGTGCTTCAATAAAAAAAATATGTAAATGGGCACACTCAGAAAAAAAAAAAAATAAAAATTAACTAAAAAACTCAGCCAAAGAAAATATGGCTTAAATTTTGGAAATAATATTCCTAAGTCTTTAAGCTAATACATATATTATATGTTCTGCGTCCAAGGTAAAAGATAATATTTTTAGTAGTAATTTGTCCTACAAGGTTTATGATTGGGGTAACAAAATACTAAAAAAAAATATATTACAAGTCAAAGCAAGCAAAAAAAAACACAGTCAGCTGGGGCTGACTTAAAAACATACGAAAAACACCAAAATATATTAGGGCAAGCAGAAATCAGCTGTTTTCTAATTTTTTTTTTTATAGGAAAATTATAAAAATCGACTTCCAAAATGAACCGAATATGCTTTAGGCAATGTTTTAGTGGAATCTCAATTTACTTGCATTGTTTACTTTCAAATGTAATCGATTTGGGACTTATCAGTTGGACGGTTTCAACGTAAATGGCGGACATAGAGACATTTTTACTATTTTATATATATATAAATTAATAATCTTATAGTTTAACGGATACCCAGCGTGTTTTACAACGTTGTACAGGTGTTAAGGATATTATTTCGGCTCTTTTACGTACTTTTTTTGGCAATTGAATCTCGTTTCGATGGCTTTTTTGTACTTTTTTGATTGAGCGTAACCAAAATATGATGGGGCTACTTGAAAACATTTTAAAAAAAACTTAAAAATTTCTTTTTTTTTTTTTTTGATTCGACCCAACGAGATGACAATATTTTGGTGCTAGTACAAAAACATACAAAAAAGCCAATCATTTGTGTATAAGAAAAGACAAAAATCGACACCATTCATGAACCGAATGTGACCAATGTATTATATTAGTTTTCTATAATTATATTTGCATTACTACCTTTCAAATAAAATCAGTTAGGAACTCATCGGTTGAATGGTTTCATAGTCCATAGCGGACATAGAAACATTTTTTATAAATAGTTAAATTATAACAAAAAACTTGCCTGAACTTAGTAAATTTATATTTGACACCTCACCTAGGCATTTAAACTGGCAATTTGGTGTTTGCTAAATGATAGAGTGAAGAGGGCTTGAGAAATTGTAGGTCGATAAGGATAAACTACTTCCAGCTGAACAACAGGGAAATAACAATATAAACATGCCAAACAATACAAAAATAAAGTCAAGCTATTGATAGCCTAAATGTCCGTCAAATCCATTTTTCAACGTTTTAGTTAAGAAAATTATCTAAATCTTCCAATTTTTTTCCCTCAAATTGCCTAAGTTATAGGAAAAAAATTTGTTTGAGTACTTTTTGGCCAGGTTTGAATTTCTAATAACAAAAAAATAAAAAAAAAAGCTCTTATTTACATCGAAGAAAAAATTTAACAATTTTATCAAAAGCCAGTTTATTTGAGTAAATTAAATCCCAGCATTCATTACATTTTAATTACAGAAAACCCATAGCAAACAAAAAAAAAAAACAAACAAAAATAGTATTATCTCAACTAAACCACGCGAGTATTGAATTAAACCAACATTAACAAAAAAAAATTTACAAAAAAAAAAAAAAAAATAGTTTCAAAAAAATCACAGAAAATAGCAAAACAAACAAAAAAATATTCACAAAAAAAAAAAAAAAACGAATACAAGCTGCCACAAAAACAATGCACAAATCCTATTTGAGCGCCTCATGCAATTAAATACACAATGCGACGAGGGAGATAAATACACACACACACACACAGAGGCATAGAGAAACACACACACAAACTCATGCATAGAAAAGCACCTAAGCTGAAAGTACACAGAATAAGGCAAAGTTGGACAGTAGTAAAAACTACAAACTCAAAACTAAAATAAACACAAATGGCAATGATTCAAAAATGTATTCAAAATGTGTGCACCAATGAGTGAGTGAGTGAGTGAGTGAGTGAATGCGAGTGTTTTTTCCATTAGATGTCCTTTTTTAAGCCGTATTACGAGTACGACGCTGTCCATTCGCTCGCTCGCTTGTCTGTCTGTCTGTCCATTATGCCGCGCATGGATTACAATCACTTTTGCATTGACATCGACTACTCTGCTCTTAGACTGTCCGCACACACCCGCAAACAATCACAACAAAATGGCGTCGCAGCTGTGCAACTTACATCACACATTTTGTTTTTGGTTTAACGCTGTGTGCTGTGTGTGTGCGGTAGTAACATGCAGCTTAAATCCCAGGGTCACAACTCAAAAAAGTTATCGGAGCACTACTGTTTCCGGCTTGTCAGTTTGTCTGGTATTCATACTCATTCGACTCATGCGACTACTACTATAAAAGAACATTCGCGTAAACAAGTGACTTTAGCATAGCTTAAAATGTTATCGAGCTTTTTTATTCCTATTTTTTTTTTTTTGTTTTTTTTATTCTGTGCATTTGGTACAGCAAATATCCCAATGTGATCTGTTAAGTTAAGTTGAGTGAATGACATTGAGATTGTTAAGGCTTAACGCTGCTGCTTAATTGTTAAGGGGCTATAAATTTATAGCATATCAAAAGATTTTCTTGTGTGTAGACGAAATAGTTTTGTTAATTGATTTGGACATAGAGAAATACTCACAAGCCACTTCAGCCACTTAAAAATTGTGCTTGGCAGCAATGAAAAACTTTTTATGATGATGAAAGGAAATCATAATAAATTTTTATTTGCAATGTTTTGCTTTTGAATATAAACAAAAAAACAAAAAATAAAAAATCAGCAGATTTCAGCTTTCTCCAATATATTTTGGGTGAGATAAAAAACTGGTATTTTTTAGTATGTTTTTAAGTTAGCCCCAGCAGTAAAAAATGCCATCAAAAAGAACTGAAATTGAACAAAACCCAGCAAATGCGAAATGAAAAAAGGAGCTGAAGGAGCAATCGAAACGCCCGTACAACGTAGTAGCACACGCCGGGTATCTGCTAGTATAAACTTCAGGTGCTTGGCGGCACCATTAAATATTGTCCAATTAAAAAAATACGGGTCTTCTTAATTTTGATAAAGAAAAATCATAAAGGGTGGGAGCCTAAAGCTGAATTGTATCGAATCTTAGACCTCTACTCACCCTCTTTACTCAATAGTATCTACTTCACTGATGATTATATATAAACTATTAAAATCTTCATGTGGCGGATATTTGAGCTTTGACCTTCGGCTTCTTTTAAGCATATCCTCCATACAAAGCTATCGCCTATTGCCTAAAAGCCTTTTTAATGTCAACCCCCGTTATAAGCGTCCCTAGAAAATAATGATAGGACCCCAACATAGTTTTTGAAATTAATCGATTAAATGGTAAAATGTTTTAAAATTATAATGAATAAGAAAGATGATACAATTAACACATTTTAAGTGCCACAGGTCATTTAGATGAAATTGCTTCAGTGTTCTTGGACAAAAGATTATAGCTTGGACCAAACCATCAATAAGCAATAAGCTGTCATCAAATATACACATTCTACAATAAATTCGTAGTTTCCCTAGAAATATAGAATTTTAAAACATCGTTTTATATTTTTCGTTCTAAATGACTCATTAGTTCCAGTACAATGCGATATTTTAAACTACTGATTATAATCGATTCCTAAAAAATCGTTTTTTAACAATTTATCGATTTTTGACAATTTTCAAGTGAAAAAATAAGTTTTAAAGTAAAGTGAAAAAATATATACATACATACAAATCGATATTTTATAATCGATTGAATATATTTTAAATAATCGATTAAATCGATTTTTTAATAATCGATTAAATCGACTTTTTAATAATCGATTAAATCGATTTTTTAATAATCCTTTAAATCGATTTTTTAATAATCGATTAAATCGACTTTTTAATAATCGATTAAATCGATTTTTTTAATAATCCTTTAAATCGATTTTTTAATAATCGATTAAATCGACTTTTTTATAATCGATTAAATCGATTTTTTAATAATCCTTTATGATGATTGTTTAATAATCGATTTTTAATTTCGATTAGTCGATTATTTGCTCTCTTTTATCTGCTGATTCTTTTCAAGTCAGCAAGTTTATCATTCACAGAAACTAATATTCACTACTTAAGATTGGAAATCGCTCTCTTGTACCATATAAAATCATACAACTGTGTGGGTTTTAAATGCTGACTACTCATTTACAAAATATAATGTACAATATTAAATCTTTTAAATCACTAAAAACCAGTTGCATACTTCAAAATAGTTTTTTTTTTTTTTTTAAATTTAAATACTCATCTCAATGATATATAAACCATTTATTATTTTTTTACGAAAAAACTACATCACATTGACTGCACGAAATG
Source organism: Leucophenga varia (assembly GCA_018903435.1). Taxonomy (NCBI): domain Eukaryota; kingdom Metazoa; phylum Arthropoda; class Insecta; order Diptera; family Drosophilidae; genus Leucophenga; species Leucophenga varia. Next base: position 256,352 of record JAEIFJ010000518.1, on the reverse strand, counting down.
AAGCAATTAATCACTATAAAACGTACAAGTACAAAAGAAAAACTAATAAAAATCAAGCAAATAGAATAAAAGCAAATGAAAAGAACGAAAAAATATAACAAAAATAGAAATCTAACTAAAATAAAGTAATTTACTTGGTTCATTTTTACTCATTTTATTTTAATGGCTGTCATTCGAAAGAGCTGAAGAAACGACTTCCTGTCAGCTCTATGCAAGATAGCATACATACATACACATGAGTAAAGTATATGTTATATCCAACTCTTTCACACACACACACACACATACGCTATAACATAACGCTGTCTACACCTACAATCGCCTTTATTACTATTCCTGTTGGTATGCTAACATTATATCCTGTCGTTATCCTTTTTACAAACTATTTCATTTCACCGCAAAACACTGCGTGCTCATCCGTTCGTTCGTTCGTTCGTTCGTTCGTTAGACTGTGAATATGCAGCTTTTTTTTTATATATTATACTAACTCTTGTGCATCATTTCCTGCACTAACACATTCTAAAAAAAAAAATATATATATATAAAAAAAAATATAATAATAAATGCCTTTAAGGCTGTCTCTCTGGCCATTCCAAGCGCACACAGGCCGTTGCACAGAACTCAACGTCGTCGTCATCGTCGTCGTCGTCAGTGCATGCATGTGTAAATTTAAAATAAGCACCTCATTAAATTGAAAAATGTGCACAATTTGCAGGACATTATATAGTTTAAATATATACATATATCTTAACTAGGAACTTTTGCCTTTTTCGGACAACATAGAATTGTCTGTCTTTCACTCTGTCTGCAGTAGACACACCGACACACTTGTTCATTTCATTTGGCTGTGGTCACGCTTTGCACTTTCTCGTCGTAAGCGTTTGTTAAAAGTTATTTCCTACTCAAATTGCTGCAAATTATTTTAATCCAAAAAAAAAAAAACTTAAATAAAATGAAACACGCATACACACATACTATGTATCTTCAACTTCCGTTTCCGTTTTGCATGCTGCACAACACTTAAAAAAAAAATGCTGCTTATATTGCTGTAAAGTATTTTGCAACACTGTAAAATTTAAGCCGCTTATTAATACTTTTTGACTTTTATATTTTTTATTATTATTTTAATAAAGGAGTGCAAGTCATTTAAAATCAACCTCATTGACAGCAGAAAAAAAAAAAAAATCAATGCTGCACAAAAGCGGCTTAAGCTGCATTTTATACTTGGTATTTTGTGTCCGTACGCAGCACAGCACAGCACAGCCAAATGCATTTCGTTTCGATTTCCATTTTAACATGCCATAGCAAAGCATTCATACACTCCAGTTGAGTTGAGTTGAGTTGAGACTGTCTTTGTCTGGCATTTACTCATATGCATTATTGAGCATTAACCTCATTTCACGCAGTCAATTTATAGCATTAAACTCAACCATGACAGTCAACAATGCTGACTGTAAAGGATCGAAGCTGACTTTTGATACTTTCATATACCATATTCATGTATACAGCAAACACTTGGCTTTCGATTGGTCTGCTCTGTGTGTGTGTATGTGTGTATACTGAGCAGTAGCACTCTGCGTGCGTGTAATGCAGTAAGCATTTAATAATCCAATGAACTGTTGCAGTAAGAAATAAATTCATATAAAGTCGATTTATTCGATAGATGAAGTAACACACAAAGTAATATGAACTGAAAAAAATGATTGCTATTGGCTTGAATTGGCTTTTTGCAGTGTTGTAAAATGTTACAAGCAAATAAGTAAATATAATGAAATGAAAATAAATATAAGAATAATGAAATAAAATTGCAACATAAAAAAAAAAAAAAGAGTTATGAATTGTAAGTGAATACATAAAGAAATTTAAATGCAATGATCAATATAAAAATATTTAAAAGAACTTTATGTTGGTATATAATCGTAAAGATTTAAGCACATTGCAACACTATTTGAGCCAAAAACGTACTAAAAAATTTTAAAATCTTAAACTAGCCAATTAAATACACCAAAAAAATAAAGACATATCTAAAAGAACATAAACTTTGACGACATTACAAAAATTTGAAGAATTTTCAGTTTGATCTACAAATGTTTTATTACTCTCAACCAGCTTTTATATCCACAAGTCAAATAAATCCATTTTTTTTTTTCAGGTTATCGATTAATCGACCTTTTTTAAGAAGGTTATCGATTAATCGATTCGAAATTATGTCGATTATTAAATTATTTTTTTATTGCGATTATTCAGTTTTTGAACATTTTTCTATTTTTGAACAATCGATTTTTTTTTAATTATCGATAAATCAATTTGTCAATTATTTATCTAATCGGCTTTTTTAAGAATTATCGACTAATCGATTTGAAAGTTTTTCGATTATCAAACTATTTTTTTAATTGTCGCTGAATCGGTTTTTGAAAATTGTTCAATTTTAAACAATCGGTTTTTTTTAATTATCGATAGATCAATTTTTCCATTATTAACGATTAATCGATTTTTTATAGAACTATCGATTAATCGATTTGAAAAATGTATCGATTATTAAATTATTTTTTTAAGTTGTCGATTAATCGGTTTTTGAAAATTTTTTGATTTTTAAACAATCGATTTTTTTATTATCGATAAATCATTTTATTTTAACTATTGACTAATCGACATTTACTATGAACTATCGATTAATTGTCGATTAATAGGTTTTTGAAAATTTTTCGATTGTTGAACTATCGATTTTTGGAAAACATATCAATTTTTTTATATACCATTATCAAAAAATGTTTTTTTTTTTTTAATAATCAAATAATTGATTGTTGTAAATTAATTTTTTATTGGTTAATCGACTATTGGATATATTATTGATTAATCAATTATTTTATACACTATTACCACTCTGTTCAAATGCTATTTGTTCATTTGAATGAGCGGCTTTTTTTCAGTACTCCTTAACACAAAAATACCAAAATTCGTGCTGTCACTTGCCTAACTTTTGTGCTTGTTTTCCAACACTAATATTGCACCGATGCAAACATATTTTTTAAAGTTTTCAGCTAACAAGAACTTGTAAATATCTTAACCGTCAAATAGCTTTGGTTTACAATCGTTTCTACTTTCTACTTTTTTTTTATTTTTGGTTTCAAGTTTAGTCCTCAGTGTATTAAAATAAGTTCTAAAGGATATTTCAATGCCGCGAACACACGCCAACATTTAATCTTGCTTATGAATTGCTTTTAATACAAGTTAAGCTAAAGTAAATCAATAGCATTGCTTATTTGATGACGTGTGTAAAACAATCGCTTTTTTTTTTAATTTAAAAAGTGCTTAAAAACTTTAATTCTTAAACTGTTTATTAGTTTCCAAGTTTTGCAACACTGTTAATTCAAGTAATATTTCATTCATTTAAAAAAAAACTGCATAGCAACACACATACACAAATAGCAACTTAAGTGGTCTTTTGTTGCATGCAAGTAAAATATCCATTTACTTTTCAAGTTTAAGAAAACAAATTATCAACAATTATTCTAATAAATGTGCACGATTTTCGTGGTTACTTAACAAAGTACTTAATACCAAAATGCTTGCCTCAGCATGTAACGCTTGATGTTATAACAAATTGTATAACATTTTTTAAACACATACAAACCAAATAATTACCATACAATTTTGCAAGTGTTTGCCACAGACAGATAGACAGACTTGATTTATGCGTTAAATGATGCACAATTTGTTGTGCAATTAGCAACACTGGTTAAAAAAAAAAAAAAAAAAAACATAAGCAATAAGATTTAAGAAATTTTTAAGCACATATAACTTTGTTTTATTTTTTAAAAAAAGAGCATATATTAAATCAAAATTGTTGTACAACACTAACACTTGCAACCAGTGTTGATTAATTAAAGCATTCTACGGCATGGCAAAGTCATTCAACTCATTATAAATTAATTAACGAGACAAATACAAAAAAAAAGAAAATAATAAAAAAAGATATAAAAGTTATCTCAAAATAATTACACGCTACATAAGTTTTGAAAGCACATCCATATATGTAGCAGACACGCAGTAGACAGACACATGCTGCACAGACATACTTAAGACATACTCAAATGCTGCCACTTAAGGCTAACATACTCGTAGTCGTCGTACTATGAGTAACTTTAACTGCTACTAATGCAATGACTTCAATGAATTCTGTGTATGTGCATGTGTATTTTGGCTCATTACTATATCTATGTATGTATATATTATGTGTATATCACTTGCTACTTGAACTTTGAACACCAACGATGCAGCAAACTCCAACAACAAAACAACAATAATAATAATGATAACAATCAGTGTAACGCTACAGAAGTCAACTGTCAACTGGGCGGCAAACTCGTTACTCATCTCATAATGCTTAAGTGCTAGCCAAACTGTAGTATCACAAATTTAAACTGGCATTGTCATACACACACATACACACACACACATGCATATGTATGCAGTTACATATTCATTTATTCAATCAGCCAACAAGCTAACAAGTCAGTCATGCACATACTTATTTCCCCCTGTGCACATACGCAATGTGCAACACATCATTATGCCTTATCATTTACAGCAGTGCCAAAATGATGTTTGTTTACAGACGCCCAAAAGTATGCAACACTTTAAACAATTTCTGAGTTAAATAGTTTGCATTTTACTTTTTTGGTTTTTATTTAAAATTTTTCATAGTTGACATTTATAAAATGCGTCACTACAGCTACATGTGATGTTTTATTAAATTAAATAATATTTTTTAATTTAAATACTTAAACACATTTTCGCAGCTTACCACAATTTAGTATTTTTTTTTATTTTATCTCTAATTGTCTCCTGAGCGTACTCGTCAAAACTATCAAAAAGTTATTAATAATAAAAAGCAACATACTACATAAAGCAGTTACAGCAAAAAACACTTACTCAAACTTTTTTGTTTTATTTGGTTTTTTTTTTTACAACAGAGACTTTAAAGTTATTGAACATCGTTTTGAACTTAAGTAAAGAAAAAGTAGTTAAGCATGAGAAATCGAGTAAAAGTATAAATAACAAGAGTGAAACAATATTGCATTTTATTGAAAAATAATGGAAATGCAAAAGAAGTTTAGAACAATGATAGACTAAAGCATGAAGATGTACAATAACTTTTATCAAAGTTGATTTATAGGTAAATCAATTTTTTTATTTTTATTTATTTTTTTTTTTTTTTGCTAACCTAAACTGTTAACAAAACTTAATTAAGAATGCATATTCTTGATCTAAGAACATACGAATTCAAGAATGAACAACAAGTTTATGCAGCAAACGACGAAGACCAATCGTGAACAATTTTCAAAGTTGTACAATTTGTGCTTCATATTTTACAGTTCGTTAATTCATATAAGTTTATTTCGTTCTTGATATAAGCACAATTCGTGCTTAATATTTTTTCTCAAATCAAAATAAATGTATTTTTGTAAAAAGTATAAGTTTTTAAAACATACCGAAAAGTGCTTAAATCAAGTGTTTGCTACAACTTAAAAGATGTGCTTGATTTAAGAACAATATGCTCGTTTTGAGAATTGTGCATGATATAAGTACAATGTGCTCAATATACATATTTAAATATTCAGAATATCTCGTGCTTTTCTAAGCAACGAAACAAACAAACCAAACCAATGTATGTCTAGTTTTACTAATTACATGTACAACATTCTTTTTTTTTTATCTTAAATACCAAGATCGAAAATATCTTGGAAGAAATAAATTACTCAGTAAAATTGAAAACACTTAAGTAACAAAATAAGTAGCAGTAGCAAAACTAAATAAACTCATAAAAAAACTTAAACGTTCTCTGTAGAAATGCTGCTGCTGCTTTAAAAACAAAACTAAAAACGTACAGCAGGTTTCCAAGCTTCATAGTTTACTCCTGCTATACTTAACTACTAACCAAAGTAAACCAAACCAAACCAATACGCGTACTCAGAAGAACTCGTTGAGTTGCCATTGTAATTGGATAATTACAAAAATGTGTCTTGAAGCAATGATGGCAAGCAAAAAAAAAAAAAAAAAAAAAAAAAAAAAAGGAAAAAAAAATGAGAAAAAACGAAAGAAAGACACTCTGAAAGTAATAAAAAAGCTAAGATAAAGATACTATATTGCTTAGTAGCAGTCTATGGAGAAGCTGTTTTGTGACGTTTTTTTTGTCATTTAAGAGGTTTGCTTAATTAGTTGTCGAAAGTATTATTTTAAAATATAATATAAAATATATGTACAATTTAAAAGAATACATATAAAGTATTTTCATACAAAAATTAAAAAAAAAAAAGCTGTAAATTTGTATGGGAGCTCTAACTAAAAATGGGCGTAGCATCTTGGTTTTAACATACAAAATGGTCGTTGTCGAGAAAACCTTAAGTTCCCACTTTCAGCTGAATATCTTCATATCTTCACCTAATATAATGCGTAGAAATAAACAAACAGACCGACGGACATCAATCGACGGATCGATTTGTCTTATCAGACTGATCAAGAACATATATATAGGGTGATTTTTTGAGGTTAGATTTTCATGCATTAGTATTTGACAGATCACGCGGGATTCAGACAAGGTGTCAAAAGAAAGATGCTCAGTATACTTTGACATTTCGTCATGAATAGACTTACTAACGAGCAACGCTTGCAAATCATTGAATTTTATTAACAAAATCAGTGTTCGGTTCGAAATGTGAAAATCCGCTTTTTTATCGACAAATTTTGTTCAGCGATGAGGCTCATTTATGGTTGGATGGCTACGTAAATAAGCAAAATTGCCGCATTTGGAGTGAAGAGCCCAGAAGCCGTTCAAGAACTGCCCATGCATCCCGAAAAATGCACTGTTGTGTTTACGCTGGTGGAATCATTGGATTTTTCAAAGATGCTGTTGGACGCAACGTTACGGTGAATGGCGATCGCTATCGTTCGATGCTAACAAACTTTTTGTTGCCAAAAATGGAAGAACTGAACTTGGTTTGACATGTGGTTTCAACAAGATGGCGCTACATGCCACACAGCTCGCGATTCTATGGCCGTTTTGAGGGAAAACTTCGAGAACAATTCATCTCAAGAAATGGACCGGTAAGTTGGCCACCAAGATCATGCGATTTGACGCCTTTAGACTACGTCAAGTCTAAAGTCTAAGAAATAAGCCAGCAACTATTCCAGCTTTGAAGACAACATTTCCGAAGAAATTCGGCTATTCCGACCGAAATGCTCGAAAAAGTTGCCCAAAATTGGACTTTCCGAATGGTCAACATTTAAATGAAATTATCTTCAAAAAGTAAATGTCATGGACCAATCTAACGTTTCAAATAAAGAACCGATGAGATTTTGTAAATTTTATGCTTTTTTTTTTTTTTAAAAGTTCTCAAGCTCTTAAAAATCACCCGTTACTTTATGGGTCTACGACGTTTCTTTATTAATGCGTTACAAACTTTCCGACAAACTGATAATATGATTAGTTGATTAATTGATTAATTGATTAATTGATTAATTGATTAATTGATTAATTGATTAATTGATTAATTGATTAATTGATTAATTGATTAATTGATTAATTGATTAATTGATTAATTGATTAATTGATTAATTGATTAATTGATTAATTGATTAATTGATTAATTGATTAATTGATTAATTGATTAATTGATTAATTGATTAATTGATTAATTGATTAATTGATTAATTGATTAATTGATTAATTGATTAATTGATTAATTGATTAATTGATTAATTGATTAATTGATTAATTGATTAATTGATTAAAAATTTTTTTTTTTTTTCGTAAATTCTTCTTTAGCTAACCTCGTATTTGACAATTGTCATCTACTATTAAAGCGTCTTAGGCAACTATAAACCCTATTACTCACACCAATATTAGTATACAGCAATTGTTAAGTGTTTATATGTGTTAGTGTGCTGTGCTGTGTTGCCCCAACTACATTGAACTGTTTAAGTAGCTGAACAGCTGCTGTCTGTCGTCCGCAAGTCGATTTTCTATATTGTATGTTACTGCTTGTTGTTGGCGTACTTCTCATCGAGTACGACGACGACGACTATTAAACTACAACTAAACAAACACATACACTAAAATAGGTACTTATGCTTTTGTTCTACTACATACGAGTATATGCTATATGCTATAAGTATGTGTGTATATGTTTGCTTTCAATAGCTCTGTATATGTGTTTACTTCATTTCAGTGCGCCTGATTGCCTGAAAATGTACAGAAGTTTCTTTTTCTTTCTTTCGTTTTTTGTTTTAGTCATGAATGGCATTGTTGCCGCCGCACAGCAATATGTTCAACTTTTTAAGCATTGTGCATGCCAAACACCCCTACTTAAATAACTATTCTCTACTACCTCGCTGTACTGACTGCTACTACTAATAATAAGAAATAGAACCTTTACTACATATTACTATGCGCTTGAGTTTCCCTTTTTTTTTTTTTTTTTGCTTTTCGTTTAATAGCTGCACTTTTATTTTAGTAGTCACTTATCAGACGCTAATACTGCGCGAAATAAGAAAAAATCGTTGCCACAGCTATGTACTACCTGCTATAAATGCTTAAACGTTTTGCTGCATTAAGAATTAAGAGGCTTCCCTAGTTAAATGGTAGAAAGAAAATCTGTAAAAAGAAATATAAGTTCAATTTACAGTTAAGATAGTTTTTTTCCTATCTCATTTTATCTTTTGAAATACTTCGAATTACTGCTTTTGTGCTGTGAGATCTTTTTTGCAGATATTTTTTTTTATATCTGTGCAGCATATTTGTGAAAATTAAGTTTTTTGTTTAGAAGCAATTAAGTTTTTCGTTGCAAAATTAGAGCAAACAATAAATTTTTTGATTAAAAGTATCTTTAAGATACATTTGTGCAATATAATTTTATTAAAGTATCTTTAAGATACATTTGTGCAATATTTTTTTTTAAAGTATCTTTAAGATACATTTGTGCAATATATTTTTATTAAAGTATCTACATAAAGATACATTTCAGCTTATAAACGTATTTTCTTATAATTTAAGTTAACTGCTTTAAAATTTAATATAAAAGTAGCTAGTCCAGTACAGGCCTTTAAATATTAGCTCAACTCAAACAAATTCCACGTACAGTTTCAAAGTTGCAAAACGTTTTTGCAATGAAAATTTGTATGTAAGCTAACAACTTTCGTTTTCGTATTGTGTAGCCCGCATAGCACAAAAAAAAAAAAAACTGCTGCAGCAGCGCAACTGACCTGTAAATATTAGCTAAGCTAACACGTACCCTTCGAAGTTGAAAAAGCTACCTAAAGATATTTTCACTCAAAAAAAAAAGAAATGGGCAACTGTTAAAAAGCACAAATTTTTAGCAATAAAAAAAAAAGTTTCTGCTGCTTAGTCAAATATTTGTAGTAGCCACGAGAAAGCAAGAAAGGAAAAAAAAAGTATCTTTTAAATGGTTCAATGAAATTATTTTTCATCTTTAAAAAATAACATTTTGCCAAAATTTAAATCATAAATACACTTGTTTCATTTCCGTATTCGTTAATGTATTCTCGCTTATTTCAAGCTTAGAACAATGCAATGCTTTGCTATGTCTACAAGTTTCAAACTCAACTCAATTCATCGGCGTCATCGTCTGAATTTTGTGTTTTGGGATTGTTGGCGTACTGCAACAACAAAACCACACAACAACTGTATAGTCCAGCAGTATAGCAGTAGCAGCAAGTTGTTTGGTTAGTGTTGCATTGCAATTGAAAAATGTATCTTGTGTATTATACGTATACACACACACCATGCAAGATTGCTTGCATTCCATTGTCGCCGGAAATATTCAATTTTGATTTCATTTATGCATTGCACTGACTCTAAAAGATATTGTCGGAAAAAACATAACGAAAGACGACCGACGACCAACTTGAATGGCAATCATTGTACGAGTATGTATCAATATGTCTCAAAAACGTATTGGCACAAAATCAATTCGATTATATATTTTTTTCCGTTGTATTGAATTCTTAAGAGTTGCTGTGAATAGATTTATACTATTGTAGTAAGAGCCAAAATGAAGATTGCGTATTATATTTATAAGATAAAGTTGAAAATATTGAAAAGAAAAAATAAAATAAAATAAAAATGTTGCTATGAATTAAAGATTTTTTGTAGCGTGAAATTGAAAAGAAGTTTTTAAATTAAAAACATTTTGTTATGATTTTAAATTTAAACTTAAGTTATAAACATTAAATTATACGAATTTAGTAAACATTTAAAAATATTTTCAATTTTACCATGAATTTATGCTTTTTTAGTAAATTTAGACGAATTGACGCCTCTAAGTATGCTATAAAAAATACATTTAAATAAATAAATGAATTAGAGTTTAATTTAAATGTACGCAGTGTAAAAAAGTAAAAACAATAAACGAAGATAATGAGCTAAAGCACAACTTGTTTTTATAAAAGAAATCTGTACAATGAGTACACAGTTTATACAACTGAATGTTTGCAGTGTACTACATTCACTCATTTCACACTCATTGCAAACTACTCTCAACTTCACATACTCATACTCTTTGGTTTTCAATTTATGACTCTAGCACATTTTAGCTTAATTTTCCAATTTTGAGCTGCCACACTAGTTAATGTACAATGAGTGCACAGTGAGTACAACTGCATATTTGCTGTGTACTATACTTATTCATTTCGCATTGCACATATTTTGTCGTGCTCCTACGCTTTGGTATTCAATTTTGACTGCTGCAGAATTTGAATTTTTGTTTAATTTTTTAATTTTAAGCAGCAATACTTGCTCAGAGAGTAAATTATTAAATTATTAAACTAGTAAGAGAGTAAGTGAATAAGTGAGTAAGTGAATAAGTGAGTAAGTGAGTAAGTGAGTAAGTGAGTAAGTGAAAGTGAGTAAGTGAGTAAGTGAGTAAGTGAGTAAGTGAGCAATTGAAAGTGAGTAAATGAGTAAGTGAGTAAGTGAGTAAGTGAGTAAGTGAGTAAGTGAGTAAGTGAGTAAGTGAGTAAGTGAGTAAGTAAATGAGTAAGTGAGTAAATGAGTAAGAGTAGAGAGTAAGTGAGTAAGTGAGTAAGTGAGTAAGTGAGTAAGTGAGTAAGTGAGTAAGTGAGTAAGTGAGTGAAGTAGAAGTGAGTAAGTAAGTGAGTAAGTGAGTAAGTGAGTAAAGTGAGTAAGTGAGTAAGGAGTAAGTGAGTAAGTGAGTAAGTGAGTAAGTGAGTAAGTGAGTAAGTGAAAGTGAGTAAGGAGCAAGTGAGTAAGGAGTAAGTGAGTAAGGAGTAAGTGAGTAAGAGGAGTAAGTAAGTGAGTGAGTAAGTGAGTAAGTGAGTAAGGAGTAAGTGAGTGTGTAAGTGAGTAAGTGAGTAAGTGAGTAAGTGAGTGAGTAGATGAGTAAAGAAGCGATTGAATGAGAGATTGAATGTGCCATTAAATTCAAGCCGATTCTATTTCTACATTTGGAATGCATTAATTAGAAATTTACAAAGCCAAGAAATTTATAAAAGCAAACGCATAAAGTATTTTTCCATAAAGAAATTTATTTAACATTAACTTAATGTAGGAACTTTAATAACTTTTTTTTTTTTTTTTATATGGCGCAAGCACACTTTGCTACCCTTCAGCAAATTTTTCAACAAGATTTTCTTCGCTTTTACACTTGCACAGCTTCATCAAATTATTGAGCAATTTAATTAAAAAGAACTTATAAATATAACTCGAAGATGTTGCTGCTGTTGTTGTGCACCCCTTTTTTTTGTTTTTGTACTCTGCATAAAGCAATTCACTGCAATGAATTCATTTTAACTCAAAGCTTAAGTTACACAAGGAAGCTTCAAGACAACAAGTATATACAATACATTTGTATGTATGTATGTATGCACTGTATTATAAGATGTTGCTATGGGTGAACATGGCAAAAAAAAAAAAAAAAAATAAGAACGCAAACAGGCAACAATCACAGCATGTGTTGCAGTAAGAGCAACAGCAGCAACAACAACAAAGTTGATTATTAAATTTTCATGCAGTTTACCAGTAAAGCTGTGAAAATCAACTAGCAGCGTGAAAGAATATACAGACACATTCATGCTGAATAAAGAAAAACATATTCAGGGTGCATGTGATGTAACCCCAGAAAAGTAGCATACATATACATACATAGTGCTTATTTATAGCAATAAGCAAAACTTAAGGTGGCACAGAAAGATGCGAAAAGCAGACAGAAAGACAGACAGACAGACAGACATTTATATATTCTATATTATTGAGCATCACATGGGATTTCAAACTTCACAAGAGCAACGACAACAACAACAAATCCAAGCAAAGCGTTAAGATTTCCAACATATTATTTACACTATGATTTCGTAAAGCATTACTTGGGGATTTTGTGGATTTCAACGACAACAGATGACACACACACTTACACTTATTTTCTTGACTTAGTTTGCCTGCTCGAATCTTATGTATCTTACAGTTTTGTATGTATCTTTATTTTGTATTTGTATCTTTAAATATCTTTATTGCAACTCAAAATTTTCAATTTTCAATGAAGACGACGTCGACATTTTCATCTTTGTAGATTGCTGTTTATATTTATAATGTGCTTAATACCAATGCTAAAACTAACATAAATCATACTTAAAGCACGCACACAAAACCAGCAAAACTTTATAAATAGAAAGCGAAAAAGGACGTTGTAGCAGTGTAGTAGTAGCAAGAATGTTTACTGCGCAGCTATTCATTCATCCATTTATGCATTCATTCCATTCCATTCCTTTAGTTCAGTCATTCAGTCATTTATTTATATTGCGTTCTGAAACTTAGCTAGCTCTAACACTTAGCTGCAATATCTTACAGCTGAATGCCTCTTGCCTCTTGCTAGTTTTCGCAAATAAGTATATTTCTTGGCAGCAGCATCTTGGTAAAATTCACTTGGCACAAGGCGCCTGCCTGGCATTGCAATAAAGAAACAAAAAAAAGAAAAAAATAGTCGAAAAATTTTCACTTTACACGCGTTTGCACACTTGCTGGCTGGCTGGCTCCTCGGTTTGCTCTGGCTGGCAACATGCAACATTCCAGAGATATACTATACATTACAAAACTTTAAAACCAGCTTCAACGCAGCTCAGGCCAAGCTATTATATCGAAGCGTTAAATAAGTAAAGGGTGTTTGTTTTGTGATTTTAATTTGAAAAAACGATTCGTCCCGATTCGTCCAGTCTATGATAGAACTTACTTTTACATATCGATTAGAGCTGGGAGCTAAATCGAAATATCGATATCAAAGCAAATATATTTGTTAAAACTATTATTGAATGCAGATACATATATCGATGTATAATATTGCTCTTATATATACAAGATATGATTAGCTTGTGATAAAAGAGTTTAGCTTTCATAGATTCAACATATCGTTATCACAATTTTTCAAAGTATCGAAAAGTATCGATTGTTTCGACCTAAATTAGTGATTTCAATTTATTATAATAAAAATTGTTGCCTATTCTACATAAAAGTATCGTTTATATAATTTTTTAAGTATAGAAAAGTATCGATATATTTTGAGAAGCTCTCAGCAACAATAGATTCAATATATCGTTCTTTTACAATTTCTTAAGTATCGAAAAGTATCAATATATTTGAGAAGCTTACACCCACAATGTTGCTCTGACAAAATATCGATATTTTCATTTATTAGCTTATTAAAAAGTATCGAAATATTTCGTTATGTTCAAAGCCATAATATTTTTCTCACATAGATAAAATATTAGATTAATTAGATTAATTGTTTAGAGTATAAGAAAATGTTGATATATTTTGAAAAGTTCCCACTCAAAATGTTGTTCTGCCATAGATTGTTCTGCCAAGTATCGATATAATTTAAGTAAGTATGAGTTTTAAATCGATAAATCAATGTTATCGATATTTTTAGCGTACCAAGAAGTATCGATATTATCCATATTATTGGAGTATAGATAAATATCGATATTTTTAAGAGCATCAATAAGTATCGATATTTTTAGAGTATCGATGTTATCGATATTTTTAGAGTACCAAAAAGAATCGATATTTTGGATATTTTTAGAGTATCGATAAGTATCGATATTTTTAGAGCATAAATAAGTATCGATATTTCTTAGAGTTTCGATATTGGTGCTATTATAAGAGTATTGAAAAGTATCGATATTTTAGAGTATCGAAAAAAACCAATATTTTTAGAGTATCTTTAAGTATCGATATTATCAATATATTTTAAAGTATCGATATTATCGACATTTTTATAAAGTATCGATATTATCGATATTGTAGTGTGTCGAATGGTAACGATACTTGTAGAGTATCTTTAAGTCTATTTTTAGAGTATCGATATTATCGATATTTTTCCAAAATGAAACTGTATCGGTATTATCAATATTTTGAAAGTATTGAAAAGTATCGATACTAAAAAGTCTGCTCAAACAATGCTGCGCTTATAGCTTTTTTATTATAATTTAAATTGAATACTCTTTACATTTAACATAGTGCAACTCAAAACACGCACCCTGTATACATTTTCCTGCAACTTACTGTTTTTCTTAACTGTGCTGCGCTGTGCTGCTGCATGTTGTCTTCGTGTTAAATTCGCTTAGTTTGTGTCTGTTCAACATACTAATGAATTATGCCAGCCAACTGGAGACTGAACCAGGCTTCATCTTTGAAGGTAGTATAATATCTTTTTTTTTTTTTTTTTGTAAGTTTTTTTGCGCCCAGTACTGCGTCTGTTGCTTAGTGTTTTCATATTTTGTCATAATTTTTTTTTGCTATTTTTTTTTTTTTTTTTTTGTGATTTTATAATGAAAAATGATGATGATTGTATTATATACGTAGCTGGTATTTATTTTGGCTTTAAGGCAATATAAATAAAAAAGAAAATAGTAATAATGGAAAACTAGTTCATTGTTTGCTATTTGACTTTATATTTTCTTTTAGTAAATTTGAAAAGTTGTTGCGCGTGTTTTAATTTTAATAAGCTTCAAAAATATATCATATCCATTGAACTTATTTTAATTAAGAATTTAGTTTTATTGTTATAAATTTAAAACAACACGCAAAAACAAAAGAAAAATCTGCATTTTATAAAACGCAAGCAAAGCCAATACCCGCCGCTTTGCTCGCGTTTTTATTTTTAAGATTTTTTCTTTTTAGTTTTTAAAAATCAATGGGTTCAATTTTTATTTTCGAAAATTCCTTAAACATGCCAAATATATTTTCTAGCCATCTTTCAAATAAGCCTAACATTAGGTCTTACCATCCCAGTGTAATGGCTCTTCTGGTTTCAAGTACATAAAGCCCCTTGACAAAATTTTCCAAAATCCGTTTTTGGTGCTCTTAGTGCTTTTTAGTGCCTAGCTGCAGCCTTTTAGGCTGTAGCCATGTCTTCCTTCGGTCAATCAGCCACTCAGTCAGGTGAAAGAAATTTATATATTTTTAGATAACAAACATTTTGCGTAAAACCTCGATAACCAAATTGATAACACCACGCAAAATGCAAACGCCTAATGCTGTCGATTAATTAAATAATGACTGCATTTGAATTGTATTACAAATAATCAATTTTTCATTGACTAATATGAAATTAGTGTCATTTCCGGTTTTTGGTATTGTGTTTGACCTCAAAAGGCAGCAACAAAAAAAAAAGGAAAAACTTTTACAATGCACATTAAATGCACATTTAACCCATGCACATGTGTGTGTGTGTGTGTGTGGGATGTTCAATGCATGTTAAATTCCCATACGCGAAACTCCATTTTTGCCATTTAATGCAGCTGTTGCAGTTAAATGTTAATTTTCATACACAATGTGGCGTATACGTAATATGTATGAAAGCTGAAACTGATTTTAACTTAAATTTTATAGCTAAAAAGGGATAATGTGTGCATGTGTGTGTATGTGTGTATGTGTAAATTCACAGTTTGTTCAGTTGTTTTGACCAAAATTGTAGTGGTTGAACTTTTCACTCTTTTTTTTTTGTTTAAACTGTTTTTGCTTTTCTCTTCTTTTTTAAGATAAAAATGCAGCGAGTGTAGTGTGTAGTGTGCCAAAACAATGTGTGGGCTATTAGCTAAATGTTAAATGACATGTTAGCACGCGGTTTTTTTGTTTTTTTTTTTTGTAAAAAAGCAAAGGACACTAAAAACGAGTGTATTTAAGTGCAAAGCTTAGCATATACTTCGTATGATTGTGTGTGTGTGTTTTTAGTGTGCTAAAACCTTTCAAGTGCACTGGTTTTGTTGTTAATTATCGCGTGAAACTATGTTTTGAAGTGGTGTGCATGTACAATATAAAAATTTCTGTTGTTATTTTAAATGAATCTTTTTAAATGAGTTTAGATTTAAAGAGGAAATAAATAAAAATGACAATAGAGATCTCTAGATCTGATCGAATAATATAAAACTGCACACTTGAAATTTCTGGGAGACGTCCATAATCGGGATTTATGTTACAAAAAAATGTTTTTTTTCACTTTCTGGGTTATAACTCAGTCAATGAAAAATCGAATTTAATTTTTTTAACGGTTTTGGAAAGTTAATCTGAAAAATCAGATTTTTTTCAATTTACCTGAATTTTTTTTTACTAAATAACTCGATTTATTAACTCAAATATTCATACATAATGAAGTTCTCATCTGATCTATGAAGAATACGAAAGAAAGAAAGAAAATCATAGCCTATTATTCAACCAAATTATTGTAAGCTCAACTATGGACCGAAAAAAAAAAAAAAGGAAAAAAATTTAAAAAATAAAGAATTGTGTTCACATTTAATATCAAGTCAAGCTGCTACCATAACGCAGTTATATAAGGTATTCTATTTGACTACTTTCTCTTTCTATTTTGGTTTTATATTTTGGTGAGTTTTACTTATATAAAAGCAAAGTATGGTGTAAATGGTTTATATGAAATATGTTTATCTCACTTTAAGCTTTTAAGAAGCTCTAGAAAAATACATTGTATGTTGAGCTCATAGTCAAAAGTAGAGCTTTTTCTTAGCTCTTGGCAGTTGACATGTGCTACTCTCATTTTTTTTTCATAGTCCTCTTTTGAGTTTTTTTAAGACTTAGTTAACTTAATATCATTCCTTGTTTAATAAACTGCCAATTCTTTTGTTAAAAAAAATCACAATAAAAAGAAAAAATTAAAAATCACAAAGAAATAGTTTTTATGAAAGGCTACAAAGTTTGACTAAAAGTCCCAAGCATTTTGGTAGTAGCTCCAAAATTTTAATAAACTTTTTTTTCCCGAAAGATGAAACATAGTTTTTGAAAGGAAAAAAAAAATCAAAAATATACACGTTTTTTTGAAAGCCTTACTTTATAGTAAAACTGAGATTTTCTGTGAAATTTTGATTCTACCATAATTTTTTAAAAGTGAGAAAACGTGAAAGAGAACATGAAACCGGATGAGGTTTTATTTATACTTCTCTATGAAGTGAAGCTTTTTTTTTTTTGCATATATCTTATTAAACATACAAAAGACCATACACTATATCTATGCTTCATTAGTGATGCGTTTTTACAAGTGATTTCGATATCGATGCTTAAATTACGATAAGTATCGATATCGATGCACCAGGTATCGAAGTATCACTAATTTAAACAAAAGCTTTATAGAAACTTAAATTTATATCATTATTTGACAGATTTTTAATTATTAACATAAACAGCTAAAATTTTGTTTGTATTCGTGCGTGTTCTTCCTGCTATTTACTTCGTGTGGCGCCTCTAGACATTGGGCTATTTCTTTGCTGTGTTGAATGCATTGTTTTCTTTAACTGCTTTAATATGTGTCTGCCCACCACTGTTTTATATACAAATACGTGGCTTTTCTATGAATTCAAATGCTGCATACACATACATTTGCATTATAAACAAACTGCAGTTAAATTTACGTGTTCTAGATTTATTTACATTCAGCAATGCAGTATTTCAATGCATACTATAGGATTTTTATATAGTTTATTTATTTTAATAGCAAATAAAATAAAGAAATCAATAAAAAAATCGTGCACAAACGAATGCAGACAGACAACCCTAGCCGCACGTTTTGACGAATAGTTTCAAAGGAACTAGTATCTACGTTTTTTTGAAAAATATATCTTTTATCGACTATGCTCGCCTTCAAGAAATTAAAAATTGTAGTTCCGAAAAAGATACATTATTAATTTTTAACAAATTCCAAAAAAAAATAATATTATGCTACAATATAGTATAATACTTTTTTGTTAGCAATATGAATTAAGTCAAAAGGCTTCAATGGCTTTTGTCTTTGCTTTGCATTTTTTTATTCCAAAAAAAAAGTGATCTACATTTACAATTTACTCATCATATACAGCTAAAGCTGTTGGCAAACTTTTCAACTTGACTTTAAAATCACAAATTTTAATTAATTTATTTTTTTGATTATTTTTTTTTTTAGTGCTACTTCAATATTTTTTTGTATCTGTCTTACTTATTGGTACCGTATTTTGCAAGTTTGATTAATTTTTTAACCAGTTTGCAACCATCAAATTGATGTGAGAAGTCGATGTGGTTATGTACATTTGTCGAAATATTTTCTATATATAAAAAATAGTAAAAATGTTTCTATGTCCGCTATGGGCCTTGACACCATGCAAACTATGAGTTCCAAACCTGTTTCATTTGAAAGGTAATAATGCTTGCATAATTATAGACTACAAAAACAATGCATTCGGTTCATTTAAGAAGTAAATTTTCTAATTTTTTTGCTTTTTAATATGTTTTTTTTATACTAGACCTCAATATATTGTGGCCTCGCTGCAAAATAAAAAAAACGCAGGTATTTTTTAGTATGTTTTTATACTAGCCACAACATAATTTGGTTGCGCTGCAAACGGAAAAGAGACGAAAGAGCAGCCAAGTAAAATAAAAAATATAAATAAATTATAATTAAATTTCGACTACTTATTTTTGAAATCTTCAAGTTCAGTTGCATATAAAAACTTTGGTTTCATTCAGCTTGAAATTCTTTTTCAAGAACTTTTTTTTTTCTATATTTTCATGATGAACACTGTTGATGTCGACATCAGGCAATAGTCAAGCAGCCAACCATTGTGTTTTATTCAATTTGCGAATTTTTGTATTATAAAGAAGTGCTATTCTATTCAACTATTTTTTATTCCACGATATCTATTCATGTTGTATCAACGCCACTACTACTACTACTACAACAACTACTACTGTCACCGACTGCCGCTTGTTGTATCTGTTGAATTGAAAAGTATATTGTGCTCTTGCCACTGGCTGCTTCGTAATTCTTTTTTTTTTACTTTTTTTTTATACTTTTATATATAATAGATATTTTCTTTTTAATAATGCATAATGTGTTTTATAGTATAGAAAATTCTTTATTCTCACTTCTATTGTAATTTTTTACACTGACTGTGTAGATTTTTTAATCAAAAAAGCGAGAACAATAGCGAATTGTGGCAAAGTTATTATCAGGATTTTAGCATTTTTTTTTTTTTTAAGTTTATTATTATTTTTTTTTTTTTTGGGGTAAAAGAAACTGTGTGTAGTGTAAGGCATGCATTTGAAATAAGTTTATTAAATAACAAGAAAGAACGCTGAAGTCGAGTTTGCTCGACTGCAAGATACCCTGCACCCAATTTATATGTACCTTAAGTTAGGTTTTTTTTTTCTCCCATACCTCATTGGATTGGATTTTCATAGAAAAACTTAAAAAATCGGGTATATCTTTGAATGGGGTTATACCTAAAATTTTGTTGGTCCTACCCATATTGGTATATTTCATTGGGACTACCATAGACATAATTTATAGTAAATTTGAATTTTCTAGAATAAAAAACAATGACGTTTTTATGTAAAAACCCAATATTTTGGGGTAAATTTGTATGGGGGCTATACCTAAAATTTTGTTGGTCCTACCCATGTTGGGATATTTTATTGGGACTATCATAGACATTATTTATACTAAATTTTAACTTCCTAGAATAAAAAGCAATGACTTTTTATGTAAAAACCCAATATTTTAGGGTAAATTTGTATGGGGGCTATACCTAAAATTTTGTTGCTACTACCCATATTGGGATATTTTATTGGGACTATCATAGACATAATTTATACTAAATTTGAACTTCCTAGAATAAAAAACAATAACGTTTTTATGTAAAAACCCAATATTTTGGGTTAAATTTGTATGGGGGCTATACCTAAAATTTAGTTAGTCCTACCCATATTGGGATATTTTATTGGGACTATCATAGACATAATTTTTACTAAATTTGAACTTCCTAGAATAAAAAACAATGACTTTTTATGTAAAAACCAAATATTTTGGGGTAAATTTGTATGGGGGTACTGCTTAAAATGGGTCGAGAGAAAAACCGTTTGTAAGTGCATACTTGACGGCCTAGAAGAGTATAAGTTTCAATTTTGAAATCTCTAGCTCTTATAATCTCCGAAATAATCGTTTTCATACGGCAGACAGCATGACGGACGGACAGGCGGACAGACGGACGGACAGACATAGCTAGTTCGACTCCCCTTCCAATGCTGATCAAGAATATATATACTTTATAGGGTCTATCTTGCCTCCTTCTGTCCCCTCTGTTACATACATTCGCACAAACTTAATATACCCTTTTACACTTTGGGTACAGGGTATAAAAATTTAAATTTTTAGAAAATATTTTTTCAATAATTTTTTTAATATTTTTTAAATAATTTTTTTTTTTTTGTATAATAAACACCTGATATGCATTTTAAACGCATTTAAATTTAAAAAATAAAAAAAAATATTTATAAAATAAAATAATATTTAAATAACATTTATACGCACTAATAAACCGAAAAAATGCGGTTTGAAAAAGCTTTAAATGCTTTAAATGCATTAAATAAAAATTTATAAAAAATATTACGTATACGCTTTGTGGTTTCAACAACAACAAAAAAATATTATACAAATTTACTTTAAAATAAAATTATTTATGTAATTTAATTGTTATGTTTATATTATATCGCCTAAAGTAAATTTACATAAATATTTCAAATACACACTTACACTTCTCACTGTACTTCCGTTAGCTGTAAGCTAACATAAAGCAAGGACTTCCGGTTCATAGCACATTTAAGCATTTGAATTTTTTTTTTATTTTTTTCTTGCAGCGTTTATAATGCGGCATTTTATATATAAATATTTTTTTTTTTTAAATATTTATACGCGAAATTATTCAACATACACAAAGCAATGTTGTTAATATGCTTGCTTAAGGTAAACAAATAAAACTCCATGCAGTAGCAGCAGCAGCAGCTCCCTAATACATATAATATAATTCGCATTTGAGAGTTAGTTAGTTTGGTTTTGGGCGGCATTTTGCAAAAGTCAAACATAACAAAACTTTTAACGTTTACCTTAAACCAGGCAAGCATAAAATTTACGCTTTTGCAGCACAACAAATATGCCTTTCGTCTTTAATTTGTTTATTTTGTTTGTGGTGTGAGAGACGTGGTGGTTGTGGTCCATTCGCGTTGGTAAGGGTTTGCACCTTGTTTTTTTTTTTTGTAAGGTTAAGCGTCGCAATTTAAAAGGTGTTATACTCCTACGCTATATTTTGTGAGGGATGTAAATGATGCTACTGCTACCGGTTTTTGTAATTAGTCGATTTTAATTAAATTTAAATGATTTATTACATTTTCTTATTGGTTTTAATTTTGTTTATTTTGTCTGTTGTAAAAAAAACAAACATGTTTTCTAAGACCTTAAGGCTTTTTAATTATAAAGCATAATAATGTTGAGCTATTGAAGCATTAAAAACGGTGTACTTTAAGTCATAGGCGTAATTTAAGCAGCAATTAAAAAATATACAGGGTGCGCACTTTTGAAAATTAGCTTTTGTTATTATAGTACACATATCAGATTTATATATAAAATAACCCTTAAATTTGGTAAAGAATCTTAAAAAAATTTAAACGTTTTTTTATATTCGTTACACATAGTGTAAACGGGTATATTCAGTTTGTCCGAAAGTTTGCAACGCATTGAAGGAGGCATCGGAGACCCCATAAAGTATATATATTATTGATCAACTCGATGAGACGAATCGATTTAGCCATGTCCGTCCGTCTGTCCGTCTGTCTGTCCAATATGAGGTAAAAATACTTCTAATGGCATCCAATATCAAAAGAATGTTGCCACGCCCATTTTCAGATATAGTCCCTATACAAACTTACCACTTTTTTCGATTTTTTGTATGAAAATACGTATTCTTTCTGAACATATTCACTCCAAATAGGGTTAAGAACACTTCTTATGTCATCCAATGTCAAACCTAAGGTGCCACGCCCATTTTTAGGTAAAGCATCCATACAAACTTACCGCCCATTTTCGAGTTTTTATATGAAAACATTTATTATTTCTGAATGAATCCAATTAAAATTTGGTAAAATCAATTCCAATGTCCACCTAAGTGAACACTATCGATGTGGTAAGGATCGGACTAATATAACATAAAGCCTCCATACAAATTTGACCAAATTCATTGTAAAATTTAATCTAACCACCTGGTGAACACATAAACTATTAAACGTGTTGTTTTACAGGTATTTCAGCTTTGTTTCCAAAGAAGTTAACGTTTTTCCTGGTTTTTTTTCTAGTTAACTTGGAAAAAAAAATTATTATTTCTGTAAACTATTTTCTCATTAGTGGTGACGTGCGTTGTATTGCAAAAAAACGCTGTTATACAAATGTATCTCAAATTTGTTTCGTGCAACTTAATAGCTACAAGCTTTATCATTTCAAATCTAATCTCGCAAAGCACTCAGTCAGTCAGTCTTTAATTAAATAATTATTTCTATAAATTTTGAGATAAGTCTAGTATTAAAGAAATTTATAAAATACTTCACTTTATTAAATTATTACATTTGCTTTTATGCTTTGCTGTATAACATTTCAAATATTTCTTTAGAACTTGCTCATATTACATTCAAAAGTATTATCCTGAAAAGCAAAGAAAAAAGAAATAAAATAAGAGTTCTCCGAATTCCATTCATAGAAAACAACACAAATCATTTCTATTTTTTTTTCTCATAAAATTAAAGTAGCACATTGCCGCCAGTTATAGGTAAGCAATTTCATTCAGTTTAATATAAAATGTGTTTGTTTGTCGTTGGTGCCACATGTATTTTGCTGGAAGTGTTGTTGCTTCCTACATACATGTTCTTCATTGTCTGACACCTTTTGCAACAAATTTATTTATCATGTTTTTTTTTTTTTCCCGCTACCATGTCGCTTGTCGCAGTTTTTTTTTTCATTGTTTTCCACTTTCTGGATACAAGTATTTTTTTTTTTGTATTTTGGCGCATGTCAGTCAACTTGCTAGCATTATTTGTCTCCTCTGCACATTCGATGTGTGTTGTAAACTTGAATGTATGACATATTTATTTGGTATATTGTCCCAGGTTGGTTTACAAAATATTCTAAAGTTTGAGAAGCTTTCTTTGGAGCAGCAACATTAATTTATGGAACAAACCTTTCTCGTAAATGTTTTTGCAGTAAAATGATGGAAAGTCAGCGACTTATATCAATCAGCAAAAAATATTTTAAGCGTCAAGGCAAAACATATGCGACACTTACTGCGGCACAAGATCGAAAGGAGTTTTTTTTTTTTTTTAAGCAGCAAATATGAAGTAGAACATTTTGTATTATTTTATTACAACACTAGCGAATAGCCGGTGTTAATGAAATCATACAAAAAAGCACTAAAAAATACCATTTTTTTTTATTGGAGTGAGACCAAAATATGTTGGGGCTAGTATAAAAACATACAACAAGAAAATATTAAATAAATGAAAGGTAAGTTTGTACTGGGTCTGTAAGTTATAGTGGCCCGATCCTTGTAATATAGGTAGTTTATTCATTGGATGACAGTAGGAGAGATTTTACGCTGATTGCAGTGAATATATTCAAAACTAAGAAGTATTTTCGTACAAAAACTCAAAAATGGGAGGTAGATTTGTATGGGCTCTTTACCAAAAAATGGGCACGGCACATTGCTTTTGATATTGAATGACACTAGAAGTGTTTTTACTCAATTTGTAGTATATACATTCATAAATAATAACAAACAAGAACAGTGATAAGTTTGTATGGGGTCTTTACCAAAAAATGGGCGTGGCACCTTGGTTCTAACATACAAACTGAATAGGACCAAAAAAAACTGAAGCAGGTCAATACCTTTACAAATTTTCTTGTAAAACGCATTACAACAGACAGACGGACGGATGAACATGACTAAATCAATTCGTCCTGTCAAGCTGATCTTTATAAAAAAATGGGCGTGGCACCTTGGTTCTAACATACAAACTGAATAGGACCAAAAAAAGCTGAAATATTAAATTTCAGACCAGTAAAACGCATTGCAACAGACAGACGGACGAATGGACATGACTAAATCAATTCGTCCTGTCAAGCAGATCAATATGCTTTATGAGGTCTCCGATGCCTACTTTAATGCGTTACAAACTTTTCGACAAACTGTTAATACTCTACACACTATGTGTAGCGGCTATAAAAAATTGAAATAAATGTTTTATGGCAAAAGACGAATATCAATGTGCATAATGCATTGTTTCAGTACACTTGAGACATCCTTGCATTATTGCCTTTCAAGTGAAACCGGTTTGGGACTCATCTGACGAATGGTTTAAAAGTTCATAGCGGACATAGAAACATTTCTTACTATTTATTATAGATATTTTATATTTAATTTAGTGTCTTGTTTTTGTATATTGTTACGATTCTTGTCTTTATAGCGCGGCTGAGAGGGAGCTTTATTAATTTTTGCTTAGAGAACAAAAGACTCTCCTCTTCACTATGCATCATTTATTTCTCTGCTCTTTGTTACATAAATTCTACTGTTTAATTTAATTCACTTCTGCTCAATTCACTACATGTCTTTTCTTAATCGTAGTCAATATCGTTCTGCTGCAGTTGTCTTCAAAAAAGTGCATTGTCAACTTTTCCATCTCTTCTTCTTATTAGTTTCTTTTTCTAACAATCACCTGTGCATGATCATTCCTTCATTTCATACCGCAACCAGCAGTCATGCGTTCATGCAGGGTGATGCAGTGGGGCGAAACTCATGTTCATAACAATATGTTTGTTTGTTTTTTTATGTTGATTATGATGATGATGCCTTATCAAAAAACAAGTGTTTCTTGCTGCAGGATATTAGATACTCTAAGACTAACTAAAAAAAATAGCTTAAAAACATGTTTCATTAGTTAATAACTAAGCTAAGCTACCACAAAACTTAAAAAAAAAAGTTGAAAAGCATTACTCATGCGTACTGTCTGAACTTTTAACAGTTTTCGGGGCAAATGCTGACATCTTTTGATAAAAACGAAAAAAAAAAAAGAAGAAATTTCAGCTAAAGTGTGACAACTAAGAGCAAAAGTTTAAAGTTCGTACAACATTTTCTACTTATTTTACTTTACGTCCCTGCGGCAATTGCCAACTGTTGAAGATTTTCTAACGAAATAGAATGATGATGTTGTTGCAGATACTTTATGCTTCAGTGCTTCAGCACAATTGGCCTATATATATGTATTATAAACTAAAAAATAAGAAAACGATGACGACGACATCTAAGCCAAGCAACTAAGTTACGCGCTAAGCGTTTAAATCCGTGCACAATAAGTTCACAGAGGGCTCAACGACTTGTTAAGATTTTATTTTTTCTTTTTGAATATTTTTTTTCTTATTGGCTTACAATTTACGCTACATAATATTTCAAAAAAAAAAAACAAAAAAATATTAGTACAAAAAGAAAAAATATGACAAATACTTTACGCTTCGTATGCCTTAAAGCAATCTTGTTAAATCAGCAGGAAACCTACAGCGGAAGTGCGTTATAAATCTGCTTAATTTATTAGATTTCATTATATAAACACGTAACATGGGCGCCAAGTTGAATGCCGGCCTGCCTGACTGCCTGTCAAGTTTTACTGTTGCCGGACTCTGGCTATGTCTGTCTGTCCAGCTTACTGTCTTTTTTGTTGCTCGTTTCATATTAACAAACGAGCATATTTAAAGCATAAAAAGTAATAATGTTGTTGTTAAAAACCAAGATGCGCATATTAAAAAAAAAAGGTTGTAGTCGACAATGGAAAAAAAATATAGCATACTGTGCGGCGCATTTGCTTGTAATGTCCACTGCTACAGTTGCTGCCTGTTCGCAACTGTTTGTCTTTTTCATGTTAACAACTTTGCTTTATTTTATACGCTACATGCGACTATTTTGTGTAGCATTTCTGTGAGATCAAATAAGTCGTAAGAGTTCTATCAAAATAACGTATAACTGCGAATTGTACAAGCGTAAATTTAGGCAGCGGCAAGTGTTGAAGGTAAATGCAGAACTGTCTCGTTTTTATACAATTCTTAGAAATGTTCAAAATGTTTATATTTTTAACTACAAATCTTGCAGGTTATTAACACTTCGGTTACAAGCATCTTAATTTTTTTTAGTGTTGCTTTTAGCTTGTTGTTTCTGTTGTTGTCGTTGTTGCTAGGTGCTTTTATGTCAAGTCAAATTAGTTTTAACTTGATATCTGCAACCTTCTGGTTTTTTGAACCTTTTTTTCGTATTAAGAACTTTTCTGACTTCCTTACCTCCTTTTTATCTTTTACGCTAAATGGATCTGAATATGTCTTTATCAACAAAAGTGGTTTTGAAATGTTTATACCATTCTTGCATTAGAATATGAAGCTATATAAAAGGTTTCATTGTTTGGCTTTTAGTACAAATTAAAATCAAGCTCGAAGAAAACTTATATGGAAAACAAGTAGAATGCTTTACGTATGACAGAATTTTCTTGGAGTTTCCCTGTATCTGCATCGTAAACAAGACCAACAGATTTGCTGTAGATAGATAGAAGTGATTATGGGACCATCCCGTTCAAGTAGCTATAGATGCGGCGTTTTGATGTCAAACAGCTACTTTATTTCATTAATTTTTGCAGTCCCTCACTAACTTTGATCTGATGTCATAATTGCCTAGAGCCTGTATCGCAACTGAGAAGATGAACACCGATATGTTGCGGACATTCAGTTCAACACAACCAGCTCTCAGGCCACAAGTATAACCTGTACCTCCGCTTGAAAAAAACTGACAAACCAGGAAACCCAAAGGATTTTTCGACGCCCAGGTCCTCTGAGAATATCCCATAACCCATATCGCAGCCCATATTTGACGGACCAGAATTGCATCCATACAGTTCAGACTTCCACAGTTGCCTCGTGAACAAGAAAATCCTAAAAGATTTGCTGTACTTGAAAGTAATCTACATACTTGATAAGTACCCAGAATTCAAAAAGTAAAAAAAAATTCAATTTTTTAATATTTCCTGAATGAAAGTTCCAGGGCAGAAAGTGAATATTAAGTTTAAGAAGGTCTAAGTTATACATTTAATCTCTGGTTCCAGTTCTTCTAGAACATCACCATTGTTTTCAACTTCCTCTTAAATAGACGAAATGGTTTTGCTAACGTTTTAAATAAATCGAAATCGATTTTTATTGGAAAAAAGCCCATGCTGCTGGGCCCATGCTTGGTACGGAACACTTCTATGGAATTAGATGAGCTGCAACTCTTTGAAAGTTTCTTTAGAGACTCTATCCCTCATTACTGAATGTAAAATCTTGTTAGCTCGACCAATATACCCAAAAATAATTATACATATCTGTCGTTCTAACCTAAGGCGACTTTTTACTTTTATGTTTTTTAAAGCTGACAAAGATATAATCTCAATAAAATAAGCCTGTCCCTAGAGCCTGACTTAGTGACTTCAGCTTAACATAATTTGAGTTTGGGTTTTATTGTGAATCACAGTGCCCTTTTTTTTTTGGGGCCATTTTAGGAGCAGTGTTAAGGCTAAATCTAGCTTAATTAAAAATATAGCCATAAAAATCTAGATTTTTTTATTTTATTTAGCTCATTTTTGCTTTTAACAAATTTTACACCAACGATTTTTTTTTTTTAGACTCTATACTTTGTTGGTTGGGTCATCGTTCAAATCGGACAAAAAGTATATTTGTTGTTGTACATATTTTGGTATATTATGACACTTTTATTTATAAGTTTCGGTCACACTATAGTGACACTCATATGAATAATTATCGTGCCAATCGTTAACAAATTCCTCTAATATAATTTAATATTTTCTATTTTCTGGTATATTCATGTTTAGCTTATTTGTTACCTTATTTTTAAGAATTTTTAGCTTATTTTAGCTTTTTTTTTCTAATCTAGCTTATTTTGGCGCTTTAAATCTGGCACCACTGTTTAGGAGAGCACTACTCTGTCTAACGTGTGGAGCGTATTTCAGTCTTCACTATCGCTTCGACCATTTAATAGTCTTGAGACTCAGTTCCAAGAACTAATACAAGCTCTTATGTTTATGATAATCTCAAACATTCTTATCTGAACATTATCTGCAAGTTTTTCAAACTTCATGAATATGTAAAATTGTCCCTTTTCAGCCTTTAAAAAATTTAAACTAATCTTTCCAACCATACGATAACTGTGTCAGATATAAGTAAAGCAAACAGCATAATTGCTTTTCAATAGATTTTAGTTATTAAAGTTTAAACTTTAAGCAACTAGCAACTACATTTGTGCTTGGTGTCTGCATATTTGTCTAAAGAAATTATTTCTGCTTCCTTTATCAGAAATTCAATGCGCGCATTTGTCAATAACATACATCTCTATTTTAGAACCACTGAACCAGAAGCCCATAACAATTATAAAAAAAGAAGATGCAACAAAGGTATTTAAACAATCTAAGTGTGTGTGTGTGTGTGTGTATTGAACAACAGAAACAACGGAACTAGCCAATTTGTTGGCACATCCTTTTGCTATCTACTATTAAATTTTTGATTTTAATTTTTTTTTATTCCACGCTTTTACTTGCTCGTAAAACTATTCCCCAACACGTCGCGCTGCATGAAATCGTCATAAATCCTTTGGTTTTGCTTCTTTTTTTTTTTGTTTTTTTTTTTCTTCACACTTGCCAACGTCAGGATTACGTGAGCGTACACTTGTGCTCCTGTATATCCTAATGTCCGTCTGTAAAATGTCCTGGCGCCATAAAAATAAGCAACACAACACAAATCATTTTGAGGGCTGAGCGGTTTCGCGCTGTACTACATACTCGTACTAAAGTTACATACCTACTTCAATACAATTTTTGCAACGAATAGTCTGTTTGTCTGTCTGTCTGCTGTCTGTCTGCCTGCCTGCTAGTCTTGGTGCCATAAAACCAATAAAGCGTTCGATGCATATAAATTTTTCGCTTTACTGTTTGAAAAAAAAAAAAAAAACGCGCATGAACTCCTATAAGCATGCAATACGCTTTATAGAATATATAAAACAGTTTCAGGTATTGATGCCGCTTTCAACACGCTCGTTTTATATGCAAGTGATATGTAATAAAATTGCACATTAGTAAGTAAGTTCATCAAAATGATATTGATAATGAAATATTGATTTTTTTTTCTTCAACATAACAGAAAATTGAGTCATTTAACTTGAGGATATAACTTAGTTCCCTTTACTGCTTACCTAAAATCACTGTTTACAATTAAAGTCACTGGCACACTGTTAGTTTTAATAGCAAAAATCAATCCAAACGTCACTGTTATTATCTATTATCGCTTAAAGTCACTGTTACATTCAGAAATAACTGTTATTGTCTCTATTTAACATCACTGTTACTTTTTAAAGTATCTTAAACTGTTACTTTACTCAAATAATTATCACTGCTAAATTTTACAGTCACTATTTTAATTAACCGTTATCACTGTTATAGTTTGCTAAATTTTACAGTAACTATTTTACCGTCACTGTTATAGTTTGAGTCATCTGTTAGATACTGTTATTGTTTCACATTTCAATCTAAATTTTACAGTCACTATTTTAATTTTCCCCCCCTTTTTTTTTTTTTTCTCTTTTTTTACATACTTTTTTTTTTTTTTTCATTTTTTTATTTCCAAATATTAATTATTTTTTTTTTTTTTTTTTTTTTTAAAAAAAAAAAATACTAAACACTAAATTTACAGCACTATTTTAATACCGTTATCGCCTACCGTCACTGTTATAGTTTGCAGTCATCTGTTAGCTATACTGTTATTTGTTTCACATTTTCAAATAAATTTTACAGTCACTATTTTAATTTACTGTTATCGCCACCGTCACTGTTATAGTTTGCAGTCATCTGTTAGCATACTGTTATTTGTTTCACATTTTCAATATTCCAAATCATGAATCATTTATTTTCTTTTAGCTTTTATTTGAAATCAAAAATACTTAAGCTACTTTAAGCAGTTGATAGCTTATTTAAATATCATTGAGCCTGGCAGCGAGTATATATTTTAAATTTTTTATGAAATGTTGCTCCTTTACAAACATAATGTAGCACTAAGAATTCAATGTAACTTGTTTGTACATAAATTTATGTAACATTCAAAAAAAAAGTTATTACACAAAACAAGGTAATTTAGCATGATTTATGCATACACCTACTACTACACGTGTCTGTAGTATAAAAAGACGGATTAGTTGTAAGTGTTTTCTTAGTAAATTTGTTATAACTGCGATATGACCAGTGATTTAATACTCTTCTCTAAAGCTGCTGGCAGAGTAAAAGCTAAAAGCGAAGCGATTGGACATGCGATAGCACAGGGTTGTATCTTTAGAGCTTTCACATAGAAAATTTTAAGCAGTGTTGTGTAGCGAAATACAACTCTGTGCTATCACATGGCCTATCGCTTCGCTTTTAACTTTTACTCTGCCAGCAGCCTTATGCTGCACCGTTAAATTTAACAGCTGTTAAATTTAAGTCTTCTTTTAATTAACAGTTCATATAGCAAGACATTTTCGAAATTGTTTCTAAAATAAGTTTTTAAACTTTTTTTTTTTTTTGATTTTATCAATTTAATTGATTTAATATATTTCATGCTTATGGCTAAAATTCTTTTTTATAGAAATTTATTTACAAATTGAAACAATAACTTTAATAAATTAATTTTAACATTACTTAATTTCAAAAATGTTTAGGCTATATTATGGCTTTGGTTGTGGTTATGTTTTGTTGAATTTTTTGGTTATATAAAATTTAATTTGACAAAAATGTTACATATTTTTTTTCAAAGCCAAAAACAATTTATGGCTTTTATATTTGTTAATTTTGTAAATTGGCTTTATTTTATATTTTATTTTTATCAATTTTTTTTTTTCGGTTCTAATTTTTGTTAATATTTCAATTTCTATGCAACATACACACGCACACAAGTGGCTATAATAAATCATTAGTTTTATTTTATTTTATTTTCTAGTAAAAATTCAATAAACTATTGCACACAAAACAATTTCATTTCAATTTACAACAGCCATGTTATGATTTATTGTCATGTCAGTCAGTCAGTCAGTCATAGATGAACTAGAAAATTTTTGAGTGTGTGTTTGTTAACAAAATTGCAATAAAATTGAATTTTTGGCAATATTGTTTTATTTTTTTTTTTTTTTTTTTTTTGAAAAATAGTGTAACATAATTGGTACGGACAGACGAACAAGTTCCAGTTCAGAGATGTAGTTCATTATAATGCTCAATCGATCTTTACAGAACTTTAAAAAAAATGTAATGGAAAACTAATAGAAACGAAAATGTAAAGTCTGGTCCCTGGAACAAAAAATTGAAAACCTGAACCCACAGAATATGCAACATGGAAAAAATTCTGTAAAACTTATAAATGAAAGGAAGATGACCAAAAATCGTCAGGGTTATATAAATCTATTCACTTTAGATAAATCTATTTTAGGAACCCTCAAATTCTCAATAATTTATTTTTTTTTTTTTATCAGATGTTTGCTCAAAATCAAGAAGCAGAAAATTGACATATATAAGGTGAAATTATACATAAATTCACCATGTCATGCTTACTCAACAAAATTTGTTAGCAAATTAAAAAGAGACAGTGGCGGAGTAATTCACCTAGTACAGCGTTGCATCAGGTATATACGATGCATGTATACAAAAAGACTTAATATATAAAAGCTTCAACGTTTGTTACATTTTTCTAACTAATTAATTTCCAGCAAAAACTTGTTGTGAATTATGTGTTCGATAACGATTAACGAATGGCAATCGTTTGTGCAGCAACACTCTTTCTCATAATAAGATCATTCGTTATCATAGTAAGAACATTCGTTCTCATGGTAAGCACCTTCGTACTCATAGTATGAACATTCATTCTCAAAGTAAGAACATTCGTTCTCATAGTTAGAACATTCGCTCTCATGGTAAGCACCTTCGTACTCATAGTATGAACATTCGTTCTCATAGTAAGAACATTCGTTCTCATAGTAAGAACATTTGTTCTCATAGTTAGAACATTCGTTCTCATAGTTAGAACATTCGTTCTCATAGTATGAACATTGCGTTCTTATATTAAAAACTAGTTAACCAGGATCACGTGACACTTTTCCATGCCAAAGCATGCTACCAGTGGCACATAAGAACTCTGCTTCACCTTATTTGGAAATTGAGTATTTCACAAATTACTTTTGTGTTAGTTTGACATGCACTGTACTAGAACCATATTTGTGCTTAAACTCGTATATTCTTAGATCCAGTACAATCGTTCTTAATTTACTAACAGCGTTATGCGCTCTGTAAAACATATTGTAGCATATCTACCTACCATTATTATAGTGTAACATTCAATTAATACATTGTGACACTTTGTCATAATTATATAAATATACAAATATATAAGTGTATGTAAAAGACCACATATGAATAACATAAAAACCAGCGCATATGTAATGCGATCCACCGCTTATACACAAGTCGATCGCAGCGCGTGGGAAAATGCTGAGTGTGCACTTTGCAGCTCAAGTGGTCACGCCATACATAACATGCCTTCTGCATGCATATGTATATACTTATATACATTTATAAACATATATGTAGATATAAGAATATTATGTATTAGACTTAAGTGAAGTAAAATGAATTTTTAAATAAAATCAGTTTTAATCAGACAAGCAACAGAAGAAGGCTAACTTATTTGCTTACAATATTCTTTTAAACCAATAATTTTCGTGAACACTGTTAAACTACCACATATGTATGTATAGTACATATGAAGCTCTTGTGTATTTAGTCTATTTAGTTGTTTAAAATAATTTATGAAATATTTACAACATTCTAATTAATTTTTAGTTTGAACAAATAAATAAGCATTTTTCATTATTGACTTTTATTATAAATGAAAATATTTTTCAACAACTTAAATATTATTATTTTTTTCGTAGAATCCCATTAAATTTAATTAAATATTCATAAATAATAATGTATCTGCAACGCCACTATCAAAGTATGTACTCAAAACTACTTAATATTAATAAAATTTTAACGCACTCAAGTTGAAATAGTTGAAAAATAACTTTTTAATAAGAAAAACACTAAGTACTTCATCAACATAATTAGTTGTTTTTATTAGTTTAGCGTACCATTTTCTTGTGCGCTATTTCGAAAAAACCAACCACAACAAAAAGAAAAACAAAATATACAATTTTTTTTTTATTTTTAGTTTAAATTCGAGCAAAATTTTTGTTAAGAATTTTCTGAGAAATAATTTTTATAAAGAAAATTTACTTGGTTAATGAAAATTTACGCACAAACGACGCGAAAAGAAGCAAATCATTTTAAAAGAAATTCATAAAAAGAAATTTATAAAAGGAAAACAAAGAAAGAACGACTATTTAATACGCTACAGAGCATTTGGGCTCAAAAAGATATAATAAAAAAAATTAAATTAAAATTGTTTATATTTTTTATTTATTTTATTATATATTATTTTTTTTTTATTTTAATTAAAGTTGATTATGCCAAAATGGGTCGAGCCATTTAAGTTAAACTTTTGTTATTTTAATAATCGATTTGTTTCTTTAAAAAAATTATTTGACTGAGCTAAAATATTTTAAATAGTTTGGAAGTTATGTTGCATTTTGTAAAGTGATTTTTCTTCTTCGGAACTTTAAAGTTTCCTAGATCTTCAAGCTACTGCTTTTAACTAAGTCGAATAACTTTCTTTATAAAAACAGTATCATAAAATTAATATACCCTATACAAACTATGCTTATAGCGTATACTTTAAAAAAAATTTTGCGCTGTGCAGTAATTAAAAGTTTTCAAGTTCCAAATTTAAACATTTTTCGCTACAAAAATATATAAAATATTGAAATTTTGTTTGCAAGTTTAAATGTTTCTACTCTTTTTTCTTTGCTTTCTTTCATTTTTAGTAAATTTGGAACATAGACTTTGAGGAAATAAGAACCTTTTATTACACAAAAGCGTTTGACATTGAACAAATATGCAAGTTATACCATAAAACAATTAAGCAGTTGGGTTAGCTCAACTATAAAATACACTTTACAGGAAATTTAGATTACTTAACATGGGCATTATTTACAAGAAAAATCTGAGTATACATTTTTTTTAACCACTCTCCACCCATTCCTTGATTTTCCAAAATTATCCCTTTGGTTCCATGGATCCCAAGATTTTTCCAAACTTTCAGCACTCAAATTGTAAAAGGTTGAAAGAAGTTTTAAAAAAGTCAAGACTGTTTTAAAGAGACAGAACAGATCCGTAGGAACCTTGGCTCAGGCCCATCTCTAGTAGCATCTCGAATTTTAATTTGATAAAATAAATCAAAAAAAAATTGCAGCGTATAACAAAGTCAAGCAGTGTAAATTTAGCTCTCTTAAACCTAAATAAACTACAGGGTGCTCCTTATTGTGGTTAAGGACTTGTGATGTGTTATGAGACATTTATTTTTTCGTGTTCGTGCGGTTTCGTGTTTGATAAATTTAATGTAATGCGTGTTCGTGACCCGAAAAAAAAACTTTTCATACAGTTTATGAAAGATTTCGTATCAGACTGGGCTGGGTTTTTTTTTTTTTTTTTTTTTTTAATTTTCGCCCATCTCCAATACCGACCGCAATGGTTTTGATGAATAACTTAAATAAAACACTTAAAATCTTCTTATGTATTTAAATGAAAATTTTATTTAAACCTGTAAAATTTTGTTTGATCATTTTCCAAAGATCCGTGTTTTTTCGTTAATTTCTCCATTACTTTTTTCGATATATCTCTGGGATAACGGATAATTTGCTTTGAGCTGTTTTAATGATTCGGATTTATCGGCATAAACTTTTGAATGAAAATGAGACACATCAGACAAAAATCAGGAACGATATGCCTGAAGTTTTCAGTGTCGTAGATGTTTGTCGCTTGGTGTCATATATGAATCTGCAAGCAAGGACAATTTAAAAGAACACAATACAGAGCACCCTGTATATAAATGTGTACTAACTTTAAGCTTGCTGCTGACATGCAAAAGACAGACAGACAGCTAACAAAAAAAAAAAAAAAAAAAGAAGTTAGAGTCAGCTGCAATTAAATGAGTAAACTAGCTTGCTACAAGTTATATAAATATAAAAAAAAAATAAAAAAACTAAGCTAACAACTCATAAAGACAGTGTCGCCATTTTATATAACCAACAACAAAAACAAGAACAACTCAAGTTTTCAATCAGACAGCCACTTTAGCAACAGTTTCCTGCTTGCCACAAACTCTTGCTGCATGAGGCTGCATGCTGCTGCTGCTGCACTACGCAGACAAGTTGCAACAATGAATAAATTAATACAACAGCAACAATAACAACAACAACAACAACATTGTTACTTGCCAAGTTCTTAGGGTATACCACAAAAACCACCAATACCAACGAAGTACGAACGCCTTCACGCGAATATTGCCAGCAGGAAGAAGCGGTCATAGCAACGCAACTACTGCTCGCTCTGACGTTTTTTGTAAAACTTTAAAACTAGCGGAAATTACAAAAGTTCATATTTATTTATTTTTTTTAAAGAAATTTAAAAAAAAAAAAAATTTTTATTTTCCTTAAAATACTAAATTTATTTTAAATTCAAACATTTTTTTTTATTGCATAATATTCATTTCATGCATTTTGCTAATTATTTATGCGTAAACTAGAAAATTTAGCACACACACACGCACACACATACACATACACATGTCAAATGCCACCATCAAGTTTTGTTGAAGTTTATCGCTCTCACAAAGGGGCGACTCCTTCGACTTTGTGTTTTGCTATTTGACATTTATATGCAGCAATATTCTTTGTCTGTCACACCCAATCTCTGTTTTTTATGCTTCACTTCAAATTCAGGCGTCATTGTAGTTAGTTGCTTGTTTCTTTTTTTTCTTCTTCTTCTTCTATTTGCTATGATTTTGTATCCTGCTCTAATGGAATTGCTGATGATGTTGATGTTGGCAACGTATACACGCTTTACTTTGCATACAGTACAACTAGATACTTTGAAGCATACACATAGATACTCTAATAGATACTCTGATAGGCAAATTGTATCCATTAGATGCAGTCAAGTGTTTTTCATTTTGTTTTTATTTTTTTTAACGTTGTTGTTGTTGTTGTTATGCTGCATTTGTTGTTTGTTGTTTTTGAAATGCATTAAAGTTGTTCCAGTTTTTTTTTTTTGTTGACATATATTTGTTTTTAATTGTAAGCGACTTCTTTTATAAAACAGAAAAATTTCTATTCCAAAAGTTTAAAGAAATTCTTTTTCGATGACTGATCATAAGTTTATGACGTAACACGTTTGCATCCACGGCGCATCATGACCTTCTAGCTTGGATCTGTCCCAAAGTCAGTCAATTTTTTTTTTTTTTTGGTTTTTTCGTTTGTACCTTAAGAGTTTTCTTAAGGTAAAACAGAAAAAAACAACAAAAAAATAATTAAGTGACTTTGGGACAGACCCAAGCTAGTAGCTAGTAGCCTTTTTGTACAATATGTACGAAACAATACTAAAAAAATCTACAGTCTGTTTAAAAAAAATGAACAGACGCACTGAAAGTTAAAAATTCAGATATATTAATTTTGAAAAGCCAAAATTAAAAAAAAAAAAAAAAACAAGAAAGAACGCTGAAGTCCAATATGCTCGACTGCAAGATACTCTGTACCCAATCTATATGTACCTAAAGTTAGGTTCTATTTTACTACCATGCCTCATTGAATTGGATTTTCATAGAAAAACTTAAAAAATCGGATATATCTTTGAATGGGGTTATACTTAAAATTTTGTGGGGCCTACCCATATTGGTCTATTTCATTGGGACTACCATAGACATAATTTGTACTAAATTTGAACTTCCTAGAATAATAAACAAAGACGTTTTTATGTAAAAACCCAACATTTTGGGGTAAATTTGTATGGGGGCTATACCTAAAATTTGCCATGTTGGGATATTTTATTGGGACTATAATAGACATAATTTATACTAAATTTGAATTTTCTAGAATAAAAAACAATGACGTTTTAATGTAAAAACCCAAAATTTTGGGGTAGATTTGTTGGGGTATGCCTAAAATTTTGTTGGTCCTACCCATATTGGGTTATTTCATTGGGACTATCATAGACATAATTTACACTAAATTTGAATTTTCTAGAATAAAAAACAATGACGTTTTTATGTAAAAACCCAAAATTTTGGGGTAAATTTGTATGGGGGGTACTCCTTAAAATGGGTCTAGAGAAAAACCGTTTGTAAGTGCATACTTGACGGCCTAGGAATTTTGAAAGCTCTACCTCTTATAGTCTCCGAAATAATCGTTTTCATACGGCAGATAGCATGACGGACGGACAGACGAACGGACGGACAGACAGACATAGCTAGTCCCCCCTTCCAATGCTGATCAAGAATATATATACTTTATAGGGTCTATCTTGCCTCCTTCTGTCTGTTACATACATACATTCGCACAAACTTAATATACCCTTTTACCCTTTGGGTACAGGGTATAAAAACACCCTCTTCCGAAATTACTATTTTTACAATAGATAACATCCACACAAATGATTTGTTTGTCAGATTACTACTTTTGCATATAGAATATGAGGTTCATTTCAGCACAACACCTCGGGTCCATACAAAAAAAAACGGAGAAAAAAAGCACAGACGGACAGACAGACAGATGGACATGGCTTTTTCAATATGTCTCATAGAGCAGATCAAGAATATATACCATATACCTTATGAATATATACTTTATGAACTCTACGATGCCACCTTTAATGCTAAACATACTCGTTTAAAAAGCAGATGAGCGGACAGACGGACATAGCTATTTTAATTCAGCTTTTAAATGTTGAGGCCTCTTTTAGTTTGTTATATGCATTTGCGTAGACTTATTCCGCCTATCTCTTTTGGGAATCTTATACAAAAGCAAATAAGAGAAAATTTGTTTTTGATTTGTGCATTTAAAAATGTTTTTTTTTTTTATTTAATGCAAAACTAACAGCCTGAGAAACAGATGATCGATTCAATGAGAAATGTAACTGTTAAACTGTTAATGCAATGTTAACAGAAATGTATACAACAGAACAAAGCGATTAGAAGGGGAAATGCTATTGCGATGTTTTGAAAAAGCTCACTGCGTACAAAAACCGTTTAAAAATGAGTAAATTTTGGTGACGTCACCTAAAATGAAAAGAGAGATCTGCTTCTCTTTCGCACTTAAGCATTTATAAAGAAGAAATTAAAACAATACACAATCACTGATGCCATTTTAGCTGATTTTTTTCTTTACACAAATATACTGCACTGTTTTCAATTTTGTACACAAATTGACAAAAAAAACAATAACACAATGCGTAGAGAGAAAAAAAGTAGTTGAAGCGTTCGGTTTGCTCAATCGTTCGTTCGTCAAAAAAAGCTTTTTAAAGCACAAACTCACATTGCAATCCGGTGTTCTCCCGGTTTATTGTTTTTGTATAATATTTATAAGCAACATACATGTATTCATTTCGCAGCTATACCCCGAGTGTACTAGTCAAAATTATGGCCGTCAGTAAAGTGGAAAATAATATAGATTCTTTAAGAAAACACTCGCAATATAACGTATTTATTTTCAATTATATTGAAAATAATCAAAATGATATTGCGCTACTTGTAGATACTTTTGAAACGAAACGTAATTGTGATGTGATTGTATATGAAAAACTCGATTTGAATGCATTTCACGATAAAGTTGATTACAGTAAGTGTTAAATTAATATGCAAAATTTTTTATTTAACAACAAAAAATTTTTTGTAGTTACCACAAAATTATTTAAACATATCAACTATGTTGTCATTGTAATACTCGCAAATAAAAATTATTCAAGAGATCTCCTTAATACATCGGACGGACATTTTGCATTTATCAATCGTGATCTTATAACACGTGTGCAATACAATAAAACATTATGCGTTGATGAATACGGTAAAATGAAAAAATTAATTGTCATAACGCAAATAAATCGAAACTTTAGCGATGATGCTGAATACGATGAGATCGAAAAAACGTATCCAGAACGTTTATTAAACACAAATATTGGTGTACCCGAAACAGCGGCAACATTACGCGAATATGGTGCAAATTATGCTGTTTTATTATTTCGTCTCAATGCAACAGATGAAGATCAAAAGTTGCAAGAATATTGGACAGAACCATATGCACCGGTTAGTCCATTTATTAAATCATTTTGTCAACATTTTGGACAAGAGCAAAGTTTTCGAGTTATATTTGATCGAGTGAACGCTGATATGAGAGCAGATCAAAATGTTAAGTAAGTAAAAATTTTTTAAAAATTAAAATTAATATTATTTTTTATTAATAAAAAAAAAAAACTTTTAGAGAACTACCCTTACTAGAGGGTACTATTCCAGATAATGTTGAGGATTATATACTTGGCGCCGCTTCAAATGTATCATTTCAAAAACGTTACCGAACAGCAGAACGCAAAGAAAAAGCAAAACAGCTGATTCTTGAACAAAAATAAATGTATGGAATTATTATAAATATAATTTAAAAATTTATTCTAAAAAAAAAACCAAATTTAATTTTTTTTTTTTTTTTTTTTTGAGAATGCTGAATGCTGACTCATTTCATCGATTTGGGTTTCCGTGAAAAATACTTAATTCAAATGTAAAGTTTACATTAAAAGTAACTGTAAATAACATGCCGATCTGAAGTTATGCTAAAAATGTTAAAAATACTAATGTAGGGGAAACCCCCTGCGATGTTTTATTTTATTTATCAAATACACAAACCAAACAAATGCACCCTTTCAGCACGTAACTAAAAAAATAAAAAAAAAAGAGCACCTAAAACAATGACGTAAAAAAAAAGCTTTTGAAAATATGGTTCTGTCCCACATTTGTTTACAAACGTTCGTTTTTTTAGAATTCATTTCAATTGCAATCTATCTTTCAGTATAAAAACAGTATTCTTTCAGCATGGACAACATCATAAAGTAATACAGCGCTTCAGATTCAACTGAGACAGACTCAAGTAGTAGAAGAAGTAGATGAAACTAAATCAGAGTGTAATTTACAAATGCATTCACGTTATAATGTCTTCATTTTTAATTATATCGAAAATAATCAAAATGATATTGAATTACTTAAGCAAACATTTGAGCAGAAACGCGATTGTGAAGTGATTATACACGAAAAACTAAGTTTGGATAAATTTTACGAAATGGCAGATTATAGTATGTAAATATTTTATTAATTAATCTAAATCTTTATAAACATGGGGTGTGTTACACAAAACTTCCTTTATGCGGTTTCAAATCGCTCATGTTTTTGTTAGAGATTTGGTAAAAAAAAAAAAAAATTAGAAGCCGTGTAAGAGGATTATAGATTGTGACAGTATTGAGTAAAGAAATTGTAAAATTGTGATCTCATGAAGAATTACTATTATGAATCAGGCATTGTGACTCATTGATATAGGTATAATCGTGGTGAATTTACATAAAAGTGGTGTAATTGTTTGGTCTGCCCTATTGTCTGCGATATAATTTTTTTTACCATGGCTCTGCAAGCGAGAGCGAACTCACCACCAGTAAGTAATTTCACCACGGACATGTTCGTCTCATTGTTTGACTCAGTTTTGAAGATATTGCGCTGAATTTTGAAACGAAAGTCAGTATTTCACCATTTTTATACCCGTTACACATAGTAAACGGGTATATTCAGTTTGTCAAAAAGTTTGTAACGCATTGAAGGAGGCATCGGAGACCCCATAAAGTATATATATTCTTGATCAGCTCGATGAGAGAAATCGATCTACATCCGTCTGTCTGTCTGTCCGTCTGTCCGTCTGTCCGTCTGTCCGTCTGTCCGTCTGTTTGTTGCTATGCGATCTTTTCGATGAAGATATTAAGATATTGGGCTGAAATTTTAAACTTAAGCTTTTCTCGGCAACGACTATGTTAAGTTCGAAAATGAGAGTGCCACGCCCATTTTAGGTATAGCCCGCATACAAACTTATCGATTTTTTCGATTTTTTTTTTTTTAATAGTAATTATTTATGAATGTATTCGCTCCCAATTGGGTAAAAACATTTATTTTGTCTATCTAGAAACAAAAACAACACGCCCCTCTAATGGGTATTTTTTTTTCGTTTCTTCCAAAGTTATTATTTTTTTTTTTTTTTTTTTCAATTAGGTGAGTTTAATTCGGTAAGAAAGTGTAAAGCTGTGGTGAAAAAAGTACAGAAAATATGTTTAGCCTTCTACGAAACTATAGATCCTTATCATTTCAGTAGTGTTTACTTTTAGTGGTTAGTTTGGACTAGGTTTACTTGGGCTCCCTAGCCCTAAAAATAACATTTAAATTTAATTTATTAATATTTTTATTATATTTTTTTACTAACTTTCTTTAAAAAAATTTTCTAGTTACCAATATGAAATTTGATCTTATCAATTATGTGGTCATTGTTATACTTGCAAATACAAATCCAACAAGAGATATATTGCGTACATCGGATAATGGTCTTGCATTTATTAATCGTGATCTTGTCACACGTGCACTTTACAATAAATCATTGTGCGTTGATAGTTCGGGCAAATTGAAAAAAATGCTTGTTTTAAAGCAAATAAATCGAAATTTCGGTGACGAATCTTTTTATGATGAGACTTGGCGTAATTTTCCCGAAAATCCGCTTACAAAATTTCTTGGCGTATATCAATCGCCCGCATCCTTAAAACATATGAATGCAAAATTTATTGGCGTAAGAATTGAAATAAATGCAGCATCTGATGATGAAAAACTTGGCGATTATTGGAAAGAACCATATGCACCGGTTAGTCCGTTTATAAAATCTTTTGTGAACATTTTGGCAAAGAGAAAAATATCAAAAATGTTTACAATAATATATTACATGATATGCAGCAGTTACCAGAAGTTAAGTAAGTACAAAAGTATTTAAAAACAATCTTATAAAAAAAAATTTATACATTTATATGCCGCTCTGTTATATGCGCTGTTAACGCAACAACATTGTAAACATTGTAACGCTGTTAACGCATTACATGTTACGCAGTTAACATATAACACTGTTATCGGAATTTGGTTATACACTTCGAAAAGAAAAACATTTAAAATAATAATTATGATGTACTAAATATTTAATTTTAATTATTTTAATTTTTTTGTGATTTAATTTCAGAGAAAGACCAATTATTGAAATCCCAATCAGTTGCGATCCGGATGATTACATTTTTGATAAAGCATCAAAAGGTTTCTTTAAGCGTTACTATACTAAACGATTTAAAAAATATTAAAATTAAGTAAAAAGAAAAAAAAAAACCAAACAAAATTCTATGCATTAAAAATATGTGATAATGAGGAACTTATTTTTTAACAATTATTCACTGCTATCGTTAATATCACGACGCAACCATTCAACAATTTCATCGCGTGTACATTCGCTCTCAGCGCTAAGA
The DNA here is from genome assembly GCA_018903435.1 of Leucophenga varia. Lineage (NCBI taxonomy): Eukaryota > Metazoa > Arthropoda > Insecta > Diptera > Drosophilidae > Leucophenga > Leucophenga varia. The sequence continues at coordinate 213,370 of JAEIFJ010000518.1, read as the reverse complement.
CAATTCAGTGTACGCAATTCACGTAACCAATTTCCAATAATATAACGTTTTATGCAAGGCATTACAGCCAATTCGCGTATTGTGCGTAGACAATAGAGCTGCAGATTGGCATTATCTTGAACATTGCGTAACAAACGTCCAATATAACATGGTAGTATAGTAAATTCTCTAGCACGCCAAAGTGCATGTTTGCTATGTAGTCCATTTTGTAATGCTAAGAACAGTATGTTCATAGCTTAATACATTTTGAGCCGGATTTAGTTTCTTATTGTTTTCTTTTTTACTACTACTGTGCTTCAGTATCTCGTGTAGCAATTTAATGCCATCAATATCATCGAAACGTTTTTGACCCTCACTACAACGTAAAATCAATGCAAATGATTTCATTGTCATATGCCAATAATCGGATATACGATTTTCTATGCGTTTATAAAGCAACTCAAAGAGTTCCAATTCAATTGCACGCTCTGGTGCCCATTCAATAAAATGTGTTAGATGATGCCACAAATGTAATGAATAATGTGGACGACATGCGTCTTTTAAAAATATTTTTGCAAGTGATTCGAAATTTTCCGTAAACTCAAAGAGTATTTTTAGTACTGTAATTAAAAAAAAAAAAATTATTAATTAAATTAAAAATATATAATAAAATAACTTACCATCTGGCTTGCTCGATAGATTACGCAATATTTCTGCAGTTTTATCTTGTTTTATGCCATCGCCCTCTTCGAGTATTTTATAGAACTCCTCCATAAGACAACGTCGACGACTGATCTGCACAGCACCGTTAAATGAACGTGAAATTATATCTGTACATTAGAAATCAATTTAAAAAATTTGGTCCAATAAAAATTTGTTAATACATACTATAGATGTCCAAAAAGGTTTCTATTTCGTTATAATTTTCTTTATAATATTTTTGACGAAATCTCATAAAAGCGTTTTTGGTTCTAAACAACAATTATAAATTTATAAATTAGTAATTTACTAGAAGAATAGAGCCACAAACTTACTTTCGTACAATTTCAAATTCATTAATGGCACGTTCCAAATGCAATGGATTCAACAAATATTCTGAGAGCGATTTTATAGCACGCCAGTGCGTCAGTCCATTGTCTCTGTCGCTGTCCATTTCACGCATTAATTTTGGCAATGCCCATGAGCCGTATGCCAATTGAGCTCTATCATCAAAGTAGGTCGAATGCGTACAAGTTTCAGGAAATAGTGGACGACACATGTCGCGTTTGTTTTTGAAAAGTCTGCCATTCTAAAAATGGATAATAAAAAAAAAAAAAATTATTTAAATATAATCAGTTTCAAGTGCCACACACACATACCTTTGTCCTGTTGATTGAGTATTGATTCTGCCTTTAGCCAAGGTTTAATCTCCTTTTGCAGAAAATGATTACGATAACTGGCCAATTGTTCCCACATATTGCAATATAAATTTGGTTTCTAGGAAAAAGTATATAAAATTGTTTTCTTTTTTTTCGTTTTAAAACGCGTTAATTTATAAAATAAAACAAAAACTGTTGCAAAATTTTTTTTTATTGTATTCGCTTTTTCGCTTTTGTAAAAGTTTCGAAAAATTTTGTTTTATATTTTATGTAGAATTTGTCAATTAAGTGTAAAGCCTGCTTGATTCGGAGTTGTTCAATATTCTCAAAATAAAAAAATTTAGAACTGTCTAATTACAATCTAAATAATGTGCCTTTGAAGTTCTGAAAAGTGTTAAACACTTTAAATAAGCATTCCAAAAGTGCTCTTAAACCGCTTTCCTGGTAGTGGTAGTAATTAACTACAATTTAGACCTATTTATCCGTACACATATTTACCATGCAAGAATTTAAATGAATTTCGTTAATGTTTTTAATTTATTTCGACTTTTATTACTTCAAGATATGCGATAATTTGATTTTTAATAATGTTTTAATAATACAAAAATAAAAAACTAAAAATTCTAAAATAAAAAAAAGAATCAAATTATTTTTACAATTTAAGTCTCAAAATATTTTCAACTTACCATTATACATGTTGCTTATCCATAAATTAATATTTTTTACTTGATTTTTCTTTTCTTTTAAAGCTTTACTTCGAATTGTAGTTCAAATACAACTCATCTCTCTCTTCACAATATCAATTTTTATGCACTTTTACGCGAAGATGATTTTTTTCTTAAAAGTTACTCGTCTTTTTTCCAAACCGATACCGTATGGTACGCTTCGCCTGAACTATGCTATTTCGTGATTCTTCATCCATGCTGACAAATAAGAGTTTGCCATTATCCACAACGTTTAAATTCAGTACTTTCCAGAGATTAACATTAAGTTCTTTGTTTTGTGCTTCAATAAGCGCTAAAATCAATGCTTCGTCATCGTCTTGGCTAAATGGTAAAAATATTTTGGCAATATATTGTGGCGGAATATCGTAATCAGTCTTAGTACATAGTTGCACACCTTTCCAGCTGCTTATTTCTGTTATATTAGTTTCTAGCCATGCAGCACTGTGCTTATTTGCGCAATGCACAATCAGCATGCTTGGTAGAAACTTAATGGCATCAAATTGTATTGATACACTCCAACCTTTTGCAACCTCATATAAAATAGCGTTGTGTAAATGATTAAGATCAACCGCTGACATATATTCTTTTGGATATTTTTTTGGTAAAATCACTATTTTCAAACTTTTCTTTGGGTTTTCTTTAGTTTTTGTGCGGTGGTTTGCTGCGCTTAGCTGTATACTATCTTTGGCAAATGTAGTATATTCCTCATCATCTAGCGTCAAATCAATCGTTTCGATTTTTGGCTCAATAACTGTGCATGGTGAACGCTGTAACTGTGGAGCAGTTTCTATGTTTGGAATTGATGAAGAAGCTATATCATTTAAATTGAAATTTTATCTTAGCAGCAGCATCGTTGAAATCTTTTACACTTCGGTTTTTGAACGCTTTCTTTTGCTACGCTTTGAGGCTTTTTTCTTCTTCTGATGTTCTTTATTATTGTTGATAGTCAAACGCACATCATTTATTGACATTTCTTCATCTATTTTTGTGTCATTGAGTGTCAAAAGGACCTCATTACAATGTTCCATTGCCTTAATGACAGCATCTGTTGCACAAAATCCTTGTTTCAGGTAACTTAAATACCATTTTACAGCAAAGGCATGCAATGCTTGCCGTTTGGTATTATCAGGTGCTTCGTTAGGTTGAACTCTATTGACAAAATTATTGGATCTTTGCAGTTGTTCCATAAGTGGAGTAATCATCAATGTATTATTTGGCGAATATCGAATATTTTGTTGTGCCATATACTCTGGCGTATGAGATTGATAGTGTTGTGTTTCATGAAAAGCATAGTTTGTCCCAGACATACTATTTTGCTGCTCGTTAAAGTCAATTCTTTCTTGTTCTAAGATATTCATGTTGTTGGGACATAGTTCTCCAGTTGCTCATATTATTGGATCGTGCTCTCAAAAATGATATATTATTGTTGCCTTGCTGCACGTCATAATGATTTTCCCCAACTGTGTGTCACAATCAATCGAATAAAACGCGTTATTGAAATTTCTTTCCATTGAGATGTTTTTTATCTGAAAATAAAAATAGTCTTTAAAAACAATACGATATTTTGTTAATAAGGTGTGAATATATATCAAACCATAAATTTTATCGGGATCTTTGAATCTTGAACATTAAAAATTGCTTCTATCCAATCTTAAGCTTGGAATTTGTCATAGCTCGGCTTTAGATGCTGACAAAAAATACACATTTTATATAGGTTCTCGCATATCCTTTTGCCTGTTGCATGCATTTCGCCAAAATATGTTTTACTTTTTTAAGGCGCAATATATTCGTTTTAAACAATTTTAATTTATGAAGTTACAATTCGCTTTAATAAATTATTAAACTATTAATAATTTAAACCAGCAAATGTATTTACCTTTAATACTTTAGATTCTTTAAGTTTATGCGCCCAATTCACCATTAATACGCAATTTAAACAAAGTTTGTTTTTTATTTATAATTTTGTCATTCACAGGTAAATGGCGACAGCGATAGTGATGGGCCCGACTGGCTAGTGATGGACCGATTTTCTATAGTAAGAGCGAGTGCATATGAATAAAAAAATGAATACAAGAAGTAAAAAAATACTCAAAGTGCTAACAGCTGTACATAACATGTATCGTTTGTGTAATTGCCGGTCTGCTGCTGGCCGCGGCTTCGTAGTGCTTTAAATAATAAAAAACCATTCAGACCGGGTATAACGTTTGTAGTGTAAAGTGCATTTTATTTGTCGCTTTCGTCGCCGGTTTATCGTGTTCGCGTGCAAATATTCAAAACGCAAGAAATAAGTCGAAAACTCAATTTGCATGAGTTTTGTTGTTTTCGTTTTCGTTGTTTTTTTTTTTCAATAGAAAGTAATTGAGATTTCGTGCAATTTGTAAATAAATAAAATTCGAAGCGGTATTAACCCTGCACCCTATGCCCTCTGTAATATCGTTGCTCTTTATTTAAAAGTGTTTATTTTTGTTTTTAGACGATAGATAAGTAGAATTGCAAATAAAGTCATTCAAATTTTTTCATCTATGCAAAAAAATAAACTAAGAAAACTGCAATTCTATAAACAAATTAAAAAGAAAAACTTTTACGAAAATGTAAACGAATAAATTGTCGAAATTAAAATAAGATAAATAAATAGAATCAAAACTTGTGTGTTTTTTGTTTTATTTTGTTATTGTTTTTTTCTACATCTGCGCTGCTGTGAATTTGTTTGGACTGTCTGCAGCAGACAACAAAAGAGCAAAAAAAAAAAAAAAAAGGGAGGAAGAAAAGAGAAAAGAACAGCTACGGCATTAAGAACAACAACAACGACAACGAAGTCGCTGCAGCAAACAAAGTTGACGAGACTTTTTTTTTTTTGTTCTGCATAATCAAAATTCTTTTACACACTGCCAAATATATTCAAGAAGTTATTATTATTTTAATTTTTATTTATTGCAATATTTAACACAAAAAAAAAAAAAAATAAAAATAAAAGGACGAAATGGCGTTAATAAGACTGGCAAGGTAAGAAATAAAAAATAGTTACATCTAAATTTTCTTTTAATACGACTACGAAATACCCTATACGCAGTATTAAAAAGCTATAAAAAGAGCTAAATTCCGTCATTGTAAAATATAAACTTTAAACTTTTTCGGCTAGATATAAATTGTTCAAAAAATGTGGGTTCAAGTTTTGGAAATCCCCTAAACACGCCTAACCATCATTCAAATTCGCTCCAGTTTCAAGTCTCTACGCCTATTTAAATCCAAAGATATGACTTTTTTTAAGGCTCTCATTAGGTTTTGGTTCAAAATTTTGTAAACGCCTGTCTCCGTAATAAAAATTAAAAAAAAATAGTCAAAAAACTATATTGGGTCCACCTATGCCCCTTGAACATGACTTAAATATTTTTAATGCGCCCTGCTATATTGGGTCTACCTATGGAACCTTGAACATGACGTAAATATTTTTTAACCATCTTTCAAATGCGCCCTATTTTAAGTCTCTACGTTTATTCAGTCCAAAGATATATCTTTTCAGGTTTCAAGGCCCCCATTAGGCTCCCGTGCAAAAATTCAAAATTAACTAACCATCATCACTCCTCCCTGCACCTTTCCTCAAATTTTATGGCAATCGGTCGAGCCGTTCTGAAGTTATGGAGTAACAATCAAAATGTACACTTCTTTTTATATATATAAAAGTTAAATAAAAAAATTATAGCTAAATAAAATAGCAAGTAACTAAAAAAATAATTAAAAAACAAAAACAATAAACAAAGTTGCTTATGAATGAATTTATTTATAGTTTAAATATTTAAAACAAAAATAAAAAAAATATTCAATAATATTATTGTTAATTTTATAAACAATGCAAAAACAATAAACAATAAAGGTACAAATATATATATATGTATATATCATATGTGTGTGTATGTAACAGCTAAAACGAGTTCCCACAGTAGATCATATTTCCAATTACAACACAACAAAAGTATCTATTAAATATTTTTTTACCCGCCACATAGTGTGAAGGGTATTATCAGTTTGTCGGAAAGTTTGTAACGCATTAAAGGAGGCACCGGAGACCCCATAAAGTATATATTATTGATCAGCTCGACGAGACGAATCGAATTAGCCATGTCCGTCCGTCCGTCCGTCCGTCTTTTACAATGCGTTTTTTCGGAAAGTCTTAAAGATATTGACCTGAAACTTTAAACTTAAGCTTTTTGTGTTCCTAGGCAGTTTGTATAGCAGAACCAAGGTACCACGCCCATTTTAGATATAGCCCCCATGCAAACTTACCATTTTTTCGATTTTTTGTATGAAAATTGTTATTATTTGTAAATGTATTTACTACAAATTGGGTAAAAGCACTTCTATTGACATCAAAAAAAAAAAAAATTATTTTTTTTTTTTTTTTTTTTTATATAATTTTTTTTAATTTTTTTTTTATTTTTTGAGGAGGGGGGGGGGGGCCCCCAAAATTGAGGTGTGTATAAAATGATTTTGCAGAATTCAAAAATTTCAATTTTACGTCAAGGATATGCCTAAAACTTTACATTTTTTTTTTACATCAAATCCACCTTTTAGCCCTATACTAATATAGAACCTATACAGTACAGCACCTATATTGTACCTATATAGTATATACATATTTAGTGCTGCACTAAGAAGTGCCTACAGTAAAGTTATCAGGGTCTAAATTCACTGGAAAAACATTTCCATTTCCTGATGGTAACAAAGGATATTTGCAAAATTAAAGAAGAATCTCCGTGAGTTTCAAATCCAGAAATTAAAAATTATTTTGGTTTATACTAAATTGGTTTATTTTATTATCTTTATAATTCATAACAAAGAAATTTTAAAAAGTTTTACTTAAGCAATACCCTTGTTGTTAACAATAGGTTTAGAACTTGTTAACTGTTTTTATTCTTGTTTTCCATTAAATTTTGTTGTTGTTTAAATTAACGCACTGCCGTAAACTGCGCAAACACATTAAATGTTTATTTTTTCATTTAGCATTTTAATTGATATTGTTATTGGTCTCCACTGTACTCGTAGTATATAGAGAGGTACTATATTATGTTTACCGAAATCTGTCAAATTTTTATGGTGACCAGATCATACTTTATATTCTTTCTAAAAATAATTTTATAAATTCTTGTCGAAATTTTGGTAATTTCGAAACTTTTCGTTCGAACTCCACAAGTTTCGTCTTTTTATCTTACTCCAAAAATTCAGTAAATTCCTTTACAAGAAAGCATATAGTCAACCTGTATTTTTAACTTGAAATTTGAATTATATTCTTCATAAATAATCCCAATATAGTATCTAAACTGGGGATGTGTCACTCCATTGATCACCTGTTACTTCGTGAAATACACACGAAATGCCAATGTATACGAAGTTCCGAGTGTCGAGTATTTGAGCTTCGGTTCTACACAATTTATTTATATTTGTTTACGTACAAAAACAACAATGTCACGCTTTATTTTGTTTTTATATTTATTTACATTCTTACTTTGTTTTCTTGTATATATTTATCTATTTTTTTTGTATAGCGCTAAATGATGTTATTAAAAGATTAAGAAAGTTGTGGTTGTATTTTTATGTGTATATGTATTTTTTTCGATATAACTTTGACGACTTTTTGTTTATCTTTAAGATTAAAACGTACTAAAAACTAAAATAATAACAATAACAACTTTTGAAAGTGATTTATAGCAAAAATCTATAAGGATGTATTTCAATCAACTGCAATTTATTTGCTGAGTCATTGCACTTTACTTTACAAACTAAACGAATCAATAATATTAAGGTGTTTTACGTTGTACATATGTTTTAAGATTTACTATTTTATGTGTATTGAATTAGAGATGGGTGTCGATACCGGAATTCCGTGGGTCCCGATTAGTTTTAGTTATGAAAACTCAAACATTTGTTAAATTATTTTTCATTTATTAATCAAAGAAAATTAATTTATAAGTAATCTTAAAAAGTAACCAAAAAAAAAAAAATACAAAATTCGATGAAAAGTATCTACAAGAGTACTCAATCTGAAATATGTTTTGAATCCATATTAATATTGAGTATATATTTTCTCGAAAATACATTTTAATTTATTGTGTTAAATAATTTTTTATTGCTTTCCACTTGAGTGCTCAATATAAATCTATAAAAAAAAAAAAATATAATAAACAATACTAAGCTAAATAAACAATTTTTAGTGCATTCTTCCGGGTACAATGGAAAATGTTAACTTTTCGTTATGCGAATAATGCTATGACGCATTATTGTGTATAGACAAAAACCACAACTCAAGGTCTGCTAGTACTGCAACAACTAAATGACTGAATGACTGACTGACTCTCAATGACTGAGATAGTATTTTAAAGTTTGATTATTTGCTAGTAATACTACGGTTTGTTGGGGTTCTGGAAATGTATTTGACAACTTAGTTTGTGGTGAATTATATTCTAATTTCACCATGACAGGATAAAGGAGAAAGAGAAATTTTGAAGAAGAAATAGTAATAAGCAGACATTATATATTCTGCACTTTTGCTTTGGAATTATTTATTGTTAAATTAAAATCTATATACACCTTGAAAACTTATAAAGAAGTTGTAGAAAAAAATCAAATTTTTGATTTTTATCAGCTGTTTGCTTAAAACAAGAACAAATTGACATTTATAAGGTGAAATTGTATAAATTCACCATAACATACATACTCAACAAAATTTGCTACCAAATTAGAAAGAGACAGTGACGAAATAAGTCACCAGGTTTAATTGCAATTTTTAATATTCTTTGAGCTTCGAGAGTATTTCAATGCTGACTTTTTTAAAAAAAAAAATAAAATTTCATTATGATATCTCAGGAACATTTTTTTTTTTTGTAATCTTTTATATCTAAACTGAGTGATAAAAAAAATGTTGTAAAAATTAAAAGCTGCATTTACTGCACTTATAAAGTTAAATATATATATTAAAAGTATTATCAATGTAGCTAAAAATAGTCTGTCTCAATTATGATAAACATTATGAAAGCAACGAAGTCATACAACTTGACTCAACAAATGAAACTTTTGTAATTGAATGTAATTTACATTGCAGCGCAGTAGGATGACATATAACTACGAACATGCTTCATATGACTTTTTTTTTTTTTTTTTTTTTTTTGTGAGACGTATGGCGTACAAGTCTAATGGGATCTGATCAGCAGTTGCATTGTGTATAGATATGAAGTATAATACGCATACGACGCGTTGTATACATACATTCTGGATTCGCTTCACTTCAACACTTTCAACACTCTAGACAAGAACTGATTATTTTGGCCCCTGTTGACCTGCTCTTGTAATTTATTTTGTGTAAATAGATTCTTTTTTTTTTTTTTTTTTTTTGCTGCAATATTTCTTTATTTATACAATTTTTTTTTTTTTGACCGCAGTCGTTACGCTTTTCTCTTTATTTTTTTTTTTTTAACAAACTTATCGCACTCCCAGTGGAAAAATTTTATTACAACAGCAATAACAATAACTGCAAGAATATACATATAAACGTCATGCATCGTTGATAAAGTGCACAATCTATATAGAGAGACGACTTCTCTATATTATTATATTTGAATTATAAATTATAGGTTTTTTTTTTTTTAATATTTTTTATTGTTTAGTGTCTTCATTAAGGCTACTGTTTTGTTGTAAATGGCGCCAATTTTTCTATTGTTTTTTTTTTTAATTTTTTTTTTTATATATATTTTTTATCAGCATGTAAATAAAAAATATAATCATATACAACTTACTTTAATTGCTTTACTAGATTAATTTGGTGTTTAATACAATTGTCAGTTAATATGTAGTAAAAGTTGTTAAAAAAAAATGTAAGAACGATTAACTTCGGTGTTTGTGAAGCTCTATTGTTCCGACCAGACGGACAACTTTATTCATTTTCTTGGACAAACAAAAAACTTAAGTTTGCACTGCTTGTATGGGCTCAAAAATCTTATAACTTGCAAAATCCTTGTCAAATCTATAGAATATTTCAAAGGAATACAAATAGTCGAAGTGATCTGGTAGAGATTGGAGTGAATATATCCATAAATAAGAATTATTTTCATACAAAATCCGAAAAATGGGCCTAGGTTATGTTTTAAATTTAATTTTAGAATGAAAATGGGACATGGTTTCACCTATCTTTTGAACTTGGCGTCATTAGAAGTGCTTCTTACCCATTTTTTTAGTAAATATATTTTTGAATAATAACAATTTTCATACAAAAATCAAAAAAAATTGATAAGTTTGCAGGGGGTTATAGCCAAAAATGGGCGCTGGTACCATTCTGTCTGATAATGAAATTATAGATATTGAATTTCATTCCACTATGTCAGAATTGTCTGTCTGCCCGATTCGTACGCTCAAATCATTCATAGATAATAAAGCTAATATTAAACAAAAAAACTTCTCGAAAAAATTAATGTTTGTAGTGGGGCCTATATCTAAAAGTGGGCGTAACACCTTCAGTCTCTGCCATACAAAGCAGCCTAGGAACAGAAAAGACCTAAGTTTAAGTTTCAGGTCAAAAACTTTAAAACTTTCCGAGAATGAAACTGCTAGTTGATTTGAAACAGACAGACGGACGGACAGAAAACAGACGAACATGGCTATATCGATTAAACCTCTCGATCGACCTGATCAAAAGAAAAGAAAATAAACTTTTGGGGTCTCCGATGCCTCCTTTAATGCGTTACAATCTATCCATCATCATACCATCTTCACACTATTTGTGGCGGGTATAAAAATATGCCAAAACGCTTTGTGAAGATTTATAATGTTTTATGGAGGAAGGATATCCCGTTACAGAAAGACAAATCTTAGGACAAACATATTGTAAAGAAACTTATAGATTCTAATCTAGATAACGGCGTCAAAAAATCTTATAACTTGCAAAATACTCCAAACTATACGCATATGTATTTCCTAAGAATACAAATTTCTCGAGCATAACTGGTAGATTCTATCGAATTAAGTTATTAAAAATCAAAAATTAGCGCAATGTTTATAAAATTCTGAAATTTAATTTTAGCAATGAATATGAAACATTATTTGTGTTTACAACGAATGTTGGACTGGCCTAAATTTTCAAAATTATTTTAAAATCGTATATTTTAAAAAGAACAAACAAGTTTTAAAATTTAAAATAGTTATCACTTTTAATTTATTACTTCAGAATTCAGAATTGTCTGTCTGCACAATTCATTCGTTCAGTTTTCAAGATATGGAGCTAAAATTAAATACTTCAGCTTTCCTCGATGTTTTAGTGTCCCCAGAAGCTTATACATAAATATTATAAATGGTCAGTCCTTCTGGCGAAAGAAAATATTTTTTGGTAGACAGACGGACATGTTTAATATGTTCAAAAACCTTATGATTTGGAATGAAATTGCTAGTTGATTCGAAATCAGTGACACTAAAATCATAATATAAATATGATTAAACCTCTAGATCACCTAAAAAATAAAAGAAAATTTTTTTACTTAAACTGAGTTACTTTTTCTATCTTTCATCATCTACCGCCTTTATATTTCAAAATGTGTCACTTCGCTTTAGAAACCATACCACATTTTGTGGAGGAGAAAATATCCCGTTAAGAAAGAATATCTTATATATTTATATTGTAAAGAAATTTATAGATTATAATCTAGTCAACGTCGTTCCTTTCCAAACGAAATTCATCACATACACCCAATTAATTCTTTTGCGTTTTAAGTTAATAAATAAAAAAAAAAAATTAACGCAATGTTTATTAAAAATTCGTGAAATATGTAATTAAGCTAAAATATGCGCAGTTTTTGTGTTTACAAAAAAGTGTAAAAATAAAAAAATTTATATATAATAAAAAGAACAAACAAGTTTTAAAATTTAAAATAGACGAAATAACAAATAAATCTTAAGCATTTAATAAGCATCTATTAACGAAAAGAAAATAAACAAAATATTTTATATACATCGAAGGCTATATTTCGGTTAACATAATCAATAACAAATAATGCAGGGGCTTTTATAAACTTTTTATTTTGTCTTATTAGAAAAGAGTGACCACCTTATTGAAAAGATTTATGCGAATCTGAACGATTATTGGAAAACTTGTACGCCATTTGAAAATTTGAAAATCTGTCATAAGGTTCAATATCAACGAACCAATAGTTTAGGCCAAGCCACCTATTTAAAAACTCTTATGTTGTTTTTTAGTCAAAAAAATTTGATTCACAATTTTAGCAAAAATTCTTGGTAATCTATTTGCTTGCTAAAATAGACAATACAGTATATAGATAAAATATCTCCAGATCGTATGTTATCATCAAATAAAAAATTCGTGACCTTTATTAGCTTTTTTGGGATAAAAATATTTATTTATTTATTTACTTTTTGCTCTGCCGTAAAATGAATTTTTGTACAAATTAAAAATTTTGCTAAGAATAGTTCAGAATAAATATATTTTTAAATTTTACAAATATGCAGAAATATTAAAACAATTGCTTGCTGTACGTGGAATAATAAACTTTTACAAAATAGCGAAAAAGCCAACAAAAATTAAAAAAAAAAAAATATTATTAATATTTATAATGGAAAAAAAATCAACAACGTAAATGAATTGAAAGATGAATTGGAACTGTTGCAACGAAATATTACTCATCACAAAAGGGTAGCTACAAACGTTTTGAGAAAATACTTTGATAGCGTAGCTCAATTAAGAATCAATTAATTTAATTTAAGGCTAAATTTCTTTCTTCTAAAAATTGTCTACATTAAAAATTATAGCGTGCCTATTTTTTATTTTATAAAAATATAAATTCATATATAGGTAATATTTTCCGACACACTGGAACACTGATTTAGAAATCATTTTTCGATTTGACTTACTTGGCTGTCTGTCTGTCCGTCTGTCTGTCAGCTAGCTTGCTGCTGCTTTGCTGATATTATTTGGCGCTGTAGTTTGTTGCTTTGTTTTTCTTTTATATATTTGCATGAAATTTCTAGCTGAAAGCAGTTTTCACCGATTTTATCCAAAGTTTTTCGCTTTTTGCTATGCGAGTACCTACAACGAAATGCAATCGGAATGTAATAAGAAAGCAAGAAAAAATAATAATAATAATAATAGCATATACATATATTTATAAATCTTTACACAGATACATACATACATATGCGTACATACTGTATGTATACATAGAATGTTCTCTATAAAAAGTTTTCTGACATGTTTTGTAAAACGCTTGAAAGGGTTTTAGCACAATAAACGTGAATGCAACTAAAGCCAACTGAAAAAAAAAACTTAGAAAAACTTTGGCATATGCGCGCAAATCATCAAAAAAGATGCTAATTTTAATTATATTTATTGATAGATTTCCTATATATATGTATGTATGTATTTATAACAATCTAATTGAGTTTATTGATATGTATTTCTGCCAATTTAATTGAAGCTTCTATCGTTGAATTGTTTTTTTTTTTTTTTTTTTTTAATTAAGCCATGTGATATTGGCAATTTTATTGAAATTGTGTGGGTAGAAAGCTGGAGATTTTAGTTATTGAATAAGTAAAATAATTTTTTTTCCCGCCTCATTTAGGGTAGAAGGGTATTATCAATTTGTTTGTAACGCATTTAAGGAGTTGAAATCTGAGTGTCCCAAAAACAAATTGTGAAGCTCGACGAACATTTAATTAGATTCGTATCTTCGTTTTTTAACGGAAGTTTTAAAGATTTTGACCTAAAAGCTTAAACATAATATTCGAAAGATCCCAACCGAACTTGTATGGTTCAGCAGCGAGATATGCCTAATTGGCTAACTAGTTTTAGAAAAAGTCGAATGCAATACTCTGTTGCATTCGCCTAATGATGATCAGTGTTTTTTTTTCTAAATGTTTTTAAAAGCTACAAATACATATACAAGCAACAATTTTTTAATGACGTCCTTTCATTAATAAACTTCGTTGCAAAAAGTAGCAAACAATCTTATCTTTTAAAATATTTACAAATCAAACGCCCATAATCAATTTTGTAAGAAAAATAATAGTAACCATTACCGGACAATTCAGTCAAAGAACCGTGCAAGAATGACGAAACAAAAAGTGTCAATGCACTTGGCACATGCTTCCGATTTAATCAAAAGGATCGAGCCAACAAATAACAAGAACAAAAGTCCTCATGATTTGCTTTAGGAACTCTATCTAAAAAATCCATACAGAATTTTACGTTACTTAGACTACAACGACCAAACGACCAAATGACGACCAATTCACAACAATTTGTTAACGTTTTTTACTTGTTTTTTTTTTTATTTTTTTACTACAGATTTGAAATCTAAGATGTCCAAAAAACAAATTTTTCCAAATTTTATTAATTTTTATTAATTGTATCTTCGTTTTTTAATGTTTTTTTAAAATTTTGAATAAAAAAAGCAACATGCTCTTCTAAAGATCCCAACCGAACTATGGTTCAGCAGCGAGATTCGCGTAATTGGCTAATTAGTTTTAGAAAAATTCGAATAATACTCAAATTGCATGTGCCTAATGAATGCCTTGTTGTTTAGTTCAACATTAGAAAGAAGTACAAAAATAACATGATCAAGTTTTTTTCTAACGTTATTTTCAAGCAACTCTGAATTTTATTTTTTTACGTTCTTTCACGGTAATCATTTATAAACTTCGTTGCAAAAGTAACAAACAATCTTATCTTTTAAAATATTTAAAATCAAATTACCATAATCATAATAATAATTAATAATAACCATTACCGGACAATCAGTCAAAGAACCGCCATGAATGCGAAACAGAAAAGTGTCAATGCACTTGGCGCACGTTCCATTTAATCAAGAAATAATATGCGAACAGAATGACAAGAATCAAAAGTTGTCATGAGTTTGCTTTAGGAACGCTATTAAATAAAATATGTACAGAATTCTTACGTTACATTAGACGACATACGACCAAACGATCGTACCAATCACAAAACAATTCGTTGTTGCAGTATTTTCATACAAAAATGATTGCATACATATTTTTTTTTATGGTTTTTATACTGCAATTGGGCGTACTAAATATAAAATGGACAAACAGAAAATCACTCTTACTTTCCTACGATGAAGGCGAGATGATGCGGAAATAATGACATTCAACGAAAAATGTCGAATAAATCAAAATGATTTGGGGGATTGAACTAAATGAATGAATGATGGAACGATATGAGTTCGAACTCAAATTAAGTAGCAAGAAAAGATTTAAGTTTTAGTAATTCAGGCAAGCTTAAAAACGCTACTGTAAAATTGATATGCTTTACAGACAGGGATCCCAACCGTTTCAAAACATTGTCTCATGCTGATAAAAAATTCATCCCGAAGACTTTTGGGACTCCGCTATTTCCTTCAATTTCAAGCTCTGAATTGTTTAATCTTCCTGTAACGGTTTTCGAAATCGTTTGTTCGGTAACTTTGCTCAGAATTATTACAACATTCTGGGTTTTCGAAATATTAAATCTAAAAACTTTAAAAAAATCTATTTTTTACCTTTTTGTCTTAGAATATCTCGAAAGCGCTGAACAAAGCAAAGTTATGTAACAAACTCTCCAAAATTCTTTAAATGCGTTATGTCCAGTCTCTGGTTCTTAAACATCTTTATCAAATCTAATACACCCTACCCAAAGCGTATAAAGCACACAAAGCAAACTAATAATAAAAAGTGCAATGTTCGTTGCTATATTAATGGGTTAAACGTGTTACTATTCACTCAAATTATATACTGAGTTAAATTTGAAACTATATAGTATATATGTAGGCTAATAAACTGACTCGAAGTACTATTTATAAACGTCGTAAACTATTTTAAGTTTGTAAACAATTTGAAATTACGTATAGCAAAGTTAATATAGGTACTATTTGTTTTTTTTTTTTTTCTATTTATGTATAGCATCATATCGATGTCGGTTACTTGTTTTTTGTTTGGAAATAAATACAAATTTATTTTTAGAAAATGTTTTTTTTTTTTTTCTTTTTTTTTGCATATCTAAAAAGATGAGGCATATCGGCCCCTTAATTGCATTTGTATTTCTTACAATTTAACTATAAAGATTTTCTATTTTTTTTTTTTTGACGATTTAAATTATTATAATTGAAAAGATTTTTTTTTTATAGTAATTTCCGTGAATACTAATTATTTGCATATTTCATTGTAAGCCTCTTGACAGTTTTATATATATTTCTGTATAGAACATGTATTTATTTTATTGCAACTGTATAATTGTATTATTTTGTTATTATGGTAAATTATATCATTGACCACTAAATAGAATTATAATTTATGCAATCAAATAAGATAAAAAATAATAAACAATTATTGCGTTTTATTGAGTGTGTAGTGACTATATGAAACGTTGACTGACTGACTATATACATACATATATCACGTGTATCACATTTTAGAAGTGCGCGAAAAATTACGAGAGTAGAAAGATTCATTTTGAATATCAAAAATTTAAAAATTCGATTATGAAATGGTCTAATGATCTCAGAACGATGTTTAACTGTAGTCAAAAGGCAAGTTTCTTCTTTTCGAATCTTTTGTTTCTGAGATTTTATCACATTTATTAAATCAACCCTCGTATTACAAAAAAAAAAAAAAAAAAAAAAAAAACACGAGAGAATCTCTATAAGATAAAAAGATAGACACAATTAGATAATGATATGCATATGGTGACAGTAATTAGAGATTTTATTTGAAGGTTTAAAATTATATGTATACTATATTATAAAGATTAGATGTATTTTACCCTTAAAATAAATGCAAGTCAATTGCAGTCTACAAATAGAACCTTGAAGCCATATGAAATACAAAAGGGCATAGAAGACAAAACGTAAAATTGGCGTAAGTGCAGCAACTGCCGAAATAGCTCAGTTGGGAGAGCGTTAGACTGAAGATCTAAAGGTCCCCGGTTCAATCCCGGGTTTCGGCAAAATAATTTTTTTTTTTTTTTTAATTTACAAAATTATTTTTTTAAAAATTATTCTTTTTCTGCACTTCTTTTTAATGTTTTTCTGCATCTTTCTTACTTAAATTTGACATTTTTTCGGCCAAATTGAAAATTGTGGTTTTCATGGCTTGTAGATTTCTTGAGCGAATTTTCGTATTTAATGGAACAAATGACAAATTCGATTTTCAAGATATAGAAAAAGCGACTAGACAAAAGATTGAATATTTCATGTCTTTTTTTTTTTTTTTTTTTTTATTCATAAAAAATATAACTCGTTTGAAAACCATTCGCCGTGTGCCGATACATTTCAGGCATTAATAAAGCATTGCGTTGCAAATCTTTTATTATACTATCAAAAAGATATGGAGAAATGCGCTGTGTAAGTATAGAAACATCCGTCTGCCATTGTTCCACTAATAGCGCCTCCTGTTCGTCCGCTTGTACAGCATCATGCAAAAAATAAAGTAATTTACAGCATTTGCTTGCTTTTAGATTAATTTGTAGCACTTTAATTTTTTGTGCATCCATGTTAGATACTATGAGTATCCTTCAAAGTTTCACAGTTGCGCAATACCGGCAACTGTTGCTCCAAAACATGCAAAAGTAGCTGACGCTGCTGCTGTGATGTTGCCGGTGAGCTTTCCTGCAGCAATAGTTTTACATGCAATGGCATGCCTTCCGGAGACATGCCTAATGTAGCTTCATGCAATAAATGTTGCAATAGATCTGTGCTTAAATTTCCATTAAAATATAATTCACGTAGTGTAGTTTCCGTTGCATCATTTACATCTCGAATACGTAAAGTCTCGGCCCATAATTTTATAGCTTTGCCATTAAGTAAAAATTCGCCAAGTAATTGTGCGCATTTTGAGCATTGTGCATATGTCTCGGAATGTTTTATTGTTGTTGCTTCAATACCATGCTCATTTGCAGCTAATACTATGTAACGAAAACCGTAGAACAGATCCTGTGCACACGGTATCAGCTTAACGCTTAAATCTGGACCATGATGACAGAAAAAATCACACGTATCAATGTTGCCTGTGGGAAAAGCTAAAATGCGTGCAAATTGACATGGTTGCGTTAGCTGCTCGCTACAATTGCTACAGTGAAATGCATAGCTGTGGTTTTGTGTAACATTTGGTGGGTTAAGCGTATTTCTTTTGTTGTTGTTGCTGTCATTGGAAAGATGTGGTGCCAATTTTATTTGCTGCACGCAGAGACGAAAACTAACATTGCATTTTTTGCACTTGAAGATTACACATAGTACTAGCATCAATATCAAAGTATTGGCTTAAATCAATGCGCGTTATTGTTGCGCGTTCGCGTATAACAATTGTATTCTGTTCCAAGTTAAACTTGAGTAGCTGCAAGTCAACATCTTCGGCTACAGCTGCAGCATCCGTGAGATTCGTATTGTATAACAGAAAAACATTGGCGCAGCTCAATAGACTGCGTAATTCAATGCAAATTTCTTTTGGTGGCATTCAAAATATTTATTTTTCTATTAAATACGAAAGACGTGCAAAAGCAGAGAGAAAATGTAAAACACTAAACAACAACAACAACAAATAGCACGCGATACCGGCGAATTACAGCTGTTTCTGCAGTGCTGTTAAGCAGCGCACTGCTGCGTTTTATAACACTACTAAACAGCTGCGCATAAATAATTAAAACAGCAGCAGCAACGCAAAGCAAATATTGCAATAATTTTTATTTATTTATTTTAACGAAATGAGTAATAATATTATTGATACGCCTAAATTACTAATTAAAAATCTACCATGTGATATACACGAACTAAGCGCTGAAATGCAAACACTACAAATACAACATAAAACATTACAACGCTTTGGCCGGCGTCGCGCTTTGCTTAGTTTTGAGTGTGCCGCAGAAATGGAAAAGGCGCTAGAAACATTACAAACAACAACTATTAATAAAAAATCATTAAATATACAACGTTTTGGTTTACCCAATGAAAAAACGCAGCGCCAGTGGTAAAAAAATTCAACAAATCTACACAAATCAGCAATTCGAAAGCATGCAATACTACAGACGCAGCAGCAGCAGCACAGCAGTCAGACAAGTACGTGCAAAAATTATATGCTACTAATACAAAGTATAATTTCATGCAACCACCGCCACCTTATTTAAAATATGCATATCCAAAAATAACGCCAGATATCTTGGATGCCATATCAATAGCGCTTATGAGTAATACACGCTTTTATACGCAAGTTTTGCATTTAATGAATCGCATGAATCTGGAGCCACCATTTGCAGCAAAGTGTAAAGAAACATTTGAGCCAATTCCAACTGCTCTTCCTGCAAACAAATTGCACGCACAATTTATAAAACTGCAAGCACACAAACTGAACGTGTTGCTGCAGCGTTGTCGGAAAGTGATACTGAAACAGAATTGGAATCAAATGATGATGCTAATGAAGCGAACGCACATAAAAATACAGCAAAACGTAAATTAGATGCTTTGCAGCAAGAGCAACAATTAAGAAAAAAGGCGCGTCAAGTATTACATGCAACCAGCACTTTACAGCAACGGCAAATGATTGCTACAAGCAATAAAAAGGATGCGAATTTACAAGTTTTTGAACCAATCTCTGAAATCACAAAATTAAAGCCACAAATAGCTATAAAATTTAAAACGTAAAGAAGCTAACGTTAACATAAAAGCTTTAGTCAAGAAACCAAACAAAGTAGCGCAAATATTCCAAGTACTACTATCGAAGTCAATGATTTAAAGCAATTAACCAATGCAGAACTCTCCGCTTTACCGGTTTACAAAAACTATGAATTTAGGCATACCCAGCAATAAACTGTATATCAAGAATCTTGGAAAACAAGTGACTGACGATATTTTATTACAAATTTATGCGCGTTTTACAGATCCAAAAATCTGGAAATTAAGCTTATGCAACAAGGACGCATGAAAGGACAGGCATTTGTTAGTTTTAATAACTTAACAGCGGCTGAGAATGCTGCTGCAACTGTAGCGCTTGCTTTGTCATCAACAAATGGGCTACTTTTGTATGATAAACCAATGATTGTATGCTATGGAAAACAATGAGTATTCGGTTGGTGTTTTCTAATATTTTCTTTAACTTTAAAATTTATGTTTAGCTAGACAAGTCTGTCGACCACATGTAGAAAAAAAGCACACAAAGTTACCCAGCAGTACTGATTCGGATAAATATTCCGGATTGACTACCTCCACTGGGCTAGTCAGGGCTGTTACAAAGTGTTGCCACTGACCCAAAAGCTATTCACTTGTAATTATTTTCCAATGTTCTACAAATCTGGCCAGTATGGCACTGCATCAGTCTGAAACAGTCGCTAATCACTACTGGAGCATCTCTAAAACAGACATGACAACTTCGCAGCTTAACGTTGTCAATTAGTCACTGTGGGACAGTTGTGATAGTTTATTTATTTTATTGTGCGACAAGTCTTTCTTTCTTATTGAAAACGGGGAATTCCCTTATCAGTTATTCTAGTATTTCTTTCTTATTGAAAACGGGGAATTCCCTTATCAGTTATTCTAGTATACCAAGTTCAATTTTAAGTCTGTTTTAGATACAGATTGATAAATTACTAAATAGTATTTGCTTTTTGCTTCATAAACAACGTAATAGGCTTTTAGCATTTTAAAATTTTCAGAAAAACGAATAAGCAGTTCAAGTATATTGTTTCATTTAAAAACATTTTATATAAAATAGAAAAAAATCGTAAAAAAAAAAAAAAATAATAAATTTACATTGTGTGGTGTGTATTATATTATTTACAGACAACTCGGACTAATCGAGACAATATACGTTGAGGGTGCGCAACCAGATAATAATAGGACTACGTCTACAAATAAAAATAGTTCAAAATCAGCTAAAAAACAGCAATTATCCATGCAGCCATACAGTTACGTAATTGCAGTAGACTTCGAGGCTACATGCTGGGAGAATCAAGCGCCACCAAAATGGCGTGAAGCAGAAATAATAGGTTTGTGTGAAATTAAATATTTATATATAATTTTTTAAATAAAATTCTTTCTTTTTGTTGTATAGAATTCCCAGCTGTCTTGGTTAATCTTAAGACCGGTAAAATTGAAGCGGAGTTTCACAAATATATTATGCCCATTGAATCACCCAAAATAAGCGCTTATTGTACCGAGCTCACCGGCATTGCACAGAAGACAGTCGATGCTGGCATACCATTGCAGACAGCGCTTATGATGTTTCAAGAGTGGCTGCGCAAAGAGTTACGTGCACGTAATCTTTTACTGCCGAAAATGTCAAAGGACAATAAATTGGGCAATTGCGCTTTTGTCACTTGGACCGATTGGGATTTTGGCATATGTCTAGCTAAGGAATGCAGTCGTAAACATTTGAAAAAGCTGCCCTATTTTAATCAATGGATTGATGCACGTGCCATTTATCGTGAATGGTATAAATATCGTCCACTTAATTTTGCTGATGCGCTAAGCAATGTTGGACTCACTTTTGAAGGACGCGCACATTCGGGTATTGATGATGCAAAGAATTTAGCTGCGCTTATGTGTAAAATGGTTAACGATGGTGCACCATTATCCATAACAAAAGATCTAACACCGTTTCAGTTAAACACAAACTGCATTTTGTGAACTACTACTACTAGCGATTTTATTTATGTACTACTATATAAACTAAGAGAACAGAAGAAGTATGAATGTAAGAAAGTAACAATTTTGGCGCCAACATGTAAAACATGTCTTCGTAAATCATAAATCAAATTAAATGCTGAAAATTATAAGACTTTTTCGAAACGTAAGACGTTAAAAGCGTAAAAACATTTTATAAAAACAAAAATCAAAACTATTTTATATATTTGTGTATGATAACATTAATGGAAAAAAAATACATATTTTAATACATTTTTATACAAAATAAATAAAAAGCGCAATTCATTATAAACTAAAATATAAAACTAGTACTATCAATATTTTCTCATTATGATATATTCGCTGTACTAACTTAAAAAAAGATAAAAAAAACTTCAATGCAACAAAAAATAAAAGCTCATTTAATATAATAAATATAAACATTAGGCAGCAGTTTTTTTTTCAGTGTACAGTTAAGCATTAAATTTTTATTAATTTAATGTTTAATTGTACATAGAAAAAAAAAAATAAAGCTAAAACATTTTAATATAGATACACGCATGCACTTACTACCAAGCACCGCCAATACGAATATTATTGTATTATTTTTAAGCTTAAAATTTAAACAAATAAAATACAAAAATAAAATCAAATGATGATATATTTATAGTCAAGTAATGTGCAAATAGACTCCAGTGATGTGTACTTTCAAAATAAGTTTGTACTGTGGAAAAGAAAGCGATTGATTAATTGATTTGATAAATAAATGTAAAGAATTTTGTATTTGAAAAAAAAAACGTATTTTTCATTTAGCAAAGAATTGTAGTGTTGTAAAATATCAATTCTATTTGCAGGCAACGCATCAAATGCTTGTATGCATTTTAGTGTTAAATAGTGATTGCAGTCATCATAGTGCATGTGCCGAAATAGCTCAGTTGGGAGAGCGTTAGACTGAAGATCTAAAGGTCCCCGGTTCAATCCCGGGTTTCGGCAAATCGATTATTTTTTATAGTAAGCCAATTTTTTATTTTTTTTTTTAAATATAAATAAACAATATATAATGAGTTTAATATAATTTATTTAATATAATTAATTTTCCAGTACTTTTTATTATATATATATATTTTTTTTTTTTAATAAACTTAATATACAATTTTATAAACTAAAATCTAATCGTGACTAAATTTGCAATGCACAATTCAAAATTATTTCAAATGTGCGCAAAGAAGAGCTTAAAAATTAACGAAAAATTTTTTTTTTTTTTAAATGTCACAAAGTTTAAAGTTTATAAATTCTTAATTTAAAAAGATTATTCAGAGATTATTTAGAAAAAAATGTAATAAAAAAATTAGAAAGAACAAATGAGTTAATAGCGCATAAAGAACTTAAATTATACAAAATTTTTTTCATTGATTATTGCTTTAAATTAACTAAATACAGCATTATTTTTATTACGTTTAAATATAAATTAAGTTGAAAAAGCATTATTAAAGTTATTAATATTTTTTTCTTACTTTCTTTTTACACAACTTAATACTGCTAAAAACGGCAGTAAAAATAAAAGAAGCTTCATTTTTTTTATTATTATTATTACACAATTAGTTGAATTGATTGAAACTAAAAATCAGGATCGTAATCACGCGAATAACGCGTTCGACTTGCATGATTGTTATACGTATACATTTGATGTGTATCGGCAAATGCATCTGGATACTGATGGTGCTGTTGCTGCTGATGATGCTGCTGCTGCTGATGATGATGATGTGCACTAGGATATTGGGAGTGATGTTGATATTGTGGACGCTTTAATGAATCACCTTTCTGTGAATATGTGTGCTGTGTATCATAGAAATAATCAGCAGCACCGCCGCCGCCGCCTGTATTACTGCTGCTATGCGGCTGACGTATTGAGCGCCAACTGTCGTAAATATTCGAATTATTGCTGCCGTGCAGTGAGTTTGTAAAGCGCTAAAAGAAAAAGGTTAAGTAACTAAATTTGAATTGATGCAAAAATAATACCTTTGGTTTGATAGGCTGCTTAGTATCATTCCAAGGATCATCAATGTTATAGAAATCATCGACACCATAGTTATCGGCACCGCCCATATGATTTACCTTAAGCTCATTAAGCATATCGTTTGTTAATGGAATGGGTACCTTCTTGGCACGCTTTTGACGATTGAGTAGCTGAGTATAGAGCAACATAAAAGATAAATATAGTAAATTTAAAAAAAAATTATCTTCAGCAACTTACCACCGTAACACCAAAGATAATCACAAAGAGCAAAGAACCCACACCAATTACTATAACCACAATAGCCCATTGCGGTATAAGCAAATCTTCTTCAGCAAATTCTACATTGGTGCCAATCGATTTTGGAATGACTATAATAAAATAACAAGAATAATTTGAAAAATATGATTAGCGCTTCATTTAATTTATGCTTACCACTGAAATCAGTTGCTACAGGATCTATTAAATATTTGCCCATTTGATATGTTTCCTTGACTAGTTTCTCCTCTTTAAGCTGTTGATAACTATCACTATCAACGCTATCCGTTTCATTTTCTAACTCAGCGCGTTCCGGTATTAGTGGTGTTGCAGGTTTCGTTAGTGCCTCGTGGAATAGTTTCTTGATTTCGAGTGTATTAACATCCTCAGTGATATTGGCCAATTCCACATAATAATCAACTAGAACGCTGCCTTTACTAAAACTATCAATGCGTACCTTCTTATACCAACGGCTAAGTTGTGGTGCATTTGCATAGACTTCGTTGAGCTGAAATTAAAAAAAAAATCGATTTTTTTAAAATGTGCAATTTAGAAAATTAATTTTTAAGTGGCACATACCTGCGCTTCCACTTCATGTGCCAGATTCTTCCATTCAACTGTATTATGATCCAAAAATTCTGGTTTCCAAGCAACACCATCTATAATCTTTATAGTCGCTGCTAGGTCACAATCTGTTGTGCAGTGTCCTGGTTTTGTGGGACGTGGTGTTGTCGTCGTGGTGGTTGTCGTAGTAGTCGTTGTTGTCGTTGAGCTGCTGCTGCTGCTTGCGAACAGTAAATCTTCAAAGTTTATAGTCTGTCCATTAGCCTGCTCCAATATTTTTCAATGGATAGTGGAGTCGTTGAAGGCGTTACCCAACCTGTAAATTTAGGCGTAACACGTGGTCCTTTCTTGATTGTTACAGATGGCGCTGTAACGCCATTAGCAGCTTTCGTGTCAGCATCATGTGGCACTGGTGTAGTCAAACGATGCGCACCAATACGTTTATGTATGCCCTTAGGAAAAACAAGTTTACCACCACTACTTGTAGACTTTTCCGTTGCATCTACTTCGCCGCTAGCTGCAGGCTTGCTGGTTGTTGTTGTTGTCGATGCAGGATGCAATGGTTTTGTAGCATTTGCTTTAAAGCCTGGCGGCAATAGCGCTGCTAAGATATCATCGCTTTCGTTTTCCTTTACTGCTGGCGGCTTAAAGCCCTTTGGTAATAAACTCGAAATGTCAATAGTTTCAGCTATTGCCGGTTTTGCTGACTCATTTGTAGCGTTTAGCTTAAAGCCTGGCGGTAAGAATTTGCTTATGTCATCCACCTTAATGGGTACAACACCACCAACTGGCAAATCGGTATCTTCTTGCTTTTCATTTGGTTTGTAACCAGCTGGCAATAACTTGCTTATATCATCTAATTGTGCCACCGCAGGCTTGTTTGTGGTTGTCGTCAATTTATAGCCTGGTGGCAAGAATTTCGAAATATCATCAACAATTGTCACAGCCGGCTGTGGTGTAGTGTAATCCTTGGGCAGCAAATTTGCTAGATTATCATCGAACTTTAATTTGCTAAAGATGTCCTTAATAACAGTTGCTTCCTCGTCGTTGTCGTCGTCGTTGTTGTGGGTAATTTATAACCTTTGGGCAATAATCCGGCAAGCCCAACATCCTGTGCTGCTACAGCGCCATTCTTAAAGGAGCGCCCTATGGTTGAGTTACGTGCTGGTTTCTTGGTTTCATGCACTACTGGCGCTTCGGTCGTGGTCGATGTCGTAGTGGTAATCTTGCGATTTTTATAACTTGATTTTGGTTTAAAGCCCACCGGTAGCAATGCTGCCAGTTCATCCATTTCTTCATCCAAATGTGGCACTTTTACTTTGCTATGATTTGTGCTCTTAACACGATGCACCGGTGCAGGCGAAGTTCTTGGCTGGAATTTTCTAATATACGGCACTACTTTACCGGCTACTGTGGTCGTTGTTGTTGGCGTTGAGGTATCCATTTGATTTATAATCGGATACTTGCCGGAAAGTAAGCCACTCGAAAGTTCTGATTGTACACGATCTAATTTATCGTGTATGCTTTCCTCGGTCGATGAGGAGACGCCCAATGTAGCGTCGTCGTTAGCAATTGATGCCGGCAGCTTTTCTGTGCTATCGGCGGCAGCTTCAACGGTGGCTTTCGTTGTTGTAATTGAAGCTGCAGTTAATTCATTACTTTCGCTTGTTTGTTGTTCTTCCGGCAGCTTGTTAGGTTTTGCAGTCTTTGTGTGTATCTTGCGTTCAAGTTCGGAGAGTGTTTGTTTCGTTTCTTCCTGTTCAATTGCTGGGAACGGTAGAAAACGTGCACCATTTATGCTGCGACTTGTCTGTATGGAGGCAACAACCACATAGCCCTCTGTAACATTTGCAACAGTCGGTGTAGCACTTGTAGCGCTTTCTTCCACTTCAGCGGCTACTTCTGAAGAATTCTCATCAGCATCAGCATCTTCTGCAATTGCTGGTTTTAGTTTATTTTCCGTATAAATTACAGCTTCCTCTTCTTCGACAGAAAGTGTTGTTGTTGTGCTGGGCGTAACGGGCGCTGGATAGGATGTAGAACCATTTACAACACTTTTTGTTGTTACAACAGAAATAATTTCACGTTCAACATCGAAATTATCATTATCAACATGCTCCTTGTGTTCTTCGGATGCATTGTGCTCCTGCTCTTGGCTGGCTGTAGTAGCATCAGCTTCATTTTTTCATGACTTGCCGCCTCTGTTTCACTCTCGTCTTCTGCATATTCATCATATTCATATTCCTCCTCATCATCTCCATCTCCTTCACCCTCTTCATATTCCGAGGAATGCTCTTTCTGTGTTGTTGGCTGTTTTATGTCCACAGCAGGCACAGCTGTTGTAGTCTCTGGCAGCTGTACTCCTTCTTCTTCTCGTTTAGAATCAGTATCGCCTAATTGCTCCGGTACATGTTCCTTTTCCGTGGATGTTGTTTCAATCTCTGCAGCTGCCTGCGCTACAGCATTTGTTATTGTTGTCTTTGGTGTAGTAGCAATAGTGCTACTTGAATCTAACTGTTGTGTCACGCCTTCCTCGACATATTCGTATTCATATTCTCCGCTTTGTGAACTTGTTGTAGCCTCAACGGATTCTGTTTCAGTTTCCGCTACTTCAGTGCTTGTCTGCGCAGTTTCCGCATCCACAACGTCGACGTTGCTACTATCTGTGTGATCTTCCTTCGTTTGTTCCTCAACATCAACACTGTTTGGCTTTGTTGTTGTCGGCGTCGTTGTCGTCAGCTTTGGCGCAGCAGTAGTTGTGATTGTTGCTTCCTGTAATTGTAACTTCTCCAGACTTACTGTTTCCTTTTCCACGCTTACAGCTTCCTCTACTGGCTTGCTTACATCATTCGCTTCATTTGAACTGGACTCATCATCATACTCCTCGCTTTGCTCAACACTTTGACTTGTGGTGCTAGTTACGGTTTTATAGCCGGCAGCATGTTGCTTCAAAAGTTGATCTCTTGCCGTTGGCAATTTAATGCGTCCACCACTGAAGGGACGCTGTTGTGCCAATGCTGCAGACGTTTGCTTGACTACGCTAACCGGCTCATTGACTTCACGGCTTATAAAAACTGGACGTCTTTGTGTTGATTTATTGCGTGCCCCAAAACTGGGACGTTCTGCGGGCGTATTTTGTGTTGTTGTAGATGTTGTTGTCGTCGTACTCGTAGTCGCAACCAGCTACTGGCCTATTAGCACCTGCTCTATAACGATTATAACGTTTACTACTCGTGGTGCTTGTTGTTTCTGCGCTAGTCGATTGTACAGGACTTGAGGTAGTTGCCGGCTGAAAACGATTACGCGTATTACGGAAGGGTACCTGCTGTTGTTGCAATGAAGCTGGTGGCTGTTCGCTGTTATAATTTGCTTGATTAGCTATGCTAGGACGACTGCGTGATGGCGTAAAGCCACCATTACCAAATGGACGTGCTGCTGCGGCATTGTTGCTACCAAAACTATTCGCAGACAGACGATTACTACCGGCAGTATATTTCTCGCTTGTGGGATTCTGTAAAAGAAATAATAATAATTTAATTAGTTATACACTTGATACCATACGTCAATGTCATTCCCAGCCGCATTCGGTTACCAGCAGCAAACAAAAGAAATCCAACCAACAATTTGGTCACTAATCAAGCAATTCGCGGCAGCGCAAGTTGCTAAATTGTTATGCTGCACCTCAAACTCAAATACCACCCGACCAACCCACCCAACAACAGATACCACATGCTGTGAGTTCATTTTATTCAGTTCATCTATCTATACGTCTGTCTCTCTGTCTGTCTTGCTGTTCGTATGTCTCTTAGTTTTCTTATTCGTCATTTTGTTAGTCATGGGAAACTGTTACAATTTCAAAATCACAATTGTTGAATGGTTTGATTGTTAAAAAAAAAAAAAAAAAAATTCGAGAGAGTGAGATACAAATGTATCTTATATGAAAAAAACATGAATAAAAAGATTCTCTTAAATTTGTTTAATATAATTTTTTTTTCTTATTCCATTCAATTGTTTTTGCACGCTTTACAACATTGCATCTTTCCGTCCGTCCGTCTGTCTGTCTGTTTGTTGTTTATTGTAAATTATATGGTTTCTTCACACATCGGCTTTGTTAACAACGCTCCATTTAGCATTAGTTTCTAATTCATTATGCACAAAGTGTGGTGTTTGCTTCTGTGTGTATTAAAATTATTGCAAAAATTAAAAATAATAATAATAAATAAGCTGTGATTTTTATACCCGCCACACATAGTGTGAAGGGTATATTCATTTTGTCTGAAAGTTTGTAACGCATCGAAGGAGACGTCGTAGACCCCATAAAGTATATATATTCTTGATCAGCTCGACGAGACGAATCGATCTAGCCATGTCCGTCTGTCCGTCTGTCTGTCTGTATATTTCTAAGCATCTTTTTCGTTGAAGATATAAAGATATTAAGCTGAAATTTGGAACTTAAGCTTTTCTCGGCAACGACTATTATGAGTTCGAGAATTAGAGTGCCACGCCCATTTTTAGGTATAGCCCCCATACAAACTTACCGTTTTTTTCGATTTTTTGTATAAAAATACTAATTATTTATGAATGTATTCGCTCCCAATTGGGTAAAAACATTTCTTTTGTCATCCAGTGTTAAAACCAAGATGCCACGACCTTTTTAGGCATAGCCCCCATACAAACTTTCCGTTTTTTCCGATTTTTTTTATAAAAATACTAATTATTTATGCATATATTCACTCCAATTTGGCTAAAAACATTCTTATGTCATCCAATGTCTAATCAGATGTGCCACGCCTATTTTTTGTTATAGTCCCCAAACAAACTTTCCGCCCACTTTCGAATTTTTGTATGAAAATTTTTATTATTTATTCATGTATTTACTCCATATTGGGTAAAAACTCATCCAATATCATGGTACCACGCCCATTTTAAGATGTTTCTTGCATACAAATTTACCGCCCATTTCAAGATATTTTTTAGAAATATGTTGATATATGTACATATCTGTATTTTTAGATCAAAATTTTAAATTAATATTGTGTGTAAACTTGGGTGACCACTGATGATTAACATACACATAAACTCTTTAAAGAATCGTGTGACGGGTATTTAAGCTTCGGTTCTACCGAAGTTAACGTTTTTTCTTGTTTTTTTAAACTTTGTTGTTTTTCGTTACAAAAATTTAGTACACATGCAAACTATTTAAATTTTAGAATTGAGTTGAGAAAATTGTGTATGGAAATAAATTTCGTAGTCGAAAAACTCCATTCAACTAAAGAGGAAGTCTAAATTCGATGGTAAAAATTGAAAGCTATTTTTCCAGATAATTCAGAATTAAATTGCATTTCCAAATACTCTGGTCTTCACAAATAACACCGAATGACTCCGAAAATGATTCAAGCAGCAGACTAGGCTTATCTTATAGATTTTTCATTGCTGCATATCACAACTGATTCTGTGTTTTCTCAAGGTTCAAGCTTCAATTTAAGCCTAATTCGAAATTTCTATCACCTCGGGTTCTCATCTGCTATATATGATCAAAAGAAAGAGTGTTTTCTGAGTTTTTAAACATATTTTTTTCGCAATCTCGACATGTTGAAAAATTTTTAAGACCAGATCCAAATACAGCAATGAAAAATCTATAAGTTATGTCTAGTCTGATTCATTTTTTGTCGACCTGAGAAATTTAACTAAAGAAATAAACTATGACTTAACATGTAATAAAATATCGCTTTTTAAATCATGATCGCTTTGTTTCTGATGGTTTAATCTGTAATCTATTCCGTATCAACCATCTGAATAACATTTTGTCGCTTGATTATTGGTTTAGATAGTGTTCAACAATTTGTTCAGTAAGTTTTATAAATTTGTAGTATTTTTGACACAATTTTTAACAATAATCCAATAATCTTTCATTATCATCAACGCAATCAAACCATCAAAATCAAAGATTTCAGCATTTGACATATATTAAAAGTCAAGTTTTCTTTAAAGCTTCATATATGTATTTTTTTTTTATCTGTTACATCATTTTTTATATCTTTCTATTATCTTGTTTTGTTTATTTTCTTATGTATTTCTTGTTTTACTCTTTATATCTCCCACTCAAATTTCTTTCAATTCACTTTCAAATAATCTCCACAAATAAAATTCCAACTGGAGCAATGCCTTCGCTACGCAAAACTATTATTCAAGACTTAAATTACTTTCAAAAAAAAAAAAAAAAAAATAATAATAAAAAACCAAAAACAAATTTATAACGAAAAATATTTAAAATATTTATTGATTGAACGTTGTATGCGGCAATAAAAATAAACAAATAATTGCGATAATATAAAGCAACAACAAAAAGGCAAACATTAACCTGACATCTAGTTTCGAGTCACTCTACAACTCTGATTCAACACTTTACGCTTCGAAAAAAAAAAACAAGAAAATATTTGTAAATTCAGTAAATGCAACTATAAGATACACTATAGGCTTGTCTTAGAGAAATTTTGATAAAAATTTTCTTTGAGTTAAACAAGCACATGCTGTCGCTGAAGTGCAGGTTCAAGTCCCAGACAGTTCCTTATTTTTTTTTTTTTTTTTAAGTTTAAATAAATAAATTTTTTTTAAGTTATTATAAAATTAAAATACCTTTTAACATGATCTATAGTGTATAATAAAACGCCACCATACGCCAGCAGTCAAATCAAAGCAAAGCACAAAACTTGCTCCAATTTAGAAAAACTCGAAAAACCAATTCAAATTAGTTTTTGCAGCTATTTTACTTTTTTTTTTTTTTTTTTTTTTTACTATCAAATGAGTTGGTGGAGTAGTCGTATATTTGAGAAAGAAAAAAAATGTATATAGATACATTTGCAGACAGAATTGAAGAACTGGTTCGGGCGACAGGAAAGCAAAATAAATATATAGCGGCAGCAGCGACCCATTCACCGAATATACTTTGGTTTCGATTGCTTTTCGTGGTTAATTTTTTTTATTTTAAATATATTTTTTTTTAGTCTTCTATTACTATCTTTATCTTTACTTCTGATACACAGCACAGCTGACTTTTGCAATAGAAAAAGAGTATTATGCAATATTTTGTTTTTATAAAATGAAAAGACGCGAATAATAGTGTAAACTAATTTTGACTTTTGCTTTCTAAATGAGAGAAAAAAAACTGGTTCGATTGCTTTTTGTAACTCAAAATGAAGTGGAACACTTCAAAGATTTACTTTTTTGTTGAAAATCTTTTTTTTTTTTTTTACAATAATTAAAAGCGGCGCTACTCTTTCTTTTTGTCTATTTTTTCACACAGCATGCTACACATTCCAATTGAATTTTTTACAAGCTACAAGCTTTTTAGGCCTACAATAAAATACATAAATGAATAAATAGTTACTTACCACTGGCTCATTGAAATGTGCCAGAAATTGTGTCTGCTGATGCGGTACATTGGTTCGTTGTGGTTGAAAACCATTTGCTGTGCCACCGTTGTTGCGTATTGCCTTGGAACGTGTAAAACTATTTGATCCTGCTGCATTGCTGCTTACCGGTGCTCCAAATGGGCGTGGTGATATATCATAGTAATCAGTGTTGCGATTTGATTGCTATAATAAAGAAACAATTATAAATTAATGAAATTGTTTTAATTGTAAACTCCAAATTCAGGTGTTTCACACGCAATATCAAAAAACTCTTTAATCTTCAATCAAAGTCTTCAAACAGGCAACACCGTGCATTATACAATGTCAAAGCGCTTACCTTACCTTACACAATGTTCAATTGTCAAAGAGTCCATCTGATTTGAAAGCAATACCTTCATCAATTGTTATTTCAAATATGAAATGTGTATATTGTGTATCTGTATCTTTGTTTGATCTAATGAAAAAAATTTGATTGAAGTATATCAAGGCTTTTTGCTAAACAAAAAAGAAAACAAAAATGCACACAAACGAAACTGAAATTGAATTTATTTCTGTGTTTTTAAAAGTAGATTGTACACAACGAAACCACTAATTACCAATAAGAAGTAAAACAAATTCAAAAAACAAAACAAAAAAAACTTTTACAAGTGCCGCCCCTGCGGCAAATCTATTCACTTTTAAATGAAAAAAAAGAGCAAATTTAATTTTATAAAATTTTAACATAGTGTATAGTATTATTATTTTAATACAATATTTGCAACATTTCAAGTGTGCCTATTGTGGGCACCCTTATGTTTTAGTTCATCACTTTTGACTATGAATGAAGCCAGTTATTACTTTTAATTGGAACAAACTTATTCAATTTTGAGTAAAGTAACAATTTTTGAGGAAAAAAAATTTTGGATTCGGTTGTGGGCACCCTGAAAAAATCATATAAAAAAGGAAATATATGAAAAAATAACTAAAAACTTATTCAAATTTAAGTGAATAACAATTTTTAAGGAAATAAAAATTGGATTCGGTTGTGGGCACCCTGGAAAAATCGAATAAAAATGAAAATATATGAAAAAACAGCTACAAAAAATGAAAATGTATTTTATTTAAAGCCAAAAAAATTTATTAACTAAAAAAAAATTTCCAAACAGTATGAGACTTTTTGCATTACTCAATATCA
Organism: Leucophenga varia; assembly: GCA_018903435.1. Lineage (NCBI taxonomy): Eukaryota > Metazoa > Arthropoda > Insecta > Diptera > Drosophilidae > Leucophenga > Leucophenga varia. Next base: position 180,237 of record JAEIFJ010000518.1, on the reverse strand, counting down.
TCGTTTGGTGCACTTTGCATATGGTTTAGTTGGCGTCCTGATGCACTTAATAGTTTAGCTAGTGTCCCCTTACGTCCTTGCTCTTTCGTGTAATAAACAGTCAACAGATTGCACATAATCGCTAACATTAGGGTGCCCACAACCGAAATGCAAGGTGAATAGTATTCAAACTTTGTTTTTATTTAAGTTTTTATTTTATTAGACTTTTTTAATGTTTCTAACACAATATTATTTCTTTGTTTTTTTTTTTTTTTATTAATTTGCTAAATGCATTTTAATCGAATTTGTTGTTTGTCTGATTGTCTATCTAAACTATACGCCTTATGGTCTCTCACAATTTGTCTGTCTGTCTATTTCTGTACATTTAAAGTTTTGCTCTGTTAAGCAAATTGCATACAAAATGCACCTTTTAGTTGTAAATATATACATATATGGCAGTTTACTCTGCATCTTTTGGTATAGTTACGCATCACAAAATTAACTTGGGTGTATAATTTGCTATCGTTGAAGCTTAAATGTTTAAAGTAGCAATAAATAACTAAAGTGCTAAATATTATTATTACTTTTTTTGTATTTTTCAACACTACTTTGGTTAATTTTTATAACTTTTTTTCAAACTTAACAACACTTTAACAGCTCAGCTGTTAAATATTGCAACTAAGACAATTGAAGGCGTTCACAGTTCAAGCTGTGCATACCCTAAATATGTTGTATATAAATATTTCTTTTTATGTTTAAGCCTAATCAAACCTACTTAAACAAATAGTTAAAAATTTCACTGTCATATAAAAGTTTAATGATAGTTTTCACCGTCAACTCTGCTTACTAATTTGTAAACATTTTACGTTTTGTTATTGTCAAATTAAACCTTAAAACTTTAATTGAAGAAAGAAAGAAAGAAAGAAAGCGTAGCGCTCTTAGTATGGCTCAGCGCGCACGTTTGACAATTATAAATTCAATGAAATAAAAAGTTATGACAAAAGCCTACAAAAAAAAAAAAAAAACAAAAATGAATTAATACAAAAAAGCATGCTTAAATCAGCGTACTCATTTTCTTATTAGCATGAACGCATATGCCTCTGAATGCTCTTAAATAGTTACATATGAAAGCAAAAGCGCTTCTCTAGAAATTTTATTTGAAATAAATTGTTTTTTAATACGAATGAAGAAATTATTAAATGCAAGATAAAGTATCTAACAGATACAATTCGAAACTGATAGATACATTTCCATTTAGCAAAAAATATTTCCTATAGTTGCTGCAATTCAAATTTATTGCAACAATTTTAAACAAAAATGCATAATTTCAATTAGATTACAAATATTCCAAGGCATAACTCTAATCAAACCGTACTAAGTAATTTCCAATTAAAACAAAGCAGAAGCAACAACAACAACATAAAAGTGACTTCAAAAATCAAATATTTCAACACGAAATCAATTTTCTAAGAAAAAAAAAAATCGTTCGATTATTTTTATTTTTATGCATTAGGCTAGGGCTTCCTCGCGCGCTCGCTCGCTGATTGCATTTGAAATTCCAATAAGAAGCGTTATGCACGCAATCGAAATTGGCTCACTCGACGACGCCACATTGTTAGCTGACTGACCACCAGCAAGAAAACCAACTAACAATCTCCATTGAAGGCTTAATTAGAAACGTCTACAATATACAATGTAAAGCTCAACTCTTTTTTGATTTCAATATTAGATTGGTTTGGTTTTGGGCAGCTCGTCGCTCGTCGCGAGCACTAACAATGCAAACAATAATGAATTTAATAAGACAGACGCACACGCAGCAGTGTACAAATGTTTAATTTAATGAAAATTTTATTGTATTTCGTAGTTTAAGTAGCTAAAAACGCATTTTACTTATATTTTTGTTTGTATTTGTTTTTGGAAGCAAATAATTTCTCACTTTCACTTGTCCAAAAAAAAAAAAAAAAAAATAAATTACAAATTTATATAAACAAGTGGCGTAATTTTTTTTTTAGGATTTTCTTTTTAGGATTTTTATTTACTGCTGCTTTTTGATTTTAAATATTTAAAATTAAATATAAAAAATTTTTTAATTTGGAATTAAAAAATTGTATTTAAAAAATTGCGTAGAAACATGCACCATTTTTATGCCCGCCATAAGAAATTTGTAATGCATTAAAGAAGACATTGTATACCCTATAAAGTACAGTAGAATCCGGTTAAAAGGATTCTGCTAATAGCGACCGACCGGGTTTATCGACCAAAATTCGATGGCTTGGTTGGTCCCCATACAAGCTTGTATGGAACTGCTCAGTTCCGACTTTCGGATATAACGATGTAAAATTATCGGTCCCTTGGCAGTCGTTATATCCGGATTCTACCGAGTATACGTTCTTGAACAGAACGACGACACGTGTCGATCTAGCCATATCCGTCCGTCTGTCTGCACGACTGTCTGTTGCGAGAGTATTCATTTGCTTAGTTCTAAAGATATGGCGATGAAACTGAAAACCTAAACTCTTCTCCGTTCAAGTCAACCAATGTCAAAACCAAAGTGCCACGCCTATTTTTGAGTTTTTACAAAAAATAGTTTTGGTTTTTGAATGTATTCACTCCAATTTACTCAATTTGGGTAAAATCACTTCTTATGTATACACTACAAACTCTTACAAACTCATATAGTAATATCTGTTTTTAAACCCTGTTCACAAAGGGAAAAGGGTATATAAAGGCGAGTCGATATAGCTATCGCTGTCCTAACTATACTTTTAGAGATATCGCCTCCATATTCGAAACTTAGACTCTCCCAAGCCAACAAGTGATCACTTATAAATGGTTTTTTTCTAACCCTATTTTAAGGGGTACCCCCTAAACAAACCTACCCAAAATAGTTTTTGTTTTTTCGTGAACACTTCAGTGTTATGTAATCTTTGAACTCTAAATTTAGTATAAATTATGCCTATAGTACCTTTTTGACTTTTTGTATAAAAATTCAATACAATAAAGAAAGATATATAAAAATTGGGAACAGGGTTTCTTGGAGTCAAGCATACTCCTTCCTCAAAATTTCCCCCTAAGCCACTTGAGGGTATTTCAGCTTCGGTTAAACCGAAAATAAATTTTTTCCATAATTTTATTTGTTGCATTGTTGATTGCGCGTTGATTTCTTAACATAATCTCTGCTGGCTGAGTTTATAATTGAAAACGCAATTTTGTAGCTTTGATTTTTCACATTTTTTTTTATACGTTTTTTCTATCTTTTTTATATCATTTCAATCGTATTGTTGCTGTCAAAAGTGCATAATGGAATTAAGAGTGAACACGCACATTTCTTTTCTTTTCTTTTTTTCTTTTCGTTTTTTTTTTAAACTGCGTACAAAATTATTGCATGCTATAATTGTTATCGCATGCAACTTGCAGCCGCTTGTAACCATTCATTCAATTTACTATACTGCATTTTTGTCGTCTTGAAGACAAGCAAACAAGCTTTCAAAAAAAAAAAAAAAAAAAAAAATCTCTTTGTTATTTGAAATAGGCTAAGAAAGGTGCGAGTTTGCTTTCAGTTAACTTGTTGCACACAGCAGGAGGTGCGCATGCGCATAAAATAAATTTCATTTTAGGGCGCTAACAAATACACAGAATGCACAGAAGGGCCAACAACAGTTCAACACATTTCACCGTAAACTTACTGAAAAATATGCATGACAGCGAGACATGACGTCTTAAAGAGTTTTTAAATTTATTTTTTTATTGGAAAATGTTTAATTTATTTTTTATTTGATTTGATTTTATATGCAAACTTTGCATACGTATATGACAAAGAGTTGCAACAGCATGCAAAGGAAATTTGTTTTCGCTAAAAAAAAATTAAAATTGAACCATTTCAGTTTTAGGGGATTACCCTTTTTTATTTTATTATTCAAAAGCTGCAGAGGAGCAGGCAAGAATATAATTAAATATTTAAATTAAGACAACAAAACGTAATAAGAACGATTTTGCTTCAATTAAAAATAATGGATTTTGTACAGATTACATTTGGGGTAAGACAGTTAAATAATGTCGATGTAGCCTAGGTTCGAGCCCCATACGGAACAGTTTATATATTACAAATATTTATTTAGTTATTTTTTTTTTTTATTTATTTATTTATTTTTATTTATTTATTTATTTTTTTTTTAATCTATTTTAATAAAAAATTTCTACTCACCCCAAACTGTGTTGAATACGACGATGAAAACGGTGATGAACTACTTGCATCATTGTTAACAGCAGCAGCAGCTAAAGCTTGTTGTTTATTATTTTCATTAGCGATAAACAATAATTGCTCTTGATATGAGCCCGGAGCAGGTGAAAAGCCACCCGAAGAAGCTGCAGCAGCACCAGATGAACCTAATCTTGCACCGTTTAGATAAGAAGATTGCTGTGATGTTTGTCTGGGAAATGAAGCTGAGGATGGCACAAAACGATTTTGTGAAGCAAAATAATAATTGGAGGAATCTGTAAATAAAATAAAAAAAAAACGCAAAACATTTTATAAAATTAATAATTTATTAACAAATTAAATAAAATTGGAATAACGATAAAAGTTGCCGGCAGCTGGTTAAAAAATTTTGTTCAAATTATTTTAAACATTTGTTTTAAATCATATTTTTTTTTTCGTGTTGACAAAAAGACGCAAGTTTAGGTATGTTTTTTTTTATTATTATTTTATTTTTTACTGTTTTTGCCGTAAGGCATTTATGTCTTTTTCTTTCGTTACCCATCTATCCTAGTCGTTTATTTAGTTTCAGTAACAAATGTGTATGTCATGAACACGTTCAGTAGTCGTTGCTATTTATTTATAATGATTTTTACTTTTAGATACATTTATGTATTATGCGCTTTTTATTTTTATTTATTTGCTGCATACCAGTTTATGATTTACAACTTTTTATTTTATTTTTTTTTTCGTAGTCATCGTCATCGTTTTTGTTTTTTTGAAAGCGAAAGTATAACACAGAAAAGTATCTTGTATCTATGTTTTTATTTTTTTTTTTATTTTCTTTTTGTTTTTGCAATATTGCAAGCGGATATTGACATACTTAGCTGAAATTTGTGCTTGTTTTCATTAGATTTTTGTTGGTCAGAGTTTTCTGTTGCAATTGGAGCAAATAAATTTGATATTTAAGTTGTTTAAATTAGAAAAATTAAAACACATATTTATTATAATCAGATTGAGTTTATTTTTATTGCAGAAAAATTAATATTTTTACTATTATTGGCATGATTTAATTTATGCCAGGTGAAGTATGCTGGAAATCTTTGCTTACATAAATTTAATAACAAAGTTTGTGGTGAATTATATATATGCAGAATTTCAACACGATAGCAGAGAAGAGTACGAGAAATTTTGAGCAAGAGATAGTAAGCAAACATTATACTTTTACTTCGGTAGCTTTGGTGTTTTAAAAATAAAATTATTTTAAATTAAAATTTATACATATTTTGTAAAAAAAAATATAAATTTTTGACTTTTATCAGCTGTTTGCTCAAAATCAAGAAGCAGCAAAATTGATATTTAAAAGTTGAAATTATATAAATTCACCAAAACATGTATACTCAACAAAATTTGTTATCAAATTAGAAAGAGAGAGTTGCGAAATACGTCAACTGGTATAATTGCATCATACTAATTAGACTGTCAGAATAAACAAACTTTCGAATAAGTTTAATTTAAAACTTGAATTTCACTCTCCAACTATGTGAATTTCATGAGAGATTTTAAACAAATTAGAAAAGATTTATCTCTGACACCGCTGATTGAAATATACTAACTTAAAAACGCACGGATCAAGTTACATCTTCAATTATATTCAACAAACAACTGGCTTATTACTCATCATGAACAATAAAATAATAAAATTCTTATAAATTATATTATCATCAAAGACGCCTTTCATCAAAGTCTAATCAACTCAAATAGGCCTATATATCTCTAGACAAATAATTGCATAAATATACACAAACAAAATATACATTTATATTACCGCCAACACACAAAACAACTAAGTACAACGCCTCTGCATGCATGCATTTACACACACAAAAAATAAAACACCTTAAAAGGTGTGAATTTTAAAGATTTGTATTTTTCTTGAAACCAAACTTCAGCAAAACTTTAAAACTAGCCTACACTACACCACTATTATAGACGCCACATGACAGCTGTCGTCTGACATGAATTCATTTTTATGTTGTTCTTACTGATAAATCATTTGTAAAACTTTGTTTGTTAAATAATTGTATAAATTAATAATGTCTACAACATTTTCTGTAAATTATTGCAATATTTCAATTAGTAGCTTAAGATTTTAACAATAAGAAAACAAGTTATGCAGCAATATAAATCATATATCGAGATGATTATATATATGGAAATAAAATGCTATACGAAAATTTATACAAAATATGACGCATTTACAAGGTTTGATTTGCATCTAATTTAATGCCAAACAATATATTTTTCTTTATTAAAAAACTTTTGAATCAATCCTTGCAATGTAATATAACATAAGGTCATTAGTTTGCTATGCAGCAGCATAAATCTGGAGCGGTAATGAGAAAACCCACACACATATATTTACATTGTATGTAATTTATATTCAAGTTATTTAATTGAAGTTATTTATACCTTAGAAATAATAAATAATAGAAACAAATATTTATTAAAAAAAAAATATTAAATTTGTTTTTATTTATGCACTAAACTGCTTTTCGCGCACTGCTTATCAACTGTAGCACTGTATTACCAGACAAAAAGCAAGTTGCGGCACAGCAACAAAACTAACACTAGGCAACATCGTGAGTTGAGTCAATTTAGCGAAATGCGCTAAAATGCTACTCCGTTCTATTCGTCGTTGTGTATATACGACGCGAGTTCGAAACTCAGCCATACCAACTGAAAGAATATCATATTTGTTGTTGTGTTTCCATACCCTTCTGCGTTTGGGCAAGAGATCTTAGTACGAGCTCCGAATATGCTCTAGAACTCTAATCACAGAAGGTAGATCGAATCGTTCTCTCATACACGCCGTTGACCCTGAAATGCTCTTTGAGATTTATGCTCACCTGGACATTGCAGGTCGTTAATGAGTGAATACAGATTCCGTTTTTTTTGTTCAAAAAAAAATTAATAATGTTTTTCTTTGCGAGAGTATATAGTAAATATTCAAAAGATCCTTCGTAATATAACCTTGTAAATAATTAATTTACATTTTTTCGTATTTTTCTTAATGGTCAAAAAGGGAATAGACTTCAACCGACTTCTAATTTTTTTTTTTTAAATATGCTCAAAAATATGCTCAAAAATATGGTCAAAACTATGGTCAAAACTATGGTCAAAACTATGGTCAAAAATATGGTCAAAAATATGGTCAAAAATATGGTCAAAAATATGGTCACAAATTCGGTCATAGAAGAAGATTCAATTATTCATTATTTATTATTTTTAAAGATAAATTTTTTTACAAGAACTCAAAATAAAACTTATTTTTTCGTATTTTTCTTATTTTTATACCCGTTACACATAGTGTGAACGGGTATATTCAGTTTGTCAAAAAGTTTGTAACGCATTGAAGGAGGCATCGGAGACCCCATAAAGTATATATATTCTTGATCAGCTCGATGAGACGAATCGATCTAGCCATGTCCGTCTGTCTGTCCGTCTGTTTGTTGCTATGCGATCTTTTCGATGAAGATATAAAGATATTGGGCTGAAATTTTAAACTTAAGCTTTTCTCGGCAACGACTAGGTTAAGTTCGAAAATGAGATGCCACGCCCATTTTTAGGTATAGCCCCCATACAAACTTATCGATTTTTTCGATTTTTTTTTTTAAATAGTAATTATTTATGAATGTACTCGCTCCCAATTGGGTAAAAACATTTTTTTGGTCATCCAGGGTCAAAACCAAGACGACACGCCCTTGTAACGGGTATTTCAGCTTCGGTTCCACCGAAGTTAACGTTTTTCCTTGTTTTATTTTTACGTTTTTGAGTTTTTCTTGAATTTCTGTAAAAAAAATAGCTAAAATTTAAAAATTAATTAATAAATAACTTGGTCTTATGCTATGACCAGGTAAAAAAATTTCCAGGTTTCTAAATAAAAAAAACACGGGACACTCAAGGGACCATACGGCATCATTAAAAGTTATCCAATTAAAAAAACGGTTCTTCTTTTTTTTCTTTATGTCAAAATAATTATGCCGCCTAGCGTATATCTAAATGCAGCTTTTTTTTATTATCAAATCACAAAAACAACAACAGCAAAAAAAAAAACAAAAAAAAAATGCTGCACAATTTCAGCTACAAAAACAAAGTGCATCTCTGTTCTCTCTTCTTCTTCTTCTTGAACTGACAGTTTGACATTTAACGAAACAACAGCGCAAAATTGCAACAACAACAAACATTGAACAAAAAATTCTTGCAAGTTGCTCTAAATTCTCGCATGCGATTTTTTCTATTTTTTGTATGCGATTTTTATTAACAAATATGATGCTACCATATATTCAATGCTGCCTTTTTGAATTAATTATAACAATTGTTTAAAATAATACAACATGTAAGAGTAATATTTTAAAACAAATAAAATTATTGCACGCAAGCATAATTTGTCGCTCTCACTCTCTCTCCCGCTCTTTCGCGCTCATCTATCGCATGCAATAAAAAAATAATTGCAATTAATTGCAAAAGGGAAAAAAATTGCAGTCAGGTCTTTTTTTTGCGGCAACATCTTCACTTGTTCGAAATGTCAGCATGTTGAAAGAGAGAAAGAAGAAAAAAATTCAATACACAATACCTAAATAAAAAAAAATAAATGAAAAAAACTAGTTGAACTTTTAGTTTTTGCAATATTATTATTTTTTTTTGTTTAATGCGCGCTTTTGCTGTTGTTGTCGCTTGAAGGTCGTTGTTCAACGTATACAACGCTCGATTGGGTGCGCGATTTTCTGTATAAGATAAGTGCAGCTTCTTCTCTGCTTTTTTATTTTTTATTATTATTAATTGCAGTGCGATTTCGTATTTAAACTTTATATATCAATGAAAAAAAAAATGAGAAATAGTAAATTTAAAACCAGTTATATTGACAAGACCACCATTAATTTCATACGCTCCCACAATCTTCCTTTTTCTACTTGTTTAATACTTACAATCCTTACATTCGCTTCATTGCTTTTAATCAGATATTCTAGACAACGTACGTTCATAAATTCCAATTCGCCGATAAACTGCCAAAATTTATTTATGCGACAAACGTCTGAAGGTTGGCTGACTGGTTGACTGGCTGGGTGACTGGTTGTGGACGTTCAAACAAAGTTCTAGCTTGAAAATTTCTCTCGATGAATTTTTTCTACAACTTTGGTTCATTCATAGAAAAATCTAAAATCAAAATAAATAAGTAAGTACGCCTTCAATATGTGTTTTTTTTATCGTTTTTCGATTTTTAGGTCAGACGTGTCACGCATGTTGAATTGAAATTTCTAATACTAGTTTCGGATTATGGGAATGTTGTGAACTAATATCTTTAAAAGAGAGAAATTTTCGTATGGCCATAAAGCGTAAAAAGAGTTTAGTATACAAAAAAAAAAAAAAAAAAATATGTGAGTTGTTGAGTTACTTTTGTGACATAAAATTATTGTCTTAAATGGTTTTTATTTTTATTTTTTTTTTTTTTTTTTTTTTTTTTTTTTTTCCTTTAATTTTTTAAGAATATTTTTTTAAAATGCTTAGTATGAGCCCATATATCCGCTTTGCCTTTTTGCTGTTCATTATTTTTTAAATTTTTTTTTCTAAATTTTTATTATTATTCTTCTACATATTATATATACATTCTAAACGCTCCATCAATCATAAACGTTTAAGAAACTAAAGCAACAACGTCAAGGACACACGAGCTAACGTTCGAATAAAAAATAATCAAAATTGCATGTTCTAAATCGCCACTTTATGCTTATTCAAATTGGCTTTTGCTGCTGTTCAATATGAACTCCACCCGCACTCGAAAAAAACATGAAACTAAATAACGCCCCAAGCAACATTCTAAATCTTTAACAAACAACAGAAAAAAAAAACCTGTTCTATGTAATGAAAAGACTACCAAAGCATTTATTTTGCCATAATTGTTTTTAATTTATTTATAAAGGCCTTTCAATTGAACAAACTTGTGGTCGACGCCGATGACGATGACGTTGAATGGTGTGGCTTTTACGCGAATAAGTCAATTATTGAACAATTGTTTGAATGTCTTGCTACGTTTGACACTTAACTTGAGGGTGTGTTTTATAGTTATACATACTATATACCAAAGAGTGACCACAACCCTGTTTTATGTTTCATGGTTATATACTTCCTATATCTATCTAACTAAAGTTGGAATTTGTCGCAACAACTTTTCAAAGACAACATTCAAAAAGACTTAAACAAGTACAGCAGCAGATAGTGTTGACGGACAGGTCAGTTGGTTTAATTAGTTATTACAACTAGTATTTTTTTTTTTTTTTAATTTATAGCTTAGTGTATAATAAGCGTAAAAGATACTTTATACAGAGTTAAGCTAAATTAAAGCGTTAATAGAATTGTTATTACTTTGTGTACTTAGCACGAATGATATGTATCTGTACATACACTTCCTTATTTTGCTTTTAATAATAGCAAATATAATCGCTAGCATCTCGATTCAAACCAAACCCAAAGCAATGGTGACCGTCAAAACAAAAGACTTAAGAAACAAACTTGAAGAGTGGGTGACAACAAGCGGCTTAAATTCGTCATACGACGCCACTATACAAAATAATTTGTCATTTATCTGAACTTACTGGCGGCTGGCATCATTTGTTGCTTTTAATTCTAATAAGCAACTTCCTTCACAAGATTATTATAGTTGACAGACAGACAGCAGCATAAAGACCAGCGGCAGTAGACAATCATTATTGTTTAAATCCAATTTCATGCTGTTAGTTTTTTTTTTATTAAAGATTCTTCTGCCAACTATCTTACTTTCCCGAACTTGACATTGAACCTTACGCAGCACGAGAGAGTTTATAGCGTGTCAGTCAGTCAGTCAGAGCAAACCATGATTATTATTTTCTAATTAGTTGTTGCTATATTTTTTATAATGTAATATATCTGTTCATTTGTTTATTCTATGACTTGACGCAACATGCTTTTAATATAATTTTTATTATTTTTTTTATTGTTATTTTTGGCTATTTTGTTTATTTTTTATGGCATTATTTTTTTTATTTTTTTACTTTAAACACGTTTTTGTTCTTAAAGAAATTTTTGGCAAACCTGGTGTTGAAGTCCATTAAAAAAAAAGAGTAAATTAAATCGAATTATACACGTCTTTGTCATGCTTAATTTTTACATTTTGTTTTTATGATTTTTATGAATAATGATGTCAGCAACATGAGAAACGATTTGTTATTACAGATTTTAGGGTTAGCTCTTTCACAGTAGATAAAAAAATTTAAAAATAAGTATCTAACTTATAATTTTCAAATATTTATACTTAAAAATGTTTATATAATCAGCATTTAAAACCAAACTACAAAATACTAAACACAGCAATGCAACTTGCTACTAAAAACTAAAAAAAAAACTTACAAAATAATTTTAAAACAAAAAAAAATGTAAACAAATACACAAACTATTCGCAGCACTCTTCTTCGCTGGGCTAGAGCGTGTGTTTAACTTAAAATTAACAGCAGCATTTGCAGTTTAAGTTTTAAATAAAAGTAAATTTGTTTATAGCAAATATTATTTTTTTTTTTTTCATTATTTCACATTACTTTTAGTTTCTTTACCGCATATTTTAGCTGCTCTAATTGTTCAGTATATAGTTTTTTTTTCTACTCTTTAAAGTAGTAATTAAATATATATGAAATGTGTGTGCAAAGAGACTTCATAACACAATTTGCATGGGTACGGTAAAACGCTTTAAATGTGAAAACACAATCGTCTTCAGTTAAAATATTTTTTTTTTCAAAATTATAAAAATTTTTATACATAGTCTTTACTGTAACTATTTCAAGTAATCCGTTCATGCCCCCTGATTTAGTTCCATTGCTTTGTTTTTGACCATATTTATAATTTTTCGTTTACTTTTGAATATTTAATTAAAATTTGTAAGTGAATATTTCTACAAATTTAAAATTAGAATACCAACACAATAGATATAATGAAATACTTTCTCGAGCGGAAAATAGATTATGTTTAAGAAATAATAAACTCAAAGATTATTTAATAGAAATGTATATAGTACTCATGTTGCCTCTGGACACACTTCTTCGAAAGTCCACTGAGTCAAGAAATTTTGATTTTATAGTTGAAAAAATAGTTTAAATACATATAATGCATTCTATCTCAATGGAAGTCCCCCCGCTCCACAGATAATGGTTGAATGTAGAAAGTCCAAATAGCGCATAAATTTTGTTTTTGAAGTTGCTGAAGTTGAAACCAAAGTCAACTTTATTGTATCACGTCTAAATATAAAGATATTGAGTTGAAATTAGAAACTATTTCACTGAACCCAAAAGTTTATCTTATTTTTGCCAGATAGACGGACATGGCAAAAGATCTGAACTGACTGAAATGAATTTAGATTGGAATTTTGAGAACCCAAAATCATAGAGTAAATATAGCAAGACTTTCGTTGAGAAAGAATGTCTCATAAATATTTGTTTTAAACATGATTCTATAGTTCTCGAAATTCGGTTAAAAGGCATTGTGCATTGGCTGTTCTCGTCTTGTGAGGTCAAGAATACCACCACAGCAGACTCAGCTTGACGTAAAATGACTCTTTCATTCCCTTCGGAGAAAAGTTGGTTTCGTAGGGGTTTTGAGCCTCGCAATCGGAAAACCAAAAAAGCAAACAGAAGTACCCCAGAATGGCAGACACAGAAGTGAAAATCCACCGGTGTTTAATATCGCAGCAGGGTTATGGTTTCTAGGAGCCCCAACTACCGTTTAATCTACTGCTTATGCGGCGGAAAAAGAGTGCAGAAAATATATTTATCTCTGAGCAACTCTTAAATTTCTAGAATCCAAAATCAAATATTAAAACATTTTTTATTTCATAATGCTAGAATGTAGGTATAATAAGATCATCAAAACTAAAAGCGCAATTGCAGTTCAAAGACCTAAAATTGCTTTCAACATAAACAAAAAGCTATGTAAACATAATCAATTTTCACACAAATACGTTCAATACACAACATAGAATATCATACACCCGCACAGAACTAATGAATTTTCAAACAACTGAACTGAACCAATGAACGATTCAGACAACTACCTTTGAACTTTCAATATATTTTCTCATTACTGTTAACCAACAACATTTACGCAAGCCAAACAAAAAAAAAAAAAAAAATGATCACTTCACTTGAAAAACAATCCCACCAATTTATAGCAACCAAGCAAAAAAAAAAAACGGTATATGGCATTCTTTGCAACACTATATCAAAAAAATATAAATAAAGTTAAGACTTAAAGCGAAGAGTAAATCAGCATGCCAACAACGAAACCAAAATAAATGCCATAATCCACTACTCAGGTTAACAACACAACTAATAAACTAAATAACATAACATAACTTCAGTCAAAAGCCAAACTAATAAGCTAACCAAAACACGTCGAAATTGAGTTAAGAGTTAACGAACGAATTGTTTCACAAAGCCACCACCGACAAATCCATAACAAAAAAAAAAAACAGTTCTATTTCAATTACAAAACTAAGAAATCCACGCTTTTCTGAGATTTTTTTGTATGGAAATATTTTGGAAAGAATTTGAATTACGTGAGCAAAGGTTTTTTTTTGGTTTTGCCTGTGGTGAAAAATGCCGTTTGGCGTTTTTAAATGAAAAACCACAAGCTGAGCAGCGCGCGATTTCTTGAAAAGGTGTGAAAATGTTGTACAATAAGAAAAACCGCTACAACTGAAATAACACCCACAGAGAAGTTGTGCCCGAGTACGAGGTACGAGTATTGCCAAAGTCGAGCAGTAGTTCAAGTATCTCCAATGTATGCCTTTCTAAATGAAGTTTTTGCACAAAGGTTGGTTCTTTATTTTTTTTTTTTTTATCGTGTCGTGAGTGAATAAATGACTGCATGAGCGATTGAGTGACTGTTTAAATGTTGGCTGACTGGCTGACTGGATTGTTGTTGTGTACATTGTTTGCACCGGCACATGCGCGTGCGCTATACATATTAAGTAATAGAACTGTTTCTCTAAGCTTGTATCTTTATTTTTTTTTTGGGGGTTTTTGTTGTTGTTGTTGTACCCTTTGTTTGCTGCTCTCGTAGCCATCGCCGTTGTCGTAGATGGTTTTGTCATGGCGCAACTGTTGCGCTTTGAAATCTGAGCTGCATGCAAAGCAGCAAATGAACAAAACTAATGAAAAAAAAAAAAAAAAAAAACTTAGAGCTAAAAACTCACGAAATACGAACCAAATTTTACATTGACTTTGTTTTGGGCAAACAAACCACCCACGCAGTTTTTGAAAATCAAAGGGAATAATACTTAGAAAATGTAGTGAAACCTGATTTGTTGAAAAGATTTATAAGGAGCAACGAATCGGATAAAGAACGAGCAGTAAACGAACAAAAAATTAAGAGTCAACATTTCCAGACTCTATATTAGGCAAGAAGGTACGCGCTGTTCACGATGCCTTGCATGAGTGCATAAAAAGAAATTTAAAACACCAAAAAATACCAAAAACTTGAGCTGCCAACTCGGTTTTTTCCAACAGTTTTAGCCACAACCATTTTCCACTTTCGTAGTCAATGCTCTGGTTCGAGCAAATAGTGCAAAATATTTGCTGTGTTAGTTATTGTTTGCAATCTTTTGCAATTATGCTTTTATGCACTCATGCAAGACCTCGTGAACAGCACAAATGTATTTATACAAAAGGTCAAACTTTAAATGAAACCCTTTTAACCTAAAATATGAAGATTATTGCTCAAGACGTTTATATTATAAACGATATCAGAAACAATATCAAAAAGAAGAACAAAAACATATAAAAAAAGTATATATTGTATTTTTACCCAAAAAAGAAAAAATTACAAAATGTAGTTATCCTTGAAAATATTGTTAATGCACTTTTATTAATGCAACCAACTGACTAGAGCGCTAAAGACAAACGTATGACAAAACAGATGCATAAGGTAAAGGCAGACAGACAGACGGACAGGTAACCCTTCATTAACAAAACAAGTTGAGTTGCCAAACTACAACTAAAATAAAAATAAAACAAAAACTTGATTTCTTTCAAAATACAAAAGGCGTAAAGCAAGTTAAAGAAAAAAAAAACAACATAAATAAATTTATGCAACTGCAACTGTATACGCACTTAAAAAAAGTCTCATCTTAATCGATTGACTTGACGTTGCGTTGGCTTAATTTTCTGCGTAAAAGGATGTTCAAAAAATGAATTGGCATTTTGTTTTTTTAAGATATTACCAAGACAACTTCACAGAATTGCTTAAATGGAAATCATCATCCAATGTGTCCAACTTGTGATCGAAGCATATATTTTAATAAAGAATATTTCGCAAAGTTCTTGACAATATGAACGTTAATGATGATGACCATATATATTAAGTTGATGAGTTTTTGTTTTTTTTTTTTTTTTGTTAAAGACAAACACTCATAATATGTTCTGTGTTGTGTTCTTGAGTTTTAAAAATAATCTTTGTATTTACTTAAATGCAGGTAGAAAATGCTTTGTTCGTTCTTATTTGTTTGGCTTAAATGGAATTTTATGAGTAACTTAGTATTTTAATTTTGTAGTTTTTTTGGAATTTACACAAAAATAATAATCTAAAATGAGCAAAACGTGTGCTAAAAACTGAGTTTAAAAGGCGTAACTGCGTGATATAGCGTATATATGTACTTGAAATTATTGGAATGACAGTATTAAATAATCAATCGATTATTCGATTAAAGCAAAAAACATATAATTTTCGATTAATCGTAACACCCTTATTAGGCGATTAATCGATTGATAACCCTTATTAAGGAAATAAACCATTAATACGATTAATAAAATAATTAACCTTTTAAGGAAAAAATAAAATCATAACTTTTACGATTAATCGAAACGCCCTTTTTAGGCGATTATTTGAATACCTTATTAAGGAAATAATCCATTAATACAACTTTTACAATTAATAAACTAATTAACCGATTGAGGAAAAACTTATAATTTTACGATTAGTCGTTCTATTAATCGATTACCCCAATTAAAAAAATAACTCATTTGCAGCAATTTTACGTTTATATTAGACGATTAATCGATTGCCCCAATTAAGGAAATAACCCATTTTCAACAATTTTACGATTAATCGTTCCTACGTGTCGATTAATCGATTACCCCAATTAAGGAAATAACCCATTTTTAGAAGTTTTACGACTAATCGTTCCTACTAGTCGATAAATCGATTACCACAATTAAGGAAATAACCAATTTTTAAAAAGTCTTACGACTAATCGTTCCTACTAGTCGATAAATCGATTACCACAATTAAGTAAATAACCAATTTTTACAAAAATCTACGATTAATCGTTTCTAATCGCCGATTGATCGATTGCCCCAATAAAGAAAATAACACATTTATACAAATATTACGATCAATCGTGTCATTCCTTGCTGCAATTAAGTTGCATAATTGGTCTAATAAGCTGGTCTTAACAGCGGTAACTCTATTTATCAACTGAAATTCGGCTCATTCGTTTTTGCTAGACAAACCAGCTTTTAAGTACTTAAACAGCTGATATTTAAAGGTTTTTTTTTCAATATTCGAAAGCTACGCTTTATGCACACCTACGCTACATACCCGCATTTATTTCTGTTAGCCCTAAGCAAAGTTCCCAAAGAAAATGCAAATCAACCCATTTTTCTTCTATTCATTCTCACAATAAATTACAACAATAAAACAACAAAATTCCAGCAAAAATAATTGCTTTTACAGAAAGAGTTGACCATTATCAAATATTGTGTTGACTCAAAAAAACTATTTCTATTCTTATGCAAATTTCATTGGAATAATTCGTACAAACGTAATAAAAAAAAAATAGAAAATAATAAATTTAAAGCCAAAGGCTACAAAAAAAAAAATAGAAAAACAAAACGTAGAATTCGCAAAGTTATAAAATAATAATAACACAAATAAAAGCAAAATTTATTACAGCACACAACTAGAAACAAATAAACCATGAAACTTGTTTGCATTTTGATTTGCGATTTCTAATTTTTTTTTTTTTTCAATTTTTTTTGTATATAAAAATTATTTTTATCTTTTCATTTATTCTGTTTTGTTTTTTTTTTTAAGAGCGATTACGTAAATTGCGCATAAAAAGGAGCAATAGTCAGCGAGCGACTTGATTTGTTTTTTTTTTTTTTTTTTTTGAAGTACGCAAGCCGCTGGCTGCGCATGCGCTTTAAGCTTGAATGACTTTGAATGGCTTTTGGCGCATGCGCGCATAAACCACATTAGATGCAGTGCTGCAATTTCAACACGAAACGTGTCAAAGTTGTCTTAAAGCATAAATCAATTGTTGAAATTGTAATTGATAGAATATTGATGTGGATGATGTGTGTGATTTATGTGCGCAATAACTTTTATGACAAACGCTCGAAATGCGCTTATTACGCGATGATGAAATAAATTATTTCCAGCAAGCTTCCTTTCACCAAAAATTATAAATACAGGCTTCGCAAATTTACTAAAAAATTAAAAAAAAAAAAAAAAATAAAGGTGCATCGCCAAAGAAACGCCGACTTTATGAACTCTTGAACTGGCACGCGGCAAGCGGTAAAAAGGGTTTGACAAAAACTCTGACAGACAAAAAAAAACTTATTTGCAAATCAGCAGCTTACAGTTGGATGAAAAAAAAATTACCATGTTCCAGAGGGCTCACTGGTCTAAGTCATGACGACACATAAACAAAATCATCAACAACGAATTGAAAAAAATTAAAAAAAAAAAAAAATACAATGAAATTAGCAATTATTTAAAACCAAATATTTAATACACTTCTTACGATATTTTTTTTAATTTTAAGCATATCTATTTCAGTTTCGAAGAGATTGTCCGACTATGTGCCGCTGGGTTGGAAGAAACACATCTAAAAACTTTATCATAATTTTAGAAATAATGAAAAATTTCAAATTCAATCTGAATAGTATCTCACAGCATCCAGCAGAACGAATATTCAACCAGAGAAACTGATCTCACAATTCCAATGTTTCTCTACTTCTTGACAAACTGATTCAATTCATCTATTTTTTTAGCCATTCTGCATATAGCAGCGTATAAAAACTTAAAAATCGTGCGCATGTTGGCAACAAAGCCGCGAGCGCCAGCAGCCACAGCCACAGCAGCAGCGGCAGCAACAGCAGAAACATTTTTAAAGCCAATAGCAACTAGAAAACTAGATGATAATGCTGCACATAAACTTTGTACATGGACTGTGCCACCCGCACGCGACATTGCGCGAGTGTTTCTTTCGAACGCTGCGCGCGCGCGTATTGCCTGGTCTGATCTGGTCTGGCGAGGAGTGGCGTGCCGACCAAGTCAAAAGGCGCCGACTTTGCTGTTGCTCTATGCTTTTGGCTCATTGGCTTAAAGTCGCTTTTGTTGTTGATTAGCTTTTTTACTGCGTTGCAATTGTAAATTGTTGCAATGCAATGCTGAGCTGAGCTAAGCTCTGAATGTATCTAGATACATTTTACAATGTCGTTGGAAATTTGAAGTTTTCGTTATAATTTCTATGTTGTATGCTGCTTGTAATTGATTCCATATTTGGGTTATAGTACCGATTTTTAATTGGATTGTGTTGATTAGATTTGTGGTACTTTATTTTATGTGGCAATAACAAAAAAAAAAAAAAAAAAATAGTAGACAAAAAGCTGGAAAAAGGGCTTTGAAATTTTAAATTTGTAAAAAGCGTAAAAAAACTAAAAAACTTAAAAAATCTTAAATAAAACAAATTAATTAAACAAATATAACGAACTGTTAGCATTATAAGACATGTCACTGAAATCGCGATTTATTAATTCACTTTAAAAATATAAGTAAAAGCGTTTACTGTGATATGCCTACAGCTCTTTAATGGCTTCAAAGAAATTAAATATTTAAAACAAAAAACATGTTTGATAACTTTACTTATCATTTAGTATGCTAAATATTTATACACTTTGTCATTTTAAAAAAAATCACATTAAAGCTTAAGAAGAACTCTTTTACAATTCTCCATACATGATTCATGCAAATAAACCCAAATAATAAAACCTAAATACCAGCTCAACTGAGTCACGTATTGTCTCAATGCCACCATATAAGGCACACATGTATATAGTATGTATATAGACTTACAAGCAAATATACCCCCCTATGGAGCACTCAAAATGTTTCTTAAATGTAACTAACCAATAGAATAGCCAACTGACAAAATTTAACCAAAAAAAAAAAAAAAACAATATGGCTAAAGAATACAATGTGCTATTTGATATGGCAGTTACGACAACAAAAAAAAGAAAAAAAATAACCTAACCAGGTGTGCAAAATGGAGTAAAATGCTCAAAAAATATACATTACATACAGTTGATTAGACCTTTTGAACTCATCCACATTGATGTTGACAGAAGCAAAAAAAAAAAAAATGACGCCCTACCCAGCAAAAAAAAAAAACAAAGACAAAACAAGCTGACAAGATCCTTGACCTATAACATCGAAAGCTTGCTTGCTCGTTCGTTCGATTCCAAGCAAGTCAGGTTCGATTTAAGATAAATGAATGAGTGATTTAAACCACAGCATTTCCGTTTGCCAAACGATAATGGAAGTCAAGAAAAAAAAAAACTACAAAAAACATTGCAAAACAATAAAAATTAAAGTATTAAATTGGATTTCTCTTACATTTTGCGGAACTTCAACACGAAAATTATATATTAGACTAGTCTAGCATTTAACTTAGCTTCAAGGTGAATTCAAATTATTTGGAATTTGGCTTGAGTTGGCAGCTTTCATTAACTCTGTCACTTGTTGCTTACTGTTAAATTACAATTATTGGAGTATAGGAAACTCAAACAAATTGCAAAGTACCAGAAAACTTGTAGCAAACAAAAAAAAACAAGAAAGAACGCTGAAGTTGAGTATGCTCGACTGCAAGATACCCTTTACCCAATCTTTATGTACCTTAAATTAAGTCCTATCTTTGTATATACCTTATTGTATTGAATTTTCAAACAAAAACTTGAAAAATTGGGTAAATTTGTATGGGGGCTATACCTAAAATTTTGTTGGTCCTACTCATATTGGGATATTTTATTGGGACTATCATAGACATAATTTATACTAAATTTGAATTTTCTAGAATAAAAAACAATGACGTTTTTATGTAAAAACCCAAAATTTTGGGGTAAATTTGTATGGGGGCTATACCTAAAATTTTGTTGGTCCTACCAATGTTGGGATATTTTATTGGGACTATCATAGAAATAATTTATACTAAATTTGAACTTCCTAGAATAAAAAACAATGGCGTTTTTATGCAAAACCCCAAAATTTTGGGGTAGATTTGTATGGAGGGTACTCCTTAAAATGGGTCTAGAGAAAAACCGTTTGTAAGTGCACACTTGACGGCCTAGGAGAGTCTAAGTTTCAATTTTGAAAGCTCTACCTCTTATAGTCTCCGAAATAATCGTTTTCATACGGCAGACAGCATGACAGACGGACGGACGGACAGACGGACAGAAAGACATAGCTAGTTCGACTCCCCTTCCAATGCTGATCAAGAATATATATACTTTATAGGGTCCATCTTGCCTCCTTCTGTCTGTTACATACATTCGCACAAACTTAATATACCCTTTTACCCTTTGGGTACAGGGTATAATAATCATAATAAAGTGATTTCACAAAACGCAGTTAACTTATTTTTTTTTTTTATGCAACTGACATCATCCGAAAAAAAATCTCGTACAACGAACGTCTCTGTCGAACATGGGAAAATTTCATGTTTTTGTCGAAATAAATTCATTTAAAATTCATTTCTTTCGACGACAACTTTTTTTTAAAGGAATTTTAAAAAAAAAATAAAAATTTAAATAAAACAAGAAAAAAAAAGTCGCGCATAAATTTGTTAGCGATTAAAACTTAATTTATGTTTAAAATGTTGTATCTTCTTCAACTTCCATACGTTTACTGGGCGTGTATTGGACTGAACTGAAACTTATGTAATGTCCGCCGCTGCTGACCAAAAAAACACTGCACAGATGCGAGTGTTTATGTTCGAGCGATTTCGGCAATTTCAACAATTTCGGTTGCAGTTCGAAAATTGATAGCTGTCTCTACCGCTGGAATGGAAAAGATTGAATGACAACACACAACACACAGATTGAAAGCAGTTAAAGAAGTTTTTCGGTGCATGAAAGTGAAATTTTCGATTGAGTAATTTTTTTTTTTTTTTTTAAAGCATTTTAAGCGCGATTTTAGCTACAAGATAGGGCGTTGATTTATACGCAAAAAATTGTTAAAAAATAGCAAGGAAATTGATTTTATTTTATGGCAAATTTGCAGATCAATAATGATATGAAATTGGTATTGTTTAAAAATTTAATGCATGAACTTAGATAAGTTAAAAGATTTATTTTACTGCTTAAATAAAAATAATTAAATAGGAAAACTCATACAAAAAGTGAAGATTAAATTAACTGGGGGAAAGTGAAGAGTTTTGAGGCACACCTTGTCAAAAAACAGCTCTTTGGAATAGCGAATGGAGTCTCCAAAACATATTAATTGAAGTATTTGCATAAAATTCTCACAAGCTCAAAAAAAATTGGTGTTTGAAGTTTTCAAAAATCGTGTTGAGTTTTAAAGCACGATTGCAGAAAATTGGATTTTTTGGTGAAAATTCTTTATTGGGATCGAAGAAAATGACAAATTATTATGATTACTAAGTAGTGGAATTGAGAAAAAGAATATTTTTGTGAGAGAAAAAAAAGAGAAAAATGGCGAGTTGCGCAATTAATCCGATTCGTAATGAACGCAAATATAAACGTCGGCCAATACACGAGCACATTTCAAATGAGTTATGAAACAAGTTTATTATGGGGATGACGTCTTGTACAAAATTGAGATATAAGCTCAAAATATATTCAAAATAGATAAGAGCTATCAAAAGCAAAGCTAAGTAATATCAAAGGCCGTGCTTCGCAACTCACCTCTGCTACGAAACTCACCACTTTCCGCTATTGTGTACCGGAATTTCAAAAAGCAAGCTTAAAGCACGAACAATTAAATATTTTGATTTTCGACAAATAAAAGTATTTGTAAATTATGGAATTTCCATTACAACGCTCTTCTCTCGATAGTACTGGAGAAAATATTATTATATTATTTTTAAAAACTGCAACAGATCTCATCTTTCGATTAATCATACATTTACACTTGTCAATTATAAAGTACCGCATAGGGTACGATGGTCACTAACCCGCCCAACAAATACTTTCTTTTCATGCAAAAAAACTAAGCGCATATGTATGATTTATGTATATTTGCCATAAAGTGCCATAATATTTTTGCACACCGTTTCACTTCGGCGCCTTAGAAAAATATAAAACAAAAACACAAAAAACAACTAAAATAGCCTGCCGCAGTGGCAAAGTAGTAGCCAAAAGCAACACCAAATGTGGCAATCTGGCATGCGGACCAGAAAAACAATACTTATAACAATACAAGATACAAAAAAAAAAAACAAACGATTGACAGAGAGAGAAAATGCTATGCTACAAATGCAACAAAATACAAAAACAATTTGATATGCGAAAGTGAAATGTATGCAAAATTTTGTAACACACAAAAACAAATTCAAATGAAATGCTTAAGGAAAAACAAAAAAAAAAAAAACAAATAACACAAAACAGTAAATAATAGCAAAGCATATAAAAACAACAATTGCTGCGAAAAAAAAAACAACAACAACAACAGAAAAACTATTGGTAAATGCGTCGGACAATGCACCGTGCAACACTGCAATAAAGAGATAAATATTATATATACAGTCTGCATTAAAAAGAAAGCTACAGGTTAAGCTTAAAACGCACACTTAATATTGATTAGCAAGGCTTTAAAAAAATGTATCAAACAGTTTTTATGCCTTTCAATCATCTAAAATTTACGCATTAGATAACGATAGTTTTTTTATTCTAGTATCGATACTGTATGCTCGATACTTTAAAGATCGATACTATACTCTCGATACCTTAAAGTTCGATACTGTATGCTCGTTACTTTAAAGATCGATACTATACTCTTTATACTTTAAAAATCGATACTATACTCTCGATACTGTATGAACGATACTTTAAAAATCGATACAATACTCTCGATACTTTAAAGATCGATCGATCGATGGAGCTTAAAACACACACTTAATATTGAATAGCAAGGCTTTAAAAAAATTATCAAATAGTTTTTATGCCTTTCAATCATCTGAAATTTACGCATTAGATAACGATAGTTTTTTTTATTTTAGTATCGATACTGTATACTCGATACTTTAAAACTCAATACTATACACTCGATACTTTAAAAATCGATACTTTACTTTCGATACTGTATGAACGATACTTTAAAGATCGATACTATACTCTCGATACTTTAAAGATCGATACTGTATGCTCGATACTTTAAAGATCGATACTTTTGCTTGTTTGTCAAATATCGATATTAATAACAGATTAATATATTCACATAAACTGATTCTAGACTATAAAAATGTTCGTAGATATGAATTGTTATTGTCAAAACAGACTGTTTGTAATATAAGAAAGTTGCAAATGACTCACAGCTAATAAATGTCGCTACGCATTTAAATGACAGACGGAAATTGTAGGCAGTAGCTACTAATTGGTTAAAGCTTTTCTAAATGACAAAAACATAAACAAATGCGTACTGGGTGTAAGTGGGCGTGAAAAAAATTTTTTTATAATAAACAATATAAAATATTTGAACCCAACAAATTTTTTTTTTTTTTTGGTAAATGCAAATATTTAAAACAAACCCAAATTATTTTTTAAAATAAAGAAAAACATTATTCTTTTTATACAAACAATACACACTAAATTAACATATAAAAAGCATTTTATCAACATTCGCGTAGCACTCCCTAAAAAAGTCTAAAAATTCAAGTCAAGCGCAAATAATAAATACCGTAAAAAATTATTGCAACAAACTGCAACAAAACCAAAATATTTTTTTAATTTTTTTTTTTTTTTATTGGTGAAAAAGTCAAGTAAAAATGTCAACGACTTTGTCGATAGTATTGAATTTTTTTTTTCTGGTATTAAATCGATTGAATTGAGTACAGCATGAACTGACGACAATAGAACTAGTCAAGTCTAAGTCGTAGTAAATAATATTGGTAGTAGTAGTAGTCGAAGTAAAAGATAGTAGTGTAACAATTACTGAAAATGACATTTAAAACGATTATACGTACTACTCTTGCAATTCTTGGTATTACATTGTATATAATCACGGATTATACTCTGCACAAATGTAAAATATTTGGACAAGGTACTGGATTGGATTTTATATATTGAAGTTTTTATTAAAGACAAAGTTTTCGATCTAGCCAAGAATTTTCTTGTTCATCTACTCACGAAAAATAAATTGTTACTCAGGCATATATAAATTGTTGACTCTCTAAATGTTACATTACAAATTTTTAAAATTTTTTAAAATTATAATCGCTAAAACAAATTAGTAAACGACATATAACTCCCACCTTTTGAAACATATAACATTGCATATTATAACTTTCGAAAGTAAAATAAATCACCGCTGACATAATGCATTAATGTGCAGCGTATATACAAGTCATGTAGCTCTTAATAGTTGTAGTTTCAGAGTTGGTATTTAAGAAGCTTAGTGCAGCTTTTGTTTGCTGAAGTTATGTGTAGTAGCCCCAATGCATTGCTATTGTTACTTTGGCTTATATATTTTCTATTATGTATTTATGTAAACCAAATTGAGAGTGCTTTAAACTAGAAACCTACACATATGTGTGTAGATGTAAAATAGAGCTGGAAAACTAACGATAGTTGCACCAGCGATAAAACTATATAATGGAACCTTAGAACATGGAGACAACTCTGGTAAGTTACAATTTATCAAAATATTACATTAAATTATTAGAATGTCATAACTTGGTTTTAGTCGGACTACAAAATCAGGTTCAAAACACTCCGATAGAACAGCAGACAATCTTTCATATTTTGACATGAAGTTTGTAATAAAGCACAAATTATGATATAAGATCGAATTTTCGATACTAAAAACCAACGCTGTCCATGATATAAGATCGAATTTTCGATACTAAACATCAACGACAGTAAAATCAAACTATCGATAACTTTAATCAAAAATCTATCGATTGTTTTCCAGCTCTAATGTTAAGTATCAGAAACAGTTTTCTATTATATTGCACAATCTATTTACGCTAGCTGTAAATTTCTCAAGACTGTCCTATATATACTTCCTTTAAAACAAACAATATACATATACCTATAATAGAATTTTCACACATAAATTAAGACAGTAAAAAAAAAAAAAACTAAAACAAAAATCTTACATTTGAATAGTTACATTCACCTTTGTGCTACTAACCTTCAATAGACTCAAATAAGAAACTACTTCATGGGAGAGCTTGTGAAGTACAAAATAACCAAAAAAAAAACTTATCAACAATTAACACAAATAAATCTAATTTAAAGCTTTAAAAATTAACTTAAATATTACAAATAGCATTCATAGCGTGTTAAATTATTAATACTGATCAACTATGTTCATCTGCTAAATGAACTAGTAAAACTTTTGTATCTTTTGTTACTTGCGTATTGACCGTGAACTTTTTTTTCAACTGCGGCTTCAGCAGACTTCTCCTTTTAGTTGTATATGCTCATAAAAAAAAATTTTTTTTATGATTTATGGTGAGAATATTTTTGTGTGAACTTACCTAAAATTAGAAGAAAAGTAAATAAAAAAATTTAGTGGTTGTACATTAAAAAATGTCTTAATTTTAAATATATAAACTATATATTGAGTCATTGAAACAATAAAAATTAGTACAAAATTAGAGACTTGACCAAGCGTTAGCAAGGTCATTTTCTTGCATATACTATATCTAATAAATGTATAATCATTTATCAACGTAGCACTCTATCTCTCCTAAATCAGCTGCAATTTTTTTTTCTCTGAATCGAAGTATTGACGTTAATTTTTAATTATATATGCATAAATATAAGCAAAACACCTGTCGTTTTGTAGCTAAACCGGATTTGATAGTCAAAAAAAATATTTTATTACCGAAAAAAATTGTTTTTGACTGCATTAAACGCTTTTAAAAGCCCTCAAGCGAAAAGAGCTAATTTCCGTTCGAACAATGTTTTTAGCCAAATATTTTTCGCAAGAATTAACAAACAGCTTAAAAGATTTTTAATAATATTTGGCACAAAATCATTTGCATTTAATTAATGTGGTCGGCCGTTCAGTCAATAGCAGGAAATAAAATAAAACGTCCCAAAAAAATAGTTGTTGTTGTGGTAATGCCAATAATATTATACGCTATTTGAGATCTTGAGACTCCAAGCCTAGAGTTTAGTTTCTTTTTCGAACTTTAGCGTTATAAAATTAATCAAATAATTTTTTTAACTCCATCTAATATTTGAAAAATGCTGCAGTATATCTAAGATTAAATATTAATGGAAAATAAATTTAACTTTCTATTTCTGAAAGCGTAAAAGACATGCATACACAATTATCGATGCAACGACACTTGAACATCCACAACATTATTGATTAATGAATTACTAAAGATCTTTCCCATTAATCTATACAATGTCCTTTACTTAACTTTCATTTTTTTTCTGCTGCATCTGCTAAGTACAAATGCATTAACAACTTTATTTATGAGATTCCCATAAGAAGTTGTGGAGTTGCGCTTAACATTTATCTTATGATTGAGAAGGGTACATACTATCTTACATTAGGCAGAGCCTAGTAATGCTGACGACGACTTCTCTTTACCAAAAAATTACATGCAGTAAAATTTAAAAATTTTTTTTTTTTTTTTTTGTGTAATTTACGCCTCAGGCGCTGTGGCGCTACAACAACATTTTGCACTCTGCTTCATAATCTTGGCGCAACAATTGCATTTAATGCCATTTTTTTTTTTGCATATGAATATTTTACAATATTAGCCAAGTTTGTAGTTGTATATAAAATGCAATTTGTTTAACGCTTCGTTTATTAGCAAAAAAAAAAAAATATGAAAAATCGCTTGCCCCATGTTGACGTTGTCTTGTAGATTAGTAGCGCTTGAAACCTCGACGACAAGTCGTCTATAGTACATATATGTGTTAATGTTGAACGCCTATTTTATAGCGTTGCTGCTGTTGTCGCTAGCAAGCGCCAACACTAGAGCGCTCTGTTAACTTGGCTAATAATTCGTCGTAGTGGTGTTGTTGCTGCCACTTGTTTGCCTAGTTGGCCGCTAGTAATGCTGCATATTAGTTACGCTTTTTATACATATTTCTTATTTTAGTTTAGCTGCAACTCTGTGCATATTTTTAGCTTCTGTATTTCGTTTTGAATCTTTTGAAGCTACCACAAACGGTTTATGTCTTGTAGCAATTCTCTTATTAATGTAATCTTTTTTCTCTACTTGGATATATGGTATAAAATATTATAATTTTTTTTAAGTTATTGTGATATATTATGTTTATTGCTGTGGGTGTTACATACATGTTATGTTTTATTAGTTTTTCCGAATTATGCGAGAGTGCACGTGCCAATATATTTGAAGTTAGTAATGTATTTTTATTAAATATTTTGAAGAAGGGTGTAATTGCTTGGATTACTTTCAGTATAGCATATTTTTGACAAAAATATATGCGATATTTATATAAATATTAAGACTTGAATTCGACTTAGGAATATAGAGTATATTTAAATTCCATCATAACAAGTTAGGAGTAACTGATAAGGAAGGTTTGAGAAGAATAACAGTAAATCAAAACCTTAAAGAGAGCAAAAGCATTGAGGTACAATTCCTTAAAAGTTCATAATAGCTTATCTCTTCAAGACTTGGTCTACAGTTATTCTTCTCAAAACTTTCAAGTGGTCCGACTTTCTATCCTTTGTAGATTAAAAAAGGATACCAAAAAGGGGCAGAAATTTCTTAGAAACCAAAATTGAATAGTCTATCTTTTGTTCGGACACCCCAAATTTAAGCAGCCAACAAATAATTGACATGTGAATTTGCCCCAAAGAGATTTCACTGTACACTCTGTTGCCCTATGTATAAAATTTATATAAAGTAATTTTGTTTAATTAAACTTAATAAGATTATAATAGAAGTAGCCATTAATCTGAAAGAATAATACTCAAAATTATAAGAAAATTATTTCCGTTTGTAAACAACAACACTTATGTATAATTTTATGCTAACTTATCGTTATAGTGATCTACAATTATTAATATAGAATAATTCTATAAACTATGTGCTGTATAAAAACTTGAACTAAAGCGTGTAATTACAAAATAAATCAATACAAAGAATTTTTCTTAGAAAAAATAAATGCGCACGACTCTAAAAAAAAAAAAAAAAAAAAAATGTGAGCTGCTCATACGCCTTGGTCAAATTGATTAAATTACTAGAACGACAAACCAAAAAAAAAAAATAATAATAATAACAATACTTGCATATTTTAACTTAAAACAAAGTAAACATGATTGCATGGGTTGTATTTAATTGAGACAAGACAAACTTGTATTCGAGTTGAACTATTGAAAGTGGTTTTGATACTAGTTCTAGTTAGAATTTAAACGCAAAGACTTTCATCTTAGTACAACCTTAACTTGAGCAAATTATAACTAACCATATTTAGTAATGTTTAAAGTTAGTTAGCTCCATAGCATATATTATTTAATTATAGCTGTAGACATTCAAGCGAGAAAAAAAAGAACAAATTTTGAACAAATAATAAAAAAACATTTAAAGCATACAAATCGAGAAACACTTTGCTTTAAGGTGTACAACAGCACAAAGCGTGTTGGACGGGCGCGTGTGCAGAAGTAAAAACAACAAAATTGTTAAATGCAGTCAAAAAAAATAAATAAAATAAATTGAAAATGAACACGAAAAATGTTAAACTCAATGAAAACGAAGCTTTTATATGCTTCATTTAAGTTTTTGAGCTTGTTTGCGATTAATCGATTAATATTTATTTAACGATTAATCGATTAATAAAAAAATTAATTTTCCGATTAATCGATTAATATTTATTTTACGATTAATCGATTAGTAGTAATTTAACGATTAATTGATTTATGTTAATTTAACGATACATCGATTTATATTAATTTAACGATTAATCGATTAATATTTATTTAACGATTAATCGATTAATGTTAATTTAACGATTAATATTAATTTTCCGATTGATCGATTAATATTTATTTAACGATTAATCGATTAGTAGTAATTTAACGATTAATTGATTTATGTTAATTTAACGATACATCGATTTATGTTAATTTGACGATTAATCGATTAATGTTAATTTATCGATTTTGATTATTTATTTACGATTATTCAATTTATCTCGAATAATAGACAAATAATTACACCCGAAAAAAGGTTCATTGAAATTTCCGAACAACCCAATTTGCGGCGAATCTTTCAATCTTGAAGGTGCAACAAATCTCTTAACGGTATTACAATACTTTATTTATGAAGTGTGTAACAAAAAAAAATAAATAAATATAAAATGGCATTGAAAGTGCAAAAAAAAAATGTACAAAAGTTAAAATCACACAACAAAAATAACAATCATTTCAAAAGCCATTGGCGCATGCTCACATTAGGTGAAAACGTTGCGAACAAGGTGTGGTGTTCGTACGTTTCGGGTTGTATAGCTACTACAACTGATTTAGACACCATCATCATCGTCGTCGTCGTCGCCGTCAGAAACACCATCAAAGTCTTTGCCATGAAGGCTATTACGACTGTTAACAATTTTGCACAATAATTCTTTATATTCATCTTTTGTAATTTTTTTTTTTTTTTTGTACATTTAATAATATTTTTTTTTTAATAAAAATTTGCAACGAATTATTGTACATAGTAGAGAAAACTGTAAAGTCATTGGCCGTCTCCACTGATTTGTTGTGGTTGATTGACCTCAGCAAAGCTTGAGAGAATCAAAAATGCAGAAGTTGTTAAGATCTGCAACGCCCACATTTTATTAAAAATTTTTAAAAAAAAGATACTAAATACATGCATACATATGTACATATGTACGTTGCGGGTGTTTGGATAACATCTGCACAAATTAACATGTTATACAAAACCGCACGAATAAAAATTAAACAAGCCTAAAGATTTTTATCAAGTTTATACGAAATATGAGTACACTGCACATAAAATAGACGCTCACGATCTTTAAAGAGTTTTATAGCAACTGGGGTCTCTTTTTCAGCTTGATATCTTTAAAGTGTTGCAAACTTTATGGCACAATTCTACAACCACATATTTATATGGGAAGGGTATACAAAAAGCTTAGCAACAGTAAGCAACAGAATAAAGGTATGACTTAAGAAAACAAGCTGTCAACAAGAAGACAGCATACGATGTGAGATAAGCGCGTGCTGTTCTTGAAGCGAAATTTGTAAAGACATTGCCTCTAGACTCCATAGCTGGGCAGTGAAAACATATACACTAGCATAGACTCATAATTCTTGGCGCTGCTTTGATCTTACGTGTGAGATTGCTGTTAAAATAGACGATGAAGCATAGCAAAAAAAAAAAAAAAAAAAAAAAATGAATGTGCGTAAAATTAATAGACTTGATACTAAGAATCTTTCTTACTAGAAACAGTGATTCAACTCGAGACTTTTTAGACTACAAATCATCAACTGTAAATTGTTGTAAACTATGTAAAACTAGTGTTAAAGAAATGAATCAACTAGTTTCAGACCATAGCAACAGTACACGTTTTTTTTTTAATATTACACAAGCGACAACATAATTGTATATTTATGTTCCACTAAAAATATTTTCCAAAATGATTAATAGTTTTAACAATTATTATGGGGGCTATTTCTAAAGAAGCATTTAGCGCATTTAGAGTGTGTTTATGCTTACTAAACCCTCGCAAACCAGCATCGCGGCTTGAAAAAACTGTAAGAATGGAGAATTTTAAGATGAACCGAAGAATTACACTAGCTTATCGTAGCTATTTTGAGCTCGGTAAGAATACAAATAATACTTTCTCCAGAAAAACAAAAATTAAACTCTAGAAGACGCTGATAAACCCGGTACTGCAGTACAGCGTAAGGCATGTTTAAGCGGAACATTTTATAAAGGAGCACGACTTTCGTAATCGTACCAACAATGACATCTATATAGTCAGAAGCAATCAATACAAACGAATGCACTCCGCTGCGTTGGTAAGACCAAATCTTGAAAGAAATATTGGTTACAGGGCATCCCGAGCTAAAAATATGAAAGGTATATGCATATATTCAAAATTAGCTCGACGGACCAATAGCACTGGTCTCTGAAGATTTATTCACAGTTCAAAGATATTAGGCAAATTATAAAGCTTCGGTTTTACCTAAGTTCGGGACTATTCAGGTATGTACATATACATAAAAGGTATGTATGTGTATTTCGATATAAACTTACCTTATTTATTTATGTACATAGTGTATGTATATTTTATGTATTTTTTTTGTATTTATGTAAGTCTCTTTATGCGCTATAAACTCAAAAAGGAATTTAACGAAATCGTAGCCGTGACTCCAAAAACTCAATAAGTTTTTGTGGATCTTTTCTCTTAACTGGCTAGAGGGAACAATATCGGGTGACGTGTAACCTATCCAGTGTACAATATAAATAATATGTTCACGAAAATTAAAAACGCCTACCACTCTATCCAACGTTAAGCCACGCGCATAGCCGTATACTTTTGGCAGTGGTCCATGTGGATCGGGATACTTAAGAAGCAAATCTTTTAATTTTTCACTACAACCACTTTCAAATTTATCGATGAGCGTACTGCAGCAATTTAAATTTTCTACTGGCTCCCATGTATTTTCAGAATCTGGATAATTAAACCATTTTATTAGATAGTAAAGTTTTCCATCTTTATTACAACGTTTATCTACTATGCGCTCGACAAAATATTGATCTTCAGATAGTTCAAAATCCATTTTACATTAAAAAAAAAACTTTATTATATTAGCGAAAGCACACTTTTACACCTGCGCGCACTTTTTATATAAAAGAAACAGCTGTTTTCTCTCTCTCTAAAGAGCAGCGAGTTGCAAAGCACAATGCAGCAGTGTTGTACAATATTAGACTTTGTATAGAATAAATTATAAATAAAAAATTTAATTAGATAAATTTACTGAATTTAACATTTTATAAAAAATAAACGCATAAATGAAACGTTTAAAATAAAAAAAAAAATGAGAATGTATTGCAGCTATCTTGCAGCACTACCGATGAGTGTATGTAGAGTGCATACTAGAGTTGCCATATATGACATATAACTAAGATGAATGCGATAGTCTTATGAGTAACAAATAAGTGTAAGCAAGAAGCAAGACAATAAAAAATGCCGTTTTTATGACACCTATATTTTACAGTTATTTATTAAATTTTTATTAAAAATTAAGTCTTTCTGTCTATTGATCTCTTACTGAACACAAGTGTAAAGTTTTATTGCGCATTATTTAATTTCGTCAACGTATCTATGGCAAGTACATCCCGTGCTGCTGCTGGTAGCGGCGCAGCAAGAGAAGCATTGCTTAAATCCTACAATACGCGTCTTAAGGTAGTTATGTTGTCTATTTCTATACAAAAATATATATTAAAATAAAAATATTTTTATATTATACAAAATTTAGACCGATGTGCATAGCATGCTGGATAATTTTGAGTCGATCTTGCGTTTATCGCGCCGTGAGACCAACGTTCAATTAGGCCCTCATACCGAAGTTGAACAGGATTGTCTCGAAATGCAAGTGCGTGCCTCGAATTTTGTACGCGCTGGCAATTCGCTAATGAAATTGGTATCCGATCTTAAGAACATGATCATCTTAAATGATTATTATCATATTAATCAGGATATCATGGCCAATGATGCGTACAATTTCGCTACAGCCAACGACATGGATAGACGTTTGGTGAAGATACGCGACGATGCCAATAACGATGTCCGTGAATTCGAGGAAGAGTACTATATGAGCGAGTATAAGTAAAGTACATATTTTTATTTCTAAAATTCCTAATTAGTATTATACCATGTCATTGGTTTTCTCATACAACATAAGTGGAATAACAGAAATAAAATAAAACTTTCTACAAGCACTATTATTAGTGCTCACCCATCTCGCCTACTCCTTTGCGTTTGTCATATTTTTTCATCATGTGCACCTGTCATGCAAATTTGTACTGTTTTAAGGTTTTGTAATCGCAAGCGAAAAATAAAAAAGCCGACGACAGCAAGTGTCTACTTTGATTCACGTTTCTGGTTGAAAACTTTTTTTTTTTTTAAATGTGTGATATGGAAATTAATGAAGAATTGTCAATTGATAATAATAGTATTGAAAACGTTATGTACAACGGTTCATCAACAACCGTTTCAAAGGAGAAATATGGCGAGCTTCAGAATATGTCGTCGGACTTTGCTGTCGATGCAACTACGTCTAGGGACAATGTGAACTGATGCAAGCTGCTATTTACCATATTCCATCGTCTAGCACTTCCAATCTCACTTTGAACTGTGCAAATAGCGAGATTAGAAGAATGTCTGCAGACTTTCCTTTAAAAAGTGAGGAATCTTATTCATATGTGCTTCCGTTAGATTTAAATTTCTCTAATGATTCTGAGGTAAGCTTTTTTCATTTAACATAACCTATTTATTTACATACATAAGTATATTTAAAAACATAGGACATCGAACCATCTGGTAACCCTTTGACGAATTCCAGTAGCATAGAACTTGAGGTATATATAAACTCAATGTAGATATAATTATTCAAATAATCGAACCGATACTCATTAATATATTATTATATGTAGCCAATTAAATCAAGTGATTAAAATAACGTCCTGCCATATAAATCAAGTTCAGTTGGCTCAGCTTCTAAAAAGTCCAGAAAGAAACCCACCAGGGTAAGTAAATTTTATTTATTTATTTATTTTTTTGATTATTGATTTATTTTTTTCCCCAAATAGATCAATTTGCGAAGACCAAAAAAATCGAAGATAACTAAAAAATCGACGGTATATATAAAGAGTTTCAATTAAATAAAACATATTATTTAAAGTTTTTTTTCAATTTATACAGACCCATGAAAAAATCTATAAAGTGGAACGCATTATAGATAAGCGAACCAATGCAAATGGACAACCGGAATATCATATAAAATGGCCCGATATTCGATGCACATAATAGTTGGGAGCTATTAAAAAATATGATAGATGAAAAGTCTTAAAGGATTTTGACGAAAATGGCATGCAAAGACACTTTAAAGAAAAACACTGAAAAGGAACCAACAGCGTCGGAACTAAAAAAGTATGCAATTTTAGAAGTATATTTAAAAATATGCAATTTGTTTTTTTTTTTTGTAGATTTGCCAATTTGACTTTGAAATCTTATGACAATCTTATGTATGCTGTGCAATGGAAAAATCATAGACGTTGATTTTGTTACTGAGATGGAATTAAAACAACGAAATCCACAAGAATTGATTGCGTTTTTGGTGTCAAGTTAACCCTTCGACTTTAAACATTGAAGAAGCATGAAAAATGTGAGTATAAAAAGTAGAACAAAATAAAATATAAAAATGTATTAAACCTACTTTTTTTTTTTTGTTGAAACTAAAAACAACTAGAAGTGCTCTGTAAACCTGACCTAGTCATGTTGTTTTCTGTTTATGTTGTCCCCGTAACAATAACCTTAAACATACAAGCATGTATTTCCGTTCTCGTTAGGCACTCTGCACTTTTGCTTATAATGTTAGATACTAAGTATGTATTAATAGTTGACTGATCTCAAGGTATTGTGCTTAAAGCAAAATACTACCGCAAAACAGCGGTATGGTATGGCACAACGTAGCGCAACGCGTAGCGTATCTAAATCTTCATAATTTCACAGTTCAACGCAAACAGACTAAAAGACGACTTGACTGTATTGTGTGTGTGTGTTTGGTATATTATGATGATATGCTCTTCATTTTGGTGTTTAGTGTAGGTCAAGATACAACATGCATCCGTTACGTTCAAATAAACAATTTAATTCGGCTGCTTATAAAATGATTATTGAAATTGTTATAGTTTAAAGAAATCAATTTAATTGTTTATGCATACATACTACTTTTAAATAAATTGGCTTAGCAATTTTTTATAGAATCTAATTTCTATCTCTTGTATATGGGGCTAAAGGGCTCTTTGAGAGTTGCGCATGCGTGGATTCAAATTTAATGGTCATTCTTATTTTTAAATTATAATTTACAACAGTTTATATTGTTAAATGCAAAACCCATAATTTGGTCAACAGGTTTCTATAACAAAATGCTTAATTGTATTACATACTTCCAACTTTAAGAGTTTCACTGATTCGCCAATGGTTTCATTTTCAATATCAGCTGCAGAAATATGCGGAAAATGGGAAAAACATGTTTTCGTGTGCGCGCTCATTAAAAGGAAATCAAAGCATACATATAGAAATATTTATTGCTGCAAAAAAAAAAAAAAAAAAAAAAAAAAAACAAAAAGGGGGCAGCTTTAAGTAGGAAATGTTGTTCAGCTGATACAGCTGAATTTATATTATTGCGTACCAATAAGTGCTGCATGTCTAGTTGTCTGTCTGACTGTCTGTCTAATCGTTATTTGTTTGTTAGCATCGAAGTTGTTTTATGTCTATCAAACTATTATAGCCTTCTTCCTATCTGTTTGATTGTCCGTCTGTTTGTTTCTTTGTTTTTCTTTATTTTCCAATCAAACGCATGCGCGCGCGCACCTGTTTTGTGTGGCTTTTTGTCTTTGTTGAAATTTTTTTGTTGTTGCACAAAGTGCCAAGCGGAAATAATGCTGCGAAATCGTACTGGAAATATATATTTTAATTGGCCATATTGGTATATTGTTTGTAGTTACTTGTACATTTGCTTTAGACTATACATTGCAAAAAGTTATAATGTGAAAATCTGCAGTGTTGCATGCAAGTATTTGTTTTGTTTTCTATATATTTTTTTTTTTTTGCATATCTGCTAGATATGCAAACGTTGTAGAAATTTTTAAATAATATTTTAATTGTATACACTTCATATATATTGTGTCTTAATGCTATAATGAATATGTCACAGACTTAGTAACACTTTAAAGCCTTATAAAGCTCAGTTCAAACCATCTCATCATTTTTGAACATATTTTGTCCGTCTGTCCGATTTTGTTTTCTAAACTGAAGATCTGATCCAAGTTTATATTTTGATTTTTTTTTTTTTTTGCTGAATTTAAATCTTGCATACATTTTCTAAAATAATTTTGCTATATTTATGTTTTTCAGCTCGCTGAAATCTACTCAAAAAAGAGGATGCCACTGTTTGGGTCTCAACATCTAAAACTAAGCGTTTGAGTAGACAAACCCAAGACGTACGTTAAAAATAGAGTACTCAAACTTCGAATTTAATTTAAGTAAAACCTTTTTCTATTTTTTTAATTTACACAATTTTCATTACTGACTTTGGCATTGAATATATTTACCATTGCTGACTATAAGCAAAAGTCAACACCGCAGTAGACAAAATATGCTGCTTTCATAATTTTTTTTTCTTCTTTCTTTCACTTTGAACAGCACGCTCTATCGAATCATCAAAATATTTCTTCATATCATACTACATATTATATTTTTTTTTTTTACTGTCATAAAATTTTTTCATATGTAATTTTAATTCGATTAAACTAACAACATGAAAGTAGTGAAACTGGCGCATTGTTGACAGATAGACAGACGGACAGGCAGACAGACATAGGCAATGAAGCAGCCACTGTCTGTGTAACTTTGACTTTGAGCAGCAGAAGCAGCAACAGCAGCAACAAAACGACTAAGTAACACTTTCATTTTCATATTATTACAAAAATACAGTGAAAGAAATACAAAACTAAATTTCAACAGAGACACGTTTAAACTGAACTTTAAATAACAATACTGAAAAAAAAGAAATACTGTATATATTTATTTGCATAGCAGCAAAGAAATGCTAAACAGCTAAACTTGTTTTTTTTTTATTTAAATAAATTTTTATTTT
Source organism: Leucophenga varia (assembly GCA_018903435.1). NCBI lineage: Eukaryota > Metazoa > Arthropoda > Insecta > Diptera > Drosophilidae > Leucophenga > Leucophenga varia. The sequence continues at coordinate 142,841 of JAEIFJ010000518.1, read as the reverse complement.
TCTTTTTTTATAGCGCAGCGTAGCAGAAGTTTTTTTTTTTTTAAACATTTCATAATAAAAAATATCTAAATAATTTTTAAATATTATATTTTGTGGTTTGTGTATTGATGTGATCATCGCTTCATTAGTTAGTTAATTTTTTGTTTATTAAGCTTTTGCGTTTAACAGAAATTTGATTTTTATTTCCAAATATTTCGAGAAAAAAGCAAAATTTTATTTTGTTTTTTGAATTTGATTATAAATATTTTTTTTATTATCGTTTTTTAATCAAATATTAGCTAATATTAAATATTTTATGTAATCTTTGCTTAAATGAATTTTTAATTTGATTTGCTGAAAATGCATAAATTTTCTTAAGCTATGCAAAAATTAAACTTAAGCAATTTCTGATTTGTTTACATAATATTTAATGCAAATTTCAACAAAGTCATTGAACTTTAAAGTTTATTTTATTTAAAGAGATCCTTTTGCATTATTTATATTTATTTATTTTTCTCACATTCACTTGAATATTATACAAATAAGCTTAAACGAAACATACTAGCCAGAAGTATTCGTAAGTATGCAAACACTTACAACCAGTTAAAAAAAATAAATAAAACAAGAAACCTGCCAAAATTGACACGCTGACATTTTAACACACAAACAACAAGCATTGACGTTGTCATCGACAATAACAGCAACAACAACAACAAGTACAGCAAAAGAGTGCATCATACTCTTCGTTTTGTATAACTAAAATGTACGGGCGGGACAGACAGACAGACAGTCAGCCAGAGCCGTGCTAGTCATAACAACAAATTTTATAGCGCTGCGGGGGCGCGCACTTAAATCTAGTAGTAGTCGAAGAAGTGATCGTTGTCGTGCTGCTTTTGCACAAAATTTGTTTATTTAATAAGAAGCATAATTTTGTTTTTTTTTTTTTTTACAATTATTTATTTATTTTTTTAAAATATATTGAAGATCAGTTAGTAGTATTAAAAATTTTTTTATTATCTTTTTTAATGATAAAAGATGAATGTACATTTTCAACAAGCCTCTGAAAGAGAACTTTCCATTGTTTAAATTTTTTTTCAGTGCATCGTTTATATTCCCAATAAATTCATTTCAAAAATTGACAGAGATATTGCACACAAACTCTTCCACGAGCAGAATTTACACATGCAAAATGTAAGAATATTTTCTATTTTCATTAAATTTTTCAATATCTAAAAACTTTCGATATTTTACAGATTAAAGACTACACATTTTACATAAATTTTCCAAAAAACTAGCGGAGTTATATAAGTCGTTCGAAAGCACAAAAGGTATTTAATTAATTTTTCATTTAAAATTTTTAATATTAAAGTATAAATGCATTTTATTTTACAGATAACAACACTCAAACACTTTTTACTTTACGCATCGAAGAATTGGCAAAGATTTATGCCAAAAATTCTTTCAAATACACAAGTTTCAAGCAAAAGTATGGTATGAATGCTATTGACTGCATATTGAAACTTTTTACAGATAAGCAGCTACTACGCCAACTACAACACAGAAAACTTGACTCTTTCTCTCGATCTATAAAAATAACAAATTTATACACTTAAGTTATACATATAACATAGCATTACTGGTTTTAAAAATAGCATACATTCATTAAAAATAGCATTTAATTTGTCTAAATGTTTAATATCGATACTAACAGCTTTGTATTCAATTTGTAAAATATCGATATGGCATATAAAGTATCGATATAAATTTAATCAATATTATATCGAAAAACGCTTTCAAATCTATATTTTTTTACTATAAAATAATCTTTTGTCTACAATAAAAAACGTCACATTATAAATATTTTAAATAATTATGAGTGTGAAGCGTATTTAATAAAATAAAAATAAAATTGCAATATTTTATTCAAAATTTAGTCACGGTCAAACAAAATAAGATAACAATTATAAATTGCTACTGCAAATGTCTGCAAAAATGTTTTTTAAAAATATTGTTATAAATTTTTTCCGAAAAATGCACGAGGTAAAGCTTTTGTGAAGTTTTGTTTATTAAATCGTGTTTCATATGTGTTGTTCACTTCTTAAGCGTTAAGGCAAACTAGTCACTTATCAGGTTTTAATTTTTGCTTGTTTATTGCAGATTTTTTTACTCGCTTCTATTTATTTATAAACAATTCATCAATGAATTATCAATGCTACTAAAAATTTTATTTCATGCGTTAAATAAATTTTATAACACTTTAATTTGAAATTTCATGAGTAAATTTTAAATTGGGTTTTTTTTTAAATTGAATATTCTAATTTTTTCTTTTTGTTTTTCTTTTTTAAACAGTTCCGGCAACTGAAGTATACAGACATGATATATAGTGAGTTTAAACACTGATCTACTATATACAAATACGCAGCAAAGCAAAGAGAATTTGATTAATTGTTCGATTTTGATTTGATTACGATAAAAAGCAGCAACAAAAGAAAAATTATATACAATAATTTATTAAGAATCAAAAACAGCTGATTAAAAAAAAAAGCCTAGCTCATAAAAATAAAACACAACGCATATTTGGCAACATAATAAGCTTGTAATAAATAACACAAAATACATATATACCGACGCATACATAAAGCTATACATATGTAAATTCAAAAAAAAAAAATATTTTAAATAAAGAAGAAACCAAACTCACTCACCTTGCGCACTGACAAGACAGCAGCAACAGCAGAAGCCCAATAAGAGCAACAACAAGCGCGGCAACGACAACGTTGACTGCGGCAGCAACATCTTGCGCAGCTTCAACGTCTTCTGCAGACGACGACGATGATTTTGTAGTTGTTAATAATAATAAATTTTTAAATTAAATTTTTAATTTGTAATAATGCTTTTTTGTTTATATACATAGACGACGTCGTGTATTCGTTTGTTTATAATGTTTTAGTGTTGCATTAATTTTTTGCAATGTTAGCATTTAATTTTATTTATTTTTTTGTTTATTTATTTGTTTTACTGTTAAAAATTTTTGTATGCTGCAATAATCAAATTAATTTAATTTTGATATGAAATTTAAATTTGTTATAATTATATAAAATTTATAGCACTTGTTTTTGACACTAATCGAAAGCTTTTGAAACGGGTTCTATTTTATTAAACCAGATATTTTTGTTTATTTGCATTAAATTTTTTCTTTTCAATTTAAAAAATATACTTTTTGTTTAAATTTGCACATGCTGTGTCTGGCACCCTTTTTTAAAATTAATATTTTAATAAATTAAACTTTCAGCTTTTGTTTTTTTTTTTTTTTTCCTTTAAAATTTTATCATTTGACATTTTAGTATTTTAATTAATTTAAATGATTTTTAATACTTGTAATATTTTTTTCTGTTTGTTGATTTTGCCATATTTTAAAGGTCAAATTTAATTGCAAATTGTTTTTTTGTTATTATTAAATTACAATTTCTATAAGGAAAACGAAAGACTTAGGCAACGAACGTGAATTTATTTTTTGCCAGGAGTGTTATGGAAAGGAGCATTGGAAACGATTGAGGTCTTAAGGCTTAATAGAAATATTTTATAAACATTTTTTTCGAAAGTAAATTTAGAATTTCAGATTTTGTAGCTGTATCAAAATTATTTCAATGAATGCAAAAGGTTTCACATTCAATAATTTAAAGAAAAAGTTTTTTTTTTTTTTAAATCATCTTAAAAGAAATATTAATTTATTTTATTTTTTTTTTAATTGCACATTTTCATTGAAAAATAAATAGCTACAAGGTCATCTTTTGCATTACTCTCGTTTATTGTCCATAAACGTTTATTTTTAATGACACAACAAATGACAGAAAATAAAAAGAGTTATTTAAAAAAAAAACAACAAAATGCAATTAAATTAATTAAGCCAAGATTTTGCTACTCTTTTTCTTTCAGAGTTTTCTTGCATTTAACAATTTTCTTTTCATTATTTTCTTTGCACAAAGTGAAATTTTCACCCAAAAGCCAACAAGTAAAAGCAACAATCGCAGTCAATAAACCATAACAAAAAGTAAAAATAAAAATACAAACAATTCAAACACAAAACGAAAAATTTAATAAAACTGACCGAATGACTGAACTGAACTGACTGCAATTCAGCCGGCGCATGCGCGACCCGAAGTTTTAATATTGTTGTTGTTTTTGTTGCTTTTGTTATTGTTCGGACAATACCAAATACAATACAGGTGCACGGGGCGCCTTTAAAGCAGCGCTGCCAATGTTGACGTTTTAAGCCGTAATGCAGAAATACGCGTTTTGCATGTAAAAAAAAAAAAAGACTACGAATATCGAAGTTAATGTTTAAACGAATCCAAAAAACGAGTTCGATACGTCGAAATAGCGTGCGCGCGCAACCTTACACGTTAATGTTTCAAGCTAAACTGAGCTTAGACCAACTAACTGGTAAATGTTGCTTTTCTGCCCAAGCACCAAGAAAGCTTTAAAAAAAATCGTTGCAGAGGAATGGTGCAACCTTTACAACTTCCGGTTGGCTGTGAAAAAAATGGAATATATATTTTTTTAAAACTAAAATCAAAGCTAATATTATATTTGTAGGGGGTTTTTGAGCTATATTTGTAATTATGCAATAAAAAACAAAATTGACTTGAAATATTCATTTAAAAAATATTGGCTTGATTTCCGATTGAGTATAAACAGTGTTGTAAGTTGCATATGAAATGTGTTTTTTTATTTTTATTAGTCAAGACACAAACCGAAAAATTGAAAAGTGGAATACTGTAATAATTTCGTCTAAGTTTCATTTTCCCACAAAAATAAATAAATTAACCGAAATTTGGAAAAGTTTGAATATGTACTTTGGAGGAAAGCGATTACAAGCAGTCTTTGTTAGCATTTACTATAAAAAAATATTATTTTAAATTTACACAAATAAAATATTTTTTTTAATAAAATTTTTGAAAAGAAAAATTGTATAAAAGGTTCAAATATTAGTCGTAAAAAAATATTTGTTTAAATTGTCAGACACTTTGGCACAACAGAAACTTGTACTGAAAAATTTTTGCACAACTTGCCCTAACTGAAATTTACTGGAAAATGAAACGAAACCCCTATATGCAGGGGTGTCCCACAAAAAGTCTTTTGATTGGTTTCAAATCTCTTCTAAGATTCAAATATAATTAAAAAAATAAATGAAATATACACCATCTTCTAATATATTTAAAACTATTGTTTATACTTATTGTGAATTATATTCATTATTTTATTAAATTTTAGAAGAGAGTTGAAACCAACCAATAGAGATTTTATCTGACATCCCTGTACTTCAAAGTTTAAAAAAAAAACATGTTTATTTTAAATTCCAAAATTATATATTTTTCGCCAACTTTAACGTTGCAACTTAGAATTTTATTAACATGCAACACTTCACTGTACAAATACACATCGTCTCACTGAAAATAGCGTTGCCAGAAAATGTGGTAGTCACATATTTATAAAAAAAAAAACTTTACAGCACTGTTGTCAGAAAGAAGAGTGGACGAAAGAGAGAAGACAAATTTTGTTTGTTTATATAGATTTTTTTTTTGTATTTTCATATAATTGTTTAATAAATTAAATTCAATAGTGACAATGCATTTGCTAATGGGCTTAGAATATAGGAAAATAAAATATTTAACATATTAATTTAATGCACATGCCGTATGCAGCGCTATGCCTTTGAAACATTTGTGTATCGGAATTTCGGGTCTTCTGTGAAGTGAATGTAGCTGCTCTGGCGTTTTTTAATTAAAATTCTTCGATTTATCAATTGTCGCCGGTCAGAAATTTATAGTTTTGTATAAAAACAAACGTCAACATATCAGCGCCGCGTATTTTCGCAAGGTAAATTGAAACGAAGCATAAAAACTTGTTTGTTGTCACTATTCCGCCTGAGAAACTGGGTTACGTGTATTCCAATTGCATCATATTGAGGATCCAACATTAAGTTCGCGCAGTCTTGGATAAATAACTGCTACAAAGCCTAATTTCGATTTTGTCATGACGCAGCAAATAGCGCACTAATTTTCTGTTATATTTTAATGCTAAAAACGGCATAAAATATTTTTAGAATTGATAGACTACCTGGTGAATCGATTAGTTGTAGGCGCGTACAATAAAGAAAAGTTGTAACCTGCTTGACACTGCTCCGAGCTGCTCTGTGTTTGGAGTCTTCAGCTTTTCGACTCGCTTAAAGTGAGCGGAAGCTGTGCAAAGGGACTTAAAGATTCTAAGTTTAGATGCTTTAAATTCTTTTAAAATAAATGTGTCAATTCAAGGCATGCAGTATCTGTTTCTTGAACCCGAATTCCAATTAATAATTAATTCGTAAAAAAACCGGTTTATTCGACTAAAAATAAAAGGGAAAAAACGTTAATTTCGCTAGCACCGAAGTTTTGATACGCACCACATCAAATGTTCGTGTCAAAAACTGGAAAATGAGAACCATAATTGTATTAAATTGCTACGAAAATTGTTTCATTTTGGGGAATATATGCTTCAGTGATCTAATCCTTAAATCTATACTGTACACATATTCTACATTAAGAATTTACCATATTTAAAGCGAACAGCATCTACAACAAACATTTTTTTATATAAAAACTCGAAAATAAGCTTTGGATTTGTATGGGAAATATATGCTATATTGATTCAATCCTTATTAAATCTGTTCTTTATACATATAGCATATACTGCATAAATAGAAATGATTTTTTATAATTTAGAGAAAATTAATGAAAAATCATGAAGTTTTTAAATTCTGAGCTCAATATACAAACAACCTAGGACCGAGAAAGCTTTTAAATTTTGAGTTTCAAATCAATATCTTTAAAACTAAGCAATATAAAAGCCTGGCAATAGACCGACAAACGGACACGCAGAAAGAAAGACATGGCTGGATCGGCTCGTCTTATCGAGCTGATCAAGAATATATTATATATGCTTAATGGGGTCTCCGATGCGTCCTTTAATGCGTTACAAACTTTCCGACAAACTGAATATACCTGTTTCACACTATGTGTGACGGATATAACAAAAATACTTGAAGCGTATTAAAGTTTTAGTCTGAGCCTAGGTCAATAGTTTTCTTGTTTTTGTTTTCGTTTGGCAATTCGTTTTACTGCTTATAAATGCTTTTTCGCTTCTACTACTTCAATGTTGCTTCACAACAAAGAAGTTAAAAGCAGAACTTGAAATTGCATTGCCAAAATATTTTTGTAGTGCTGCAAATTATTGCGAAAAGACAAAACGAGCAAAAATATTGCAGTCGGTTAAGCTCAACTACGATATACGCTATATCATGTTTATATGAATCATCATATTTATTTTTTTTTTTTGTATAAGTTAGTGCTGAGTCGTTTTGTTCTTATTTATTTTTATTTTTAGTAAAGTAATTGTGATTAAATTTCAAGCATGAATGCGTTGTCTCTTAAAGCCTTTTGCAGCACATCATTGATTTTATAAGACTGACAGTCTTATTGCTCATTCTGTGGCTTGCAACGCACCTTTTAGGCGGTTACATATATTTGCACAAACTTTGAATACTATTTTCTCTTATATTTATAGGGTATAACAAAGAGAAAAGTGTTGATAACTTAAAAGTATAAACAAAAAATAATTATAACTTAAACAAAGTGTATAAATTTTATTTAAATCTCTATTTTTAGTTATTAAATAATTACTCAACATTGTAGCAATGCCTACAAATGCGGCAACCAATCGCATCTTGGCTATTCTTGCTACGCTGTCCTTTGTGCGTTATTATTTGGAACAGCGGCGCTGACTCATCGATTCAACACTTTTAGGAATGTCAAAGTCTTCCTTTGATGCCAAAACAAAAACATATTACACATCTTAATTAAATTTGTAAGTAAATTAAATTAAAAATTCTTTTATTGTAATTTTAAATAATATATATTTTTTATATTAGATGTCTTCTTATTGCTTCCGACAAACACATATGCTATGCACACATTATGTACTGTGTGCTGCGCCTGAATGCTGTCCGGGTGCCTTAATGTAAAGCCAACTAAAACGATTGACCGATTGACCAAACGACATTAGAAAGCAATTAAAAGTTTTGCAAATTACCAAATTGTAAAAAACATGCCACTTTCAAATTGTTTTTCATGTTTTAAATTTCGTCAGAACGAGGTCATCGATCGTCTGGATTACAGTAATACACCATTAACAGATGCCTTCCCCGAGGTGTGGCAGCATGAGCGTACGCTCGAGCAGCTACATTTGACATCAACACGCGTGCGTAACTTTAAAAAATCATACAAAATATTAAAATTTTTAATTAAATTCAATATTTTTTATTACAGCTGACGACGCTACCGCCGCAATTATTTTACTGCCAAGGTTTACGCATTTTAAATGTTAATAGTAATAATCTAGAAACCATACCAAACGCAATTGGTTCACTGCGTCAATTACAGCATTTGGATTTAAGTCGTAATTGTGCGTATAACTTTTAATTTGAAATTTCATTTTATACAAATGCTTATTATAATAATTTCCTTTTTCTTACAGTAATCGCCAATGTTCCTGAAGAGATAAAATCATGTCGGAATCTCACACATTTAGATTTAAGTTGCAACAGTTTACAGCGCTTGCCGGATGCCATTACGTGCCTAATATCGCTGCAGGAATTACTGCTAAATGAAACGTATTTGGAATTTTTACCTGCCAATTTTGGACGTTTGGTTAATTTACGCATTTTAGAATTGCGTCTTAATAATTTAATAACATTACCCAAGTCTATGGCGCGTCTGACCAATTTACAGCGTATCGATATTGGCGGTAATGAATTTACGGAATTGGTATGTAGCTATAAAATAAGCAAATGTAAGTAAAAACTAATTTGTTACTTATTTACAGCCCGAAGTAATTGGTGAATTGCGCTCGTTGCGTGAACTCTGGATTGATTTCAATCAAATACGCCGCGTATCTGCTAATATTGGCAAACTACGTGATCTGCAGCATTTTGAAGCCAATGGTAATCTGCTTGATACCTTGCCCAATGAACTAAGTAATTGGCGCAACGTTGAAGTGCTGTCGATTTGCACTAATAATTTGGAAGCGTTGCCTTTTAGTGTTGGCATGCTTAAATCGCTAGTCACACTGAAATGTGAAACGAATACACTTACCGAGCTACCCGATAGCATATCATCGTTGGAATGCCTTGAAGAACTAGTGCTAAGCCATAATAAATTGCTACGACTGCCTACAACCATTGGTATGCTGCGTAAATTGCGTTTTCTTTTTGCAGACGATAACAAACTGCGTCAATTGCCTGATGAGATTTGCAGCTGTAGCAATTTGACGGTGCTAAGTGTTGCGAATAATCAGATAAATGCATTGCCGCAAAATGTCGGACATTTGGTAAAGTTAAAGGTGCTTAATTTGGTTAATAACTACATTAATGCACTGCCCGTTTCAATGCTGAGTTTGGTGAATCTAACATCTTTGTGGCTCAGCGATAATCAATCACAGCCACTTGTGCCATTGCAATATCTCGATTCGAATACAAAAACGCAGCTAACATGTTTCATGCTGCCGCAGGCCACATTTAAATTGAACAATATGCAAATGCAGCAGCAACAAGAACAATTTGATTATGTTTATGGCGAACTAACGCCGCAACAGCAGCATCAATTGCATGCAAAACAATTACAACAACTGCATGGTACCGCAGCAGCAGCAAGTACAGCTGTCGGAGCAGCACATAGTATGCCAGTTAGTCCAACGAGACGTATTTGTTTTGCCGAAGAGACAACAATACTAAGTGGTTCCAATGCAATAGCTACAGCTCCGGCCACAATGTCGGCATCAAACAAACAAACGCCCAATAATACACAACAACCAATAAATACGCAATATATTTCCGGTAGATCATCGCCACACAATTTAAATTATGCACAAAATGTTGCAGCAGCGCTACATGATCCACGTGGCGGTAGTGCTGGTGCTACATCGGCGGTACGTTTGATGCGCTCACCAACGCCATATCCCCAAGGAATTGCGTCAAATGGCTAAATTACGTAGCACACAACAACGTTCGCCACAACGTACAAATACAAATAGCGTGGAAGCAGCAACAAATTCCAACGCTGAAATTTTGCCAAATGTACGTGAGGCAAGAGTTGTTACCAATGGTAATCACTGTGATAATGCATCATTGCTAGATGCTAATGTGCAATCAAATAACAGTGCAATATATACAACAACAACGTCAAATCATGATAATTATGCTTATGCGCCATACCAGCAGCAACACCCACAACCACAACAACAACAGCAAGCAGCGTTGGAACAAGTTGTACATTATAATGGTGTGCCTACAAGTCAATATGTGCAACAATTACCGCTGGTCCAATACACCGATGCGCATCATTATCAACAACAATTATACGCAGAAGCGCAACATCGTATGAACACGCCACAACCGCTACCAACAACGCATCTTAATGGTTACAACAGACAACAGAGTATTGCACTTGACGATGATGATGCTTGCGATGAAGTAGAGTCAGCATATGAAATGGAATTGCTTAGTCAACAACAGCAACAACAACAGCAGCAGCAGAGCAGCATTTAATGCTTACGCCACGTCCGGAACCACCGCCATATCATATAGCACGTGTTTTCACAAAGAAAACACCTGAGGATCTAACGCATTATGAATCGATGCGTTATCAAAATCAACAACAAGATCCACAAGCCGCCGGAATGAGCACATTGCAACGACAGCATGCAACACATGAGCAAACAGCATTAATGCAACAGCAACAACATCAACAACAACAGCAGCAAGTGCAACAAAAACTAGAGCAGCAACAATATTATCATAATCACATAAATTCGACGGACTATAATGATACTGTAAACAATTTTAACAAGGAGGACACTTTAAATAGTAATTTTAAGACAACCGCCATAAATAATCGACATGAAAGTCCAATTCCAAATGCAACACAATTGGATTATCAAAATAATATTAGCACCGAACTAAATGATGTTAATGACGATGATGAGCGTACGCTAAACGATTCGTATTCGCAACTTTCTATAAATAGCGCAAATTCAAGTTTAATGCAAGTGGCAAGTAAACCGCAGCAGCAACAACAACAACAACAACAATTGCAGCAGCAACGTGCAACAGCAACACCAACGCCAACACCAAGCATAAACGCAAGCGGCGGTAAAAAGTCTACATGGATATTTGGTACACATAAGAATCCAACAGTGGTAAATATATAAAAATGCACACACTTAATTGTTTTGCAAAAATTTACTTTAAATTATGTCTTTCAGAAACAAGTTACACTTAAATGGGAGGAACATATTGGCTTCGATATTGCTGAATTGTTAAATCAGGTAAAAAAAAACTAATTGTTTAACAAAATAAAATGAATTTAATACTAGATAAATTTTTTTTCTTATGCACAGGTTGGCATATTTGTTTGCGCCATAACGCCACATTCAAATGCCTCACGTTTGTTGAGCTTAAACGATAAATTACTCGAAATCGATGGATATGATTTGACCAATGCAAGTTTAGTTGATGCGCGTAAGGTGCTCTTAAATTGTGGCGCTGTAATAAATATAATGTTATCGCGTAAATGAGTTCGGATAAAGCTAATTTAAAATTAATAAGGCAACATTACTTGCTTGCTAAAATAACATTAAACAAAAAAGAAAACCAGTAGAACATTTAATTATTTATTTCAATTTAAGCTAAAGTCAGTGAAAAAAATAACTTAAATATTACATACATACATACATGCATACTTCATTGAGATCGAAGACTAAATACAAAAAACCAATTAATAATTAATAATACAAAAAAACAGCAATTTATATAAATTTACAAATATATACATAGTTTAATTCTAGTATTAATTATTTAAAAAACAAATTTTTCTAAGTAAATATTTATATTAAAAAATAACAATAAAAAAGAAACATTTTTAAATGAAGTTTAACAATGCAAATATAGTAATATGTAGATACAATTTAGCCATAAAATTAAAAAAAAACAATTGCAATTTAGTACGCAATATTTTGATGCACATTTAATTAAAATACAGTGCAATTAGCCTAGCAACATTAATATTAAAAATATTTAAACATATTAAAATTATTGCCTACACAAAAAACACACATTTTATATTTATATATATATAAGCTACGTTAATTATATAAATTCGTTTTGCATTAAATTCTATACTCATGTTAGTTGTTTGCGCGTTAAAATTCTATATAAATATTTACAAACAATGCATAAAGAGAATAATGATATTTATTATTAATTATATATACATAAAAATATTTGTTTAAAATGTAGCGCAGTTGTGTTTATTTTTATGATATATTTTATTTTTTTTTTTTTGTAATTATTAATAACAGCATTCATCTATGCACATTTATAAAACAGCGTTAAAAGCAGTATTATTTATTGAGAAATGATAAAGCACATTGCTTTTACTTACACATAAATATATATATTTAAATGCATAAAAATAAAATATATGTTTGCAAATATAATTTGTTTACAAGTGAATAAAAAAATTCAAAAATAATTTTGTGTATAATCTTTAAGAAAAATTGATTAAAAAAAAAAAAAAAACAAAATTTAAAAGCTTTATGTACTAACAAAAAAAAATTTAAATATTAAATACACATTTTTCTTAAATAAATGAAATCTTATAAAATTTAAAATTTTTTAAATATGTTTCTGTGTAATTCAAACATGTTCAAGCTTTTGCACATATAAATTAAACAATAAGTAAAAAACCTTTGAATTTCGTGACAGATTAAAGTAGTCTCAAAATAATTCAATAATTACAATAAACATATTTTTAGATATAATCTATGTCGCCTTATAGAACATACTCCACTAAGCGTAAATCTAAGCAGAGCTAAATTAATATAGACAAAACTAATATATCAAACTATATTGTAAAGAAGCACCAACTAATCAATGTCTGTGAATAATAGATTTAACAAAGCGTGTCGCTAACAAACTGATTAGCTTAAATTATTATACTGTCATTAAGCGTGTTTTGTTGCATAGATTTTCGAACAACAATTTCCGCAGTCCACTTTCTTATTTAAGTGTCATTTCATTTATTTGATAAATCATTGTATGGCATAAAAGTTCAACCCCAACAAACAAAAAGCAGTGGCAAACCACTTTGAAAACACATAACTCGAGAACTTACAACAACAACAAGGAATAGCTTAGGCCTTTTTTGATTAATGTCATTGTTAAACGTCGAAAAGGCGAATTTTTATCGACAGACAATTATCTAAGAAAATTAATTGCCAACGCGCGGCGTTGTTTGTGACACGCAATACACACGTAAACTTCAAAACATGCGCAGCATGTCTTTGCGTAGTAAGATTCGTGGTTAAAAAAAAAAATTTTGTTACTTGTCATGGTTTTCGTAAACTATTTCTTAATATATTTATTTAAATTTAAAAATAATAATCATTTTTTTTTTTAATATTAAAAAGTTCAAGGATATAAAAAGTATGGCACGACAAATAGTTTTGAAGCCAATAAAAAAAAAAAAAAAAATACGTTGAAAAGAATGTTTACTGACATTCAGAATAATTGTTGTAACCCTCTTGCTCACATTCAGCAAAAGAAAAGCAATCGAGTAAGACAGATAACAATGCCTAGCGAGTGAAAACCATCGAATAAAATAAAATAAACAAATAATGAAAAAAAAAAATAATTATAAAAAAAATATCAAAAATAAACAAAAAAAAAAATAAAAATTTTAAAAGCGTGGAATGTTTCCAAAACCCTTAACATGAAACAAACATAAACAATTCGTGAATTATTATCTCTTTTAAGTGTTAATTATAATTTAAATATTAGTTTCAATTTTCTAATATTATATAAAGTGATATATTCCTATTAGAATCCTGCATCGATTAACTCGAAAAAGGGATGTAATCGAGTCTTGACTTACTCGAGCCAATGGGTCAAATAACCGAATACTTCGATTTAGCTCATATTTTTACTCAAATGAACGAGTAATCTCTAAATCGAGTATCCGTTGTTTCGGTTATCTGATCGAAGTTAAACCGTTTCCTTCGATTATCCGATCTTTCGGAGTTTGACTCGAGTAATTTAACCATTTTTTTTTTACTATTTTGAGTAAGAGATGGGGCATAGATTGGGCTTTTGTCCTGGCCTATTAAAAAACTCTACAAAAAATTTCAAAGAGAGAGAATGTTATTTTCTTTCTTTTGCGAATGTCTTTGTGTGAGTGGGAACCCCTCCGTTTTCGCCTTCATTTCAAACTTTTTCCTACTGGGCTGTTGATCTTGAAGCAAATGTATGTTATGGCTGCACAGCTAAATGCTAAAGCAAAGCGAAACCATTTTGTTGTTGAGAGAATAATTAATCTTTCGAAAGTAGTGCCCAATATAAATATGTAGCTCGTTCATTAAAATTATTTCCACTTCTCCATAATCTTTTTCTTATGCGTACATTTTGAAGCGTAATAAAAAAGTAAGCATTTAACTATTATTATTTTATTTTCTTTTTTTTTTTTTTTGCGAAATTTAGCATAAAAACTGATGAAAATGTTTTTTGTTGAAGCACTTTTTTTTTTTTAAATAATAACTAATGGTTTTTTATTTCAATGCAAATGATATATTACATAAGAGCACGTATTTTTTCTCTTTTAGATTTGATACACATTTTTTGTTTTTGTTTTTATCTAGGTCATAAATTTTCCTATTTAAAATCCAGTAAGTTTTTTTTTTCTCCATTTTAAATTTATGCGCCTAAAAGTTGGCAACGAAAAATGAAAACATTGAAAAGCTTAAAACAAAAAACTATAAAAAAAAACAACTTTGAGTATGGCACAAAATGATATGCCTACGCTGATTGCATGTTGTAAGTATAGCAAAAAAAACAGCAGGAGAATTCAAATTATTTGCAATATCTGTTATATAGAGTATAGAATGACAGCCACAGAAACAACAACAACAAATATGAAAGCAAGCGGAACTAATAATTATAGGTTATACCAACTCGTACTGCAATAAATCTAAAAGTAGTCACCAATGTGCAGTATTTTAGCTTTCTAGCTGACTTTGGCCTTGTCTATAGTTGTTATATGTCACTCAGACAGACAGACAGATAGTCAGATAGACAAAGAGACAATACAACTCTTGGTGAGTTAGTTTAGTTAGTTTGTCAGCATGAATACATACAATATATGAGATGAATGTGTGGGTTTGTTAGTGCAAACTTTGTCGCTAGTAGCAGCCATTATTATTATTTTTTGTATCAAGTCGTATGATATATGATATATTTTGTATTTTTATTTATTTTTTTTTTTTTACTTGCATGTGTTGCGTTCTAAGTTTTCCACAACTGCCATCACTCACATTGACCTTCGCGTGTAGTTCTTAGTTTTTTTTTTTTATAATAATTTTCTATGTTTCTTTATTTATATTTTGTATTTTTTTTTTTGTTAGTTTTCGCTTATATTTTACTTTAGGGTAGTTTTGGCTATACGAACAGTTTTAGTTTAGTTTGCTATCATATATCAAATGTTTACCAAACGCATTTATCAATATTTTATTATATTTTGCAAACACCCGATACGTGCAGCTGTTTCTATTTCTGCTAGGAAATCAATTATTTGTATAGTTTCTTTTTTTGTAGCATACTTTCATGCTACAATGCAAAAAAAAAAAACTTAAAGTGCCATTTTGTTTTGTTATATTTTTTTGTTTTATTTCTTTATTCTAACTTTAATAACGTTAATATGGCACGCGATTTACTATTAGCTACAATTTATATACATTTATGTAAATGTCAACGTACAAAACGCTGCTAAATATTTGCCATAAAGTCAAAAGAGCGACTAAAAGCAGACTACGACAATACAATAATTTTCACGCCAACGTTACGTACTGAGCGCGCTCTTGCACCTTTACTCTCAGCAGCAGCAGCAGTGGCTGTCATTAGCATTTTTTTCGCGAATTTATTGCTTAATTATGATTGCTATACTAAATTGCGCACACACATTCGGTGTCATTGTTGTTTGGCTTAGTTTTATTATTCATTTTTTATTGCTGCGAAATTGAAACAATAAAAGCATCAATCAACTCGAATAATAAAAGAAAAAAATAAATATTTTGGTTGAAACCAAAGTTTAAATACGTTTAGCGGAAAATTAAAATTTCGTTTGGAAGCCAAAAAAAAAAAAGAGATAAAAACAAACAAAAGATTAGATTGAAGCAGTTCCAAAATTATTTGCCAATAGAAAAAAAATACAGTAAATGTTTTCCCACAACACATTCCACGTCGTGTGAGTCACAACTCTGCAGAGAGAGAGAATAACAAAATGACGCATACTATATGACGGCAAAATTTAAATGATTTACTTGATGGTCGTCTCTTTGTTTATTTTTTTAAATTCAACAGATTTACCTGAAATTTGTTACTCGAGAATTTTATTTGGTTCAATGACTGCGAGTCTATATATCTAGTATATATATAAAATATAGTGTAAATGTTTCTATGTCCGCTAAAGACCTTGAAACCATCTAACCGATAAGTTCCAAACCGCTTTTATTCGAAAGGCAACAATGCAAGTAATGTTATAGACAACTAAAATAATGCATTTTTCACATACGACCCATTCCAATACAATTTTTTTTGCTTTATTGTATGTTTATATACTAGCCTCAACATATTGTGGTCTCGCTTTTATAAACTTCGGTGGAACCGAAGCTGAAATACCCGTTACATGGGCGTGGCGTCTTGGTTTTGACCCTGGATAACAAAAGAAATGTTTTTACCCAATTGGGAGCGAGTACATTCATAAATAATTACTATTTTCAAACAAAATATCGAATAAGTTTGTATGGGGGCTATACCTAAAAATGGGCGTGGCACTCTCATTTTCGAACTTAACCTAGTCGTATCCGAGAAAAGCTTAAGTTTAAAATTTCAGCCCAATATCTTTATATCTTCATCGAATAAATCGCATAGCAACAAACAGACGGACAGACAGACGGACAGACAGACGGACATCGCTAGATCGATTCGTCTCATTCGAGCCTGATCAAGAATATATATACTTTGTGGGGTCTCCGATGCCTCCATTCAATGCGTTACAAACTTTTGGACAAACTGAAAGTATACCCGTTTACACTAAATGGGTAACGTTCATAAAGAATTAACCAGTTTTGCTTAAAACTCCTGATTACGATTAAAAAAGTTTGATAAACAAGTTTGTGGTGAATTATATTTAATCTTCACCGACAGAAGAGATAGGATACTAAAAACTTGAACGTCTCGGATAGACGAACATTTCGGCTAACGATCGAAGTTGCGCACAACGAACGAAATTTTTTCGAAAAATATATACTTTCTTAACGACCGAAGTTTCGCATAAGTCAACCATGGAAAAAGGGAAATACCGAATTGCGCGTTAAATTTCGGTGTTTAACTTATTATTTATTTTACATTGATTTATGTATGTATATGCAAATATTCGGTTTCGGCATGAACGAACAAGTTTCTGGAACGAATTAAGTTCGTAAACCGAGTGTCCACTGTAGTAAATAAACATTATATTTTCTGTACTTTTGTTTTGGTTTCTTTGGTGTTTTTAAAAACTATTTCTTTTTAAATTGTACACTTTGTAAACTTGTAAACGAAGTTGTTGAAAAAATTCAATTCTTTGAACTACCATTACATGCATACTCAACAGTATTTGTTAACAAATTAGAAAGAGACAGTAGCGGAATACGTCACCTGATATAATTGCATCATGAATGCAACAAAGGTTTTAAGATTTTGATTTGTGAGTTGTAATGTTTTTTTTAAATTTTTTTTTGTTTTTGTTGGAAATTTGATTAAAATTATTTGCCTGTCTGTAAGCAGGTGTTTCCTTCTTTGTTGGCCATTTTGGGTAAATTTTTTTCATTACAGAGTATATAAATTCTTGTTCTGTGCTTGAATCGAATTTAAAATATTATTTTTTATTTTGAAATTTACCACATGACCTCTGAGAATAAATCACGCGCAAGACGTATTTCGCCCATTTATTTATTTATTTATTTATTGTTTTTCACAATTACAATAATAAAATGTGCACTGAGTGAGTCAGCTTGTTTTAAGTCTGTTGTGTGATTTTTTTGACATTGTTGTTTATTTGTAAAAGATTGAAAAAAAAAAAAAAAAAAAGGAAATTACATAATGTACGCAATTATTAACGCTACACTGATTTGTGAACGAAGTCCAATTTTGTTAACACCTAAAAGTAAAGTAGCGCCGGACATTGTTATTTTAGTTTATGGGAAAGTTTGTGAAAAACTTCAATGAAAAAAAAAAATAAATTGGTACATGCTGAATTTATTTTATTGCAAGAATATCAAAAAAAAGGGTATAACATAACATATATAAATAAACGCAAGTAATCGTCTCATTTTTATTGTTTTATTTTGTTGTATCCTTTTTTTCGTAAATGCCTATAAATGTTTCGTCATTTCCGCTTATCGACAACACTTCCGTTTCGTTTCGATGCGGTTGATTTTAGCTGCAAATTGCGTGAGTAGACAAAAAAAAAAAATAAAAATAAAAGTACAAACAAATGTGTTATATAAACTTAGTTTATAGTTGCAAGATAGTACCTACCTGCATACATAAACTTCAATCCCATCGCATGTTTATTTGTATGTACGCCGTAAAATAGTTGTTCGATAATTGTATAAATCAGCTACAATTGCATACTTTTAGGTGGTTTGGCAAGTGCTATACACCAACAAAACTAAGTAGTATAAAAAAAATAATGGCAATAGTTATCGTTTACCATGACTAAAACCAAAGTTAAAACGTTGGCACAATTCGTACAAAAGTGTATCTAGATACATACTTGTGAACTTCTATTTGCTTCTAAAACTAAAAAAATAAAAAAAAATTGCATAATGAAGGTTTCTGCCTTGACGTTAGGTAGTTTCGTTTTTTTTTTTTTTTTTTTTTCAGACAAATTATCTTACTTTTTGTGTGTGTTTGTACTTTGGAAGGTTGAAATGTGAAGTACATTTTAGAAAATTTATTGAACTAAAATATCTACTTTAAAAAACTTGGCAACAAAATATATGTAAAGACCAAATAGTAAAATGAGTGCTACACCGTCTAGAAAGTTCTCAAGAAACTCAAGAAGAAATAATTTAAGAACGAAAATATATTTTAACTTATACTTATTTAATTAAATATAATTTTGTGGTTTTTGCATATTATTCTGGAAATACCAAAAGCGATTTGTTGTGAACCACAAATGTACTTGAGGGTAAACATCTTTTTTTTTTTTTTGAACCCATCCATTATGGAAATCAACCGAAGTTAAATTTAATTTGTTTAAAATTTAAATTATTAAAATTCTAGAATGCATACACAATTTTAAAAATATAACTAGAAAACATTTTTCCAGGTTATTAATATGACTAAAATCTATGTCACGCCTTCTGCTGTCTGTAAAATATTTTTCCAATTTTTTATATTTTTTATACCCGTTACACAAAGTGTAAACAGGTATATTCAGTTTGTCCGAAAGTTTGCAACGCATTGAAGGAGACATCGGAGACCCCATAAAGTATATATATTATTGATCAGCTCGATGAGACGAATCGATTTAGCCATGTCCGTCTGTCTGTCCGTCTGCTGTTGCGATGGCTGTTACTCGGAAAGTTTTAAAGATATTGACCTGAAATTTGAAACTCAAGCTTTTTGTGCTCCTAGTTAGTTTGTACCCAACCCCCAACAACCCCCATTGATATCTAGTTTTTTTAGAATCTTTCCTACAATGTAGGGTAAAAATACCTAATGGCTCACCAAAAGAGTGCCACGCCCATTTTTAGATATAGCCCCCATACAAACTTACCACTTTTTTCGATATTTTGTATGAAAATACCTATTATTTATGAATATATTTAATGCAAATAGGGTAAGAACACTTTTTATGTCATCCAATGTCGAATCTAAGGCGCCACGCCCATTTTTATGTATACCATCCATACAAACTTACCGCCCTTTTTCGAGTTTTTATATGAAAACATTTATTATTTCTGAATGAATTCAATTAAATTTGGTAAAATCTATTGCAATATCCACCTAAGTGAACACTTTCGATATGGTAAGGATCGGGCAAATATAACATAAAGCCTCCATACAAATTTGATCAAATTCGTCGTGAAATATAATCTAAGCACCTAGTAAACATATAGATTATTAAAAGTGTTGTGTAACGGGTATTTCAGCTTCGGTTCCACCGAAGTTAACGTTTTTTCCTTGTTTTTTTTTATAGGATCTTCTTATTTTTGGTATCGAACTATCCTAGGTGGTGTGCGCATTTTGTGAATCATTTTTCCCATGCTTTTTTTGGATCTAACCTACATATCTTCAGTAGATCTAAGATATGGACGGAAACTACTTTTAAGCCCACAAGTGTTAAGGGCGACACCCTAACATTTAAAATTTTTTTTGGACAAAGTTTTTTTAAATTTGATATTCGGTCTATTCGAAAATAGGCGGCAAGATTGTATTGGGGGTATACAAAAAATGAGCGATGCATTGTCATTGGATAACATTAGAAAACTTTAACTTTTTTATGAAAAACCCAAATATTTCTATGGGAGCTTTAACTCTTGGTGGGCGTGGCATTCAAAACATTTAAATTTCCTAGAAGAGAGAAAAAGATCTTTTTGTTTCGTCCTGCATCAAGAATATATATACTTTTTAGGATCTAAGATGTCTACTTTAATGCGTTACAAACTTTCTGACAAATTGATAATACACGGGTTTAAAAAAAAAATTATTAACATACTTAAGATCTTTCAGATTAAAATCGCAAAGAGCAAATGAAACAGCTGAAGAACATGAAATGCATATAAATATAAAAATTGAATTCAAAAACGGTGAAAGAAGGTTCTGGGTTGTTTCGGAGATTTTGGGTTGCTTTGCGGGTTCGGCTAGTATAATATAATTATCTTTAATGATATTTCATCACTGAAATGAAATAAAGTATATAATTACTCAACACATATGTATAATATCCACAATAAATATCATTTTCACATATAACCGGTTTTGCCCAGGGCAAGTTTTTTGTGCATAGCTAGCTACTTTATTGTCTTGCCGATATAGAAATACCTGTTCCGGACGAGCTGATTAAAAAAGTTCGAACAATCAAGTAAGTTCAAAAAAATTATTCATAATTAATAAAAGCTTTCTGATTCAATATTTGGAAATAAATTAAAAGATACACGTACACTCGTGCATGGTCAGCAAAACAATTTGGAAAAACTGCTGCATCAAAATGGAATAGACCCAATTTAAAAGCGATAAAAAATGTGTATAAAATGTTCGATGCAAAAATATGACAAATCAGATTGTGTCGTGAGCTTTTAACGAATACAAGTTTTTTTTTTGTTCCCTGTTTTAGCGCCATGGATCCTAAAATTATACGCGTACAGGAATCACAAAAGCAAGGAAATGGCTTAATTATTATTTTGAAAACGAATGCTTTAAAATTAAATAAATCCGAATTAAATTTAACTATCGATGGAATTTCGGTTAATATTGATGAAATTTATAGTAATTACGCAATACGCTGTTTAACCGAAACTTTAAGTGATACAATTGAACAGCATAATATAATAATCAAAAAGAAATCCTTATTAAATACTAACGAATCCAGTCAATTTGTGTTTACGAAAAAGCGTAAACACATACAAAACGATGTATGTGTTGAGGAGGATGTAATACCGCTTAAAAAACGTATTAAAACGCCATATTTTGAATTAAATCGAGCAATACGTAGCGCCAGTATTATTATACAAAATGAAGATCTATGTGAGGATATTAAATGGAGAAAACTAATGCGTTTGGTTAATGGTAAGTTTTATATTTTTTATACCCTGCACTCATATAGGACGCCATATAGACCCTATAAAGTAAATATATTCTTGAGCAGCATTGAAAAATGAGTCGATCTAGCTATGTCTGTCTTTTGATCTGTCGGTCTGTCCGTCGGTCTGTCCGTCCGTCATGCTGTCTGCCATATGAAAACGATTATCTCGGAGACTATAAGATATAGAGCTACCATATTTGAAACTTAGACTCTTGTAGCCCCATTTTAAGGGGTACCCCCATACAAATCTAACGGGTCAATTAAGTTTTGCAGGTTTGTCAAATATAAAATCATCATTGTTTTTTATTTTAGAAAGTCTAAAATTGGATTACTCCCAAATTATATCTGTCTAGACCCATTTAAGGGTACCCCCACACAAATATTTCCCAAAATGTTAGGGTGGCACAAAAACTTTTTGGTCATTGTCTCCATTTAAATAGGACCCAGCTCAATATATTTAGGACTAAGATTGAATTTTAGTTAAGGTTCCCATAAAGTTTCGGTACATGGGTAGGACTAGTCAAGCATAAATTTTAGGTGATCATTTAAAGATTTACCCCAAAATTTTGGTTTTCTTTTTACAAAAAAATCATTGTTTTTTAGAAAAATTTAGTATAAATTATGTCCATGATAGTCCCAACGAAATAGACCAATATGGGTAGGCCCAACAAAATTTTAGGTATAACCCCATTCAAAGATATACCCGATTTTTTAAGTTTTTCTATGAAAATCCAATTCAATGAGGTATGGTAGTCAAATAGAACCTAACTTAAGGTACATATAGATTGGGTACAGGGTATCTTGCAGTCGAGCATACTCGACTTCAGCGTTCTTTCTTGTTTTTTATTTTAGAAAGTCTAAAATTGGTTTAAATTATAGCTGTGATATACCCAATGAAATATTCCAATATGGGTGGAACCAAAAAATGTTGGTATAGTTTCCATATAAATACACCCCATTTTTAAAGTTTCTGTAAAAATCCAATATATTGAGGACTAAGATAGAACTTTATTTAAGGTTCATAACGATTGGTTAGAGGGTATCTTGCAGTCAAGCATAAGAATTTTGATTAATTTAAAGATTTCTTTAAAATTTTATTTTTTTTACAGAATACAAATGGAACCAAACTAGTACACCAACACTATTCCATGAGGCTATGATCAGCGATGATGCAAATATTTTGACGACACTAAAAGAGTTAATAAAACCACCATATAATCATTATATAAGTACGGTCAAAACTGAACGTGGTGAGAATCTACTGCACTTTGCATGTCTACATTCAAAGCTTGAATTTTTACCGGATTTAATGCGTGTACCAACGCTGCTCTATGCACAGGATTCCAGTGGAAATACTGCATTGCATATTGCATTAGATAGACGCAATGAAGCATGCGTTGCAGCTTTTTGTGAGCTATTAAACGAAATGATTCTGTTGCAGAAACCAAAATCCTCACAGCTGCTACAGGCGCTTAAGCGTATGATCAATTCCTATAGTCATGCCCATAGAACAGTGCTACATGCAGCAATTTTTATGAAAAATGTACAATTAACACGTAGCCTTTTGGAATTTTGTACATATGCTGATATGGATGTTACCACAATGCGTACACTTGGCACCTGGTGCTACCATATATGAACTTGGTGTTAATACGGAATCAGCTGAAATATATTCACTCGTTGAGCAATATGAACCTATTCGTCTGGAGCATAATGTAAATTATTGCAAAGCAATTGGAGCCTTAAGAGTAAAGTTACGAAATTCTCGAAAATTTAGCCAAATTTATTATATACATACCTATTTAAACCTTTATGTGATATATTATTTTATTGTTGTAGTAATTATTACTTTTTTGTTTGTTAAAATTATATGGAGTAAAAAAAAATAAAAAAAAGTTGGCAAAAAAAAAAAAATGTACAAAAAGTTTAAAAAAAGTACAAAAAAAAATAAAGAAATTAATAAAAAACACTCCACAAAACAATGATTTCTTACTACATTTTTATGACTTTGGGGCAAAAAATCAAAGTCATTTCCAATTTTGGAGGTACATATGTATTTTTATATTTTTTTAAGTTAATATTTTACACAAGTGAAGTCCTTAGTGTTCTTTCAGAATATTTTTTTTTTTTTTTTTTTTTTTTTTTTTTTTTTTTTTTGTTTTTTTTTTTTTTTTTTTTGTTTTTATTAATTTTTTTAAATTATATTTTTTTTTATTTTTAGAATTTTGTTTGGTATTTTTTTTTTTTTTTTTTTTTTTTTGTTTTTTTTTTTTTTTTTTTTTTTTTTAAATTTTTTTTTTTACTAATAAAAAAAAAAAAATTATTAATTTTTTTTTTTTTTTGGAAAATAATTTTTTTAAATATTTTTATTATTCTTTTTTTTTTTTTTACCCCTATTATTATGTTGTTATGTTTTTTATTTTTTTTTTTAAAAATTTTTATGATTTAAATTTGATTTTTTTAAATTTATATATTATTTATATTTTTATAAAAGGACGAGGGGATTTTTTCTTTTTTTTTTTTTTTTTTTTCTTTTTTTTTTTTTTTTTTTTTTTTTTTTCTTTTTTTAAATAATATTTTCAAAAAACTCACTAATTTTTTTTTTTTTTTATAATTTTTAATTTTAATATTAAAAAATCAAACCCCCTTTTATTTTTAATACCCCCCCACAATTTTAACTTTTTTTATTTTTTTTATATAAAAATTTTTTTTTTTATAAAATTTAGTCATTGAAGTTAAAAAAAAATTTTAAAATTTTCCCAAAATAAAAATCAAAGCCCCCACCCCCATTTTAAATTATCCCCCATACAAACTTTCCCCCCCCTTCTGAATTTTATGTATTAAAATAGGTATTATTTATGAAACTAGTTCACTCAAATTTGGGTAAAAACACTTTTAATGACATTCAATATTCAAAACCAAGGGTGCCACGCCCATTTTTGTGCTAAGGCACCCATACAAACTTATTGATTATTTTCGAACATTTGTATGAAAATAATTATTTTCCGAATATATATTTTCAAATGCTATATAAGCCACTTATTGATCACACTAAACTATTCAAATATTCGTGTGACGGGTATTTAAGCTTCGGTTCCACCGAAGTTAACGTTTTTCCTTGTTTTTTTTTTTTTTTTGTTTTTTTATTAAAGCGAGTTCACAAAATGTTGGAGCTAGTAGCCAAAGTTGTTGTATGGATATTTTGAAAATTGACTTCTTATAAGCACCGAATGAGCCTAATGCATTGTTTTAGTGCAAATTTAATTTACTTGCATCGTTCCATTTCAAATGAAACCGGTTTAGGACTCAGCGGTTGAATGGTTTCAAGGTCCATAGCGGACATAGAAATATTTTAATTTATATCAACCAAAAAACAAATTTTCGTTGATCTCCGAATTTGTTGAGCAAATAATTTTCATGTAAGATAGAATATTTTTCAGAATAAAATTGCTTGGCATCTGGTCTACAGGGTGTACGAAATACAAGTGGTTTCGAATGAATACGGTCTCCCATTCCTAGAAAAATAATGCTATAAAGGTTTAATACTCGGAATTTAGCCTACATTTGGTTCAGATAGGACCTCTTTATCATTACTAAATTCAGCTCTTAATTCCGATTTTTTTCTTAACGCAATTTAAAAAAAAAAAAAAAAATTTTTTTAAATTAATTTTTAAAGTTTATCTAGAAAATTCGCACAAAAAAATCTTTAAGCAAAAACAACATTAAATTTTCATAAAATCGTACAAAATATGCCTTGCGCAACTGCCGCTAAGTATGCAATAAAACTCTTAAAAATGCATTAGAATATGTATACTAGGTAAAGACTTGCTTGAAAACGTAAAAAGTCAATAGAACGGAAGTTAAATTTGACGTATGGCAAAATGCAGTAAGGTTCTGAGTGAAGTGACTTAGCTAATGGCGCCAACTGATTGCCTGCTAGGCTAAGTTTTGCTAAACATATTCATGAAGTTGCACAAAAAAATATGAAGACGGCGCAAAAAAAAAAAAAAAAAAAAAAAACAATTCAAAATCTATTCATGCGTGCACATATGTGTGTGTTTGTGTGTGTATAACGCTTGAAATTGCACCAAATGCGTGTTTGTGGATGGAGTGTGTATCGGCGTTTATTTTTATTTAATACAAAGGCATGCAATCAAATAAACACACAAACATATAAAAAACCTTTTGGCATAAACCTACAAGCACACACACGCACACATACAAATATATATATGTGTGTAAGCATACTCATGTGAACATGAGAGCACTACTATTCTCACTGACTGACTAACTGACTGACTGAATGGCTATGAGTTAACTTTATTTTTATATTATTTTGCGCTTGTTAGCCATCACCCAAACCATAACAAACAAAGCGTGCATTCAAACAAACAACGAAAGTGCTAGAGTGAACAGATAAAGGAAAAAAAAAAAGGATTTATTTTTGCACTTCTTTCTGTTTTTATTTTACTATTTTTTTTTTGTTTTTTTGCCTTGTCGACGCTAACTAAGAATAAGTGTAGCATACTTGGCGGCGTTAGCAATGCGGCCACAACTCATTGCTCAAACTCGAACCCAAAAATCATGCCAAACAACCCACAAAACTAACCGAATAACCAACTCTCGACTTGACTGTCCGATTCAATACAACATACAGTGGGCTAGAAAACAAGAAAACGGGAGAATTTCTTATAATATTCTTAAAATAATAAAATCACAAAATTTAAATTTTTTAAATTGCCTAAAGTAAACAAAAATAATATTTGAAAGAGTTTTTTATATTTTTTTTTACACTTTTTAAATTTCTTGACCCACTGTGCTGCCATACGAATGAGTTGAGCATGGTTGCTGCTGCTGCTTCTACTATTATTGCTGCTCTGCTATGCTCTGCTAACAGCCAACCACAAAGCCGCCGCGAACTACTAACATTATTATTTTATTTTATAAAATTCTTTCCTTCGTTTGTTGTTTAGTACGCCATTGACGCTGACAACGTGCAGACAGGCAGCATAGAGCAGACTAGAAGAGCGTAGCGAATAAATAAGCAAATAAAACGTAGTAGTATAAAAGCGAAAAAAAAAATTCCATAGCATACGTCTTGGCGCGCGGCATTGCAAAAAAAAAAAAAAAAATAGTAAATAAATAAAACTAAAGTGTTGTTTGCGCTATACTAGAATAAAGTGTAAGCGGAATATATTTGTAGTACAAAAAAAAAAAAAAAAATTAATTTAAATAAGTGCGCTAAGTTGAAGTACTTTTATTTGAGTGGCTTATATTATTATTATTATTCATATTTTCAACTTTTGTTTTTGCTTCATTTCTCTCTTTGATGAATGATGCTACAATTGTTAATTGCTGTCTACTATTGCAGTATTTTAGGCGCTTGAGCTATTGACTTTAATTTATATTTTAAAAAATATTTGTATAGCAAAAATTATGAAATTGTTTAAGTTTTTTTTTTGACTTATTTAGGGTTGGCACCCAAAAAAATCTTAAAGTACGTTGCATATTTTATTTATTTTTTTAATTTAAAAAATATTTTAACTAATTGTGAATTATATTTATTATTTCATTGAGTTTTAGAAGAGATTTGAAACGAAACAAAAGATAATTTCTGTGACATCCTTGATTAAAACTTGAAATAATATGACACAAAAGAGCGTAGAGTTCCAAATACAAATCGAAGGTGTTTAATTTGTATCTTTTTATTCAAAATCTTGAAAATATGTTATGAAATGTCATATAAATTTTAATAAATAAAAACCTGCGGCGATTGTTTTTTTTAACGATAATGACACGTCAATTTTTTGTCATAGTTTCAATGTTATGAATCGGGCCACTATAACAAACAGTCAACAGTTTCAAACAGTTTCAAAAAAAAAATTATTGTATTTTTGGGTTAATATTTGGCACATTTGCTTCTTATATGTGTTGTATCGAATTTTGAACCCATGCCCATAACATTTACGAAATACAAACTACGGCTTTGATAATCATATATGTAAATGGTGTCCCAGAATTAACGCAAGATTTGCTGGCAACCCTAACAAAATTCTTTCATGTTCTATCGTGTAAAGCTTCATTTCTATTTGAACTAGAGATGGGCGTCGGGCGGAATCCGCGGGATCCCGCCCAATCCCGAAAAAATTTCGGGTCCCGAGCGGGATTTCGGGATTGAGCGGGATTGGGAAACTTTTAAAATTTTCGGGAGTTTTCGGGATAGTCGAGCTATCCTCCCGAACTTTTTAAAGTTTCCCGATCCCGCCCCGATCCCGATCCCGAAAACGGGACCCGCGGGATCGGGCGGATTTTGCGGGATTCCCCCCATCTCTAATTTGAACTAAACTTTTCAGCTGTCAAATTGTTAATTTTTAGAGTTGCCAGCACTTTACTGCAAATCTTGTGTTAATTCTGGGACATGCGTTAGTTCTGGAACACCCTTAATAAGCTATTCAAATTTTTTTTTTGAGACGAGTATTTAAGCTTCGTTCTTGGTCATTGGATTTGGCTTAAATTTTGAACTTTCTGTGATTCTAATATGAGCACCAATATAGTCTTTAAACATATAAACTTATATCGAATCATACCCTCCTATTTTTCTTTACGAAATACTATCTTCGGCATCGTTGTTCATTTTTAAGATGCTCAAAATCGCATAACTTTGATCGTTAACTTCAATTCTGCTTTACTTAACTTTAAAAACTGACATCTACAAGGCTAATGTAAACTCTTTTAAAATTTTATTCTATCCCAGTTATTTCACTTAATATTTTTTTCTTAGCCTCGATTGTTTTGGCACCCATTTTTAAGAATCCCATCTCTCCTGTAACACAGCTCAGATATGATACGTAAAAAAGATCCATTAAATGAAAATTTCTTGGTGATAGCGCGCATCTCCTATTTAAATTCGAAAGGCTATAATGCTACTATTACACTCCTTTTTTTTTTTTTTTTTGTAAGGCTCAAAAAAAAATCCTTTACGTAATATACAATACCAAACTGGCTTTCTTTAAGTTAAAAATAATTAAAATTTAATCCATCAAACTTATTAAACTTCGTTTAAAGATGCCAACAAATAGCGCCACTCTATTATATTGCAAAAGTATCGTATTTTTGTTGTTGTTGTTAAGTAAATCCTTTCTTTCATATTTCTTTTTGTTTGTTTAATTTTTGCTTACTTTGTTTTACTGCATTTTAAAAGCGGTTATTGTTGTCGCAAAGCATATATATGTATTTTTTTTTTTTTTTTAATATTTTTCGCTCTGTTTGTTGACCACAAACACAATTTATACTGTGCGCCTTCGAGTTCGTTTAACTTTGCCCCTAAAAGCATGCAAGCCGCGCGTGTGCTTCATATTTGTCAGCCATTTTTACCGCGCGTTTTCTTTTCACATATTTTTTTTTTTTTTTACTATTTTAACAATGGCTGCCATTGCTTCTGCTGTTTTTTTTTTTTTTTTGCTTATGTTAAAGTTTCAAAAAAAGAAGAAAAACTTTGTTTCGATTTTTATTTTTTATTTAGCGTATTTAAAGTTTTATTTGTTTTTTTTTTTTTTTTTTTTTTTAATTTCTGTATTTTGCATTTTTAATGTAATTACTTAATCATTTTTTTATTGATTTATTTTATACAGCGTAAGAGACATTTGACGCACGTTAACGATATGCATTAATAAATTAAAAAAAAGAAAATAATAAAAAGTCCCGTAGACAGACATACGAGTAAGAAAAGCGTTTCACATGGGATTTGTTACAATGTATTTGCATACATGTTGTATGCGTAATTTAATATTCTATACGTGCTAATTTAACCCTTTTATTGGGCACACGAAATGTCCTTTTTATCACCGACATTACGTTTTGAAAATCTATCGCCATATCCAATAATGAGTTTGGATTATTTGCCCGAAGAGAAACGCTATAATCGCAATAATATTGTTGCAAAATGGTGTGTACCGATCAATGGAAAAATGTATCGTATTGAATTGGAACATGGTACAACAAGTGGACGACGCATGATATGGGTTAATGGCAGGGTGAGTAATATATAGTTTTGTGCTATGTTCACTGTCTGGTATGGGTTTTGTAACATGAAATTTTTCGTGCTGAAAGCAATTCTGTACTCGAAAATCTGTCTTTTAAAATTTAATGAAATAATGAATATAATTCACAATTAGTTTAAATTTAAACATGCATAAAAACAAACATTTTATTTATTTCTGAAACAATATTTTAACTAATTGCGAATTATATTCTTTAAGTTTTAAAAGAGATTTAAAACCAACCAAAAGATATTTTTGTGTATTAGAAATATTTTTATATTTATAGGAGGTTTTACGTCGCGATTGGATGTTTAAATTGGTCGGTGAGGATACATTTCATATTGAACAATCACGTTGTATAATACGCGTTGATCCTGCACCTGGTTTCAAATACGAATATTCGTTATACATCGATGGAAAGCCACATGAACAGTATACGGAGGAATTAACGAAGCAATATCGTCTTTGGTTGATCACCGGAAATGACTGTGAATATCGTATAATGCTCAAATTGGATACATTAAGTTTATATATAAATGATGTACTCTGCGAAGAAACGGTTTGTATACGCTTTTGCTAAATTTGAATTATTTAATCAAATTTTTTTTTTTTTGCTTTAGGCCGAATTTGTTGATGGCGGTACAGACACACATTTTAGCACTGATCAGCTGCAATTTGTGCTACAAGCACGTTCAAGTGGCAATAAACTTGATGGCATTGTGCACACGCTTGTGCATGCAAATGGTGAAGTGGTCCCAGAGGCAAAAATACAGGAGATAATGCAAGAACCGGTTTCTATACTGACAGCGTAAGATGCTCGTCCATAGTTGTTTGTATTTTATTATTAGTGTGAGTTCTTTTTTAAACAAAATATTATATTAAATTATACATAAATAAGATAAAATAATTTATATATAAATTTTACGGAATTGATTAAAGTTGAAATATTATTCAATTTTTTTAATCCAACTTTCAAAAAAAAAATGATTAAAATTATTATGAAAATTAAATTGATTTTTGGTCAATTAAAATAAACAAGAAAAAAATTAACTTCGGTTGGACCAAAGCTTATCTGCACAGAAGATCGATCCATCATTTGATGTGGATAGATCATCCTGTGCAGCTTTTGTATTAAATTTTAACTTAAAATACTAAACTAAATTAAAAATATTCTTCAAAATTTAGAAATTCGCGACCCGGTCTGAACCAAATTTAAACTGAAGATTTGGTTTGATATAAAAAGCATTTGTACCATATTTGAAGCCATTATCTCTATTAATATATTTTTTTTTCTTATAAGAACTTGTCAAATTGTTGTCCGTTTGTATGGGGTCTATACCTAAAAGTGGGCGTGGCATATTGATTTTAATATAGAAAGAACACAGAGCCTATAAAAGCTTAAGTTTAAAATTTCAGCCCAATATCTTTAAAACTGAGCGAAGAAATCGTGCAGCAACAAACAGACAGACAGACGGACAAGACTAGATCGATTCGTCTCTCAGGTGATCAAGAATATATATACTTTATAGGGTCTACGATGACTTCTCTACTTTCCGACAAACTGAATATACCTGTTTCACGCTTTGTGTGACAGATATATCTTTGTGTTGCTTTGCGGCCTGCAGAGATCGAAGTTGGAAACTTTAAAAACTAGTCGCAGTGAAATTCTGCAATAAGTGGCTTAGATAAAATTTATAGATGGGATGGCTGGGAGTCAATGGTCTTATATAATACAAGCTTAGATAAAATATTGATTTTAAAGTTTTACCAACAATTTTCATGCAAAAATTCGAGAAAAAAGTAGGAGGCTGTACCTAAAAATTTGAAAAAAAATAAACGAAGAAAAATTTTAAATTCGTTTGAACCGAACGAAACTTTATATGGAGACTATATGCTATATTGAATAGATCCTTATTAAAACTGAATTTTATTTTAAAGTGTGTTTATCCCATTTGGAGTAAATACATAATAAGTTTTTTTTATTTGAAAATTCGATAACGGACTGTAGGGGTTGTGCCTAAATATGGTTGATTATTAGTAACCTATGTCGAGAAAGCTTAAAGCTTAAAGTGACTGATCTCATCGTGCTGATTAAGAAAATATAATATATATATATGAGATCAGCGATGAATCCTCAAAATTTCAACGAACGAATAACAAATGTGATGATTAAAAAAAAAAACCATTGTGCGCCATTCCCGCATTTTGTGATAACACCTCAGACCTTAAAATCGGAAACCACACTCCTATAAAAATACAAAAATGTAGCAATGTAAGATTAACGGCAGAGAAGAAGTATATTTTTATACCCTGTACCCACACAGGGTAGAAAGGGTATATTCAGTTTGTCTGCAAAGTTTGTAACTTTTTTTTTTTTTTTTTTTTTTTTTTTTATTTTTAGCATTAGCTTTATTTTCACAAAAAAATTGTATACAAAATGATAATAATTGAGGCCTATATATAAGTCATAGTGGATCCAAGGGAATAAAATGCAGCATTTTGTTTTACATTTATATACAAAAAAAAAAAAGAAATTTGGAAGGTACTACTTAAAATGAGTCTAGACAAAAAACGTTTGTAAGTTAACACTTAAGCTACCAAAAAAAAAAAAATATTGTTCCGGAAAACGAAATTCTAGAAAAGATATACCCTGGTAAACTGATTGTAGCATATTATGTTTATCTCTGAATGAAACTTTGGGCTTTATAAGGGAAAACCCTTCCTCTTAAAATGAGTATTGACATAATTTTAGATTGTATTATATGAAACCTATCAGAGCCTGATGATAGAGGGTATTATTAGGCTTTTGACATAATAATAATTATTATTAATTGCAAATATAATTTATATTATACGAGGTGTGTTTAATAAATAAGACCATGCCTCGTGCGATGATATATACTATTAAAAATCAAGATTATATATGTATCTATAAATGGTTTGTAAGCAAGCCAAAGACAAAATCTGTTATAATATGGCAAAGTTTTTTAGAAAAAAAAAAATCAAATATTGGTCTTTGGAGAAAATACGTTAAATATATATAAAAAAAGATCGAAGCAGCAAGCGAGGGTTGGTCTTATTTATTAAACTTACCTCGTATATATTATTTTTATCTCGTTTTCATTTAATTGCGAGAGCTTTCTAGAAAAGCTTATTTTAAAAGATTTTGAATATGTATATTAGTTTTGTAAAATATTTTGTAACATAGTCAAAAAGTTTCATAGGGTCTTCTAGTGTTTCAAATGATGTATATGGTATGCATATCTGAAAATGCTTCAATTTTTATTTTTAATTTAAAAATTATGATTATTAAATGCAGAAACTGTAGAAATAAACTACTTAAAAATAATGTTTTCAACAAATCAGATCAGGCATACCAAAGTGCTGCTAAAATGATAATGAATTGTAGCGTATTGTTTATTTTGAAAAGCTTCACGTGTTAAAAACTTTGGGTTGTTCCCATATTTTAAAGTTTTCTTTTTTTGTTCCATCTACTATATATATAAAAATATATAGCTGTGCGTTAACAACGCTAAAACTGAATGAGTCGACCGATTTGAACAATTTTTTTGTTTTGTTGCTCTCATCATAGATGTGGTCAGAAAGGAAAAAAATGGAAAATTTTGGCCTGAAACCGGAAAGCCATATCTTTGGAATGAATAGACGTAGAGACATGAAACACGGCTCATTTGAAAGATGGTTAAAAAACATGTCGTGGCTCCCAAAGAAGTATTTGAGAGAAATTTAATTCGGTATACATGTTAAAAAAGTTTGAAAAAAAAAAGGACGATGGGGAGGCCCCATAACACACATACACGAGCAAGGCCGGGTAGTTCCTAGTAGTTTATATAAAAAGAGAATTTAAGTCAAAATGAGTATTAAGATTCAATCGGTTGAAGAATAAGTTTAAATTGTTAAATAATTTTATATTTTATTATATTATTATATTTATTTATTTCTTTGTTTTCAAAAAAATAAAAAATGGCTTTCCATGGAATACCACAGATTTCACGCGTTAAAGAATCTCAAATTAAAGGAAATGAATTGCAAAATTCATTTTTAATAATATTCGATATGTGTCCTTTAAAGCTAGATACAAAGGATGTGGTTATCATAATCAATGGAAACAGTTTATGTATTGATGAAATTTATAGCAATTATGCAATTCGTTGTTTTAGTAAATTCTCAAATAATATCGAAGAAGAAAATTTTAATATTTATTTAAAATCAATTTCAAGTGGTTTCGAAAGTAATCATTTTGTCTATAAGAAAATACGTCGTAAACGTGCTGCTCTGAAAGCTGAGGACGAAGTAATTGCACCAAAGAAATATTCCAAACTGCCAGTTTCTGCATTGGGCAAAACAATCGATAATGCTAAACGTATAATTACAAATGAACATTTGCATGAGGATAATAAATGGCTGAAATTAATGCATTTGGTTAATGGTATAAATTATTTAAATATTTTGAAATTTTCAATTAAATACTTAGATTAAATTTTTTTTTTTTATTTTGCAGAATATAATTGGTTACAAAATACACAGCAAACCGTTTTTCACGATGCTATGCTCAGCGAAGATGCGCAAATTGTCGCAACATTTCGAGAATTATTAAAGCCACCGCATAATCATTTTTTGAGCACAGTCAAAACGGGACGTGGTGAAAATTTACTACATTGGGCATGTCTTCACGGAAAAGTGGAGATAGTACGCGATTTAATACGTTTACCTGCGTTACTCTATGATCAGGATATTAGCGGAAATACTCCATTACATATTGCATTGAATAGGCGAAATGAAGAGTGTATACAGATATTTCGTGAATTACTGGAGAATGGCTTAAGTAAGGAAATGCCCGTAACTACTAAACGTCAAATGCAGGCTTTAACGCGTATGTTAAATTTATACAATCATGCAAATAAAACAGTGCTGCATGCTGCAATTATTGGAAAAAATTTTGATTTGACCAAAACTTTATTAGAATTTTGTGAAATTGTTGGCATAAATGCGGCGACAATGCGTACACTTTGTACTGGAACATCAATTTATGAACTTGCTATGAAGACGGGTTCAACAAAAATGTCTAATTTAATTGTAAAATATGTACCCGGTCTGGAAAATTATGCTGATATAAATTATATTCATGTGGTAAATGATTAATTAGAATATATGGATCATTTCGAATTCCTACACTTCTAGTGTCCGTCTTCAGAATTGGCAAGTGCGTAGCAGACGTCTGAAATTCAAGCTTAAAAGCAGTCTTACCAGTATTATTCGGAAGATTTAAGCATGCTGGTTCATGCAGAAGTACATTATACATCCAAGCACCTGAACATTATACACGTTGAATTTGGAGTTGATTTAAAAACGAGTACATTTAAATTCAAAAACAAAATAAAGTACCAAAGATTAATGCAATCATTTAAAATTAAAAAAAAAAATTAATGTTTTTTTTTTTTTTAATTTACAAATTTATTCAAAAAAGGTAATATTCAAAGTATTGTCCATCACTAGCAACTACTTTCGGATAGTTGACTGATATATCTATATCTGAAGAACGACTCGTCTTTTGAAGCAATTCAAGAATCGTTTAAATTTTTCGCAATCTTTAAAAGCAGTGAATCGCTGAACGGTTAGGCCTTGACTCATCGAACGGAAGAGGTGGTAATCGGAAAAGCCATGTCTGGAGAATAAAGCGAATGGGGTAGAACTCTCCATTCCAGTGGCATGCTGAAAAATCACATTCTCGTACCTTTCTTTCTAAACCGGCCGTTTTTTTTTTGCTTAAGTACGCGACTAAAACGCATGACTTGATTTCGATAGAATTCCCCTGTAATCATTTGGGTTCACTTTTCACTACTAACCCGTTTGGCATTAGTTCACAAAGAGCAATTGTTGCAATTCTTTGACTCAAATTTTTTGGGTTGAACCAGTCGTTTCTTTTCATTTGTTTGAGCTCAAAAACACCATTTTTAAAGCGACCAAACCATCTCGCCCAAAACTTCCACTTATATTTGATGACCCTCTGCCGCACTTTTCTTCATATTAAAGTTATGAACAAGAACATTTTATTTGGTATAAAATTATAAATTTTTAAATCGTTATCATTATTGTTTTTTTAACTTTCAATCAAAATTACACAGGGTGCAAAATATGCTCATTCACAATATGTTTCAGCGGTAAAACGTTGGATACTGTAGTATTGTTTTAAATGTTAACGGTGACCTCCTTTATGTAACGGTCATTATTAATTAAAGGTCCCAAAATTTTTGTTTATTTTACTTAAAGAAATTTTATAGCTCTGTACTTAATATTTCTTCGGTGGAACCTCAAAATTCACAAATCCTCAAAAAGCTCAAAAGTTTGACCCAAATTTTTTGTAGAAAAAAAATCTCAAAACGTACGTTCGTTTTGAGGCTCTTGGTTCTACTTCGATCGTGTGTCTTATTATGATTTTAGGTTGCTATAAAATGTATTTTTTTTTTACAAATTTAAACTGACTAGTGTCCTCATTTAAATAATGTCGACTCTAAATTCACTAATAAAAATTTTTGAGCTACTATCAAAATGTTTGGAGTTTTTATATCATTGGGATAAATAATTTTAAAAATAAAGAAGAAGATCAGAATATTTTGACGATTTATTCAACGATTTTTTAAGTTTATTTTATTTTTAATAAAAGTCGTTTTTTAAAAAGCTAACTAAAACACAAAGTGAGTGAAAGAGAGAGAGAGAGCTTTGTGCATTTGCTTTGTGCATTTGCTTTTATTATAGTGCCGATCTTATTTCCATGACTCAAGCACAAAGCTTTTATATAAAAACAAGAAAGAACGCTAAAATTGAGTACACTCGACTGCAAGATACCCTTTACTTAATATTTATGTAGTTTAAGTTTAATCTTATCTTAATACTACGTTTCAATACAATAATTATTAATACTAAAATTAAAAAAAAAAAAAAAAAAAAAAAAAAAAAATGGGGTTAAATTGTATTGGGCCATACCTAAAATATTTTTGTTCCTACTTATAAATAGGATCTTTATAATAAATTTAGACTTCCAAAAATAAGAAACAAAGAAGTTTTTATGCAAAACCCAAAATGTGTGGAGACCTTTAAAATGGGGCTAGAGAATACCCGCTTATAAGTGAGCTCTTGACGGCTTAGGAGAGTCTAAGTTTTAAATATGGTGTGTCTATCTCTTAAAGTCTCGGAGATAATCTCTCTCATACGTCAACCAGTAGGACAGACAAACGAACAATCGACTCATATCCTTGCAATGCTGATCAAGAATACATACACTTTATAGGGTATATCAAGCTCCGTTCTACTTGAACCAAATTAGTTTTCATACAAGATAAACCCTATATTTTCATTCACATAAAGTGTATTAAAAAAAAAAAGCTCTCTCAGCGTATAAATAATTTAGCTGGTAATATGACAACTCTATAGGAATACTCGATCGGAAACTGACGTTTAGTTTGTCAACAAAATCGATTCTAGTTGAATGTGGTTTACGTGAGAGAGGAGATAACGAGGTTTTATTATTACAAGAACGGGTGCCTACCGTAATTTTTTTTGTGTAAAGTTGTTGAAAAAGCCTTTCGTATAAATAATATTTCAGTTGTGCCTCAACATTTAAAGACAAAAGAACGATTTTACATAAACGCTTTAAAAAAAAAAAAAAATATTTATATTATTAATTAAAATTGTGAAATTAATCTACAAAACAAAAAAAAAAAAAAAAAAAAGATGCATCCATTGGCAAAAGAAAATCAACATGTTGATCCAAATGAAATAGCTAATCGCACTATTCAAGCATTAAAAGCATTGGAAGCTGAACTCCAGAGCAAAGGTATAGCAGTACCAAAGGATAGCGAACTGGAAGATGTTACAGAGGAGGAAGTAAACAACGTTTTTGCTAAAATTAAGAACATCAGCAACAACATTCAACAGCAACCATGTACTATAAGCAATATGAATCATACGTCACATCTTAATACGGGACTTACCCAAAATATAACGCATTCGGTTGACTCATCATCATCATTGTCGTCGTTGCCATTTCATTCAAACAGCGCAGACGTTACAATGTTACAAAACGCACAAACAGAAGATTTTCAAATGAGTGACTATGTTGTCTTAAATAATAATAAATAAAACATATATAAATTTAACGCCAGTTAATAATACTGCACAGCAGCCGTTTACATATACAAATGCACAACAACAATTATATATGCAGCAGCTGCAGCAACAGCAGCTGCAGCAACAGCAGCTGCAGCAACAGCAGCTGCAGCGCTTACAACATATCAAGTTGCTGCAACTAATGCAATTATGCCCTTTCAAGAGACTGCAGCAGCACAGCAGCTACAACAAAATGCGCCTGCGCAAATTTATTGGCAATTAGACTTAACAAACTTTAGTAAAAAAACATGGGTCTATACTAGTCATCCGCTACCCAAAGAACAATTACAAATACGTCTATGTCCAACTCCATATTGTTATATAGAAAATTTACATATATATTGTGAACTCTTCGATATGGATAGTCAGCAGAATGTATCACGTTTATCGGTACATCAGATAAATACTAAAACAATGCAACGAGAAACTACAGAGCCAATATTAGGTGCTCTACAATTACAGACTAATCGTACATACAGCTTTCAAATGCCAGCATTTAATTTAATAAAAACCGTTGATAAGGG
Organism: Leucophenga varia; assembly: GCA_018903435.1. Lineage (NCBI taxonomy): Eukaryota > Metazoa > Arthropoda > Insecta > Diptera > Drosophilidae > Leucophenga > Leucophenga varia. The sequence continues at coordinate 104,120 of JAEIFJ010000518.1, read as the reverse complement.
TAATAAGAAAAAGCAACAAGATTTTTGGCGTATTAAATATGAAGAATTACGTAAAATAGTTGGCATTAACTTAATGTCATTACAATATACAGGAGCAGCAGCAGAAAGTGCTGCAGTAGTGAAAGAAGAAATTAATAATATTGTTTCGAGAAACTTGAGCAATGGTAGTGAAATCTATAAGAGCGTAAGTATATATTTACATGAAACATAGAATATATGTTTATATTAATTATTAATTAATTAAATTATTACAGATCCATTTGGGCATTTACCTTTGTGAACCACTTAAAAATGGTCATTATAGATATATTGCCGGTCCTATTTACTCACCACAATTGGCTACGCTTACAAATTAATTTTTATAATAAGAAATACTATATATCTCATAGCAAGTAATATAATAAATATTTAAGTATATGTATGTATATTTTTTTTTTTTTTTTTGTTTTTTTTCATAAGTTTATAGTTACTTAATTGTAGTAAGTAATAATAGGCATAAAAATGAACAAAGTTTTGCATATGAAATAATTGGCTTCCGTTGTTATAAAACAAAATACAAACTTTAAAATGAAAAGTATACAAAAACAACAACAACAACAAAAAAACACATTTTAAATTTGATTACAGTTGAAAGTAATCTTTATATAAATAATATACAAAAATGTGCTTACATTGGTTAATTTTTTTTAATTTTAATTTTTGTATTTATTTGCCATAATAGCATGCTGCGCTGAATTGTTTTTTATTTATTATTATTATTTTTTTTTCATATTTTAACTAATTTTTTGTTTTGCTATAAATAGTTTTTTAATTATTATTAATTCATTGCATTTAAAAAAAAAAAATAAAAAAAAAAATAATAATAAAAAAAATAATAAAAAAAAAATAATAATAAAAAAAAATATTAAAAAAAGTTAGGTAATAAAAAAAAAAATAATAACAATATAAAAAAATAGTTATTTAAAAAAAAAAAAATAATTTAAAAAATAGAAGCTAAAAAAATTTAAAAAATAATAAACGAAAAAATTTTTTTTTTTTTAACAAAAAAATAAATTAAAAATAGCAATAAAAAATAATAATTAAGTAAAAAAATTAAATTTAAATTTTAAAAGTTTGCTAAAAAGCCATAAATTAAAGAGTTGCCATAAAAATAAACCAAAGTATTGATACTTTTTTTTTTTTTAAATTTAAAATAGAACACAATGTGCACAATTTGTTTATTTATTATTATTTTGCATAATTATGTTTATTGATTGCTATTTGTTCTTAGTTAACTAATTTCTCTTTTTTTTTCTTATGGTTTTTAAGTATGTGTAAATTATTTTATTTGATTTTTTTTTTTACTTTTGCCTTTGATCTCGTTTTTTTTTTCAATTGATTTGTTACTTCTCAACAATATTTCCAAAAAAAAAAAAAAAATAAACAAATACAGTTAACAATTAACATTTTAATCTAAAATTTAATCAATGAAATTTAAATACTTTCTTTTATATGCAACGCTTTGCTGGACACAAAATAAATTTTTAAAATGTTTTTAAATATTTATAAGTGTTTTATTATTTTGTTTTTAATTTTTATTTACTGGCTGCTTTACAATATAGTTTTTTATTATTTAATTTTGATGTTATCTCAATATGCAGCAATAAAAAATAATTATTTATCTAGTATTAAACAATTAAATTGCTTTTAACTGTAGTTAGTTTAAAAAAATATATATATTAATATATTTTGTATATTTTTATTTTCGCCAGTTATATGCGGCATTTATTTATGAAAATTAAATAAGATTTTTTTTTTTTGTAAATTTAAAAATTAAATAAGTACAACGGAATGTTAGCTTTTGAATGTTATAAAAATAAAGTTTTTTTAAAAAATAAAATACATTAATAATGAGACGGATATATTTGTTTTCTGTTTTTTAATAATAAAAAAAAATTAGCACAGTTTGCATTTGGAATAATTGTTTTGAATAAAAGAAAATCACTTTGTTGCAAAATTAATTATAAAAAAAATAAAATATATTTTTTTTTTTTTAATTGTAAAACCACAAATGTATATACATATATACTCATATACTTTACTTAATTTGATTTCAATCACATTACAACATATATAAAAAACAGTTTAAACACAAAATTTGCAAATATTGCTTCAGAAATGTTTTGTTTAAAAATTAATTTGTATTAGAATCATTTAATATTGTTGTTCTTATTTTTTGTTAATAGTTGTTTTTTTTTTTTTAATTAGAATAATTTATTTTTTTATATAGCTAAAATATTTGTTTTTTTTTTTTGCATATATCAGTATTTATAATTTGTTTTTTATTTTTGCCATTTCTTTTTTTATTTGTTAAAAACCTTGCGTCACTAATACTAAGTTTTTTTTGTTTTTAATTTTCTTCAGCACGCTTTTCTAGTTTTAAAGTGAAAAGTAATTTTTAAAAACTTTTACAATTTCATTATGCATTTTTATGTGTTTAATTTTAATGATTTATTTTTTGTTTTCGAATGAAAGTCTATTTAAAAAATGTTTACATATTTTTTTTTTTATAATTACAACTACAAATAAATTATTGAGAAATATATTCAATTATTTGCGCAAATATTTAAAAGATATAAAAAAATTAAGAGAGAGTTAGAGTAAAAAAAGAGAGCAGCGCTCTGTTAAAAAATATTAAAAGATTTTTTTTTAAGTTTTTATTTAATTTGTAGTTGTAATTCTAAAAAAAAAAATGAACAATTTCAACAGACTTACTATGTCTTAAAGTGTGCTTGTATCAATTTGACTGCCATACATTTATATATATATATATATATATATTTTTTAAGAGTAATTTGCTTAAATAAAATTGCATTGAAGTGTTTTTTCTCGCTTAATTTTCGTAAGGTTTTTTTATTTTGGTTTTTTTTTTTGTTTTAAATTATTTTATTTTGTTTCTTTGAAAGTATTGCATTAAAAAATTTTAAATATATCTTGAGAGTCTCATATTTAAAATAAAATTTTAACATATCGTACTAAGAGACATGAAACAATCTGAGTAATACAGTACAGCGCTATAGATTTCATTTCACAATAGTTTGTTTTTTTTTTTTGTTGTCTTTTCTACTAGAGAGATTTATATACTTTTTTTTTATTTAATTATTAATACTTGTTGCATTCGTTTTTTTTTTATATTTTTGTGACAGTTTTCATGCTTAAAGACTAAAAATATTTTTTAAAATATTTTTTTTTGAGTCAATTTCAAGTGCAATTAATTTTGTGTTCTATTTAAATATTTTACTATTTTTTTTTTTTATTATTATTATGTTTTTTTAAATTTTAATACATAGTTTTTTTTTTTGTAGTTGTATTTAGTAGTAGAAGATTTTTTTGTTGTTGCCGCTTAATATTTTTTTCAGTTTTTTTTTTGCATTTTTTAAATCGTTTTTTTTTTTTTCTTTCGCAAATTAATAAGTTTTAATTTAATTTGTAATTGTTATTAGTTCAATGGAAGGCAAAACATGTGCTGTAGTAGACTTTTATTATTATTTGCTTGTATTTGATTATTATGTAAATTATTATTACCATTATGAGTTGCTGCTGCTGTTGTGTGTTGTTGTTGTTGTTGCTGTTGATAATGTTGATTTATTAGATTATTATTGGAAGTCATCGTTGACGTTGCTGCATTGACGCCAGTTGCATTTAAATGTAGAATACTTAAATCATCAGCAACTGAATCATAATCACTGGAATCTTCACCGTATAACTGTAATAAAATAATTAAAAAAATTGTATTAAAATGTTTACTTGAATTTAAACCAATGCTTTTATACGCTACAGCATGAGTTAACAAAGTTAGTGTAGAGTATAAAAGCTAAAGGTAATAAACTTACACGCATATTATACGGATGTAAATCACACGTCTCGTGATGTCAGACGCAATCTTCCAATGACATAAGCAATGGGTTTACATATTCGAAGCCTTCAAATTCCGATTGATCGATATTGTCGATGACGCGACTATGAAAAAATATGAAAAAAAATGAATTTAATTATAAATATTAAAATTTAAAGCTTGTTAACAATTTATTAAAAAAAAAATTAAAGCACAACTATTTAATTTAATTAAAAAAAAAAAAAAAAAAAAAGCAACTGGCAAAAAAAAATTAATAAAATAAAAAAAAAACTTACTCATCATCCGGCGTTAGTTGTACCGCTTCACCAGTAAATTCAGGTGGGAAATTAGCCAAATCACGTTCAGAGTCTAAGCGTGGCTTAAATGGTGGCGAAACTTGTTTGCGTTCAAGCTGATTTTGTGCAGATTTTTTTTTTTTTTGTTTAAGGAACGAAACGATTATGAACATGAACGGTTGTAATTCGGATAGTTGTTACATAAAAGAAAGTTTCATTAGAATAAAAATATAAAATTAATATTTAAATAAAATAAAATAATTAAATTTAGACGCCAATTCAGAAAAAAAAAATTATATTTTTCATTTTTTTTTGTTTTTGTAAAATGTTTGACAAGAAATGCATATGTGAAAATTATGATGTTTAGAATTTGTATGTTGCGAACTGCATTTTTGTGATAAAGGTTTTTCTTTTAGGTATTTTGGTTTTTTTTTTTTGTGTTTTTAAAAAAAATTAAAATAATATTATTAGAACTCATATTAAATCATTATGATTGAGCTGATCTATGTTATTCGAGAGTTAAGTGCTACACTAAACCGCACTTTACCTGAACTTCGTTTGATTTTCATTTTGCTTACTATTAAGACATTTTAGGACATGCAAAACCAAGAACGAAGCCATAATTAGGTAAAAATAAATAAATAAATAATTAACACATAAAAGGTATGCAGACATAAATAGACAGCAGCAGTAGTAGTATCAAAAACAGCAAATTTCAGAGAAACGTAATGTCAAAACTAAATAGTTTTTTAAGACTAACTTACGGATCGTCTGGCGTCAATTCAGCCGGTTCTCTGGTAAATTGAGCGTCAAAATTTGTAGTCATATACGGATCGCCAGGATCGAAAGTTGGTATATAAGGCGGTTGTACTTCCTTTTGTGCAATCTTTACATATAAATTTGAATAATATATTTGATAAATAATTTAACAAAAACGAAATATTAAATTAGTAAAATATTAAAAAAAAAAAATAACAACAAAAATTCAAAAAAAAAAAAAAAAAAAAAAAAAAAAAAAGAAATAAAGTTTAGAGAGATAGACACTAACATCTTATGCAGCTTCAAGTAAAAAATCATTGTTAATAAATTGAGTATACATATTAGGTAATCTTGCTTCTTGCATATTTCTATCATATTTTCAAGTATTTTGCTTTAAGCAAATCAATCAATTAATCAATTCTACAAATTTTCACACGTGCACTTTTTATCACATTTTTTTTATATATTTGTTTTTCATTATAGCCAAGTTTAGCAGCAGCACAGCTAGCTATACGCGCTTACCATTTCCCAATCGATGATTTTGAAGAATGGATGATTAACAATATCCATGAATGCAGATTCACGATGACAGCCTAAACGATCTGCGGGATTTTTATTGAGGAAACCTTTTAGCACCGAAGCAGCTTTAACGCTCAACGAACGCGGTATACGTATAGTCTTTTCCAATATCACTTGGAAGAGATAATCTTCAGTGTTCTGTCAAAAAAAAAAAAAATAATTATAATAATAAAATAAATATACGAAATTAACGATTTGTTACATACCTGATCTGGATTCTCCGATGCCCCAGCTATATCGAATGGACTGCGTCCAGCAAGCATTTCGTATAACAACACACCGAGCGCCCACCAATCCACTGAGAAACCATAATCTTCGCCACGTAATATCTCCGGCGCTATATAATTGGGCGTGCCACAGAATGTTGACGTTGTATCACCTGGACGTATGCCCTCCTTACACATGCCATAATCTGTCAGCTTAATGTGTCCCTCATGATCGAGCAACACATTGTCTAATTTAAGATCACGATAGATAATACCTTTTTCGTGCAGGAAATTTAATGCTAAACTAATCTCAGCTGCATAAAAACGCGCATGCTCTTCAGGCAAACGTCGTTGACGTTGCATATGATACATTAAATCACCACCGCGCACAAATTCAATGACAAAGAACAGACGTGACGGTGTCTGGAAACATGAATGTAAACCAACTAAAAATGGATGATTCGATGCGGTCTCAAAGACATGTTTTTCCGTTTGAACCCAATCAATATCCTCATCATCGGTGACAAGCGCTTTTTTAATCACTTTCATTGCATAGATGCGTCGTGTACGACGCAGTTCAACCATTAAAACTTTAGCATAACTACCACGTCCAATGACGCGTATTAATTCGAAATCGTTCAATGAGTATTGACGCTGTGTGCCCGGTTCCTGTTGTTCCTCGACATTTTGATGCTGTGCCGATGGTACATCATGATGATGCTGCGCTTGTTGTTGATGTTCTAGCACTGATAGTGCATCCATCGAAGAATCACCGAGATTGCCACCGCCACCGCCGCTACGACCATAATCTGGTAGTGGCGGCAGAGGCACTGGTAACGGATCGGTTAACTCATCGCCACGTTCTTTGACCAAAGGTTCAACATGCTGATCTGTACAATGCTTTTGCACAAGCTTATGACATTTCTTGTGTACGAGCAATTTACATTGAATGCATTTGAAACCTTGACGGCCCAGTCCCCAAATACGATCTTGACAGAGAGCGCAAAAAGCGCGCTGAAAATTAAAAAGATAATCTTATATTAACTGAAATGGTATGAATAAATAAATGGCATAAATACTTACGCGATTGAAACGCTTTGCTTGAAAGATGTGTCCATTAACGCGATATAATTTACGCCAACGTCGTGCGCCACGCCGATAGATGCTGCCTAAAAGACAAAAAAAAAAAAAAAAAATTATATTAGTAAAAAAAGGCTTCGATTCAATAAGAAAAAATAATTTTATATAAAGAAAATAAGCTATATTTTTTTAATAAATAATACTTACGATCTTCGCCGTCACATTGCATGCCCGGTGCTTGAGGAACATTCGGAAATACTGTGAATTAAAAAATTATTTATTAATATTTTTTTTTATTTGTGGGTGCAAGTTTGTATTTTATTTAACAATATAAATAATATAAAATAAAATAAATTTTTTTACTCATAAATGGATTTTTGCCGAGCCACATGTAAGAATCATTAAATTATTGATATCAAAAAAATCGAAACAAACATTTCGATTCAAAGACAATTTACGTACTGAACGAACGCGTCTTGCTGCGTATGTGTGCAATGATATCAAAATGAAATCATACGCTCACCCATAGTCATACTCTCTGGATTTTTTTTTTTTGTTTAGGGGCAGCCAATAACGCTTGATTGTGTAGTCTCTGAGTTCTTTTCAAGAAGCACAATGACAGCTCTTTTTTTTTTCGCTGCTAATTTATTTTTCATGCTTCAATTTTTTGTTTTTTTTTTTTTTTGTTATTAAAATTCCCGGTCTTGGAAATCTTATACAAAAAAATATTCACTCAAAGTGTATCTGTATATCTTGATTGTAAGTGAGTGCATGCATGCTGTGCGTTGAACTTACAAATATATTTTACAGTATTCAGCAACATCAGCAATTGACTTCAATTACCAGCTGCACAGTCAGTTCAACTATAACTAGGCGACAACAGTCTCTAGAATAGTATTAGAATATGGTAAGTGTTCGATAAAAGGTCAACTATTGATATTCCTCACATACTTTGTTTTTTACCTAAACTACAAGGTCAATGTGGCATTAATTTCGTTTTATTTAAATAAACAAATTACTATATACTATGATACACTTATCGTTGACCTAGAATTTATCAATGTTTGATAGGAAATAGGTAATTCTTATCGCAGCTGTTAAATTCTCATGCCGAAAATATTAATTTTGGTGTGAAAAATATTCTCTTTCAGCTAAAAAGCGAATTGCAGTTGTTGATAACATATACGAGTTGTATATATGTATTTTACTATATATATTTTTTTTGTATTGATAAGTTGAATGTTTCAGTTATGCAGATAACAATCGCTAGTTTGAAAAAGTTAGAAATTTTCACAACTTTTGACACCAAAATTAGTCACAATAGCGAAAATAAATACGACAGCCTGAAGTATTTAATATGTAAGATTATATTTGCAGCTGACGTTACTTTAAACGTTAATAATAAAAATAAAAAAAAAATAAAAAAATAAAAATAATAACAAATAGATTAGTTAATGCTGCTTTATAATACGTAATTAGTGTATTGAGTTTGATTAATATTTTTAATAGCAGTGGTGTCATACAAAAACTCTTTTGGTTGGTTTTAAATTGTTTTTAAAATATTCATAAAATAATGAATATAATTCACAGTTAGTTTAAACTGTTTTTATAAAAATAGTAAACAAAAAAATAGGTGTATATTTCATTTATTCTTTTTTAATTATGTTTGAACTAATTGTAAATTATATTCAATAAATTAAAGAAGAGATTTAAAAGCAAGCAAAATAGATTTTGAATGACAGCCCTTTATATGTATGACTAAAAATAATTTTGAGTATGTGTCCGATGCGTCGTAAATCGTGTAACACCGAAGCACAACAATAACTATTTAAACAAGGAAAAACGTTAACTTCGGTGGAACCGAAGCATAAATACCCGCCACACGAATCTTGGAATAGTTTATGTGTTATCATCAGTGGCTTATATACATTGATATATATGTACTATAGACGAAAAAAATTAATTTTTCATACAAAAGTTATTAAAAATCGGTGAGTTTATATGGGGGCTATACATAAAAATGGGTGTGGCATCTTGGTTTTGGAATTGGATGATATAAGAAGTGTTTTTACCCAATTTGGAGTAAATAAATACATAAATAATACCAATTTTTATTCAAAAATTGAAAAATGGGCGTTAAATTTGTGTGGGGGCTACACCTAAAAATGGGCGTGGTACTTTGTTTTCGATATCGGATGTCGTTAGAAGTGTTTTTATTCAATTTTGAGTGAATATATTCATAAATAATACCCTTTTTTCATACAAAAATTCGAAAATGTGAGGTAAATTTGTATGGGAGCTATACCTTGGAGTGCGCGTGGCACCTTGGATTCGACTTTGGATGACTTAAGAAGAGTTTTTACCCAATTTGGAATGAATACATGCATAAATAATACCTATTTTAATACAAAAATTCGAAAATTTTTGGTAAGTTTGTATGGGAGCTACATCAAAAAATGGGCGTGGCAACTTGGTTTTAACATACAAAGTAGTCGTTGCCGAGAAAAGCTTAAACTCCTAATTTCGAGGTAATATCTATATATCCTCATCAAAAAAAAATGCGTAGAAATAAACAGACAGACAGACGGACATGGCTAAATCGATTCGTCTCGTCGAGGTGATCAAGAATATATATACTTTATAGGGTGTTAAATTTCCAAAAAAAAAAAAACCTTCAAAATTATGGGGGGGGGGTAAAAAAAAAATTAAAATAAAAAAAGATTCTTTACGATGCCATCCTTTAATGCGTTACAAACTTTCCGACAAACTGAATATACCTGTTTACACTAGTGTAACAGGAAATTAAAATAAAAAATAGATACGTTTCGATTCGATTACGATATGAAACGAATCCTTATGACTCAATTAAGATTAAGACCGAATCAGTTGTAATCAATTTTGCTATATTTTGTAACCGTTTTCAGTTATCATGTGCAATGTCTAACAAAGCACTCAATTAAAGAACATATTTTTTATGTAGTGTACAGGTTGAGATCAGTTTTGTTTTGTTCGTGAAACACTAAGCACTTTAAAATGTCTTAAAAACCATTAGAAATGTTCAGGACCAAGACAGCTAAACTGTAATAGATTTATTTAAAAAAAAAATATTTTAAAGTCGTGTTTTAATGATTTTCCGGGAAATCAAATTTAGACATTAAATAGGACCTAACACAAAAATACACATTAAAGAATATTTTTCGAACATATAATCTGAAATTCGAAGATGTATAAATTTTTTTTTTTCTCTGAACCAAGTAAATCGAGTTTGAGAGAATGTTTAAAAAAAATTTATAGAAAACAATATTTTGATTTTCTCTTTGTGTTGGCTTCAAATTCACTCATTTCATTCATTTAAAAAACGAATATAATTCAACATAAAAAATGTTGAATATTTTTTTGTAATACTAACTGAATGCACCACCACTCATAAAAGTAGCTGTTTGTGTGCTATAAATTTGTGCCGCCTCACAGAAACCACTCCAAATAATCATGTTGCACTTCAGTTATTATTTAGTGGGTGTGTTTGAACGACGACATATATATTCTATGTTTTTAATAATTGGAACACATATGACAAATATGTACGCATTAAAACAAAACCGGTGCGTCAAAGTTTGAACCAGTTACAATTATTAAACAATTAAAATGTGTGACTACGACACACAGCCAATTAATAAATTAATTTTAAACAATTTTTCACAAAAAAAAAAAAAGAAAAAACCAAGAACAGAACCGCCAATATATATGCTTAGACGCGCTCGATATCGAACTAATTCAAGCGTTTCGCCAATTACGCGCTAAAAGCTGTAGTAAAAATGTTTAACGTAAAACACAGACTAACTGGGCTGCTCGATAAGTTTGCACTAAGTAAAAAAACAGAAGAAAAACATTCAAGACACGTTGAGTGTAAAAGAGCATAGAAGAATTAACTATAACAAAGAAAGTGTAATAATGGACGGACAGACAATAAGTGACTATTGAATTGTCACAGAATTGAATATTCTTATTATTATTGTAGAACGACGGGGCTGTGCTGAGTTGTTTGTGCATGATTGACTGACTGACTCGAGTGACTGCTTGCTGCTTCGTTGCCTATAGTATTTGTCTCATTGTAAGAAGAAAAAAGAGAGCATACATAATTGAAAAGAATTAAATGAAGAAAAGACTAAAAGATACTTAGAATGTGCTGTGACGACGAATAAATTGAGTAAAAGATAAAAAAATATATATAGATAGATGAGTATATATATCGTATATCTGTAACTGTAACAACAAGATTGCAAAATAGATAGATGACAGTAGGGTGTGCACGGTTCATGTCAACAAATAACGCTTTCGAAATGGATACTATATTTTATGGAAAAACAAAAAAAAAAAAAAATAAATAATTATATGATAGACCTTGAATTGTAATACCCGCTAGAAATACAAAGTATTTGGGTCAATGAATTTCAAAAAAATAAAGCTGCGTAGTTTAAGAAAAATTTGCATATAAAGAAAAATGCATTTTGCATATGAGTAAAAGTTGATTTGGAGTCAAAGCTACAAATACGACAATAAAAAGAAAAGGATGCAATTCAAGGACTTTATGGATTTTTCACATTTTAAGAAGAATAAAGTTAGTCGAAAACCTAAAAATTATTAAAAAACGAAACAATTCAACTTCCCCATAGCTTCTAGATATAAGGTGACATATTCCCTAAAGTAAATAATGATAACCAACAAAATTTAAATCGTTAGATTATAAGATTTACGAATTATGGCAGTCGAACATGTAGCTGGCACTTGTAGAACATGTGGGACTACGTTGAAAGTTTCAAATTTATAAATTTATTTTTTAAAATAAATTTCAAACATTTTTAAAAATTTCTTGGTTTAATATTTGAAATAAAAATAAACAAATTTTGCTGTACTTCAAAGTTTATATTTAAAAAAAAATTAAATAATAATAACAAAATAAAATAAAACTTAAATGCTAACAAAAATGTTTACTGGGTTATGTTTTGCTTATCTCTCTCGCTCTACCACAACTTGCTTGAAATTGCTTAAGATAAGATAAAGAATTTCATAAAACAAAGAAACACTCAAACTCAAACGCACACTCTTATCTTCACACTACGCTGCATGCACATATTTCGCCTACCTGTCGCATAGGCTGGTTCAATCTCTTCCTCCGAATGCAATTGATGCTGTTGCGGCTGATACTGTTGCTGCGCTGTTGATGGAACTGTTGGTATTGGCACCGGTATAGGCAAACGTTCGTAGTGTATACACTCGTGATGATATTGCTGATGATGATGTCCATGTCCATTGTGTATAGTACCCAATACGCTATTGCGTCCACCAATACTACCAGTACCAATACCACAGCCATTGAGACCACTACCAGCGCTACCGCTGTGATGTCCCATACTATCACCACGTTGTCGTATATGATGCATATCCATAATAATACCACCCATACCAATGCCGCCGCCGCCGCCACCACCACCGCTGCTACCACCGCCTGAATCATCAGTTGTGGTTGTACCACCAGTATTATGACAACGACTTGAACAACGTCCCAGTGAACCGCTACCACCGCTATGATGTCCCGTACCAATACTACCAGCACCGCTCATGTGTACACCTGCAGCAGACATATGCCCGATCATGCCGCCCATCATTGAACCGCAACCTTGACTTGAATCCGAACCAGAATCGTGTCCCGGACAAGCGCCCGCTGAACCGGGACGCGAACCGATTAAACTCATTGTTGAATGTGGCGGCGTTATCGAGGCTGATGTTTGCATATAATGATGTGTATAGGGATGTGGATGCGGTACATCATAATCTCCAGTATCAATGTGTCCTGAAAGCATGCCAATGCTACCACTAGCACCACCAATGCCAGCACTAACCAAATGTCCTGTACTACCAGCACCGCCGACGACATTCTGTTGTTGTAAACAACCCATTGAGCCATGTGCGCTGCCATGATGACTACCACCACCACCGGTAACGGCATGATGACTTCCATGATGACTACCACCTCCATGTATGCTGCCGTGTGCGCTACCGCTGCGACTGTGTAACGAAACGCCACGTGTTAGTGTATTATTTGCCGATTGTATTGAGGAGACAACAGCACCGCGACACATGATGTCCGACAGTTGATTTGCCTGTATGTCAAAATATTTGGACTGCACGTTAGTTGGTTGTTTGATGTTGACCGTACGGAAGTTGATTTTTGGTTGGTTGGTCGTTTGGTTTGGTTTGGTTTGTGATTGATTGATGACAAGCACACAAATGATGTATGAGCCATGAGCCATGAGCGTACGAGACCGTATTTACCAATGCAATGCGGTAAAAAAAAATATATTTAAAAAAAAAATAGAAGGCAAATTTTATATTTTTTTTTAGTAAAATTTTGTATATGCGTGACAACTAGCGGGCGCATATATATGTACATATTCCATTACGATTGTGTTTTGTGGTCAGGTCACGCCATTGCAGTTCCCTGGGGAACTCAATACGCGCGCGCATTGTGCCATATGAAAAACCGTATGAATTATGATGCTGCACCGCAGAAATGATAAAATATAAAAATGGATGAAAAGCTTTCACAACGACAATGCGTAAAATATGTAAATTCTTGCGACAAAAATATTTTAAATTTTCATTTTTAAAAAGTTAAATTTTTTTTTATGTATAAAAGCACTTAATTTAAATTAAAAAAAAAAATATATTCTGGTTTTCACTTGCAAAAAAATTTGGTGCAAGTGATATCGATAAGTAGCGAAATATCTTGGAGATAAGCGAATTAAAAAAAAAAAATTATATTCAGTGTTCTTAAAAGCAACTCATTTTCATTCAATTATTCCAAATTATTTTTGTCAAAATTTTAAATTTTAAATTTCATTTTACGCAGCATTGTCATTATAAATTACCATTCAACCATCGCCTACCTGCTTTTTTATCGCTCAACTTACAACGTGTGTATATACCTGTGGACTGTCCAGCTGGTCCAACGATTGTCTACGCACTGCATAGCTATCCAATGAAATAATCTGCTGTGCTGCTGGACAGTTTTTATTCGAATGCTGATGCAGATGCTGTTGTGATGAGGTGAGCAACGGTGGTGGCGGTGGTGTTATCGAGCCGCAAGGACTGCCCGGACATGGTGAACCCGGACAGGGACTTGAACAACGCGAACGACATGTTGGACTGTAGCAGAGATTCGTTTGTGTATTCACAGCCGATGGTGTATTGGGGCATGTATTTGATTGTTGTTGTGATGTTGTTGACGCTGCTGCTGCCGCTGCTGTTGTCGTTGTTGTTGCAATACACGGTTCCTCTTCCTGTTGTACAAGATTAACCGGTAACGGTGTACATTGCGTATTGCGTCGTGGTGAACGTCCGCGGTCAACAGTTGTGGCGCTCCAATAGCCCCAAGCCATATTTTTTAATTAAAATTATTTTATAACCCCAACACTTTATAGTTCAGACTTTTCAGACTTGTTTTTATTTCACTGTTTTCACTTGTTAAAGTTTTTTCAACATACACAAACACTTTGTTTACCAATTAAAAAAAGGGTTTGTTCAATGTGTTTATAATTATTATTATTATTATTAAAATTAATATTTTATATACACATTTATAAAATTTGTCTAATTAGCTTTTGTTGCGCCTAACTTTTAAAGCGGAAAGTAAAAGAATAAGTTGAAAAGTTTAAAATATGTAAAGTAGTTTGAGTTTTTTTTTTATATCAAAGCACAAAAAAAATATTGCAATGTCAACAAGAAGTTGAGTTAAAAAAAAAAAAAAAAATAAAAGGAAAAAGTTTTCAACTGCAACAAGGACAATGGCAACGTCGCCGACGCGTACGACAATGAGCCGTATATGCATGTATATGGCTGCCTCTCTGTCTGTCTGTCTGTTTGTTTGTCTGCCTTTAAGTGTCTATGTGTGTGTGTGTGTGTGTGTGTGTGCACCATTTGCAATTTTAGTAAATGCTGCATATGTGTTGCTAGTTGTTCTCAAAACGGAAGTCGTTTAAAATGCCAGTAACAACAAAACTAGTTTTCCCTAAAAGTATGCCATAGAAATGTGCAAACCCTTAAGCGTTCTACAAAAAAAAATACACGTAGCAGTATGAATACCATTGTCAATGTTGCCAGATAATTTATGATGCTTTTGTTTCACAAATGAAATCGCTATCAGCATAAGCTCTAAGGAGTCATATTTTTTATTTATCTTTTTTATTGTTTTATAAAAAATATGTAGCTATATACTAAGCTATTTTTTATCGTCTGAAGATTAGTTTTTTGGATTCTTCTAGTACTTTTAGTCTATTTTAGCTAAAATACAATAAGGTTTCTCAGAATGGTCTTGCAACTCTAGTAAAGGTGTAAAATGCAAAACGAATGCTGCACAACCAACAATAATTTCCATTAAAAAAAAAATGTTAATCTACTTTGCACAACCCCTGACTGAAAATTGGCATTGCATCAGTGTAAGGCTAGGCTGCAAAATAAATAAGAAACTATAGCAAATGGCAGTACGAATTTCAGCAATTTTCATGTAACTTGTTTGGCAACGCAGCTGTCGATCAGCTGACTTTAAAATAAAGTAAGTTTGAAAATGAGAAAAATATTAGAATCAAAAAAGTTCACATACGCTGAATAAATGCCGTTTCGCAAATAGTATATTTTATTATATAGTTTATTTATACTTTCTCGTGGCATTCTTTACATAAACATAAACAATATTCTAAAACAAATAAAGCAAATTTCCGAACAGCTGATTGCAGAAAGTTGCACAGATTTACTTTTACAAGGTGAACGCCCCTGTGCAACTTTGTCTTCGAGTGCAAAGTTAATTTTTAATTTTTTGCAAGACCATTCTGAATATTTCAAATAAGTTTAGAGATCTTTTAAGCAAATGAAAAAAAAAAAAAAAAAACTTCGAATAAAAAAATAAGAAAAAACTAATTTCTTTAAGTCTTCCGTTTACTCCGCGATAGCTTCACTTTACACAACTACAAATCAGTTATTTTCTATTGTCACTCAGCAAAAATTTCCTTAATCTGGCAACACGTACCAAACTACTATGTTATATGCTTAAACCTTTTTTTTTTTTTTTTTTTTTCCTTTATTTAGTATATAACAGTAGATATATTAATAAATATATAATAATAAGTTTAAGTTTACAGAATATTTTGTGATAAGATGTATTAGAATTAGTTTTTTTTTTAAATATACGCTTAAGTTTATAAGATGGATAGGATGGTGATAGCACCCAGCTGGTGCCAATGCCCTTCGGAACTACCTGTTCAGTATTACTTCGAAAGGCTGGCGAATGACTATTACGTCATGTTCATATTATATGTTGTTCTCTTTCGAGTGCGCGCATCATTTTCATAACCTTCGTTATTATGCCTGTTACTGCTTCCCATTTCTCGCTGCTTTCCAGCATTTGATTTACAATGTTCTCTGGTGTTGCCGTGGTACCAATCTGCACGTTGAGCTCTATTCTATCTGCGTGGAAGGTGGGACAGTAGAAAATGACGTGCTCGACATCCTCAATCACTTCGCCGCCACATCGTGTACACCACGGATCTTGCGCATGCCCGAATCTATGCAGATAGGCACGAAAGCACCCATGGCCACTGAGAAACTGTGTGAGGTGGAAGTTTGTCTCACCATGTTTTCTTGTAAGCCAGGGTTCCAAGTTCGGAATCAATTTGTAGGTCCACCGACCCTTAGAGGACTCCTCCCAACGATTCTGCCACTTTTCGATCATTGTTTGTGGGACTCTAATAGTTGGTGTGTTTGATTCACGCCTCATTGTACGTTTAAGCCTGGCTTCTTCTGCTAGTAGTTCAATAGGTGTCATTCCACTTATGATTAGTACCGCTTCATCTGATATAGTTCGAAATGCACTACAGACTCTAATTGCGCATAGCCTGTATGTCGATTTAATAGCTTTTATGTAGCTTTTTGTGTTGCATGCCTCTGCCCAAATAGAGGCCGCATACATTAATATTGATGTGGCCACGTTAGCGAGGAGTTTTCTTCGTGACTGGCTTGGACCTCCTACGTTCACCATTAAACGAGATAGAGTTGCAACGGTTCTAGATGCTTTTTTGTTGACATAGTCTAGGTGTGGCTTATGTGTAAGCCTGTGGTCTATTACGAAGCCTAGCTGCAATATTTCAGATTTTGACTCAATGATGTGCTCCCCCACGGTCAATTGAACCTTCTCAACCACTTTTCTGCTGCTTACTAGTACGCACTCGGTTTTGTGCTCCGCTAGTGATAGGCCGACTGATTTAAGCCAGTTTCTTATGAGCTCAATCGCTCGGTTCGCTGTAAAAGTAACTTCCTCGGTATACTTTCCTGTAACACATATAGCAACATCATCTGCAAAGCCAATCACCTCTACCTCTCTGGGCATGTCCAGACGGAGTATCTTGTCATACATCGTGTTCCATAGTAGTGGGCCGAGAACAGATCCCTGAGGGACTCCGGCCGTAACCCCGTACGATTTTAGCCCCTCTCCTGTATCATAGAGGAGTTTTCTCTCCGAAAAGTAGCTCTGAAGTATGCGAAGCAAGTAATTGGATACGTTGAACGCGACTAGTGCTTTGATAATTTCCGACCAATTGGCAGTATTAAAAGCGTTTTTGATGTCTAATGTGATAATTAAACAGTACTTTTTTGATCCACCTTTCCATCGTTTTCCTTCGGTTGCCTTTCTTGCTGTGTTGACCACTAGCTCCAGCGCGTCTACTGTGCTCCTTTTCTTTCGGAATCCGAATTGATTGCTTGAGAGATCGCCGGCCTGCTGTATGGAGCACTCTAGTCGATCATGTATAATGCGCTCGAATACTTTACCAACTGTGTCAAGCAGGCAAATTGGACGATACGAGGATGGATTGTCTGCATCCTTTCCAGCTTTAGGTATTAGGACCAGTTTCTGCATCTTCCATTGGGGAGGAAAGACCCCTTCTCTTAGACAGCAAGTGTACAATTTAGCCAGTTCGTCCGGGTGCAATCTAGCTGCTGCTTTGAATGCTATGTTTGGCACGTTGTCTGGACCGGGAGCTTTTTTATCACCGACCTTACTTACAGCTCTTAGTACTTCCTCTTCCGTGACAAAGGGCACGTCGTGTGGATTGACAGGTAATACCATTGGACTCATCTCTGCTTGATGGGGGAACAGAGTTTCGACTACTTTTTTAAGGAAGTTGTAGTCCGTTGGCGTTTGCTGTGTAAAACACTTAAGCTTTTTTGTTACGATTTTGTAGGCCAATCCCCAAAGGTCCTTATCAGTTTCTCGCAGAAGTGCGTCGAAGCATTTTCTTTTGCTCTGTTTAATTAACAACTTTAGCTCATGTCGTTTCTTTTTGAAGATATCCCGAAGACCTAGTTCACTATTCGGGTTTCTATTTCGTTGGCAAGTTCGCCGAGCTCGGTGACACTCCCTTCGAGCCGTTTTTATCTCCTCTGTCCACCAATAGACTTGCCTGTGACCTTGAAAACTTTTCTTTTTTTGGCATTGAGGCGTTACAAGCCGCGGTCAGACGTCTTGCAAATTCCGTTGCCATATGTGAAGCAGTACCAACGAGGCAGAAGTCTCCCATGTTTTCCCTGAATGCTGTAGCGTCGAACAGGTGTGCCTTCCAACCATAGACTTGCTTATACTGCCTTTGGGGGGCTGACATAATGTCGAACATTATGGCCAGATGATCACTATTTGTGTATGTGTCACTGACTCTCCAGACCACCTTATCCGCTATGCAGCTGCTTACAAAGGTAAGGTCTATGACAGACCCTCTGTTATTGCGCTCGAACGTATTCTGCGTGCCAATGTTGGCCATTTGCGCGTCTAGGGATGCAAAAGATTCGAGAAGTGCAGCCCCCTTAGAATTCGTTCGCTGACAACCCCATTCTACTGCCCAAGCGTTAAAGTCCCCAGCTATCACGAAAGGACTATTGGCTCTTGCGTCGGTTACAAGCCCATCTAGAACGGCTTGGAAGTTGTGAATATCTACACTTGGTGGTATATAGCAGCTATAGAAAGTAATGTTGTTTACGCATGCTCTTGTATATCCTGGTGTTTGCACCGCTGGTCTTTTCATGAGAGGGTATGCACCACATGCCCAGAGACTTGCCTTGCCCGATGCATCACTTATCCACACATTTTGTTCCTTAGCTCGGTAGGGTTCACTAAGGATTGCCAGATCTATGTTTTCTTCTTTAATGTTTTGTGCTAGGATGTCTTGCGCAGCCTCACAGTGATTTAGATTGAGTTGAATGATCTTCATTTTCTGCTCCTGTTAATCAGCTCTTTCATAGCCGCCTTGTAGTGCGGACATGCGCTGCAACCAGTTGCATGCTTGTTTTCTTTTTTTATCTAGGCCACAGAGAATGCAGTTTGGTTCGGCCTTGCAGACTTTAGCAACATGCCCCTTTTGTCCACATTTGAAGCAATGACTAGAGAAATCGTTTTGGCTCTGGCAGTATCTGGCTGTGTGGCCAAATTTCATGCACTTAATGCAACGTTTCGGTGAGAGTTTTTCGCGTATTCGGCAAATCACCCACCCAATGCGTATTTTCCCAATATCGAGCAATATCTTGGCTTGATTTGCTGGTATGCATAGTGTGGCGATTTGTGTATCCCCGTATGCTCTTCTAATGCTTTTGATTGCTTCTGGTTTAATAGAAACAAGCGATTCATCTAGTTGCGTTACTGCCCGATGAACTTCTTCAGCACTGGTTACTTCGTCGATGTCTTTTACCTCTATTGCCACCTCATGAGTTAATGGGTCGACTTTTGCGTGGCTCCCAATTGATTTGGCAATGGACTCCTGCAGCTTTTGCGTGTTTGGGTCCGAAGCCTTTTGCAGTTGGATGAGCATATCTCCTTTGGCGGTTTTCCTGATATTGGTGACATTTGCACTCAGTTCTTTCAGGTTTGGATCGCTTTTAACCCTCTTCAGGATGTCCGCATATGTATTGTCCCCTGTAGGTTTCACTAGGATGGCATCCGGTCGTGCTGGTTTTATTTTCATTTTTGAATTTTTTTTTTTTGACTGCCGTCCACTTGTTTTGGCTCACTTCTGGATTAGCTTGATCCTCAGTTTTTTGCTTTGTGCTTTCTCCGTTTATTTGGTTCACACTTGTGGTTTGCCTCGTACCTCGCTGCCTTTTTTGTTGCGAGTCATTTCTCACTTTGTTTAGGGGAGACCCTGAGTCCCTTACTCTTTTGAGAGCAGAGCTTGGGGTATTGACGCCCTTTGGAGTTGCTACATCACTTATAGGCTGCGTTGGCTTCACTGCATTTAGTTGAAGTACTTCGATTTTGTTTTTTAGGCATTCCTGTTGTTTGTGGACTTCTTTTTCCATGTCCATAAATCTTGTTTTGATCAGACGACCCAATCGTTTGATTTCGTGGTGCACATTATTACGGTCCTTATAGTATTCCATAAGTTGCTCTATGGTTTCTCCAAGACCCTTCATTTTTGCCTCTAATCCATCAGGAATGTCGTTCGTCGCCTCTTGTGCCAGAAAGGGAGACGCCGATTGCGATCTTGTATGTGGCCACATAAATTGCTTCTCCGTAGGTGATCTCGGTGTCCTGGTACTCTTCGCAAAACCATCGAAGCCATTAGTGCGTTTGCTTGTAGTGTTATCTGCTACAGTGGCCAAGTTTGCCACCACCATAGCATTGCGGTCGCTGGATAACGACGGCTGGGGGCCCGCTTGCCCACCCCCCACGGCCGCCGGTACTGGGGATCCGACTCCCTGCACCGTAAATAAAACTCCTTCACTACTACTCATTATTGGTTTTTCCCTTTGGGGCCATACCCGCAGCGTTTTATACCTTCCGCCAGGTTTTGTGTACTGCCGACCGTTTCGGTACAGACGCAGACCAGTAAGCCGCCCATTATGGGTACAGACGCTACTGGATTTAAAAAGTTTGGAGAAATGTCTAGAGGGTAAAGAGTTCATCTGGACATAAACTGCTATTTATTTTGTTCTCTTGCTTTCGTCTCTGCGAGGGGTTGCACTTTAGACGGTGCAAACTCGTCTTCATGTAGAGGATTTTTAGACACATGGGACCTTTTCAGCCCCGTCCTCCCCTCTACACCGCCTTACGAATATATGTTCACGAAATGAAAGCGATCGGGAACAGAGAACGAACCCGGACCGAACGCATTCACGAAAGAACTAATTGAAAGCAAAAATTTCTTGTTTGATGATATTTGTCATACATGTTTGATAGCTTTGTATGCCAAGTTTTGTCGTGTAGCATCCGCCTAATTTGAGTAAGTGATCTGGCAACACTTTATCTGGACTAGTCCAGCGATCGAACAGCTGACTTATACACAGCTGAATTAGTGCGATTGGTTGCAAATTTTCCATGTGAATTTTTTCATTGTGTTTGCGGCCAACATATACTTTTAAATGCACTAATTCATGCATCCAAATAACTTTGGCTGTATTTGGGTTACAAACAATATGGACGCACACCGCAGGCGCAGACGCAGGGTCAGGCACACATGGGGCAACTTAACATGGTATGTGGCACCACGCATAGTACACCACACTAATTGGTTTGTTTCATTTCTAGGCTTTATTATGCGCCTAGCAGCCACTTATAGATGCACCACACATATACACACACTCTCAGCACCGAGATGCTGATTTATGTCTTATTTGAAAACTAATTCAAAAATCACGCATAGAAGGACGCCTCCATTGGAGACAACCCCCCGGCCACAGGCGGGCTCCCATCGAACAATTCACTCGCATGCCGACAGTTTATACTAGTTTGCTTAAACCTGGCTGCTGTTATGTGTGTCTGTGTGTGTATGTAGGTGTAGAAAAAAAAAATGTTGTTATGATTGATTAAAAAGCGGGGAGTACAAAATTACTAAACGAAATGGCAAAGGCTTTTATAACAACAACAACAAGAAGAGCAACAACAATGACAGACAACAAATAGTGTAGCGCTACATGTTTCATATGACAAACACTTTAGCAATAAAAAAAAAAAATAGAAACTTTAATAACATGGTTCACAATAATTTAGCACTGTATCTACCGATTTAATACGCTACATAGCAGCGTAAAAATTGGTGTTATTTGAAAATGCTAAATGAAAAATGGAACAACATTGGACTATATGCTATGAAGATGTTTAAAATCGTTTGTTGCTGCTAACATAGATTTTAATTGTTAATGAGTTACGAAAATAAATTCTTTAAAAGTTGCCGTAACAGTCTTGCAATTTTAAATAAACAAAACGTCATGTCTAGCGCCTCTTTAGCCTATACTTTATTCAAATTTTCATGTAGTGTATACAAACTAAAAAAAAAAAAAAAAAAAAAAAAGCATGTTTCAATAATAATAATAAAACAAAGTGGTCACGGCTTTTAACAATGTACATGCAAACATGATAGCGTGACATTATTTATGCATGACAACACACACACACACACACACATACAAGCACAGAACACTAGAAATAAAGTAGTACAAAATAGTATCTTCTTCTAAAGATTATATAGAATGCACTTAGAACCATCAATTTCACAATTGAAGCATTGAAGAAAACCACACCTAAAAATAATAATTGTGTAATATTCGCCGACTTTTTATGGTATATATAAAGTAAATAAACGCTTTATATATATTACATGCATATATAATTGTAATTGTAGTAGTGTATGTCACATTTATATAGCGTTTTTTATTGCTGTTGCGGTTGTTGCTTTTATTGTTGCTGTTGCTGTTGCTGTTATTGTCTATAGTGTCAAGTGCAATTGAAAACAGCTGACAACTCTAGTAAACGTCTAAAAAAAAAAAAAAACAACAACAACAAAGAGTTGCTGCTAAGAAAGAGAAGCTTTGATATGTCAAGCGAAAAGTGAATCTAGCAGCAAGCAGCAGCAAAGTAAAATTTACAAAGAAAATGCTCAATGTAAAATTAAACACACACACACACATAAAATGAAGCCTTACAGTCACATACATGCATACAGACTTAGCGGAAATCAACACAAACACATACATACATACATACACATAGACAATTTAACCGAGTCAAACGAGCGCACAAGTTGCTGTAAATTGACAAAGGCAGCAGCAGCAGCATAGAACGCTACTATTTTTTTTTTTTTTTTTACTTTTTTTATTTCATCCTTTAACCTATGCTCCTGCTTTTACGCTCTTCAGCAAATAGTTTGCTAGTTGAGCGCATAAATAAAAGAGCGTTCTTTTTGTAACAACAAATTTCCCTTTAATGCGCGCATAATAAGGGAATTTTTTTTATACTCTAATTCACTCTTTCTCTCTCTCTTGCGCTCTCTCTCTTTTTTTTTCATTCATACATATACATATATATTGTTTACTCATACTTTCATCTTATTACTTGCTGCCCCTTAAAGTATGCAATGCTATACAAGTATGTGTAGTCAAGTGTAAATAATTTTTTTGAACTCAATCCATCTATAAGTCTAAGTAAGTAAGTAAGTAAGTACATATATAGAAGAATGTGTCTACTATGTTGCCTTAATGTTTGCATTCTTACATGTTTGACAGGTCATCGAAATTTGTAGTACACATATTTGCTGTGCTTGTTGTTGTTGTTGTTATTGTCGTCATCCACATCACACATCATCATCGTCAACGTCTTCACAATGTTCTTGTGCTTGTTTAGACAATTGAAATTAAGTACACTTATTGCATGCATAATTCATGTGATTAACAATGTACTTTGGCTGTTGTCTATCAAGCCTATCTATATGTTGGTCTGTCTGTCTCAGTGGTACTAAGTTTAATGACAGTAGCACCCGCAATGGTAGCCGCTTAAAATTGCAACAATCTTCTATAGCATTCACAAGAAAATAGTCGTTTTTGCTATAAGACAAGTATTTTACTTTGATTTATAGATCGACCGACACATCGTAGCCTAGCGTAATGCACTTCAAAAAATGCAAGCGTATTTTGCTTTAAGTAGACAGATTTTTTAATGATACTGCTTGACGTTCAGTGCTGTACTTTAGACTGCATATGTATATGGTAATATATTATATATTGCATATATGCAAAGACACGTAAGACTATGTTTGCTACAAACACTGTCTGTGTAAGATTCGAAGTTAAGTATTAAGTCTACAAGGATAATTATATAATTTTTTAATGTGGTATAAGCAAGTTGAAAAATAAGCTTGAACATATTGCAACAAATCATCATTTTTTCAATGAAGCAGTGCACACCAGCTAAACTTTACATTCAAAATTATTTCCAAATACCTTAATATATAAGACTAATTTGGCTAAATAGAGAAGTCCTAAATAAACAATATTCTCGGATTTACTAAAACTCCTCAAGAATTTTGGAAAGAGTCTGTGCATTTGGACCAAATTTTATGCGAAAACACTACTTTTGCAAAGAGGATGATAGAGTCCAGGGGAATATCAATAAGAATAGTCATCACGCAAAGACGAATTTGATTATATCTTCTAAAAAAATGAAGCCATAGCCGTTACCCCATTACTATTTTGATATGACCACTACAATCCTTTCCCTCTTTTTTTTTCTATTAAGTTTTTAAAAAAAAAGGTCTACGCCGAAAAATTGCAGACTGCCACATAGTTTAAAGCCAATATTTGACGGGAAATTTTGAGATATTTACCCAGTAAGCACCAACGTAGGAATCTTTTCCAGACCAGACCTTTTCTCGACATTTTTTTATTATTAAAAGGCTAGCGGATACTCGGCGACTGCTACAACGTTGTACGGCTCTTTTAGGTCTTTTCCGTTTCGCATTTGCTGTTTTATATGAAATTGCAGTTCTTTACGTTGTCGTTTTTGCCCATTTTGTGGCTTGTATGTTAATATACTAAAAAATACCAGTTTTTTATAATGCATCCTTCCCAAAATATATTGGGGCTGGTATGAAAATATACAGAAAAGCACTAAAAAAACCTGTTTTTTGATTGCAGAGGAAGAAATATGTTGGGGCTAACAGACAGTATTTTTTTTTTATACAAAACATTTTTGTATAGAAAAATTAGAAAATCGACTTCATGAACAAAACGAATGTGGCTAATGCACTGTTTTAGTATAATTTCAATTTACTTGTATTGTTACCATTAAATAAAACCGGGTTGGGACTCAACGGTTGTATGGTTTCAACGTTCATAGCGGACATAGACACATTTTACTATTTTATATAAATAAAAAATCCTTTTGAACATTTTTCCATTCCAGAGAAAATTCTTAAATTGTATTTATTTACAATAATAATATAAACACACATATACCAGCAGTTGTTTATGTGTTATTAAAATACAAGTGTAAAACCTTGCTTAAAATTTATAGCAGCAAATAACACTAAAAAGGCTCACCTTGCACTTAGTTATATATAAACGCGAAAAGGATATATAAAAGGGTACTAAAACTCAAGAGCAAATAAAAAGTAAGAAATAACATTTAAAGTTTGTATCAGAATAAAAAATAAGAAAAAACTTGCATTAAAAAATCCAAAGCCTATATAACATAGCCCCGAAAGGACACTCAAACAGTCAGTTAACATCATGCATACTAAAGTGCGAAAACATACAATTTTAATACGCGTGAATGACAACGACAACTTAGAATAATTTTCTCAAACGCATATAACACGTGCAAAATTTAATTTCAAACACATGCACACACACATATGTATGTGTTGAAACCAAACAATAGACAAGAAAAAAATAGCAGCAACAACAACAAAATAAAAGCCAGGTTAACCAATTACTAGTGCCCACGCCCATTGGCGGCCACAAAACTCAATGAATATTTGTTCGCACAACAGCCTACATTTCTGCTGCTCCTACTGCGACTGTGACTGCGACTACTGCTGTTTTGCTCAACAATAATTTCATTAAGCCCAATGGCATCATTAAAATATGCCAAACAATCATAATGTTCACTAGAATGAATCTCCAAAGAATACACGAAGCGTATAGAAACTTTTACGTAAAAGTCAGCAACAGCAGCCAGCGTGTATGCCAGATGTTACATCTGTGTGCGAAATTGAGCCTGCAAATTTACAAAACGTCAGTGAGACAGACGACAGTCAACAACGATTTTAGCATCAGATGATGATGATGTTAGGAATGGGAGTATGAAAAATTATTGCTTACATTGGGCAACATTTGTGTAGCAGCGTAGTAGCGTAACTAAACCTGTATCAGCCTAAAAGCATGCTATACATAATACTTAATATGCCAATCAAAGCGTGTTAGTTATGCAAATGCGTTTTACCTGCTAGCAGCAATTCGCTCATATTTTTTGGTCTAAAACTTTAGACAGCCACATTAAAAAAAAATAGCAAATAGCTAGGTCAAATTTAAATGTTGCACACAGTTTGTGCTGCTGCTGCTCTGTTTCCTTTGAATTTCAAAACAAAAAAATATGCTGCTAGGCATATTTTCTTTAACATTCCCGTATTGTCTAGTGGTTAGAATATACCTTTTTGTTTTTGGTGTCTTTTGCACAAAACACCAACGCAGTCTGCACACAATTGCACACCACTTTCTAATGCTTTTCAGCAGCACCGGTTGTGTTCTACTTTTCTACTGTAGTAGTCTCACAATTTTGCATTTATTTTATGCTGCTGATAAAGTATTGTATAAATGCGAAGGGTCAAGTTTAGGGTGGAGATCGGAAATATTGTCTGCACCGAATCCTCTGAAAATTGGAAAAAAAAAAAAAAAAAATTAAATAAAAGTAAAAAAAAAAAAAAAAAGAATATATACGCGACTTCGTCTGTGCTTTCATGTATTAGTATTTGAGTGTGTGTGTGTGTGTTTGTCTGTCTACCGTTGTTTGCAAAGTCTCGTTTTATGAATTCGGCAACATAACCAAATGCAAAAAATCAATGATTCGATTTGGTTGCAACTCAATTTATAATTCAAAACGATACAACAAGACAAAAAAAAAAAAAAAAACAAAAAAACCATTTTAAAACAAATATTACAATACAATTTTTAGTTTCTTTGCCTAAAAATATGCAATATTTTTTTTTCAATTATAAAAAATTTGTCTTTTTAGGCGTATTCGTGATTTTTTAAGTTTTACACTTATTCTGTGCTTTGCATACAATTTTTCTATATAAATTAAAATTTTGTTTTTTATTTTATTAACACTTTTTGCTACATTTTGTATGGAATTTATTTATTTTTAACAAGAAATTCCTTAAGATAATTTTTTTATATTTTTCACTTTTTTTTTTTAATTATTTTTCTTTTTCTTCTATTTTTTCACAACTTTTTCCACGGAACGCACACAACACAACACAGCGCTCAGTATGAGCTCCCGGATTTTTGTGTCCTTTGCGTATGAAAACTACAATGCGAGTGTGCATGCTCAGCTCAATTCGATTCGTTATCCTTGCTCGCTCAATGTTGCCATCGGAAAAATATATAAATTTTTTTCTGTTCTGGGATATTTTTTGTTCGTTACGTTTCGTTTCGTTTAGTAGCTACAACGCCGCTGTATATACTCAATGTATTCAATGTCAGGTGATGATGGTAGTTGCCTATAATTTTCTCTGCACTTGCTCTCATTTATATTTTTGTTTTTGTTTTTTTCTTATTGCACACCACCCAACCTTCTTATAAAAGTACTTTGTGCAACATTCTTTTCAAACTTGATGACTTTGTCGCTTTAGCATTGCTCTAAAAAAAAAAAAAAAAAAAAAAAAAAAGTATTTCCTGCTTCATGTTCTATGTGTATGTGTAAAAGAGCAAATATAAAGAGCACATTTTTAAGAGTTAGCAACAAATTCCTTAACACTTTTATCTAAACTGTGAAGCAGCATGTTGCCATATTGAAATTGGGTTAGAGAAGTGACATTAAGAACCGAATTTTACAGAGAAAGATAAACTATGAAATCAATCTTGAACCCTCTGAGCTAGCTTTCAGTAATGATACAATTTTGTAAAACATAAACTGATTGCGAATTATAAATGCTTATGAGCTTGGATTAAAATAAAGTTTATTTAGGTATGAGTTAAGGTCTGTGTAAACTCAAATATAATTTAATTAGACTTTTTGGAGTTTAATTGAATAAGTCAAATTTCAGTTTGAGTTCGTTTTAGTTTATTTTTTAAAAGCTAAAAAAAAGTTGTTAAGTAAAAAAATAAATTCTATGAACTACGAAATCGAATAAAAATCAGTCTAAAGAAAATATTAAAGCTGGCAATGCTTTTTCATTAAAAATAAAACAACTGACTCTCAGCTGTTTTAAGGGATTTTTTACAAATCTGATAATGAGAGAGTGTAACTTTTGCTACAGAGCGCATAAACGTAGACTGACATAACAAAAAAAGAGAGAGAGAGAGCGTATGTGTATGTTTATTAAGGATGAGCACAATTTGAGTGTGTGTTTGTGTGTGTGTGATTTTAGTATCGTATTATATTGTATGTGTAGGATTTTATTAGTACGCCTTAATGCGCGCCGCTAACTGTCCATGGCTGACTGCCAAAATGCCGAATATATATGTATCTTTTTTATGTGCCAACCAGCCATACAGCCAGCTATCTAACCAACCAACCAACCAACCAACATAAGTGCAACTATATATATTTGTATATTATCGACCTACAACAAGCAGCAGTAGAAAAGCAGGAACCATTACTCGTCATATAACAATGCCCTACTGGGAGCTTAACTTGTATTGCAGCAGTAGGAAGTATGCCATGGATTATTGTAAGCAAAAGACGCGTTGGGAACTGTTTGGGTATTTCATATTTGCACAGTGACTGACTTTCCAACACGAAACAAAAATGACATGAATAATGTACAAGAAGACTTTTCCTGATATTAAAGTTTGTATGTGTATGTAACAGGCAAACAGCAGCAATATAGGAAAGGGAAAAAAACTTACTTAAAGAATATGCTATAGATCAGAAGAATACGTAGAGAAAACTAGCAGGAAATTAAAACAATTGAAAAGCGCTTTCTAGCATAACTCATGCCACTAAAAAATTAAAGAAGTATGCTGCGCTATCTACGCCAGAAAATAAAAAAAAAAAAAAAAAAACGACACATCAAATATTGTTATGAAACGAAAGAAAGAAACGTGCTGACTTGGCTTAGCGCGAAATAATTTTCAACGTTATAAATAATTTCACACGGGGCGTATTTGGTGTGTGTGTGTGATTGTGTGTGTAAGTTTTGTAACTGATGCTGCTGATATTGCTGCGGCATGTGTTACATACGAGTGAGTATATGCTACACATATTGTAACTTTCAAGGCATTCTTCTCAACGTGTTTGCTTTTGCGGTTCTGCAAAACATTGTACGGGTACTTTTGCTGTGTTGTCATTTAGTACATAGCATAGAAGGTTTTGCATGTTGTTGTTAGCCGGAGATGAAACCGGAAGGTAATATTACCGCTTACTAACAAAGAAACAAAAAAAAAAGTATATAAAAAAAAAAATAAACAACACAGCATCCGCACTAATCAGCACAGATGCTTTTAAGGCGCGGTAGACGATAACACAAACTATTCCAACAGCTTTTTTGTTCATGTTCCTCCTAACTTGTACCTAGTTTTTTTTTCATTCGTATTTTAGCCACATTTTTTCACACGTGGCCTAACAAAACATAGAATGTCGAAACAAAAAAAAATAATAAAAACATGTTACAATGCTCAAGTTGCGCAACACAAACTATATGATACGCTGCATTTATATAAAAATAGTTATGGCATAAATTAAAATAAAAACGACTTAACAAAACTAACAGCATTAATTCGTAGCGTATCATCAAATGCAATATACCGCATACTCATACTCGAGTGTATGGTGTTCTATAAACAAATGAAACCCAGCTAAACCAACATTGTTTAGTGGCATTTATTTTGTTGTTTTTTTTTTTTTTTTTGTATGTTTACCTCCATTTACCAAACAACGTCTTCTAACCCTAAAAATATACTACATATTTTCATTATTTTTACTAAATAACATAACAGCAGCGTATAGCGCTAATGTGTTTGTGGCGCAGAGATGCTGTGAGTTTTTTGTTATTTCGAGTTGTTTAAAAGCATAATTAAGCATTGTTTTTTTTTTAGCATTTTCTTTTCTTTCTTTTTGTACATTTTTATATAACCACACATATGCAGCATACTTTTAGACGCACAATCAACAAACAAACAAACGAGTGTATAAAAAGTAAGCAGCCTATTTGTATATACAAGACAAACACTGTTTATACTCGGTATCATTAAGAGTTAATATATTAACGCAAAATTAAATTTTGCTGTCAAAATTGTGGCAAAGAATTAAATCGATTCTAACCGAAAAAAAAAAAAAAATTTAAAAAATAACTTGAAGCAACCTTCAAGGCGCACAAACGATTTTTACAGCACAGCAATTTAATTATATTTAATTATGCATGAAATAAGTCTTTCCACTGCGCAAATATTAAAAAATAAATGAATAAAAAAACGTTATTTATTGTATGACGTTATAAGCGCTCCTATACACATACATATATTATTTTACGTTGTTCATAATTAATTTTTTATTACTTTGCTCAATATTAGGGTATTAGCTTAAGGTTTTGAATTTCAAATAATAAAACTTTTCTAAAGAAATTTTATAAAAAAAAAATGATTTAATGTTACTCAACTTCGATTATCTTGAACGTGCCTGAAGCAAGTTTTTAAATTTTTCACACATGTTTTGCAAATACTTAGCAAATATTTAACTGCTATATATGATGTGATTTTTGTTGTTTTCTTTCTTGTTAATTTAACTTTTGAAAACTTTGTTGGATTTGAATATTTTTACAACGACTGAGTATATTTTTGTACGTAAAATACGCCTCAATAACTCAGCCATGCCGTAATCAAAAATTTTGCGATTTACGATTTAGAAAATTCGTACGATTTCAAATCACTCGTGCTCCGGCAATTGAAAAAGTTATGTTTCATTTCCAAAACGTTTCTTGGCATTTATGACAAAAACTGTTATCGATTGCAAATAAAATGGTTATCGGTCTAAACACATCGCAAATTTTTGTTGCTTTGACTAAATTTTCTGCTCTTTAAATTTAGGCATGAGTAGAAAATAATGATTTAAAATTTGAATTCAGAATTAATTATAGTAAACGGTACAAGAATAATATCTATAAACATCATGGAATGAAGGCAGCAGAGATTGGTATTACATAAATCGGCTTAGACATATAAAAGTCAAGCTATAATATCAGTTGCAGAACAGGATTCTATTATGTCGAGCTACAGTGTTTCGAGAAACTATTCAGTTTCGTAATATACTCAGAAAATCATTTAATAATCAGCTGGACATTAACTTTTCGTACAATTGAAAAATAAATTTTGTCGAGCTGTGTAAACTCTAAAAGCTTTAAAATCGATTTCTATACCAAATTGTAGATTTTAAAATTTCCCATATTGTCTAGCGGCTAGAATATCTGCAGCAATATATTATACAGCACTCGTTTTTTCCTGCCATGATGCTGCTACAATAATATTCAAAAAAGTTTATATTATACACAAATAATTTGTAATAATATGCTTATATAACAAACCATGTAGCAATTATAGTTTCATTTCAAACACTTTTGTCTAATTCAATTAAATAAAATAACAAATATAAAATGCAATCAACATGAAAAACAAAATAAAAAAGGACTTTATATTATTTGCACTTTACAAATTAATTTAGACAAATATTATTTTCTGTTGATTTATGTTTAACATTTGCGTTTGACCACAAACTGTACAAAATGAGGTCTTTATAATGCAAACAGTGGTTTTGGCAGCTGTTTGATACATACTTTTTTTTTTGTTTAAATATTTTTTGCTTGTTTTCAATTCTGACAACACATAAAATATGCCATTTAATTATACGCTATGAGTTCATTAAACATGACTTAATAAGGCCGTTGTGTAATTAAATTAATTACAACAAAAATTATATGCACAAATATATAATTTAATTGTAGGTGGTCTCAATTCATTTAAAAAAAATAAATAAATAAGTGGAAGTCGTAGAAAGAGAGACTGAGTCTGTATAGTAGAAATATACACTTGAATTGCTTATCGCTTTCATGCAAATAAATAAACAAATGAAGCATAAATTTTCTAAATAATTGCAACGTAAGCATTTACACACGTAGCACTACTCAATGGCAGTTGTAGTGTGAATTATATTAAATTATTAAAAAAATATTTAAAACGAAGAAGCTCAGTTATACAACTTATATATTTGCTGTCAGTGTCTGAGATTATATTTCATTTCAATGACTCACCATGCATAACAAGCTCCGAGTCACGATTCTGTTCATAAAGACGTATTGCTTCGTATAGTTCTTCTTGATCTGTTATAGTACATGGATCACCGTCCTCATCGACCCATTTAATGGTGAAGGGCTAAAAGAATAGAAAATGTTTTATATTTTAATACAAAAATATATAGATTTACACACCTGATCAACTGGAAAACGACAAATATTACGTATTTCATAGCATAGCTCTTCATACGTGATATTCTCTCCGATATAGGTGATCATAACCTCACCGTTATAGGCAGTCTTTACTTTTATTTCATTGGTTATGGCACCGGCTAAGCTATTGCCAGCACTGTTGCCATCGTTAAAAATTTGCGAGGGCATTTTCTGCATTTGGACGGATTTATATATATATGTACAGACAAAAATTGGTTCTCTTGTATTTATTTATATTATTGAAAATTGCCTTTAACGTTGGCTCTTAAGTACTAATAAAAAATGTCATGCATGCATAAAACAAAAAGCGCGCATACAATATGCTGTAAAGAAAAAAAAGGAAAGAAAATCATGATTAGTTTAATTAATAAATTGAAATTGAATAATTAAAAGTAAACTGTCTAGTTAAACACATTGCGTATGCGTAATGTATTTAAGCAGAAAACCTTCACCTAAAATGCAGCTGTATTTAGTGATGTGCAATTAACGATAACACAATGATTATTGATATACTATAGATGGCTGAGTGATAAGCGTTGATACCAATTTTTATTGATGCAGGCAATACAAGAAATATAATTGAAGCGTTCGTTTATAAAGTACTCTGCACAGTTTTTAGGTCTCTATCAAGAGGAACAACTAATAAAATTAATTAAATTATGAAATTAAGATCTTTAGCCAAATTCGAATAAGAAGATTCAAAACGTTACATCAAATAACTCTAGAAGTTCTAATTGGAAGTAATTTTTACTGTAGCAGAGTGGTAGTAGTATGAAGCAGAGTCTTCTAAAATTATATTTTTTAATTTAAATTTTTTAAATATCGAGCACATCTCTAATTGGGATGCTGATGACTTACTGACACACACACACATAAATATATACATATTTTTTTTGGGGATGCTGCGTAGCATTGAAATCAAATTGAATAACAAACACAAAACGCTACAAGTGGTTGCCGCATAAAATTGAAAAGCCAAAAAACTTGGTTGAAAGCAAAATTAGTTGAAAGCCATTTCGAAATGGCGTTAAAAATGTTTCGGCATGAATCACAGCGTCGCGTAATATTAACAAAACACACGCCCACTATTATCAAGCAAAGATTGTGATAAAAATAATAATTGGTGCTATTATAAATTATATTTATTTTTATTATCTATTTATTTATTTAATGTGTTGTCAACGTAGTCAGCGCTAAATAGTAACTTTTTTTTTTTTTACTTTCTATGCTACTTCCGTGCATTGACCACAATTGAAGCAAATGCGGCTTGCTGTCGACGTCAATGCTGAGACAGCTACAACAACAAAAATAATGCAATGGAACGTAGCGCAATAGCAACAACAACAACAAACACAGAATTGACAACCTGTTTTTCGGCTTTTTACATTCGTTTAATCTTATTTTATTTGTCTTGCATAAATATTTGGCACAATTTTTTTAAATTATAAATTTATTTTACAC
This sequence comes from Leucophenga varia, assembly GCA_018903435.1. Lineage (NCBI taxonomy): Eukaryota > Metazoa > Arthropoda > Insecta > Diptera > Drosophilidae > Leucophenga > Leucophenga varia. The sequence goes on along the minus strand of JAEIFJ010000518.1, from coordinate 70,342 downwards.
ATTTTTCTTACTTTATTTCTTGCAAGTTGTACAAAAAAGTATAAACTTTCCCACAAAAAAATTTATTGAAATTGAATTGCTTCACAGCACACATTCAACTAAAGGAATTCTCCATTGAAGCACAAAATCAGAATGCAAACACAAAACGCACAAAAAAACAAATTAACGCAAAACGTCACAAAAGCACGGAAATTAAAATGTAAATAAAAAATAATAAAGAACAAAAAACGAAAAACAGAGAAATTAAACGGATCAAACGATTTGTTTACGCGCTTTAATTAGTAGTTAATTAATTGTAGTTGAAATATAGTTAAAATCCGCACCGCGACCGACGAATTACAAAAACAACAACAGCAACTGTTAGAGGTGCGCACGATATAGTATTAGTGTTGAACAGTAGTCGATACTTTTATGTGCAGTGTTACTCGATACTTTTTTTTTTTTAAGTAATTGTATATAGCATGAAATTGTATTAAATCTGTTGTTTTTTATTTAACATTAAAAACTGAGATATATAATTTTTACAATAGTCTTTTCGTTTGACGAAAGATGGCGCCATAATTAAAACGCTGGTCAAAAATATCAGACCAAATTCATCAAATCGCTAGATCCAAAACAGGTTGAACAATAAAAATATGTTTGTAATTAACTAAAATATAGCCCTATAAGTGAAACAAGGGGGAAAACCCAGTTGCTTGACCCTAAATTTAGATAAAGTACTCCTTTGCCCGTCTTTAATGCGATTTTAAAACGCACAATTTAAACATGAATTTAAGTTTAGCTATACTTGTAAAATTTTATATATTTATATGTAAAATTTTGAAATTGAGAAGTCATAATTTTTTTTAGAACAGATAAAAATAAAAGAATTTATTTGAATTCAAAAATTACCCAAGTAGAGTAATTTCTTTATTAATTTGTTCGATACAATTTTGTTCTTTTAAATTTAATAAACGTTATTTTAGTACTATGTGTCGTTTTGAGTGTTGATAAACTTTTGTATAGATGTGTGAGCGAGATGTCAATAGTACATACTAATCGCACGTGCGAGTGAAATCAGCTGTTTTATTTGTTGATACGCGCTCATTTCTAAATTTGTCAACTTTAATTTGACAATGTTTTATATAACTATTTTCTAAATAATAAAAAAAAAGTAAAAAAAAATAAATAACTGTTTAACGCGCATTATAAAAAAGCGTGCATGTAAATTGTTTGTGTACATTGACTGTGCATTACCAATAAGAAAAATGGGCAAAAGTGCGATTCCGGATAGGTGCGCAAATAAAATTATTTTTTTATAATTATCTTGTTTATACACATATTTTATTCATTTTGTGCAGATGGCTTAATTACAAACCAATGGGCGAGCGCATCGATGGTACACGTTTCATTGCATTTAAGGTGCCACTGCGTAAAGTAAGTTCTGTGTATGTAAATGCAGCGCCGACCTAAAGGGTCGCCGGACCGGTTTTGTTTTTTTTGTTTATTATTGAGCGCTAATATTTTGTAGGAATTGCATTGATTAATGTTGAAAGCTTTGCAAATGGCGTACAGACCACCGGCAGTGCATTGTGTTGCAGCCAAAAATAACAACAACAACAACAACAAAAAAAAAAACATTTTCTTAAAATTCATTTTTATAATTATGCATAAAAGTGGCTAGTGACATGCTCTACAGACGCCGGCCGGTTGGTCATTCGTCTACTCAATTCCTGCAAAGAGACCACACCGCAACAAAGTATTTATTGTGCGGCGGTAGCGTATTTGTGTTGCACAAACTCTTATGAATATTAAATTAAATTGTTTTTGCTTAATTAAATAACGCCAGCACACACAGCAGCCATGCTGCAGTGTGTGTATTCTTCAGCTGCTGCTATGCTTTATTAATTGTACTACCCTTCGGGCATATGTGTACGTATGTGCGCATATATAAACATGTTGAAGCGTTGTTGCAACATAAATTAAGCAATTTTGTGTTTTTTTTAGTTAAAATATTAATATTTATTTTCTTCTGCAGACAATAAGCGAAAAAGTTGAAAAAGACTCACAACTTGATGGTCATATACTACTGGAACATATACCGAATTTAGGCCTTATTATTGATCTAACCAGTACGAATCGCTACTACAATCCACAGGTAAGCATGCTTTATAAATAATGTTTTATATTTTTAATAAAATTTTATTTTCTTTGTAGTTTTACATTGATGCCGGCATTGAACATGAAAAACTAATGATACCCGGCCATCAGACTCCATCAGAGCATTTAGCTGATAGGTAAGTAAATTAGTAAAAAAAAGAAATTAAATGCATTCTTTATAATTCCACTAACACGCTATTCTATTGCAATTTTTTTTTTAGATTCAAACTCATTGTTATGAATTTTTTTGAACCTTAATAAGGATAATGGTGAGTTGCGTTCGAAATTTAAATATAAAATGCAGATTTTCTTATATTCACAAAAGCTGGAATTTGTGATAAGAATTTCCAGTCGTATTAGACCTACAAATCAGCTGTTTAGCTCTAGAAAATAAATTAAATATATAATGTTATGTGGGGTGAACTTAGCCAGTTAAAAGTTTCAAGTATAGGGGTCGCATTTAACAAAAAAATGTATGATAGAACGTTTAATGCTTTCCAAATTATTGGCTATACGCAACATATAAAGAAGGTATTTTCTTTCAGATATTTAGCTACACATTTTTTCTTTAAAAGCTTAAAAAGTTTCACTTCACCCTATCATACCAAACATCACTATAGCTATACTGCATTAGGACAGTTTTCTTTATCAATATAACTGCATCTTACTTCATATTGTTTATATATTTCGAAAATAACGCTTATGTATGTATGTATTTATTTAACAACTTTGCAATCTCATAATCTTTCGCATGACATAGTCATAACCAACCAACTTTTACCAAGCAACGGCATCTCCTTTGTATATTTCATTTACTTGTTTCGTTTCTTTAAGTTTACTCATTCACTCAATCAGCATAAAACACCCACATAAGTCAAATTTAACTTTAAAGACGTGTAAAGAAAATGCATCCCATACAGCAGTTGCCGCAACGAATTGCACTTTACACGCGGTAAATCGTTTGCCACAAAAATCACAAAGCCATTTAACTTATTGTAAAATGAAAAGAAAAAAAACAACAACTTTTCTTTCTTTGTGAGAAAATAGTTACCAAAGGAATGCCAAATATGAAAATTAATATGACGAACAAAAAAAAAAAAAAAAAAAAAGCACACACATTTTACACATTTACACACTGATTTACCAAAGATTTTTAACGCCCAACGGTATAGCATCATAGGTAAGGCGTATAATACAATTAGAAATTTAGAGCAACAAGTCTGCTGTCGCTACTGCTTTAGATTTGCTCATTGTGCATAAATTTAATGGGAAACCATGTGTGTGTAGGAGTTGCACTTATGCTTTTGTTTTGTGTTTTACAGAAAGCGCCATGAAATAAAGTTTGGGAAAATTTTTATGTGATAAACATCACAAATGCTTGGATGGTTGGTAACTTCAGATTTGACATGAAACTGCTGCTGCATGTTCTAAATTAGGTTTTCAGATGCACGTTTTGATAAGGAATTGTTGCATGATTAGGAAAAGTTTTTGGTTTTTTTTTAGAAAGTACTAAAATTATTTAAAATATAATATAGTATCTACTTGTATGAGTTGTTAAAGTGAGTAGTTAACTATCACTCATAAGTATATAGGTTACAATTGAGTTAAATTATAATTTACACTTACTCATATAGAGACTTAAATGGATTTTGGAAGACACTAAACAATTTGAACTTGAAAAAATAAAAAATTCCATAAGGCAATTAACAGTAAACCACAAGCAAACATTTATACAACAACAAATTGCAGCATATTCTTGCAGTTTCAATTAATTCTGAACAAAAGAAGCACAAAAAATTGTTTAACCGCAAAAAAATTATGGAAAAAACGCCTACGCATGGCATAGAAAAGTGGTGTTGTCTACTATTTAGTTAGCCAGTTAACTGATTTGCTTTAGCAAGTTGGTAAACGAAAACTAGTTAACAACGACAGACAGACAGACAGACAACAAAGCAAAAATATAGTTTATAAATGACAACAGCAGCGGCTAAGAAGCAACTCCTCTAGTAGCAAGCAGCTACATAAACAGCTACAGTATTAGTTGTTGCTGCTGCTGCTCTGTAAGTAGTCTGATTAACATTGACAAACAGCAACATTGGCAATAAATTTTATTCAAAATTTTTCGATGTTTGACCATATTCATCATGTTTGTAAACACAGCAGGTAGTTTTTTTGTTTCGTTTTGAAAAGAATAACCGCATCGCTTGAACATGAGCCAAATCGGCGCATTTGTAATGCAATTTAGTTTCACATTTTTACATTTCTTTTGAACTATATCACTGCTGGGCAGACTTTCAATTTTCTAGCAAGCAAGCAAGTAGAGGCTTTTAATACATAATTTCCAAGTGGTAATCCAAGTATCTCAGTGAATGAAACTGCAAAGCGATGTATTCAATGCATTTGTCTTAAATCTAGTTCGAATTATTTTAAATTAATCTTCTTTTTTTTTCCAACTCTTTACAGATAAACTAATCGGCGTACATTGTACGCATGGCGTAAATCGTACAGGCTACTTAATATGTAATTACTTAATATCCGAATTGAATATGCCAGCTGATGTTGCTATAGAAAGTGAGTTATTAATTTGTATAAATTTAAAAAAAATATTATATTGAAAAACTTTTTTTTATTTCTAGAATTTGCTGCAGCGCGTGGACACAAAATTGAGCGTACAAACTACACACAAGCTTTACAAAAACTTAACGATAACAAAAATCAACCTAAACCCACCAAGCAACATGAAGTTGCAAGCATACAGCGTGAACGTAAATCTCGCAGTATTCATTCTTTAAATAGATACTCAAGAGATGCGATACATGGCAATGCAAATCAGTTTTATAGATCGCGTACGAGACAAGGAAATGTTAGTAATGCATATCATAATAACAACAGAACACAGGAATATAATTATGATAACAGGCAGCAGCAGCAGCCCGCAGCAACAGCGTAGACAGCATTATGGCAATTATGAACAATCTTCGAGTAGTTCTAATACGCAAACGTACAATTGGAATAGATCACAGCTACAACAGCAGCAGCAGCATCAGGGCATATATAGAAATGATAGATATGCAAATGATAACAACTACAATAGTTGGCGTCAATCAAGACAAGAACAACAACAACAACAACAGCCGCAGCAGCAATTTGACCGATTCGGCGTTGCTGCGACACAACAAGGATTTAATGGCAATCATTGGCATAGATCAAATAGACGTAATCAATCTCAATCCGAGCCCGATAATTTTCAATGGAATAATCGGCATAATTATGAAAAAACTTGGCGCAGACAATATTAAAATTATTTAAAATTGTGATTATTTTTGGAGACATTTTTTTTTTTTTTTTTTTTGGTTTCGCAAACTTTAAATTCAAATTTGTAAGTGATGTATTTGTTTTCGTTTTAATTATTTGAATTGTTTAAGGAAAAAGGTTTTACTTTGGTCTTCGTATATATTTATAAATTGTGAAAAAATTAATAAAAAAAAAAATTAATTGTAAAAATGAAAACGTATATTGCCGCCAGTGTTGTAATCAATGCAATTAAAATTCATTTTTGACAAGAGCAAAGTAGTCGGCGTTAACACTTTGATGCATATCATAAAAAAAACAGGCAAAAATCGAGTTGGCAAGATCGTGTGAAGATACATTATATACAATATATAAAAAGCAAGAACGTTAACTTCGGAAGTACCAAAGCTCAAATACCCGCACGCAGCCATAATCATTTTCTTAAAAAAAAAAAAAGAAAAAAAGTGAAGGTGAGTTTGTATGGGGTCTATATGTTATAGTGGCTCGATCCTTTTCATATCGGTAGTGTATTTATAGGAAAACAGTAGAAGTGATTTTACACAGATTGGAGTGAATATATCCATAAATAAGAACTATTTTAATACAAAATCTAAAAAAAGTGGGCGCTTGGTTTGTATGGGGGCCATATCAAAAAATGGGCGTGGCACCTTTCCTTTGAAATTGGATGTCATTAGAGTGCTTTTACCCATATTTGTAGTAAATACATTTACAAATAAAACAATTTTCATACAAAATTCGAAAAAAATGGTAAGTTTGCATGGGGGCTATATCTAAAAATGGGCGTGGTACCTTTCTTCTGATATTGGATGAATGGATATTGGATTAAATGGTTTTTTACCCGATTCGTAGTCAAAACATTCATAAATAGTAACTATGTTCACGCAAAAAAATCGAAAAAAATGGTAAGTTTGTATGGGGGCTATATCTAAAAGTGGGCGTGGCACCTTGGTTCTACCATACAAACTGCCTAGGAAAAAAGCTTAAGTATAAAGTTTCAGGTCAATATCTTTAAAACTTTCCGAGAAGCGCATTGCAACAGACAGACAGACGGACGGACGGACGGACAGACAGACGGACATGGCTAGATCGATTCGTCTCGTCGAGCTGATCAATAATATATATACTTTATGGGGTCTCCGATGCCTCCTTTAATGCGTTACAAACTTTCCGACAAACTGAATATACCCTTCACACTATGTGTGGCGGGTGTAAGGGTATTACAAATGATACACAAAAGATAAGCAGCAGGAGTAGTGCACATATACTTTTTTGTAAAAAACGTAAATTCCTGGAAAGTTCTATAAATGTACACTGCTGCTGTCAGGCGGCAGTTAAATGTGCAAAGATAAATGATTTTGTTGATTTTTTTTGCTTAAAGGGTGCTGGTTTATGAATATTTCATGCTCTACGAAAACAGGAAAAGTTATGATATGAAATGTTTGTAAAAAGTCATGCTTTAAGCGTTCAACTACATATAAATGCGAGGGTAATATGAAAAGTAATGAGTCACAATTTGGAATGGCGGAACAAAAAAAAAAACGATTACTCGATTAAACGACTAAGAAAGTAAACGATTAATAAAAAGTATTACAATTAATCGTTTCGTCTCTCGGTTTGACATAACAAAATAACTAACCAACAAAATAAATAACCGATTAGTCTAAATAAAATACGATTAATCGTATGAAAATAATTAAACGATTAAATAAATAATCGATTATTCGATTAATAAAGTAACAATTTATACCAATTATACGATTAATCGAGCAATCTTTAACCATAATTCCAAGGAATTTTTGCTACCTCTTCCAAACTAAACACAGTAATAAGCAAGGAGTCTTTGAGCGAGCTTTAGAAGTAGTCTTAACTGGCTAATCTATGCTTTATTACCTGCTAAACTATCCTCGTAAAAATATATGCTTTAACTGATTCACTAACTGCTCGTTTGTCAAACAAATGTCAAGCGCCTGTTGGGCATATATGTATGTATACGCATCTACTGCCACCGACTGCTTTTGCGTCCTCACCCTCACTCTCTTAATGGGACTTCTGTATTTCGATCGTTAGCAGTTGGCAGCAGTTTAACGCTTTGATCGTTTCATTATTTCGTCATGGTGGTCAAAATGTCATATTAGCATAATTTGCTGCCCGCTGGTCAATGTTTTGGAAATGACTCTTACGCTGTTTTGACAACTTTTGAGATCTTATCTCAGATAAGATCGAATCTTATCTTTATGTGCCGATCGTATTGTCGTTGGCACATTTTCTGAGACAGCGACAAATTGTTTGCAATTACCACAATACTAAACTAAAAATGAAACGATAAAGGACTGTCTTGGTTGGTTGGTTGGTTGGTGGTTGCTTGAGTTAGTTGTCCTTTTTTTTTGTCTGGTTTCTATTTTGCATAGCGCGATCGTTATGTAGCATTCAAGATAAGCTGCGCATATGTGGAAGAAATATTTTTTTTATATTTTTAGTTGACATTTTTCATGGACACAACTACTGACCCAAAGAATAGGTATTATAAACTTTTGCTTTTTGTTAGAAAATTAATAAAAAAAAAAGGAAAGTATGAACGTAGTACATAATTTGTTTTTCATAAAATTAATATCGAAGTCATTTTTTTTTTTGTTATTTTAAAAACCAGTTTGTAGCAATATCTTAACGCGCCATAACTCATAAATTACGCAGAAATCTGCAAAGAAGAAGAATATTTAGTTATCCTTTTTAGCCATTAGCCCTATCGGCAATGTTGCTTACAAAGATTGGGTCTTGGTTGCTGCTCCATTTCAGACGATTGCAACATGATTAGCGCGCGACATTCGACACAGCTTGAGATAAACTGAACCCTTTTGCTCTTTTTTTTATGTAGTCTCTGACCTCAAATAAACGAAGAAAAAGATCTTCCTGCTGGTACTGCTTGAAGTGTTGCCAATTGCTATTTTGGTTACATTCGGTTAACTCTATTACGCAGCAAAAGTCATTTAGCCTGCATGCACCGCATTCGGAAATCATCGACGAAACGTTGTGCGATAATTGCATTCCCGGGCGTTACTTATTCATTTTTGTGGTATGTTGAAATGTTTCACTGTTTGCCGCGTTTGCCGCTTGATTCATCTTTGCGCACAACTCGTGTGCAGCAATTAGGTATGGCACATAAATTTCTACTTTATATGCTTGCCGTATACATACTCGTATCGAGGCTTTGGCATGGAAGTTGCTGCAGAAGATTTCTGTTGGCTGCTTTAGTTTGTCCTTAAATGTAAAAGATTTCTTTAAACAGCGCGCCTATGCCAAGTCCTATGGCGTATAGAACTTGTTTCAGCTACTTTGAACGTTGTCGAAGTGTTATTCATAAATCGTTTGGAATGAGCATTGATTTAAATAACAGCTTTTAAAGTTAATCGCTTTAATGGTTAAATTTGTTTTGAATATGATGCATGGTTTTGCTGTATACCTATACTATTTATGGGCAAGAAGTTATCGGTCTGCTTCTGAAGCGTGAAAGTTGTAGGTATATGAAAAATATCTTTTTCAAGAATAAACTTGTAGTAAAAATATGTAAAAAAATGATGTCTCCAAATACGTTCTAAGTTCTCGGAAAATGTCTGTAGACACCAGTATACGAGATTCAGGATTTAAGTTATAAGAAATTTAAACGTTTTTCGAGAGAATACTTCCACAGTTCTTAATACTACCACAGATCCGATTTAAAGAATTCGTTCCATTGGCAATTTAAAAATGCCAGTTACAGTTTCAGATGAGTTTTCGAAAAATAAATTTCTTATTCGAAATCTAATGACAAGAAACGCCGCTAATGTCGAGTATGCTCGACTGCAAGATACCCTGTACCCAATCTTTATGTACCTTAAGTCCTATCTTCCTACCACACTTCATTGTAAGGGTTTTTCATACAAAAACTTAAAAAATCGGGTATATCTTTGTATGGGGACTGTACCTAAAATTTCGTTGGACCTACCCATATTGGTCTATTTCATTGGGACTATCCTAGTCATAATTTAAAATAAATTTAGATTTTCTAGAATAGGAAACAATAAAAACACAAAATTTTGGGTACATTTCTATGTGGGCTATACCTAAAATTTGGTTGGTCCACCCATATTGGGATGTTTCATTGGGACTGTCATATACATAATTTATACCAAATTAAGACTTCCTAGAATAAGAAACAATGATTTTTTTATTCAAAAACCCACAATATTGGGGTATATCTGTATGGGGGTGCCCCTTAAAAAGGAAAAAACTATTTGCAAGTGCACACTTGACGGCTCAGGAAAGCTTAAGTTTCAAATGTGGTGGCCCCATCTTTAATCTCTGTCATACGGCAGACAGAAGGACAGACGGACAGACGGACAGACAGACAGACGGACAGACAGACATATATACAGACAAGAATATAAATACTTTATAGGGTCCATCTATCCTCCTTCTGTCTGTTACATACATTCGCACAAACTTAACATACCCTTTCACCCTTTGGGTACAGGGTATAAAAAGATTCCCATTCTGTGTTAGCCATTTTGTTTTTGTGAAAAATCAGCGACCCCGAAAACTTCCTTACACATCCTTACATATGTTAAAATTTAAAAATAATAAGGTCGCCATTTTGTTTTTTAAAAAATTAAGTTTATATTCAAATCAGTAACCCGAAAAATCTCCATAGACAAGTTCTTATGCAGAAACGTTAAGATTTAATAATAAAAAGGTCCCCATTTTGTATTAGCCATTTTGTTTTTTTTTTAAACTAGGTTCTTATTCGAAATTGACGACCACAGAAACTCATATAAACAAGTTCTTATGCCGATCCGTTAAAAAAAAAAGGGCGCCTTTTTGAAATCTCCCTTTTTATTTTTGAAAAACTAAGCCCATATTAAAAATCTGTGATCCCGAAATCATTGACAAATTGCCGAAATTCTTTATTCGTGCAAAATTTTATTCTGGAACACTGTGCTTTGATTTTGAAAGTATGACTGTGATTGGTTTTATACTAAATTACTTCCACATTGTAATCCCGAGTTTGAACTTGTGGATGACAACACTAAAAAATTTTCACATTGTATTCCTGAACTCGAATTTATGGATGACGCAAAAGAAATTTCACAATAAGGCACTGTGTGCTCTTCTTGGAAGTGATCTTTTAATTTTTGATCTGGTAATCTCAGCTAATATCTTTGAAATTCTATATAGTTCTGGTGATTTCTTTAATTTAAAAGCGTATAAAACTCAACTGAATTTTTTAACGTCTTCTCACGACACAGTGACTTAAATTATTCCACAACAAATATACCACAATTGGCAACAAGCGCCGATTTGGCCCAAAGCCATTTCATACAGAAGAAGAACTCAGACCTTGAATGAATTTGAAGCGCAAAAATGAAAAAAAAAAAAATAACCAAGACAATTACAATGGATGAACTGGTCTGAGTGACTGTCTTTATGCTGATATAGAAGCGCTGCTGTTTCACGTACATTATTTCGAAACGCCCACCAGTGCAGAACCAAAAATCAAACCAGAATTGCACTTTACTCCAATATAGAAAAAACAACAACAGCATCAGCAGCAAAAGTAGCAACAAAAGTAGCAGTCATGTGCTAAATAAATAGCCTCAAGTGTATGAGTGCATGTGTGGGACACGCCTTTATGTAACTGATTTCATGATTTCAACGCATTAAAATCGATTGTCAATACGCAGACAGACAGACAGATAAGAATCGTGATGCGATGCGGATTAAAAGTAAACATTGGCTTTATTTCTTTACTTACAATTAAGATCAACAAAGTTGATAAGGATTGTTTTCATTTTTTTTTGGGGGATATGAAACTTTTACAATTTAAACTAAAATTATTTTAATTTGAAAATTTCACTAAACATGACACTAGGCACATTTCGACGTAAATTTACGTGTAATTAATTCTTATTGCTAGTTTTTTGGGTTTAGTACAAATTAAACCTTTTTTTTTTTTTATTTTTAAACAAATCCAATCAAGACTAATCTCGAAACAAACAGTCGCATAGCATAGAATATAACAATTTGTGTTTTACGTTTGACCTCAGCAGCCAACATCAATTGAAAAGTTTCAATGCACAAAAGGACTCAACAACAATTGTTTTGCATGATACTATGACTCTATGAGAGAGGTTGGTTTGAAAAGTATGCAATCATTTTATTTATTATAAAGTATGAAACCCGCTCTAGCACCTCAACTACGCTGATGATGTTTGGCATGACGCTGAGTTATACCAAATGGCCAGCGCTTGAGAGAGCATTTTCTTCCGCTGTGCTGAAAATCAACACGCGGAAAACACAAGTCCTTAGTATCAGTCTTAGGGAACCGACCACGAGTACATACAGACCTAGGCAGCAACCTTGCAGAAGAAGGCGAAACTGAACTGAATGACTGCAGCCGAAACAATAAAGCCAGACCTGTCTTCGGTATGATGTCTCCCATCTGGTGAAACATTAATTTGAGTATAACTCTAAATGTCAGACTAATCACATCTGTCGTACATGCCGTGCTACTCTACGGATACTGCACTTGAAAGGTAACCACAGCCACCACTAGGAAACTTCAGGTGTTTATTACCGTTTCTTGAGGATCATTCACCGAATTAACTGGAGGGATAGAATTTCAAATGAGGAGGTGTACCGCATAGCTACTGTAAATTGAGTCCCCTCATCAAAGGGATCATGAATCAGAAGAAGTGACAAGGGAGCGATGAGAAGAACTTGCATCAGATAAAGGGCAGCCATTGACGCCCTATGACCCATTAGAATTTTAGGAACCGAAGAGAGAGAAAGAGAAAAAGAAAGAGGAAGAGAGATAAAGAACGCTACAGCTTCACTTAGCGTTTGAATCCATGTGGAGGTTCTAATGCTATTTGATATTAATTGGAGATTTCAAACTTCGGGATGTCTTTCGAGATTTGTTTTGCTGACTAAGTCGATGTTTTTATATTACTCATACAGCTTATAAATCGTTCGTGTGTATATTTAAGATGTTACACACTCGAACCGGTCCGCAGATTTTTTGAAGAATCCTCCTCTCAAACGGCGCTTTATCCGCTTTTGAAATGGTGAGATAAATTTTTGTATCCCCGGAGAAAAAATGGCATCGAATCTTCACGTCATGATTATGGTCTGCGAATGTATACCAATTACTTCGTCTCTGTCATTCACTGCTAATCCCATTAAACGGGACTCTTTTTTAAACTCCGCAAACATGTATTTTACCCATTTTTCCTTTTAACCGAAAAAAGACTATTCTTGCCCGAAAAATGTCTCGTCAACTGCCTAGTCAGCCTCATGGCTCTCTCCTCCCAGTGGTGGACAAGAAAGGTATCTGGGCCTTATCCTAGACAGGCGTTTAAACTGGCGGCCACCTGAGGCCAAAGGAAGCAGCTAAATATAAAGTTAGCTAAATTGAACTGGCTACTCGGCAAGAGATCACTGAGCACTCCAATAAAGTACTGCTCTACAAAACTGCTTAAGCCCATATGGACCTATGGTATCCAACTCTGGGGCACGCTGAATCCAACAGTGAGATCCTACAGCGTTCTCCAGAAGCTTCTCTAATACCTCTGTGTGAAATGACCACAACATTCGCCCGCTACTTTCTCCAGATTGAGTATCATGAAATCATACACAAACTTACTCGACAACAGTACACAAAAAAAAAAAAAACCCCCCACATACCCTTCACACCTGAATTAAACTGGTGAAACCATTGTCCTTGTTTATTTTTGTAAATAAATTGTTAATTTTTAATTCATTTCTTTATGAAATAACCTTGATGTTCCCCCATGGATGTATTATTTAGTTTAAAATTTTCTATTGTCTTAAAAAACAGATTGAAAAAAAAAAAAAAAATCTGTTTGAATACTTATTAAACCGACCACGTTTATAGTACACTATATGCAAATAAATGCTGTCATTGATAGCACTTCCGGTTCAATGGCCGTCAGTCATTTGTCAAGCATTGCGCAAACTGCATATGCTGATAGTAAAGGAACTCCTTTTTTGCACAGACACATTCATCAGGGCTATGTACAGCGCATAATGGAGTTTGGGAGTTAATTTGTGTGTGTGTGTTTTTTTTTTTTTCTGTAAGTTTACCTTTTGAATCAACAATTACACATGGAAGCTGCTGTTCAATATGGATAACACGGCAATTTTTTAGTTTGAGGATGTAGATTTTTTTTTTTTTTTTTTGAATGTGTGTTTTGTATTGATTTCCTATTGAAAGCATTTTCAGTTTAAGCGCTTTTTGTGACATTGAATTGATGAAGTTTTTTATGCTTACAATCTTTCATTGGTTTATTGTTAGTTTAAATGGGTTGTTGCAAAAGTATTTGTTAGTAAAAAATTGTACGGAATAAATTACAAACAAAATTATTCCCATAAAACGTTGCACTCTAATAAACTTTTTCCTCATCTATAATCAAAATGGCAAATGTTGCCGGTAAAAGCATAAAACTAAGCAATAAATTCAAGTTAAAATGCAAAAAATACAAAGACTCCTAAAAATAGCAACCCTAAATTATAAGCTTTGCTGTTGCCCGCCTACACATTTTTGTCTCCAGAAGAACATTATCGAATGCATCAGCGCAATCATTATTCTTGCACAATTTTTGCGTGTATTTTTTTGGCGTCGTAGTCGTTAGTGTTCATGTCTATGCTGAAATGTTTTGTTAGAAAAAAAAAAAAAAAAAAAAAGTTCTGAATCGCATAAAGTTTATTGTCGCGACATTATGTTGCATACTTGGCGGCGCCGTGCAATGCAATTTAACACAAAAACAAACTCTCAAAAAAAAATGGAGTCTAAAGTCAATGAACTTTAAAATTGTGTCGCAGCCGGCATATATAAATCTATCCACCCACATTTTTTATATAAAGCACAAACAGACAGCAGACAGACAGACGGACAGATGTATCAGAACTTAAGACGCCCACACTTTGTTTCTACTTATGGCATTTGTGTCTTATCAGTTGTATTGCATACTGTCAGGCGTTTTGCCACCCTCAATATAAATGCTTTTTTTTTTGGGGGGATGCTATTAAGTGTCCAAAAATTGCTTAAGAATGCACATAATCTGCAAATGTTTTGGAAATATCTCAAGTGTTATTTATTTTGCACAGTTGTCAAAGCGTTTTATTTTTATTTTTACTTTTTTTGTTGTTGTTGTTGTTGTACTCTGAGACAAATTGCATGCATTACGCATGAGAGAAAGTTTTTTTGGTGGAGCAGATTAGAGTGCAGATGTTAAAAGACTTAACTGACAGATGTGTGAAAATAAAACGTTTGTTTTAAGGGGGGAAAAGATGGAGAAAATTTGGTATAGATAAATACAGCGCATAATTTGGAATAAACTACAGCCGATTGCCGGCCTTGGCATCACTATAATTCGGCACCAGCGGTGATCCATTGTCTCATCAATACCATCTATGGGATTCCAGATCCTGATGGATGCAATCATCTAAGCACCTGGTCCTCCCAAAGCAGCGGCGGACGTCCTCACTCCCAAGCCCCTGCGATTTGATATCATGTTTTGCGTTCTTCATAAATATGCTTGCTGGAGCATCTGTGTCCATCCGAAACAGGTGACCAGCCCAGAATAGCCTTATCTATTGTATGTTCTTGACTTATGTCGATGTCATCATATAGCTCATACAGCTCATCGTTCGTGCGCATTCGGATGTCATTTTCCACTCTAACAGGACCAAAGATTCTCCGATGTATCTTCCTCTTAAATACGCCCAACTCCGACTTATCCGATTCTGTCATGACCCATGCTTCTGAGCCATACATCAGGACCGGCATTATCAGCGTCTTGTAGAGTTTAATCTTTTGTTTTTCTGGACAGCACTCTACTTCGCATCTGCTTACCGATACCAAAATAGCTACGGTTCGCAAGAGTGATTCTTCGTTTAATCTCCTGACTGATGATGTTGTTGTTGTTTACATCTGAGCCCAAATAGATGAAGTTTTCTACAGCCTCAAAGCTGAAGCTCTCTGTACTCAAAGACCGTCTGCGATGTGCAGATTGCCTGCAAGTGGTTACCAAGTACTTCGTCTTGTTCTCGTTGACCGTCAGTCCCATAGGACGACATTGTTTTTCGATGTCTGAGAACGCGCCGGTGATCGCTCGAGCATTGTTGCCGATAATAACTATGTCGTCGTCAGCAGCATAGTTTCTTTATAGAGCGAGCAGCATAGTTTCTTTATAGAAAATATTGCCCGTCCGGTCGACGTTTGGGCACCGCATCAGGATGTACTCCATATCAGGAGGTTGAAAAAGTCGCACGACAACGCATCACCCTGTCTGAAGCCTCTCTTGGTGTCAAAGGGGTCGGTGAGATCTTTACTGACCCTGACAACGCTTTGGGTGTTTTCCAGCGTCATCATACAGAGGCGGACGATTTGTGAGGGTATTTGGAATAGATTTATACTTTTATTTAAAAATAATCTTACATCCTGAAAAATAAACAATACTATATGGCAAAATAGTACATTTTTCAGGATTATTCATAATTCCAGAAAGATTCGTAGCAATAATTAACAGTTAGGCTTCTGAGCATTTAATAGGTGCGCGTAGAACGACTATAACTCAAAAACTAGAGGAGATATCACGTTGCGTTCTTCATAAAAATTTTTGAAAAAAATTTAGAATTTTTTTTCTTTAAAACTAAGTTTTTGTGTCTATAATAGATTTACTCAAACCTATTAAATGGTCTGACTCAATTATGTATGTACAATTTTTATATTGCTACTTTTCATTGACCTTATTTCAAGCATTCCAAGTGTTTATGAATGCAATCACAACAAGTTTTCAGCTACAAGTCATACCAAATATACCACTGGTGGCAGCACTCATAAATCCAATTCCATTGGCAATCAAATGGGAGAAAATTAAAATTACAGAGCGCTCAAAGACTAAAGTAGTAGTAGTAGTAGTAGGCAAGGAACAGCGTAAGCATGAGATACTTTAAGGTTCATAACTTCCAAGTCAATTATGCGCTGTCTGGCTTGTTGGCTGGCTAGTGACTGCTTATGCATAAGCAAACCATTGGAAATTAGAAATATGCGCAAACGTAATCAGTTCTAGTTTGGTAACTGACTGAAGTCAAGTGTTAAAAAAAAAAAAACAGCAGCAGAAGGCAGTTATGCAGCAAACGCGTTCAATGGAGCTGCTAGTCTGAACTGGACTGCCAGTTAGTTTAGCTACGGCGCACTAACATGACTGACATAACTCACGCGTCATATGATGATGATGCTGCTGAGCATCTAGAATAAGGTGTACAGTGGTATACAATGCGAAATATATTAAGTAGCTTTATAAGCATTCTAGTCTGAAATTATCTCAGGATCATTTATGGTTTGAATTTATTTAAAAAAAAAAATTGTAGCTAAACTTTTCTCATAATACGTTATTTTAAGCTGCTTTTGTTCAATTTCGACCACTGTACAAACCGCTGCGCATGCGCAGGTGAACTAAAAGTCAATTGGATGTGTGCAAGATCGTTCTTTGTACAATTCTAGACAAATTTAGCAAACTAGATGAGAAATCTTACGCGTGCAAGTGCAAAGGCAATGACTACTGTAGTAGTAGCTAGCTTGGGAACTAAATCGCTAGATACATATGCATAGATAGATGCAGGTAGGCCAACAGCCAGTCAGCCATTCAGCCAGCCATCCAGGCAGGCATCACGACTGAAAGCGAAGTCTTTGTGTTTTTTTTTTTTTTTTTTGGTGGCGCAAAACTTGCGGAATTAATTTGTGATGCGCACATGACTACCAACAGCAACAAACCACAACAACAAAAATAAAAGACAAGCTTAAAAACGAACGTCAGAACAGAACAGAACAGAACAGTACAGAACGGCAGCAAGAAAATATCCCAAGGCAATTTTTACTCACACTCCACACTCGCCGACATCGTGACTTGTTCGTTGTTGTCTTCGTCGTCATAGTTGTGGTCGTGTGGCAAGTGGTTAGTTGGGTTTTCGTATACGCATGCTTCTCCTCAACTTCAAAAACTTGGCTCCAAGTTTCGATTTTCGACTTTACTACGCGTTTACATGCACATCGACGAACGCGGCGGCTTTGGGCTATGGTGTCAAACGTTTTGTAATCTGTCACGTCGCATCGTTTTAATATTTTTTACTACGTTTCTTGGATCACTGTTTCAATGCTTCACTGGTTCTTCATTGGATTTTTCTCTTCAGTGCGCTTATGAGCAAATAAATAAATAATTTGTTTTTTGTCTTTTTAAGCTTTTAGTTTGGATAAAAGATTTTCAAAATAGGCGTATCCTTTTGTACTACTCATATACACAGTTGCTGTTGTTTTTATCTAAATCATTATTAGTTTGACCTTCAGCCTGAGGACTTTGTTGGTTTTTCTTAGCTGTTTGAGAGGTTTTTTATTCGATTAGTCATCGTTATGATTCATGCAAATTGAATTAACGGAGGAAAGTTTGAAAAGCGCTTACTAAAAAAAGTTTTTGAAAGAATCTTAAAAAGAGAACTTCCGTTTTAAAATAAAATTCAATTAAATTATTGCAACTGTTAAAACTTTTCTGGGTCACTTGAATTACTACATATGTAATTATCTCAATGTCAAGATCACCAACGAATTCACACAAAATGTCACTCAACGCATTTATTTCCCACAAACGTTGGAACATTTACTTTATTCTTGGCTATATTTCAAGTTTATAAATGCTTACACGCAAATCAAAATCAATTAACCAAGCCGACAGACTGCTGTAGCGTCCAAATAGTGTGGGCATGTATTATCAGTTATGTAGTATGTATGTTCCTAACTGACATCGCTTGACAACCGCTAATCAAGTGCAACAAATCAAGCAGCAAAAAGGGTTACATTTAGGTAACTTGTACTTGCTGAGACGTAGTAACTGAAATATTAATACGTTTTGTGTGGTAAAAAAATATTTTACTATCG
Source organism: Leucophenga varia (assembly GCA_018903435.1). Taxonomy (NCBI): domain Eukaryota; kingdom Metazoa; phylum Arthropoda; class Insecta; order Diptera; family Drosophilidae; genus Leucophenga; species Leucophenga varia. Next base: position 51,906 of record JAEIFJ010000518.1, on the reverse strand, counting down.
ATTTTTTAATACGCTGCACACAAAGTATGAAAGATATACTTATTAATTAGATTCCGAAATTTTATTTGCAAGACAAGAAAGAGGTGAAAGCGAAGTTGAAGGCGCATAAAGCCTTCTAATTGCTCTACAGAGAACTTAGGCCGGAATGCAGACATGGCGGGCTTGTTTCACAGGAACGTGGTTATTGTGAACTTAGGTAGGTCTTTTGCACCCTGACGCACCACATAGAATTTCTGCTGCCTTAATGAGCCTGAGAATGTTTTTCGTCGAGGTGTTTATGTGCAGTGATGAAACAGTATGTATCTAAATATAGCCAGGGCCGGACAATCACATAAGGTGTGTGAGCCGGTATCATCATATTTCAGTTACAGTCTACACTCTGATTCAGAAGACAGACCCATTTTATTTAAGTGGAACTTCAGTACGTTGTGACCCGTGGATACCATGTCAGAAGTAGTTGTTTCGCCTGCCGAAGAACAGGATAGTGTAGCCAGTGCTGAGAGACAGACAATGGAAAGTGTTGCTGTGACCCAGTTGAGCCACCCAGAATGGATCAGGGTCGATCAAAGGGGTTGACAAGCCTATCCTGCCTAGCTCGTTTGCAACCACAAATAACTGTGAAAGCTTTTATTCGAATTAGCGATGCAAAATTGTTCGGTCATTATTTAGATTTTTTTTAATTGTTCAGTGGGTACTAGATTTTGGTTAAGCATCCTTTATTTTAAGGGTAAGCACTCATATCTACCTAATCAATAGAATAGGGGTTTATATTATTTTTTTTTACTCAGAATAAAAACACTAAATTCGAAATAGATTATATCCCGGATAATCAAAATAACTCAACCCAATGTGGTTCAATTCAAATATTTTATTTAAAATTTTAAAATTTCTTCTTTTTATACCCTAAAGGAAAAAAAGGCGGATGGAGCATTAAAAGGCAGGTTGCTATGTCTGACTGTCCGTCCATCCGTCCTGATGTCCGCCGTATAAAAACGATTATCTCGGAGTCTATAGGAGATAGGACCGCCATAATCGAAGCTTTGACTTTCCTAAGCCGTCAAGTGATCACTAACACAGTATTTTTTCTATCCCCATTTTAAAGGGTAACCTATACCAAATTTTTTTTATTTTCAAGAATACTTCCGAATCATGTATGTAAAATATTACAGCATGGGTACACAACATTTTTCCAATTTTCCCAATTTTTTGTTTTTTGTATAAAAATCTAGGGGGTTTCTTGAAGTCGAGCATACTCGACTTCAGCATTATTTCTTGATTTATGTAAGGAAGACCAAATGTTGGGTGCTGCACAGATCTAAAATGTTGAATAGTTTTCAGGGATTTGACAATTATTCCGTCCTTCCGGTAATTTGAAATTCTTTACCGCCCATCCCGGCATTTATCACAGTTATGCCGCTGATTCTTTGGGTCCCCGTGCAATAACAAGTATGTCTTACTCGTTATTCACTCTGCAGTAAATAAAAAAAATAATATAAATAAATCATGCATTCTTAGGAAACTTTCGATAATTCGTTAAGAAACTTGTATGGATCTCTTAAACTGTATTCTTAATCAAAGTAGGTTATACAATATTCGTTTTTATAAAAATAAATATATTATTTGATATTGTTTTTTTTTGTTATTATTTTACAAGAAGCTCCATAAGAGGCGTATACCAAAAAGTACTGCACAGATCGACAACAACAACAACAACCAACAACAACAGCAACATACCATATGCATGTACGAGTATGTATGTCGCTCAGAGGTCGCGCCATTATTAAGGCGATGGATGATGCTGAAGAAGGCAAACAGATCATTATCGCAGAACGCACAGATACTGTACAAAAAAAAATCATTGTAATTGTTGCTGTTTTTGTTGTTGTTTTTGTACAAGTACACTAAAAATAATTACACTTGTGATTGGCTACAAAATCAGTGCGACAAAGTAAGCTAGACAGTTTATTGTAACGAGTGTGTGTGTTTATGAAAGAGATAGAAATAGTACATTGAAACTATATTTAGTTGAAGTGTAGAAATTAATAACAATGGCGCCTGATTAAAATAATTAATTACTACAAAGTAAATATTTTGATGTTGATATAATTTTTTTATTTTTTTTTTTTTTTATAATAAAATTAAATAAACCAATGAACCGTGTTATTTTGATTTGAATTTATTTACGAAAATTCTGATTTAGCTAAAAATATGAAATTAGCGCATATATCTGTGTGTGGGCGTATCTTCTTCAGTCTACAAATGCATTAAATGTGTTAATCAAAGCCAATATTTATTATAATTAATAATGGAATATTTATAAGTTGCATGCCTTAGAAAAATTATTTTGAATGATATTTTTTTTTTTGTTCGAAAATATATAAATGAACCTTATAAAAGTTGCTATTTAAATAAATTGTTAAAGTAAATAAATAAAAAAAATAGAAAAATATTTACCTCCAGAAAATTGACGACTGACAATTTGATAATTTGACTCTTGTGTAAATAAACAAAACTCGTAAAAAGTGTGTGGAGTACTTCGTTAAGCAGTTCGTGCGGAAAGTAACACCATTAATAAAAAAAAAAAATACTTTTGGTTTAGTATTTTTTTTTTTTGGCATTATTATGGTAAATATTATCCACATTTTTTCATGGATACATCTATAAATATGTAAAAAAATGTGGATCAATTTGAATTTGGGTTTGTACGGGTGCTATGCAACGAGCATTTTCTTGAGGTCTGAAAACCGGCCACCAGCGAGGCCAGATCTTGAGAATAAGATCATTTTCATTTATTTGTGACAAAATGCAAAATTATTCAAAATTATTTTGTAGACTTTTTTTTGATGTTTTCGTCGGTAACAGCACTCATGGGATCGTTCTCGGTGCTCATTTCGCTTCATATAAACTTACCAAACCCCATCTCAATGGTTGGTTTTCCTGGTGTATAGTCCAAGTAATGTTTTCTTCAAACTAACAAAAGTTGCTTCAATCAACATGCTCTATCTCAAAACTAATACTCTGACAGCTGTGAAATTTAGACGTGTTTTTTGAAGGTTAGGGTTAACTAAATTCGTATGGATTTAAGGTCCTATATATTATTATGAACATGAGTTTCGCCCCACTGCATCACCCTGCATGAACGCATGACTGCTGGTTGCGGTATAAAATGAAGGAATGAGTCATGCACAGGTGATTGTTAGAAAAAAAACTAATAAGAAGAAGAGATAAAAAGCTGACAATGCACTTTTTAAAGACAACTGCAGCAGAACGATATTGACTACGATTAAGAAAACACATGTAATGCATTGAGCCCAGAAGTGAATTAAAGTTTAAACAGTAGAATTTTGTAACAAAGAGAAGAAAATAAATGGTGCATAGTGAAGAGGGAAGTCTTTTGTTCTCTTAGCAAAAATTAATAAAGCTCCCTCTCAGCCGCGCTATAAAGGCAAGAATCGTAACAATATGTTAGCCTACTGATCTTTTCGTCGGTAGCAGCACCTAGGGTAAGTCCTCGGTACAAATCCCTGCCTTGTACAATTTCTAGCGGTCTTCGTTGGTTATGCTTAGTATTTTTGCGTGTGGGCCCGCGAATCAATGACCTGTTATAATGATCACCAAGTTCAAGTTTTAAATTTCATCGTCGTATCTCCAAAACTAAAGAAATAATACAGCAAAAAACAGATGAACGTGGCTTTTGATTTATTCGTCGCTTCTGATTTCAGTTGAAAAGTAAAACTTCCCACAATTGACGCTCACAAGAACTGAAAACCGGGTTTAAGCCGAACCGATTTTTTTTATTGAGCCGCGAGTCAAAAAAATTTACAGCAGTTCCGATACTCGGGGCACCACAGCGACTAAATAAATATGTGCTCGAAGGTCGTGGCAGGTCAGGCAGTAAGTAATCATTATTACTGTCTTGTTTGGATTTCACTTCCACTTTAACCAGTCTGCAGCCCTGTTTTTATTAAAACTTTCTAATTTACAAATCCTAAACCGGTCTCAAAATAGCCCAGCTGTACTAATAAAGTAATTAGCTATAAAAAGCCTTTGAAGCATTAAACTCTCCACGTATGCCTTAAAACCTTTTCGAGATTGATACGACAAACTCTTGCTAAAGTACCTATTTAATATACAGACGAATATTTCAAAAAAATCTAAGGCCACATCTGCATACAAAGTATTAATTTATTTGTAATTAGTATTTGAAATTAACAAATCAATAAATACCAAACAAATATTAAAACAAATGATTAACATTCCGAATTGGGAATTGAATATTGATACATTCTAAGCAAAAATCATGAGAAAATCGTTAAAATGGCAAATAGCAATTTGCGTTTAAAAAAAAATTAATATTAAATACAATAAAAACAAGAGAAAACAGTAACTTGAAAAGAACCTTAGCGGCTATACACTTCAAATAAACAAAAAAAAAAAAATAGGTGAATGATTAAACAAAAAAATCAGACTTTGGGACCTAATTTAACTATTACCACAAAAGCAGCCATTAGTATGGGATCTGTTTCAAAAAGATATCTTTAAAAGTGTAGCAAACGAAAAGTGGAAAGGACAGATAGACTTATGGACGGACATAAGTAAAATGTAGCTCAGTTGGAAATTACATACTTTATATCAAAATGTATATACTTCTCTCAATGATATATGTAAGCCGATTATAACAAAAAAAAAAAAAAAAAAAGACCACTGTTACATACATTTCCACAAATTTAATATACCCTTTTACCTTTTGTTTGCAGCGCATAAAAAAATGAGTTAACAAAAATAATCAAACGAAAGATCAACAGATCAGCTAATCTGTGGATTATCATGCGTTAATGTACGAAATTTCTCAAAACTTCAACACAAATTCGGGCAAATAATTTAAAGCAAACGTTAAAATTTTGTTTCATTCAACACATTTTTTTTTTTATTTATTTTTTATAAATAACATTTCGCTTAGGAATGTATTTACAAAAAAAAAAAAAAAAAAAAATTTAAAATTTTTTTTTTTTTTTTTTTGCGTTGGCGGTGCGCAATATTTGCATTTTTTATTTGACACCCGCATGTAAATTCGCTAGGTAAATGTCAAGATTCCACACTAATCTGACGAGCGCGTATGCTTAGCTGGACGTATCGAACGACAATGACTCTGAAAACTGTTAAGAAAAAAAAAAAACAAAATATTGATATCGGATAACAGCTGCGCACTAAAGATACATTATCTACACTAATCATTTATGTAGCTAGTAGTAGTAGGGCCTACATAGATTTCTATGTAGTTGTGTGTGGGCGCACAATGAAAAAAATAATAATTTTCCGAAATATTTTTCGCTTTAAACAAAAAATTTTTAGCAAATTTATTGCGCATCAAATTACTAGCATAGGCTTGAGTTTGATTTATTTGTGCGCTTCAGCGAAAACTTGTAATGGCTTGTAATGATAACTCTGTTGGCTTTTAAAATTAACTATCTGTCTGTTTGTCTATCTATCTATAGATCAATCGATAGCGTTAATGTTTAATATCTTAATATATATTTTTGTATCTTTATTACATGTTTATGCTAATGAAATTGTTGGCGCTTGAGTTTTGCTACGTTGTAACTCCTACGTAGTTTTTTTTTTTTTTTTGGCTATACGAATTAGTTACAGCAACTATTTCTGTGCAATAACAAATTATTTTTAGAGATAGCTTAATTTGTGAAATACATAGTTGTAGTCGAAAAACTGGTAAAAAAAAAAAAAAAAATTCAAATGAAACATGTTATGTCATGTTTTTTTGGTCATGTTACTAATTATGTATCTAATTACGTTGCTGTTTTTAATATTTTAATCGTAAAATATTGATTATTAAGAAAGTATAAAAATGAAGACAATAGAATCGTTCAGATACTCTTTAAGGTACTTGTGGATACTTTTAGATATTTTTAGATTCTTTTTAGATACTTTTAGATACTTTTAGATACTTGCAGATACTTTTAGATACTTTTTAGTTACTTTAAAATACTTTTAAATTCTTGTAGATACTTTTAGATACTATTTTTGTTACTTTAAGATACTTTTAGATACTTTTTGATACTTTTAGATACTTTTAGATACTTTTAGATACTTTTAGACACTTTTAGATACTTTTAGATACTTTTAGATACTTTTAGATACTTTTAGATACTTTTAGATATTTTTAGATACTTTTAGATACTTTTAAATACTTTTAGATACTTTTAGATACTTTTAGATACTTTTAGATACTTTTAGATACTTTAAGTTACTTTAAGATACTTTACTTTAAATACTTTTTAGATACATTTAGATGCTTTGAGATACTTTTAATTACTTTTAGATACTTGCAGATGCTTGGAGATACTTTTAGATACTTTCAGATTATTTTAGTTGCTTTTTTGATTACTTTTAGATACTTTCAGATATTTGAAGATATTTTAAGATACTTTTAGATAATTTTAGATACATTTAGATGCTTTGAGATACTTTTAAATACTTTTAATACTATACTAGAAGATTCTTTGAGATGCTTTAAGATACTTTTAGTTGCTTTTTTGATTACTTTTAAATTTTTTAAAAATATTTTTAGATACTTTTAGATAGTTTTAGATATTTTTAGATAGTTTCATCAGGTATTTTCACAAAAATTAGCAAGCATATAACACTTAATAATTAAATAATTCAAAATATTTAAAAATAAATCCATTTAAAAAACAATAAACGCAAAAAATCAATTAAAAAATAAATAAGACATCTGTGTATGTTGATTTATGTTAAAAACATAAAAAATAGATATTGCAAACACATCCCAAGAATTTCAATTTGCACAAAAAATAATTAAAAATTTGAATATAAAAAAATAAAATTTGCGAAATTTTGCATTTGTCTGTGAAAACAAAGCGATGCGCGTGCGTTAAATATACAAATTTGAAAATAACAAAAAAAAAAAAAAGATTCTACATAAGGAAGCTCATATGGCAAAAACAAATAAATTTTCTAAAAGACCATTTACGACTTATGCCGGTAAGATAATTCAAAACTAACTTTCGACGATTTTATTTTCACACTGGCGCCAAATTTTTTGTTTTTTTGCTTTTTTTACGAACCAAAAGTTCAATATTTATTTTAATTTACGATCGAAACTCAGACACACACGTGCAAAAGTTATACAAAAAAAAAAAAAAAAAAATCATAATAATAAATAAAATATAAGGTCAAACATACTAGTTAGAGTCTAAGTTTTATGCGTTTTGACGTTACTAAGCAAAAAAAATTTAATGTTCTGTAATTAGTTTTTGGAAACATATAATTTATACTAATAAACAATTTAATTAGCGAAATACGCAGAAATAGGGTTTAATATTTTAAAGATTTGAGCAGGTTATATGCAGCAAGATTTTAGTTAGAAACTTTTGAGGTTTTTTTTTTAATGAAAGGTACTTTTTTTTTGTCGGTTATATGCGCTTCTGAAATATTCCATAACATATGTTTTTCGAATACTCAAAAATCAATGAACCATGAATGCATAAATTGATAGCTAAATTATTTTCATTAAAAATTAAATAAACATTTCAAAAACTATGCGAACAAAAGCTAGATCAAGATACTTAACAGAATTTATATTATAGACGCGTGCGCATGCGCATCGCTTAAGACTCTCATTCCAAATTATCCTAGCTCAAAATAAAAATTAAAAAGGGAAAGTATTTAACAGTTGTTCTCTGATGGCAATAGGGGTAATTTTTTGTAATTAAAAAAATGCAAAAAATAAACAAAAAGGGTTACTTTCTTTTACTTATTTTTGTTGTCTGCTTTCTTTTTGCTGTTAATTGAATTTGTAAGCAATGTGCTCATCAATTTCATTAAAACAAATAAAAGCGATTGTCGTTTACAGATACAATATTACTGAAGTAGTGTTTAAAAGTCGATTGAGAAGTTTGTTAGTTTGAAAGAAGGCTGTTAAGTGGGCTGGAGTTGTTGAATTACCCAAAAAAAAAAAAAAAACAAAAAAAATAACGGTGGAACCGAAGCTGACCGATACATGGGCGTGTCGTCTTGGTTTTGACCCTGGATGACCAAAATGCAATTTGGAGCGAGTACATTCATAAATAATTATTATTTTTAAACAAAAATCGAAAAATCGATAAGTTTGTATGGGGCTATACCTAAAAATGGTCGTGGCACTCCATTTTCGAACTTAACCTAGTCGTTGCCGAGAAAAGCTTAATTAAATTTCAGCCCACTATCTTTATATCTTCATCGAATAAATCGCATAGCAAAAAACAAACGGACAAACGGACGGACGGACAGACAGACAGACGGACAGACAGACGGACATGGCTAGATCGATTCGTCTCATCGAGCTATCAAGAATATATAATGGGGTCTCAGATGCTCCTTAATGCGTACAAACTTACAAAAATATATTTACACTATGTTAACGGTATAAGATGTACATAAACAAGATTGGAAGTAGCAATAAAAAGGTTAACCCTTTTGAATTATTAATGCGCTACATGCATTTTAATAAAAAAAATTTTAAAAAGAAATACAAAATATTTGTTAGTGGAACTCATTATTCATTTTCATAATAAATTGAAAAAATAGTAAAAATGTTTCTATGTCCGCTATGAACTTTAAAATCAACTAACCAATTGTGGTCCAAACTGGTTTCATTAAAAGGATAGAAGTGCAAGGATGATTTAAGACCACTAAAACAGTGCATTAAGTACATACAGCTCATTAATTAAGTCGATTTTCAATGAGCGTAGTAGCACATGCCGAGTATCCGGTATTAAAAAAAAATATAAATAAATAACTCAGGTAAAAAAAAAGAAGGAGATATTGTTTGATTCAAGCATCAAATTAGGCTTATCTTATAGATATTTCATTGCTGAATGCGAATCTGGTCTTCCATCACGTCGAAATTTTGAAAAAAATGTTTTTAAAAATTAAAAAAACACTGTTGTTCGATCTTATATAGCAGATGAACAGAATCTAAAAATAAAGCTTTTTGTAACAAGAGCAAATATAAAAAAATTTAGAAAATAACTATATACAACACATTCTTCAATCTTGAATTGCTCTATGGAAATTCAAGTAAATAAACCATACCTATGTGCTGCTCGATAAATCTAGATGGATTGACCTCACATAAATTACTGGACAATTATAATCGTCAATAATTATCGATATATCGTTGCGTTGTTGTACTGATGTCATATAGAGTTGATGCTAAACTTTTTATTAGTAGAGTTAAATTGTCAAGGACTTAAGTAAATATTTTTCTTTAATTTTTTTTTGCTATGCACTGGGAAATGATTAATTATATAAAATATTTCAATACTATCGATTTAAAAAACGTTTTGAAAAAAATATCGATATATTTTAAGTAGCTTCCAATGCAACTTTGAGGTTATACACTCAATACAAAATTCCTAGAATTTCCAAAAAAAGATCCACCGGATTTTTAAACGGAAACAACATACTTTAGTCTTGAAAAATTTGGAAAATCAGACCGATAATCGAAGAGAGGCTAGCTACTATACATACATAAAAAATGTATAATGCTTTTTACTATGCAAACATTTATGTATGAAAAAAATATCAGGATCTAGCAATAGACGTTGCTTTTAAACCATTCGATAACTTTTATCGGTTTGATTATTGAAAAAATTGTCAATCGTTTTTTAAACGTAAACGCGCTGCCAGTTGAAATGTAGTCCTTAAATGTAGTGTATTATTCTCTTTTTTTTTAATGCAACAATTTCTTCAAAACAAAAAAAAAAACATTTTTTATAACATTTCAAAAACCCAATTCGAAAAACCAATCGATCGTCGATATGACTTCGACTTTTATACATACAAATATTCATACTAACTGAAAGCAGAGCGATATGAAGGAGAAGCGCACATCAGTCGACACCATCCGCGTTGAAAACAATTCGTTTAATGCGTTTTTTGAGCACTTTAGGTTTTTTTTTCTTTCCTTTTTTTTTTGGATTTCCTGGCTTGTGCGCTTTGGCTAAATTTTACATATATAAGCGAGGTTTGTTTCATAAGTATTTATGCGTTAGTATGAAATATTTTTATAAATCTGAGATTATTTTTTAACAAATCTCGCAATTTTATTTTAAGTATTCCTTGTTCGAGCAGTTATTCCTGTTTCCTTGGAAGTCGTCTTTTGATTTTTTTTTTTTTTTTAAAAAATTCCTTTTTGCTTTGCATGCTCATCTTAACTGAACTTATTTTATTTTTATTGCGCGTTTTTTTGACGCCCACCGATTTTGCGGTTGCGCTTCTTATTTAACTTTTTTGGATTTGTTTTTTTTTTTTTTTCCTCCTTTCGTGGTCTTTGGACATCCTCAATGTTGTCGTCGTCGTCGTCATCAGCATCATGAGGCATCATCAACCACAACGTGCTCGTTTTTGCTTTTGACCCTTTGTTGGTTTTTTGAGACTCATATCAGTTGAGATCAATGAAACAGTGCAATATCCTGTGAATGTTTTATTATTCTCTCTTTAATTTTTTTTTTTTTTTTTTTTTTGCAAATTTTAATTAAAATATTTCTCAGGCATTCTTTATGTGGTTTATTTTTTTTTCGGCATACTTTTTTTTTTTTTTGTTAGTTTATGTTGTAAGAGCAGGCGTGAGTATTGCATGTCCTCGTCTGTCTGTCTGCATTTGCGACACAATTTCAATCAGCGATAAGCAGCAAACACCACACACAAATTTTTTACTAAGAAATTTTGTGTGTTTGTGTGTTTTTTTTTTTTTTTAAACATATTAAAATATCTTTTGTTCTATTTGAAAATTGATTTGTCGTTAGTTGTTGTAGCTTGACAACTGAAATATATCACAGACTCATAAATGCATAAAAAACTCTATTCTATTTTGACTTATAAAAATATTTCACACGTAGTTAGTGTTATTCTTTTCTTTTATTTTTTTTTGCAATTGTAAAAAATTATGTGAGAATTTTGTCAGTTGACGCAACATGGCGCCATGGCATGTCCTGTTTTGCTATCCTACCGCGCAGCACACAGACTGCGTAGGTTATTTTCTTTTAATTTTTTTTTTGGCTATTGTTTGACTTAAAAAAAAAAAAAAAACACGTTAGCATGCTTTCAGCATAACTTGTTTTTTTTTCTGAATTTTCCAAAATTTATTTAAGATTTTTTTGGCCAACATTGTCGACAAGTAAGAATGTACAGCGTTGCCAAAAAAAAAAAAAAAAAAATAAAAATTTGATTGTCTCAAGATTGCATTTTAAATAAGTGGTTTTACATAAACGTTGTGTGCGGTAGTTAAAAATATGAATTTTATTTTTAAAGAACTTTGCCAATATTCTTCAAAAAAAAAAAAAAAAAAAAAAGTCATTCATTATTTAAGCAATTTAACTTTTAATATAATTAAAGATACAAATGTATCTGAAACTAAATACCCCGTGCACATTTTCTTTAACTTTAAATTAATTTCCTGCATCGTCGTTCGTTCAATAAAGTCAATCACTTTCACCCTCAATTTGCTTTTAATTATGCCACAAAATTAAGCATCATAAATTTCAGCAAATTAGCACATTTGTCAAACTTATCCGAGTTGTGCTTTTAAATTGAGAGTACGCTAATTGAGATTTATTGTGTTCTTTTTTTTTTGTGTAGCAATTTCAAATTGATTTTGACTTCCGTAAATTGTAAAAAGTGGTGCAAATGTGGATTTTAAATGTTTTTATAAAATTTCATTAAGTTGAAATTCATTGAAAAATAGAGTATAAAGTAATTTTGAATGCGGGTGTAATAAAACGTTTAAAATGTATGAAGTAGAATGTAAAAGCTATATAAGATTCATAAATTACTAAATCTCTAATGTTCTAATTATCTCTTTCATTTTTTTTTTTTGCGATTTACTTTTAAAATCGTTCGGCAATTGCAAATCGCAAAATACTTCTGTTTTCGAATAGGCAGCGTTTGAGTAAGTGAAATGAAAGGTAAATGCATAATATTACACAAAAAAAAAAAAAAATTGTCGATTATTCAATTCGATTTTTATTTGAATCTATGATATTTTTAGATTTCATCTTTGAACTGATTCTGAATTCGAGTTTCAAATAATTATTTTTTCTCATGGCTAAATTTGAAGAGCAAAAAAATTTAGTTAAAACAATAATAATTTGCGATTTGGTTAGACCGATAACCAATAATAACCGATAATTTGTAACCGATAACTGTGTTTGTTATATAATATGAAATGCAAAGCAATATTTTGAAAATGAAACATAACTTTTGAGATTGCTGGAGCACGAATTGAATTTGAAATCGTACGAATATGCTAAATCGAAACCAAAATCTTTGCGAATACGGGAGCATGGCTGTATAAAATAATTTACTGTTACTACTACTGTTTTTTTTTTTTTTTTTTTTTTTTTTATTTTTTTGGGGGGTTTTTTTTTTTTTTTTTATTTTGTTGTTGGGGTGGGTGTTGTTTTTGTTTTTTTTTTTTTGTTTTTGTTTTTTTTTTTTATATTTTTTTTTAAAATTTTTTTTTATTTTTTAATAAATAAATTTTAATAAATTGAATTGATTTTTTTTTTTTGGGGGGGGAAAAAATAAAATATTTTTTTTTTTTTTTTATTTTTTTAGAAAAATAAATTTTTTTAAAAATAAAAAATTTTTTTATTGTGTGGTGGAGTGAGTAACTGTTTGGTGGATGTAGATTCCTAAAAACCAGCTTTTATTTTACATAAAGAAAAAGTTTATATAAAAAAAGACACAATTAAGGCAATTTACCTCGAAAGAGGTTCATCCTATTCAGAAAACATTAGTTTACATATTGTTGCTCCAAGCAAAACATAGCCTTAAGTATAAATGGGACTCCAAAAAGCACAATCGCTCATTCTAGGGTTAATATAGCTGTTAATTAACAGTATTAATGCAACAGTACTACTGCAATGTTACTGTTAATCTAAACAGCGTCGACAACACAGCGCATTTTAACAGCATTAGATACCAGTTAAGCACTGCATTAACGACAACGAATTTCAGGCAGTGTTTTTTTTTTGTTAACCATTGGTCGCAGTTTTTTATCTTTTATCAAAAAATAAAGAAAAACAAGAAAAAAGTTAACTTCGGTTGGACCGAAGCTCATATACCTGTTACACAACATTTGACGTGGATAGACCTTCGTGTGCAGCATTTGTATTAAATTTTATTTCAAAATACTAAACAAATTAAATATATTCTTAAAAATTTCGGAATTCGCGGTCCGATTTAGACCAATTTTAAACTGAAGATTTGGCTTAATATACGAAGCATTTGTACCATATTTGAAGCCATTTGCTTTATAAATAAATTTTTTCTTATAAGAACTTGACAAAATGTTATTCTTTTCTATGGGAGCCATATCTAAAAGTGGGCGTGGCACATTGATTTTAACATAGAAACTACACAGGACCTAGAAAAGCTTAAGTTTAAAATTTCAGCCCAATATCTTTAAAACTGAGCGAATAAACCGCGCAGCAACACACAGACAGACGGACAGACGGACGGACGGACAGACGGACAGACGGACAGACAGACGGACATGGCTAAATCGATTCGTCTCGTCGAGGTGATCAAGAATATATATACTTTATAGGGTCTACGATGCCTCCTTTAATGCGTTACAAACTTTCCGACAAACTGAATATACCTGTTTACACTAGTGTAACAGGTATAAAAAGTCTTGTAAATTGCAGATAAAATATCACTTCATGGAATATACAATTCGTTCTATAAAAAGAGCCCCCAATAAACTTTCATAAATCGCGTTGAATTTCATCATATTTTTTAAAGAAAACTATTGTCTACTGATAAGCAAAATATTTGCTCTTTTACAATGCTAGCCCTATAAAATATTTTGTTGAATCATGTTTAAATTGATGGATTAATTTAATTGTGCTAATGTCAGAATTTTTATAGTTGAGATACAATTGCTTATGATTCATAGAACGTGAGCAGGCATTTTAAAAATTTTTAGATACTCTATGCAAAAAAACAGTGTTTTAGCTTTGACTTGATAAGAAATATTGTATTTGGCAAGAACAACGTCATCATTATACGACGCGGCTGCTAATACTATGGAAATCGAATTTTAAGTTTTTTTTTTTAAATTTATCTTTTGCGGTACTACTACTTGCTACATAGTATTTACTAATTTTAATTATAGATAATGCCAAAAAACATTGCTTCTGAATTTTTCAGTTTTTGAAATTTTTTATTTTTTTTAAACAGTTTAAAGTTCAATATTCCAAAGTACTCTCGATGAAACGTTTATAAATTGACGTGTCTTCTTCGCAATAAATTCAATTAGATAAAAAATATGTTTTTTTTGTAAGCTTTTTCTAGTAAATAAAAATTGCACAGAAATTTGTACATATAATTTTTCGAAAACATGATTAAATTGCTTGTTTTTATGATTAGAAATAATTGCTCTTGTAATTATTGCTGTTTTTCGGTACATATTGAAGGACAGACATTTTTTTTAGAGGAAATTTAGTTTGTTATAGTTAAGAGATAAGACAATTCAATTTAATACGCTTCTAAAATGGGAAAAGCCCCATGTCATTGCGATAATACATTGAAGAAAAAAACCGTTTTAAGATATTTTTGTATATAAAATATTTTTTTTCCATAAATGCACTCACTCGGTACATTTATTTCTCAAAAACTTTAAATTATCTCAGGTCAGTTTTGACCTATTTTCCAAATACCTATAAGTAGTATTAAACTTTGCAATGAAATAACTTAAATTGCACGTAAATTAATCTAACTAGCGATAAGGTTTGCCCAGTATTATCAAAATTATTATAGACTTCGAAATGTGTTTGTACTTAATACGTACATTTAATCAGCGTAGTGCCTGGTAACACTTAATTTAAAAAAAAAAAAAAAAAAAAATTCTTCTTCTATAAAGCGCAATAAAATCGTGCATACCTTGTGCTAATCATATGTTAATCGATTAATCAGACTGTTCACTGTTTAGATAATTGTTTTTATTTATTTAACTACTAATTTTGATGGGATAAGAACCACATAACATCATTTTATCTCATGCGCATTCAAGTCACACAAACTCTCCTTTTTTTTTTTCCAAATCTCTAATGTTCTAAATACCTCTTTCAATTTTGATAACTATTACTCATGGTGTGAAACAGGTATTACCAGTTTATCGGAAAGTTTATTATGCTTTAAAGGTGGTACTGTAGACTCTATAATGTATAAATATTCTTGATCAGCTTGAGCAGTTGAGTCGATCTAGCTATATCCATTCGTCTGTCCGCCTGTCTGTTTGCTGCTGCGCGATTTACTTAAAACTTATGCTTTTCTAGGTCCTGTGTACTTTGTACGTCAAATTTTAGGTATATCCCGAAACGAAAAAACAGTTTTTTCATAAAGATAATGGCTTTAAATAAATGTTGTATAAATAATTATTTCAGTATAAAGAAGTATAAAAAGAAGGAGTCGGAGACCACATAAAGCACATATATTCTTGATCAGCTCAACGAGACGACTTTTTTTGATTCTAAGCAGTTTGTATATCAGAACCAAGGTGCCATGCCCATTTTTAAATATAGCCTCCATACAAACTTACCAATTTTCGATATTTTGTATAATAATAGTTATTATTTATGAATGTATTTACAACAAATTGGGTAAAAGTCCTCTAATGGCATCCAATACCAAGAGAAAGGTGCCACGCCCATTTTTTGATATGGCCCCCATACAAGCACAGAGCCCATTTTCCGATTTGGTATGAAAATTGTTCATATTTATGGATATATTCACTCCAATCTGTGTAACATCACTTTACTGTTATCCTATGAATATGCTTCAGATATGACAAGGATCGGGCCACTATAACATATAGATCCCATACAAAGTCACCTTCCATTTTAATACCCGTTACACATAGTGCAAACGGGTATATTCAGTTTGACCAAAAGTTTGTAACGCATTGAAGGAGGCATCGGAGACCCCATAAAGTATATATATTCTTGATCAGCTCGATGAGACGAATCGATCTAGCTATGTCCGTCTGTTCGTCTGTTTGTTGCTATGCGATTTATGCGAAGAAGATATACAGATATTGGGCTGAAATTTTAAACTTAAGCTTTTCTTGGCAACGACTAGGTTAAGTTCGAAAATGAGAGTGCCACGCCCATTTTTAGGTATAGCCCCCATACAAACTTATCGATTTTTTCGATTTTTTCTTTAAAAATAGTAATTGTTTATGAATGTACTCGCTCCCAATTGGGTAAAAACATTTCTTTTGTCATCCAGGGTCAAAACCAAGACGCCACGCCCATGTAACGGGTATTTCAGCTTCAGTTCCACCGAAGTTAACGTTTTCCTTGTTTTTTTTTTTTTTTTTTTTTTTTTTCAAGAAAATGATTAAAGTTTCGTGTGGCTGGTATTTGAGGTTCGGGTGCTACCGAAATTAACGTTTTTGCTTGTTTAATTTTAATTTTGTTATTTTTATTTAATAATTTAACTTTAAAAATTTGTATTTAATAACTAGTATTAAATAGTTTTTATTTAATAATTTTATTTAATAATTTTTATTTAATAATTTTTATTTAATACATTTTTTTAAATGAATTTTTTGTTAAAAATTCTTATTTAATAAATTTTATGTAATTAATTTTAATTTATTAATTTTTTTATTTAATATTTTTATTTAATATATTTTTTTATACATAAATTCAAATATATTTTAACATTACAACAATGTTCTTAGCATTACTGTTCCGAATGTATCTATAAGATACATTCTGGTATGATCAACGATTTTCTGTTAAAAAACAAAATGCTGCAATTTACAAACGCATTGGAGAAAGCCCTTTTAACTATGAAACGAAAATAGCATTCGATGACGAAGTAAGTAAGGTAAGATACGTTACGCTAAAACCAACCAACAACAACAACAACAACAAAAACAACAAAAAAGAATCAAGCTATACGAACGTATACACGAGCCGTATTTTGTTATAAACTTCGTAGTTGTTATTGTTGTTGTTTGTAGCAGTTGACTAACAAACACATTTACAACAAAAATATAACACAGCTACACAATACACAGTTACGAAGCGTATTTGCCGATTGCTATATTTCCCTTCGTATTTAACTGTGTTGCATTCGTGTATTATTATATTTTATTTATACCGGTTCAGATCGGGTAGAAGAACATTTTAGCTCTTAGCTCACTGATTGTATCTGTTTGTTGTCCAATGTATCTCGACGCGTACGGTTCACAAAAATTTTACTAAAGTGAAAGAAATATTTTCGACATTTCGTAGCAACTTTCAAACGCGCTAACAACACGTTCAAAAAAACAAAAATAATTACGGAAAGCGGAAAATTTAAAAGTGAAAAAAAAAAAACAAATTCATGCATTCAAAAAGGAACAAAATTTCTAATTTTTATTTAAAAACGCAAAAAATCAAAATTAAACGTTTAATATAAAAATGAAAAATAAAAAAACTTAAAAGTGAAATGGCAAAATAATTAAAAAAATTTATTAAAAAAATTTAAAAAGTGCAAAAAAAAAAAAAAAAAAATTTAAAGATTTTGTTTTAAAAATCGACTACAAAAACGTTTTACAAAATATAATCAAAATTATAACATAAAAAAGTGTTCAACAAAAATTTTTCAAATTTGAAAATAAAAAAAATAATTTTTTTTTTTGCAGTGCGTTCGAAAATTAATGTCAAGAATATTTTTTTAAATAAATAAAAATATACAAATACATATATATATCAATTATTTATATGCAAATTATCTTGTATAATATCGAATATTAAAGTGCTCAAAACAAAAATAAATAAATACAAGCATCTAAGTAAAAAAAAAAATAAAAATTACAAAAGTATATAAATTATTCTAAGTGCAATATTGGCATTAAAAAAAAAAAAAAAAAAAAAAAGCAGCAATAAAATATTTATACACAAGCCTGCAATAACCTGTCTTAAAAAAATATATAAATATATATATATTTTATATATATAGTTAGATATATATTTATATAGCGGAAAATATTTTTTTTTTTTATTGTGCGCAGCAAAAATTTATATTAATTGGAATTTGACTATTACTACTGGACTACTTATTTGCTGCTGTTCGATCTTTTACGCTGTATATTTTTTCATATACAACAAATGATCGACTTAAGTCTAGACGCACAAACCCATGTTGGATTATAATTTATACCCTTAAATTTTGGGGGCTACAATGCGGCCAGAAATATACGATGTAAGTAGAAATTATTTAAATTGATTTTAATATTTAAAAAAAAAATTCGAAAAATAATTTATTATTTTAAATAAATTCTATGCTTAAAAAAAATATTAATTAAAAAAATATATAAAAATTTTTTTGTAAGAATTTATATTAAAAAAATTTTTATTGAAAGCTTTAAATACTAACTTGATTATTACTTATAGTCACGCCCACTATTTGTCAAAATTATTTTGCAAAAAATATAAATTTCAAGTTTATAAAAGTTTTTGAGCATTGCATATTGCATAAACCAATCAGCATTGCGCTAAGCGAGCTTTTAAGAGCTTTTTTTTTACAACTGAAGTTTTTTAAATTTTAAAAAATATTTTTAACTGTCTCAAATTTTTCTAATAATTTAAAAAAAAAAAAATTCATATTTTAAAATATTTTTTTAAATAATTTAAAAATAATTTTAAGTTACTTTAAAGCTTTTGAAACGTTTGTTAAATAAGTTATTTGCAGCTTGAAAAGCTTATTGCGCAACCAATCAGCGTTGAGCGTTTTTGTAAGCTTTATGCTAGTTTAAATGTTTAGAATACAGAATTATATTAGGAATATTTGAGTTACTTAAGTGTCTCTTAAATATTTTGACGTAATTATTATTATTATTAAAAATATTAAAAATAAAAATAAAGAATAAAAGCTTTTAGAAAATTTTCCATTTTATTTGCAACAATTTAAAAGTAATTTCACAATTACTGCACAGAATTACAATTAAAAAGATATGCATAGCATTTCTTTCTTATAAACTAGACTTAAATATGATACATGGCACTCTCAAACAGAAACAGCTGTCATTCTCAATAATCATAATAATAAAAAGTAATGATCGGCTGACAATATTGCATATAATAAATGAGCGATTATCAACTAAAATTTCAATAAAAAAGAAATAAAAAATATAACACCAAAAACACGTGTTTATTTTTAAGATACAAAACTGCAATAACAAAAAAAATATATATATTTAAAAACTGACCCTTACAAAGCAGTAGTATGCAGCTAAATTCTGATTCAAAATAATTTTAAATAAAATTTATAGCTATAATTTTTTACCTTACTTCTAATTGTAATTGCTATGATAACTTGTTATGGCAAGCATACGCATTGAAGTCTGTAAAGAAAGACGAGCAATGTTTTCAAAAAAAAAAAAAAAAAAAAAATTCTTGAAACAACCCTTTTTTTCAAAGGTAAACTTAAAGCGCACATGGAAACAGCATAAGTAGCAGCTACATGTGCGAGAGAAAGGATCAAGGATCATTTTTAAAAGCAACAACAGCAGCATTTTTATTTTGTTTTGCTTTGTGGGGAAGGTCATTGGTAGCAGCCAGCAAACGCACATTGCACGTTTTTTTTTTTTTTTTTAAATGAAATAAATCAATTTGAAAAATCAGGCGATCATGCTTTGCATAACTTAAAGTACAATCAACCCTATTTTTTTTTTTTTGGTTTTTTTTTTTTTTTTAACAACACACAATCCAATTATTATAGCAAGTTTATGAATAAAAAACAAACATAGTAAAATTCCTAATACTTATTAAGCTATACACTTGTATGTTGCTGTATACTATAGAGTATATTTATTAGTCTATCTTATAGCTAAAAGATAATGTCTTCAAATTATTATTTTGTTAAATTGCGTTTTATATATTTCAAAATTGGCTTTGACTATCAGGTTTGTCAGAAAGTTTGGAACGTGAAAAGTCTTGATCAGCTCGACGAGACATGTCCGACTGTCCGTTTCATTCCTTTTTTAAAGATAACGAAAGCAAACCTAAGCTTTCAAGTCACCTTTTTTGGCATAGTCCTCATACAAATTTTTGATTTTTAGAAAAAAATTTTTTGGTAGCAATTTATGTTAAAAAAAGTCAAAAACACTTTTAACGACAAAATGAACCATGGTTCAGTTGGGATCATTGTTGCATATTGCTCCCATTACAAATCTTCCGCAAATTTTTGAGTTTTTAAATAAAAATGTCTTATTTATGATGCGATTTGTATCAAAAATGCTCTAATTACTTCTTGAGCAACTCATGTTTCCCCATTTTCCTCCATATTAGTTCAAGAAAAGTTAAACTTATTCTCGTATAAAGTGTATTGAAGCTTTAGTTACATCAAAGTGAACATTTTTCCTTGTTTTTTTTTTTTTATAATTTAAAATATTTATAAAAAATAATTGTTTACTAATTTAAAGTGTTAACAGCTGCATTCTTGATTGATAAGTTGGCTTATTTTTTTTTTGTATAATATTTTAGGTAGGCACACTTTGCAAAAAATTAGGTTAGGGTTGTAAATTCTTTAAATTTAAAGACTTGAAGTGTAATGAAACGAATTTTGTAGGAATTTTAGAAGTTGCGTAATTTTTTTAATGAATGTAAAATTGTCTAGAATAGTATTAGAAATGTATGGTTAATTTTTTTTTGTAATAGAATACTTTTGTAGCACGTAAATAAATTATTTGGATTTTGGCGTAATTGAATTAGGTTCGTGTTAAATTAAATATTTTTATTTATAACTTTTTTTTATTTATTAAAATTAAATAAAATATTTTCACAATATGCTGCTTGTAATTTAAAACTATGCAATGATCGATCATACGTTGCAACAGCATTGCCAGCTTTAAAAAAAAAAAACATATGTTTTCACAGCTGTTAGCACAGGATTAAAAAGCAAGTATTTAGATAGTAAAAATTTGCATTTTTCATGCTTAAAAATCTGCAATATTTAATTCGATATGCATTCCGAGTTTTTATGCAGTAAAAATATTGTTCTATGCAAATTTAATTCGCTTAAAATTCAAATGAAAAAATTTGCTTTAAATAAAATATTTAGTTACTTGATTTTCTTTTTTAAATGAATTTGTTTGTTTAGACTTAAAACTGCGCTTCAAATTGTATCTTTTCTTTAAAATGTTTCTTTTTTATGCTTCAAAAATGTATCTTTATTATATTTCATAGTACTTTCTAGTCACGTGTTTTTTTTTTTTGTTGTTCTACTACTCAAAAATATTTTCTTTTGATCTTCAATTGATTAAACTTTTACTATCTTTGCTATCTTAAATACTTTGTGCTTATCTAGAAAAATATTTCTTTTTTTTTATTATGTACCTATAATAATTAAATAGCCCTATTAATAATAAGGTACGATCTTGTGTATATTATCGTCTGTTTGCATAAAGAAAAAAAAATCGAAATCGAATAAAAATAAAAAATAAAAACAAATCGCGCACGACCATGAGATAAACTTCAATAAAAATAATAATAATAAAGCAAGCCATAATAAAACGAACACATTGAAAATAAATAAATTTATACAGATATTTACTTTAAATAAAGCAAGCTCAATAACTTAAAAATAAAAGTGAAAAATAATCAAAATATTGCCAAAATAAATTAAGCTATTTTGTTACATTTTATCAAACAAATTTTCTATATTGGCACCAGACAGACACAAATATTTTTGTTTTTTTTTTTTATGTACAAAAATAATAAATTTATGATATCACAAACAAACAAAAAAAAATGCAATTTCATCTCTTTAGCTTTAAACATTTCGATAACATATCGATAGCACACATATATATTTTTAACCTGGCAACAATTTCCAATTTTTTTTTAAAGCTATAAATAAAAGTTGTAAACTTTATGATAAATTGTGCTAGTACAATGTTTTTTTATCTTAAATTTTTTTTTATTTATATTAATTATTGCTACGATAAGCAATGTTGTCAACACACACACACATTTACTGTGGAACGTGTTGTGGAATGCATTTAATTTTTATTGGCAATCATTTAAGTTACCTTTTAATATATGCATTTAATTGACTCATTTTGAATTGTCTGGACCACATTGATGACTAATATAATATTTTTTTTTTTTTTTGAAGATTTTAATATATAAAAAATATAATTGTAGCTCAAAAGCTAAAATATTGTTGTAAAATAATAAATTTATATGACTTGATTTATTTCTATGCTTAAATAAAAAATTGTGTGTAGTCAGTCTATAAGCATTTGATTGCATATAACACACATTTTTATTTTTTTTTTATTTTTATTTTTATATATATTGATTTCATTAATCAAAGTTGTACAAATAGTCTGTCATATAAATAATGATGTGACGTGATTTGTGATATTTTTTTTTTTTTTTTGAATATTTTATTTATGATTTCAAGGTGTTCTAGTAAGCTTTTAAATCAAAATTTAGCTAAGATTTATAACAAGTCTTTTTGATAGACGTTTAAAAAAAATTAATAAAAGCATTTGATTAAATATAAAAAAAAAATAATATTTTTTGATAGCTAAAGCTGTCTATAAATGCTTTATCAAAGATTATTAGTATTTATTTTTATAAAAGAGTTTGAGTTTTATAAAAAAAAGAAATATTTAAAACGTTTTCATACACTCTTAAAAACTCAATTTTCTATAGCGCGCATGCTTATTTTATTTTTAAATGTTGGCAGTGCTTTTTTGCCATTCACAGCGCAACAGCACTGTTACTTTACAGCAAGCTGTACAGTTTTAAATTAAATTATAAACATAACAAACTGTATATGTCAAAACATTAATCATCATATTGCAGTCAGCTCAAGTGCATTACAAGCTAACTTCATCTGAGACTAGTTCGAGTACACAGAGTAATTGCTACTCTACTACTACTACAATGTACAACAACTACTTAAGGCATAATTCACCCAAAACGTATTTCCTAACACGCGCTTAGTAAATATGACACCTAAATATGAATTGCATTTATACCTCTACACTTTTTGCAATATCAATTTTATTAAATGCAACATACTACACAGCGTACATTGAACATTAAACATTTTATTTGTTTATTAGGTGTGGCAGCTATTGATTACTTATTTAGTTATATTCAAAAATTTTACACCGTTGTAGGTCAGGTGCAACTAACTTTGGTGCTACTATACAATAAATATTTGCATTACAAGCTTTTTTTTTTTTTTTTTTTTTTTAATTTTGGATACTCTCTCTCCTAAGATTTATTAAGCTTTTTTTTTTTTTTTTTTGTGTTGAGTTGTAGTTTGTCTACTTTTTTTTTTTAGGTTTTTTTAAATGTTATAAACCTTAAAAATTTATTGTACTTAGTGGCAACAAAATAAGTATTGTGTTAGTTTTAAAATTTAATGGAAAGTTTGTTCATTGATTTATACAAGGTTTGTGTAGTAATATTTTATTGTATAACTTGTGATATAATGAAAATTAAAAAAAAAAATAAAAATTTAGAGGAATAATAGTAAATCAAAGCGTATTAGTACTTTGTTGTCAAAATTTTTTCAATTGAAATAAAAGATCAACTTTTGAAAGTGGAATGCAATGGAATGAAACATAACGGTGTAAAAGAAATAGTGTTGAACAGCAACGTTTTGCCATTTTAGAAAATAAAATTGTATCACAATAGTCTAATTAAAAAAATGTTTGAACTTTAAATAAAAAAATAATTAAATACTTAAGCCTTTGAAATAGTTTTGAATTTTTTTTCTGGCGCTCTTTCTACAATTATATTGCCTATATTCAATATATATATTTAAGTAGTATTTTATTTGTTATAGTAAATTTAAAAAAAAAAAAAATAAAAATAAAAATATTTTTAAACGCGTGCAAGACGATAAGATAAAGCAACGTACTACGATTTTTACTACTACTACGACTATGCCTCAA
Organism: Leucophenga varia; assembly: GCA_018903435.1. Taxonomy (NCBI): domain Eukaryota; kingdom Metazoa; phylum Arthropoda; class Insecta; order Diptera; family Drosophilidae; genus Leucophenga; species Leucophenga varia. The sequence continues at coordinate 27,908 of JAEIFJ010000518.1, read as the reverse complement.
CACTTCAAATTCGATTTAAAAAAAAAAAAAAAAAATTTCGAGTAGATATAGAAAAATTAATTAAAATTCTTGAGACAAAAAAAAAAAAAAAAATAAGTTGATTGCTTGACTTTAAGTACAAATGATTGAGTACATTTTCTGGCAGTTAACAAGAAAATTTTGTATTAAAATACATTTTTTAAGCAATTTTTTTATAAAAATAGAACAAATAATTTGAATATATAAGGAAAAAAAAAAAATTAAAAAAAAATAAAATAAAAAAAAAATATTAAATAAATATTTATATTTTAATGCAAAACATTTATAATTACTATTTTTAGCATTTATATACGCATGGGATTATATATCTTTTTTTTGTATAAAATATAAAAGCTTGCCAAAAAAAAAAAAAAAATTAAAAATATAAAAAATTAAATCAGACACTTGAACTTGGCACATTACGACAGCAAAATAATTAGGCAACTATGTATAAAAATAAATAAAAAAAAAAGATACTATCAAATACTTTTGTTTGCTATTTAAATTAGTTATTCTCTATTTTTTTTTGTATAAAGTTGATAAGCATGCAGCTAAGATGCTATAGCTTTAGAGTATCTCAGATACATTTTTTTTTTTTTTTTTACAATAAATAACTTTACATAAGCATTAAGTGAAAAAACGTGTAGCTACACAAAATGTAGCTCATTAACACCAACGTCAAATGGAGCGAGTAGTCATTCATTCATTCATTGAAATCTATTTATCTATATATATATATATACTTATATATAAGATATATACATAGAATATTGTATCTGTAGCTACGCTTCTTTGGGTTACTCTGTGTGTGCGCATAATTTACAAACACTTTGGGAAAAATCACATTGCTGATAATTGTAAAAATCAACAGCGACAACGACGATTTTGATGATGATGATGACGACGACAAACCCTTTTTTTTTTTTTTTTTTTCATTTTACACACGCTACACGCTGTAACAAGATTTCGTGGGTTTTTTTTTTTAAGTTACAATTTTTTGTTTTTTTTTTTTTTTGTAAGGGTTGCCGCCGTGATGCATGTTTAGATATAAAGATACAAAATGCTTGATGAAAATGCATGCATTAGTATTATCACAGATACAAATTTTTACGCTTGAAGGTGTAATATATGTGTGTGTGCATTTTGTAAAGGTTTTGGGCAGCTGTTTGTAGGCGCTAAAGGGATTTTGTTTAAGGATTTTGTTTTTTTTTTTTTTTTTTTGATGCTGATGAATTAACATGCAGATAAAGCTACTTAAGTGGCGTCTCTGGCATGTGTAGAGTTTGTTTTTTGAAAAATCTAAAGTTATATATTTAATAGATAGTTTATAGATATAACAAGATACATATAAATAGTTGTTTAGATATGCAGATACATTTTTTATTATCATAATAATAATTCTAATAATAATATTTAAATCAAATAATGCTTAAAGCAGTTTCAAACATTTTTCTTTGGCATTCAGCCCAACCCCTTTTCTGAATTATATTAACATCATAAATACACCCACAATTTCTATCTAATTTTAAACAATCCAGTCAAACTTTCTATGCTCCAAAATAAAACAATTGTAAATATTTTCATAAAATATTAAAACGCCTCAATAAATTCCACAAATATTATAAAAGAAATATCATAAAGCACTCCCAAAATAAATGTATTTCACACGAGTCGAACGCACCCCAAACTATATAAATAAAGTAACTCAATGCATTGTTTAATCATTTAAAATATAAAAAAAAAATTCGGTAAAAAAAAAAATGCACAGCATTAAGCAAAGCTGCAAGGTGGATGATTGTTGTAAGAGCAGCACACAAAAAAATTGCATTGTAATAAAAAAAGCAAAAAAAGTAGCAATCTTGCAATTGAGTAATCCGCATAGAAATACTATTTAACAGCTTCAACCCTCAAAGTTTTTAGCTGATCTTTACAAAAAAAAAAAAAAAATTCGTTAGGGTGACCATCATCGAAGTGTGTTTAATTTCACACTTCTATTTTTTTTGTGGGGTGAGTCTTTAGTTAAATGCAGTTATGCAATTATTATGCGATTACATACATATTTGATTAACGATTGTCCCACAGCAGAATGCAAGAGAATAAAAAAGGGAGTGCATATATTGGCAATATTGTTGCTGCCCTATATTTTTCTTTTTTAACTTTCCTTTTTTTTTTATTCTGCAATAAATCATTGAAAATTAGTGCGTACAGCGTTGAAAGCGATTGAAAATAAGTAACTAAAACGCATGCACGTGTGCTCAATCAAAGCACTTAATCTACTATGCGTGTCTGATTGAAAAAAAGGGTTTTCTTAAAAAAAAAAAATAACGCTTGTGGTGTGTCTTTTTTTTTGTTGTTGTCGTTAAGTGGCTGATAGCTTTCAATTGTGGTGAATTTATTTATGGCTAAAAATTTGCAGTATTTGTGGCTAGCTTCATTTATAATTTATTTTATTATTTATAGTCTAAGAAAACGACGTGATACACGCGGGAAAAGGTGTGCAACACTGTTTTAAATACAAAAAGTATCTGAAAGTAACTTAAAGTAACTCAAAAGGTTTTTTAAATTATCTTAAAAGTTTCGTTAAAAGTATCTTAAATGTAACCTAAAAGTATCTTAATAGCATCTTTAAAGAATCTGCTATCTTTAAAGTATCTTAAAAGTATCTTAAAAGTATCTTAGAGTATCTTAAAAGTATCTTAAAAGTATCTTAAAATTATCTTAAAAAGTATCTTAAAAGTATCATAGAAGTATCTTAAAATTATCTTAAAAGTATCTTAAAAGTATCTTGAAAGTATCTTAAAAGTATCTTAAAAGTATCTTAAAGTAGCTAAAATTATCTTAAAATTATCTTAAAGGTATCTTAAAAGTATCTTAAAAGTATCTTAAAAGTATCTTAAAAGTATCTTAAAAGTATCAAGGCTTAAAAGTATCTTAAAAGTATCTTAAAAGTATCTTAAATATCAAAAGTATCTTAAAATTATCTTAAAAGTAACTTTAAAGTATCTTCTAAGTATCTTTAAGGTATCTTTAAAGTATCTTAATAGCATCTTTAAAGAATCTTAGAACTATCTTTAAAGTATCTTAAAAGTATCTTAAAAGTATCTTAGAAGTACCTTAAAAGTATCTTAAAAGTATCTTAAAATTATCTTAAAAGTATCTTAAAAGTATCTTAAAAGTATCTTAAAAGTATCTTAAAAGAGTATCTTAAAATTATCCTAAAAGTAACTTTAAAGTATCTTCTAAGTATCTTTAAGGTATCTTTAAAGTATCTTAAAAGTATCTTAAAAGTATCTTAAAAGTATCTTAAAAGTATCTTAAAAGTATCTTTAAAGTATCTACAAAGTATCTTGAAAGTATCTTAAAAGTAGCTTAAAAATTATCTTAAAATTATCTTAAAAGTATCTTAAAAGTATCTTAAAAGTATCTTAAAAGTATCTACAAAGTACTTTAAAGTATCTTAAAGCATCTTAAAAGTATCTACAAAGTATCTACAAAGTATCTTAAAAGTATCTTAAAAGCATCTTAAAAGTATCTACAAAGTATTTTAAAAGTATCTTAAAAGTTTTTAAAAAGTATCTAAAAAAGTATCTACAAAAAGTATCTAAAAAAGTATCTAAAAAAGTTAAAAAAATCATCTAAAAAACTTAAAAAAAAATTATCTGAAAAAGTATCTGCGAAAAGTATGTAAGAAAATTTATCTAAAAAGTATAAAAAAATTATCTAAAAAAAGTATATAAAAAAAAAATGTATCTAAAAAAGTATCTCATAAAAGTATCTCAAATAAAAAGTATCTCTAAGTAGTACAAGTTTTCTTTTTTATTTCTTATTTAAAAAACAAAACAAAAAGTACCGACTCATGTGAACTGCTTTTAAAACATTGCTCAAAGTGAATCTGTCGCACTGTCAAAAGCATAAAGCACCCTTCTAAACGACTTTTTTCTTCTTTATTATTTTTTTTTTTTTTGGTAATATGATATTACTGTTTATGTGCTTTCAATTGTCTGTTTTTCTATATATGTCCGTCTGTCTCTCTGTTATGCTATTTTTTTTTTCTAACTCAAAGTATGTGCCTATGTGCTATGCTATGTAATTACCTTTTTGGTATGCAGACAACAAGAGCAACAGCAGCAGCAGTAGTACACACTAATGAAGCATACTGTGCTGTGAAATAAAAAAATTTTAAGTTTGGAGCAACTACCTGACTCAATGTTCTTTAGAATGTGCTTTTCTTTTGAGTTTATGTCTTGCATATTGAATAGTTTGGCATTGAAAAAAAAAAAAACAAATAGTTTTCTACATTCTAAAAAAAATATATATATATTTCAAATGTTTTTTATGTATGAGCTTATGGTAATAGGTACATACTTAGACAATAAAATTAAATTAAATATGAAAGACGTGCTCTGTATCAATGAATAGCCACACACACAGTCTGAACAGGCTAGTTGAACTTTGGAAAAATTGTTTAAAGCTTGTACCTTTCCAATTTGTAGTACTAACCATGCAAATCAAAAGCATTTTACAAGTAAAGTTGGCGTAAAAAAAAATGCTTTAGGCATGACTGAATGCCTTTCTATATATAAAAAAAAATTGTCTGTGTCTGTGTAGCGATTCCCAGTAGAATCGGAAGTTAAACAAGACACAATAGCAACAAAGCAAAGGACAATAGATGCAGTCATGAGTTGAATGTTGCATGTAAAAGCACATAAAAGGATCTGATGACTTCAATGCAAATATTTATTGTCATAACAACTTTAAGTTTAAATGTGCTTTTTAGTTAGCTACTTTAAACTGGTTTAATATGAAATCTAAAGAGCAAGTGCATTTAATTAGTTTAAGCTGCATTTTTTTATATATGACAATATTTAACATATTTAGATTAAAAAGGCTAAGAAAATATTAACTCTGCTAAAGTATGTAATTTAAACGTAGAAAGTAATCTAAAGACATAAGAAATTGTTCGGAGTCATTCGGAGTAATTCGGAGACATTCGGAGTAATTCGGAGTTCAAACTCCGAAAAGGCTTGTAACGAAAGTATTTGATTTTATGTGCTTACTTTATTTTTTAATTTTCAAATTTTACGTTTCTTAATTGGTATTTAAAGAATTTTTCGTATGATTAGATTATTTCAAGTGTTTTTTTTTTGCTTAAAATTGATACGCATTGTCTCTGATTTATGAATTCTTTTTGTATTTGTTTTTTTTAAATGATTATTAAAATTTTAATCAAATTTTATATCTTTAAGACATATTAAAAAAAAACCCCCCTAATATTATAAATGCTGCTTAATTGATGAATATTAACCAATTAATCAGATTTACTACAATAAAATTTGTGCAAATCATAATTTTAAGGAAAATGCGTAGAGTTTGGTATTTATTTTTTTTTTTTAATAATAATTATTTAATGATTAGATTGTTTCAAGTGTTTTTCTACGCTTTAATTTTACACTTAATGTCTGGCTGTGATTTGTAAACTTTGAAACTAAAACAGCGATTCTAATCATGCAACGTAAAAATGATTATGTGGTAACTTTGAAGTATGTAAAAAAAATATTACTAAGAATTTAATCAAATGTATTGTGTTGTTACATTGAACTCGCTTTATTTACGTTAAATGTTGCTAAGCTGTTGAAAAGAAATCAGTTAAGCAGTTAATCAATTAATCAATTAATCAGTTAAACACTTAAACGTTTAATCAATTAATCAGTTAAACACTAAATCATTTAAACAGTAAATGAGTCAGTAAATCACGCAAATAAACGTTTAATTTGTAATACAGTTCATCATTAAAACAGTTAATCATATAATCAGTTAATCAATTCAATACTTTATCAATTAATCTCAGTTAAGCAGTTAATCATTTGCCCTTTCAATACAAAATGCTTCATTGAGACAAGTTCAGCAACACTGCTTTAAATGTTTAACTAAATTTTATTAAAATTAATCATTTAATCAGTTTTTTATGAACGTGCTTTGTTGTAAGTTGATTTGTTAAATACTAAAAATTATTTTTTTTATATTTTTTTTAATTTTTTTTATTTAAGCTTCACATAAGCGTGCCAAAAAATGAGTCAATATTTTTGTAGTTTAAATGTTTCAATAAAATGCTTATATAATCTAAAAATATCATAGCTTAGCATAGAGTTTGTATATGGTACAACATGAAAAAAGATTTAAAAATGACAGTTCATGCCAAATATAAATTTCAATTAACCAAAAATAAATCAAAATAATTTTTTTTTCCATTTTTTTTGCCAATTTACTCTAAGCTTCTTGCAGCTTCAGATAAATATAACAAAAAAATATATAAATTATACTAATAACACATATGAAATTAATTGCTTGCAAAAATGCAAACAAAGCAAAGATTTTGTATGCCTTTTTTTGGCGTACACCTAACGCTTATTTGTGTGTGTGTGTGTGTTATGATGATAAAAATCACATACAAATATATATATTTATATTGGCCTAAAGGCACGAAAAAAAAAAAATCTACACAAAACACATTCGAGTACTACGCAAGCAAAATAATAAAGTCACGCCAGTTGTTGTCTACCCACTGTGAATGCTTTTGAAATTTTAAATATTGATTTTCAAAGGTACAAAAACCTTAAGAAATGCAATAGAAATACATACGGAATGCCTCTTTTCTTTTCTTATGCAATTTTTTTTTTTCATTTCATTTCATTTTTGTGGTCTGGAATCTGACTTTTGCTGCTTTACCTTGCATATACATCATTTTCACTTTTTTTTAACATTGGACTCCAGCTATGTGTAAAGAGTCAGGCGATGATGATGACGATGTTGTTGTTGTTGCTGTTGTTGTTAATGACGTTGAGCCCTTTCGCTGTAAAGAAACGCATATGAAACGTCTTTGACACTCTATAAACTGCAAAAGACCTTAACTTTTTGTATAATAGCAAAAAGAATATTCATAAAAAAAAAAGCATAGTATAAGTTGCGGCAAGAAAAACTACCCTTCAAATATTTATATATATATGTAGACTTATTCTACTTTATATATCTGAGTTTATATAGCATGGTATTATATTCTATATATATATATATATGAATCTTTTGGTGCTTGTTTTTTTTTTTAAACATACACTAAGCTGAAATCAATGACCTTTGCATGGATTATGGGTTAGTCTTGGCATTTGCTTTTGTTCGAGAGAGTGTAATTTATGGTTATTTTTTTAAAAAACACATAAATTGTTATAAGAAATGCTGCAAAACATGTGTACTGCTTTAGGGTTGTTCAAATTTGTCAATGAAATTATCAATAAAAAGTATAATTTTTAATTGCAAATACAAAATTTGGTTTGTATATATATATTTGGAGTCATTTGCGTAATTTTCGGAGTTACTCCGAATTACTCCGAATTACTCCGAATTACTCGAATTACTCGAATCACTCGAATGCCTTAAAATCACTATCTCCCTTCAAATTACATATTTTAACTTAGTTAATATTTTCTTAGCAAATATTTTACTATAGTTTTTATAGCTTTCTCAATAATTTTCTGCTACACACTTGACATACACAATATACATATATAGCCTCTTTTTTTCATTTTTTGCTTAAAGACAATCGATATGTTAATAGTTATAGCTATCTAACTCTTTCTATTTTCTTTTCATTTCAATTTTCTTCAAGTATCACTTAACGTTTTTGTGCATACAGCGTGCACATTTGACATTGGTAGGCATTGAAAAGCTGTTAAAAATATTATATATAAAAAAAGAAAAGCCCATTGCATAGTTATTGATTTATGCAGCAAAGAAAAGGCGCGTGCACATGTTGTCGTTGAGGTCTTTAAATATACTATATGACTACATACATATTTCAAATGTGCTGTCCTAACATTATAAACATTGAAAAGCAATCGCAGCAATTTTTTTTTTTTTTTTTTTTTAAATGTTTTAATTATTATAAATTTTTACGCTTTATGTTAAAAAGCTCACGATATTTTTTTCTCCTTTATATTTTTTTTTTTTGTTTTTATTAAATGACTTAATTGTTGTATTTAACGTTTTGCTATATAGTAGACGGAAGTTGTTTTGTGAAGATGAATAATATAATATATCGTGAAAAAAAAAAATATTTAAATAAAAGCCATATAATGAGTATTAATGTTTATATATTGAAGCTTAAGTATTTAATAAAAAAAAAGTCGTTATAAAGATATCAATAAAAAATAATTATTTATATTTATGCAAATCTGTTTTTTGTATTTTAATAGTTAATATTAATTATTTTGCTTTAAAAAAAAAATAATAAATTATTAAATATAAAATTTTTTTACAATTACAGGTTACCACAGTTCATGCTCAATGCCAGGATTATTATTCTACTGATGGTAAGTTTAGGTTTTAGTATTGTTTAAATTAAAAAAGAGCGAATAATATAAAAAAACTTAATTTTGACATATATTTAGGTTTGTTATTATTGATAAAGCAGTATTTTTTTCGTTGCATAACAATATTTTGCTATTATATTTTAATTTGAGTCATTTGCAGGTATTCGGAGTTTACTCCGAAAAACTCCGAATTACTCCGAATGCTTTAAAATCATTTTAGATACTAAAATTACTTAAATAAAAACATTTTTAATTTTCTCTGCATAGTTTTCTCAATAACATTCTTTAAAAAACAAAAGTAAAAGGCTGCTTGCAATTAATTATCACTCCAATTAAAATACTTATTCAAAAAAAAAAAAAAAAAAAAACCTCTTCATATATAAAACACTAAATCAAACTCAAAACTAGCACATCAAAATTTAAAATTGTTTTCAGCACTCAAAATAATTATCAACTATGAATTGAAAACGACAATGAAGCTCAAAAAAGTGTACTGACACTTTAAATATTTCTCACTCGTATCATTTGTTTTCAAGCTATCTATCAGATTGTTTTCATAGTACTAAATATTTCATGAGATACTTTTATTTTCCTCATACATTACATTGAGTGGAGTATAGTAGTCAAGTGGCGCAGTCTCAGTTTGTAAAGCCACTTGACAATTATAACAATCTCAAATGTAATAATAATAATAATAAAAATAATAATAATAATAGTAATATTGGGTAAACGTCATTGAACTATGAAAAGGTCGTACAACATTTACCACATGGCGTAAAAGCAGCGTGTTGTAAAAAAAAAAAAAAAAATAAAAAGAAATACTTCATCCACATTTTTTAAAGAAGCATATGGTGTGCGTTGTACAAATCTTCTGCTATATGAAAAAAAAAAAATAAATAAATAAAAAAAAAAAAAATGTTTTAGATTAAAAGCCGATTTGAAAGTGTCAATGTTGATGAATTTTTATTTTGAAAGAGGCGACAAAATATTTGATTGTATATGTCGTTTTTTTTTTTTTTTTTTGTATTTGATTTTGTGGTCGTGTGTCAATTACCCACGCGAGTGAGATAATGTGGGCAATAAAAAAAAATTTAGTAGAAAAAAAAGCTTTAAAAAAATAACAGCAAATAGAATTATTACTCAAAATTTTTATAAAAAAAAAAAAAAATATATTTAAATTCGATTTAAATATTTAAAAAACTTTATTAATAAAACAAATCAATCAAAAATCAGCAACCAAATGCATGTCTACTCCGAATGTGCAGCATAGGTGAGAGTTTCGATTTCTAATTGAAGATTAAACTGATTATTTTCATTTTGCTTTTTTTTTTTTGATTAATTAGCTGCAAAAAATGTGTACAAAGTTCATTCTAAATACTAAAAATGTTTTATGTGCTATATTTTATTTTTTTTTTTACGCTACTTAAATCATGTTGATGTGCTATACTGCACGTACACACTACACAACTCATATTGCATAGGTTTGCTTAAAATTTTTTCGCTGATGTTTTACATTAATTAATGCTTGTAAATTTGAGCTTTACATTTTAGTTTTTTGTCGAAAAATTTCTTTTGTTTTCAATTTATGCGACGCTACGTCTGCAAAAAAAAACGTTTTAGATAGCATCATGCGACAGGAAATGCATGCACTTGATACTTTTTGTCGTTTTAGCTTGAAAAAGTTGTTAATATGAATGATTTTTGTATTAAACGTTAACGGTTACTTAGCAAGAATTTTATATATATAGCGTTGTATTATGAGTAAATGCTTTTAGCTGTTTATTTGTTATATTTTACAACGCTAACTAAAAAATGTAACATATTTTGTTTATTCGTTACTGATTACTTTGTTATAAATGACTAAATTTTGGCGCTTATTAAACGGTTTTATGCAGTTAGTTAGCTATTTTTTATAATATGTAGCAACTTTCAAAAGCTATAATTCAAAATTAAGCATATCTCTAATTATTCGTTACTGACTACTTTTTTTAAATAATAAAAAAATTAAATGTTTCAATTTGTATTAATATGCGCTTTTGTATTTTACAATATTTTAGCGTCTAAAAACCATAAATTTAATTATTCGTTACCGATTACTTTTTTAGAATTAGTATAAATTTGCATATTTTTTGTTACTTAAAGTATGTATTTAAAATTTTTTAAATTTTTGTATAGCAATAGCATAAAATTATAGTGATTTGTTTAATTCGTTACCGGTTACTTTTTTTAAAAAAGTGATTTTTAAAATTTTTTTTTTTTCAAATTATCGACGTTGATGTTAAGTTCGCTTTATATTTTATGTATGGCTACAATGTAAATACCTATGCAATAAAATATACACAGACAAAATAAAAAAAGCTACTTCACAATCGTTTTTAAATGTTGCATGAGACTTTAAAAACCATTCTGCAACCATTCTGATAGCAAAACGGCTACCTTAAAAGCAATTTTACTTAATTTTGACATATAAGCGCATATTAATTGAAATTTATTAAGCTCTATGGACAAAAATGCGGCAAAAAAATGCATTTAAGGCTTATGCTATAATATTTTTTAATGAAAATGTTGTGTTCAGCTTAACATAAATTGTATTTAAATTTAATTTATATTAATTTCTTTACAGGTAATGTTTGCCTATGCAGCTCCAGCATGTTCAAAGAAAACCAACGATTATGTTTTAATGCTAAAGACACACAACGATCGAGCGTTACATATAAATGCCTTTGGCAAGGTGACCGCGGAAGATATATCATTGGCACGTAAGTATCTCAGAGACAATTATTTTTATATATGAAGTATAAATGTATATAATTTTACACCCACACAAAAGTATATGAGTGTCTGTCCGTCTGACTATTCTATATATATATACTATTTGCTCTTATAAATTAAACACTGATCGTGCAATGCGTTTGTTCGCATCAAGGGCAATAAATTTTCATTGGAAATCCAACGAAACAAAAAATTAAAATAAATTAAATTGGCATTTTACTATAAATTCGAGTTGAACTTTTGTACATTTGTCGTTACCCCTTTGGGAAAGACTTTTTTTGTTTTTGTTTTTTTTTTTTTTTTGCAAAGAATATTTTATGGCCTAGTATAGAGTGGAATGCTTTAATTAAATTATGGTAATTTAATATTTTATTCTTTTCATTGAGTGTCTTTGGCGGCGTTAGTAGCGATGATGTTGATGTATGATTCAGAATCAGTGTCAGTCTTGAACTTACTTTGGCGCCAGCGCATTGAACATTTTTTTAAAGAATTTGAACTTGTGGTTTTTTACTTGAAGCTTCTCTCTCTGTGATCTATGTGCGAGTATGTCTATGTGCAAAAATTCAACATTAATTTGTTTGAAATTTTGCGGTTTGGAATTAAATGTCTGTCTGTCTGTCTTTCTGTTGGTACGTTTACTTTATAGCTGTCTTATTTGCCATTTATTGCGGTTGTTTTTTTTTCACTGAAAAATTGTCTGCCGGCGTTTTAAATGCGCTTGACTGATTTGTGACATTTGAAGATTTATATTTTAAAATATATAAAAAAATTTTTGTTTCTAGGTTAAGTTCAGGAGCAGCCTTAGCAGAAACTAGGTTGATTTGTTTGTAAAAGTGACAGTTTGTTGAAACATTTTGTTTTTCGTTTGTTGACATGTAGCTGTTAATAAAATTAATAAAATAAAAAGTATTTGAAAGATAAATAATTGAAAATATAAAATTGCAGCAAGTAAACAACTTTTTTAGACTTGGTTAATAGTAAATATACATGTTGTCTGCTGTTTATAATGAAAGTTTATTACATTGTTTGAGCTGCTTTTAAAATATAAATTAAAAATATAAGCAATAAAATCAAAATTATATTTTTCGTTACCGATTACTTTTATAAATAATGCCAATTTAAGCTGTTTATGCTATTTAAAAGCATTATATTCTAGACTTCAATTTATTTGAACTAGTTCAAGCAACTTTATGCAGCATTGCGTATTTTTTCGTTACCGACTACTTTTTTTAAATAAAGCAAAACCCACAATTTTTTTTGCTTTAATAAACAAATTTGTATTTAAACTGTTAATTATCATTACTACAACTATTAGCATAAATTTCAAAATATTCGTTACCGACTACTTTTTAATAAAACATGTAAATTTTTGTACTTTATGCTACTTACAGACATATATTTCATATTATACGCACTATATGCGTCAAATTAAACTAAATACAAATATTTAGCATTTCCCGATTACTTTTTTAAATAAATGTATTAATTTTACGCTACTAAAAATAATATTTATTATTATACGCACTATATGCATCAAATTAATAGCTAAATACAAATATTTAGCATTTTCGTTACCGATTACTTTTTTTAATTACATGTAAATTTTAGTGTTTTATGCTATTTACTGACTTTATATTGTATTTTACGTATTATACGCGTTATTTAAGCAGCTTTACACATATATTTCGAATTTTCGTTACCGGTTACTTTTTGTAAAATTTGCTGTACTTGTACTTTTTATTACGCATATTAAAAATCTTTTACTTTAGATAAAATAAAACCTTCACAACACATGCCATCGATACATTATTTAATAAAGCTAGTTGCCGCCTATTGTGCTGTATAAACTATTTAGATAGCAAATATTAGCAAAAAAAAAAAAAAAAACTTGATAAAATTCCAAACTGACAGTCGCTTTATTATAGTCAAAATACATATTTATTAACGCCATGCGTTATAATTTGAAAATATATCAATCTTCTGCTAGCGTTATTGTTCGATTAAGTTTAAATACACATATTTCTTTTGTAGTCTAATTATTTAATTAATATGGTTAGGTAAGTCATTAATTGTTTAAATTTTTAAAAACAAAATAACACAAAAAATAAATAAATAAAATGCAACAGTTACTCGACGCATTTCTTTTTTTTTTTTTTGATAATATAAGTACTACGATTTACATTTTTTATCGGTTACTATACGCCAATACCAGACTATAACTATTACCTTTACTATTATTAGCTACAATTGTATTTGGCACACTTTTATAATGTCTCGAGTGCGTATAACATTTTGTTTTGACATGATTTGACAAAAAAAAAAAAAAAAAAAAATTTTGATAGACTATTTGTTGAATAGGGTATTATAAAATTAAGTGCCAGATTTTTGTTGAAATCTATGGAATTTTTTTATTAAAAGAAATTGTGAAATAGTTTAGTGGAGTTTCTATTATGTTGAGTCATATGGCATGTTCGGGAATAAGTAATCTAGTAAGCCCTAAATTTTTCTCAAAATTATTTTAGCCCAATCATAATAATATTTTTTTATTGGGGAGCTCCCCATTTATATGCATAAATAAAGCTTATCAAAATTTCAAAAAAAAAACTTTTAGCTATAAAATTTCAATGCGCAATTAAGTATTTTCGAAGCTAATTAAAACGTAATAAAATATCTTTAATTTTTTTCGCTAGACTAGTTATTTTCAGGGTCAAAACCTAAATAATCTTAATTAATAAATATTAAAATTTTCTATTCAAAAGTTCTAAAATATTAAAAAAAAGAAAAGATTTTCAAGGAAATCTATTTAATCAAATAGTTCATTGACTGCCTGAAACGTGGACTTCGTTTTCTTTAGATTGGCGTTCTATGATAAAATGCCAGCCCTTGTTTTAATTGAATATAATTTGATTTATTGATAGGTTAGCCTATGTAGCTACTCAACTACTTTAAAAGATTGTTGTTGTTTTTGCTTGGCGGCTCTAAAAAAAAAAAAAAATAATAATAATTCATCAAATATGACAATCACCTTTTTTTTTTTTTTATTTTTTTTTATCAAAATGATTTGCAGTAATTGGGTTATCATTAAGTGGTTTGCCGTTGCTGTACTTTGTCTTTATTTATTTATTTATATTTATTTATTTTTTTAATATTACTGTACACGTTTATAATTAATTTGGTTTGTTTTTTTTTTTGGTCTTTTTGCAGAAATATTCACAATGAACGTCGTTGGCGATTTTCTAAGCGAAACATTCAAAATATCACTATACGCAAAAGCAGTCGAACGTTATTTATGCTTCAAAAAAGGGCAAACTTGTCGGCTTGGTAAGTTGATTTTTTTTTCCAAAAATTTTTAAATTAAGAAATTATAGCGGAAAATTTAAATTGTCCGTCTGTCTGCAAAACTAACAATTTATTATTTAGAAGCATATAAAAACTTAGTACAGCTGCATGCACATAATTTACAGTTTAAAATCTTTTTTCCGATATATTTTTGAGCCATAAAATGTGGCATAAAAATAAAATTGTAAAAAAAAATGTTTCTATGTCCGCTATGGTCTGTGAAACTATGCAACCGATGAGTGCCAAACCGGTTTCATTTGAAAGGGTACAATGCAAGCGTAGTTATAGACTACTAATACAACGCATGAGGTACATTTTGTTGATACAAAAAGTCTATTTTGACTTTTTCAAACAAAAATGTTTTGCTTTTTGTATGTTTTTACATTAGCAGCAATAAATTATGGTCTCGCTGCAATCAAAACAAAAAAAGTTATTTTTAGTGCATTTTGGTATGTTTCTCATACTAAAGCCAACATATTTTATAATAAAAAAGTACAAAAATGCCACCGAATACAAAAAAAAACAGCAGTTGCGAAACGGAAAAAAATTATAATGTACTCGTATATTCGTTAATGTTGAATATATTTATAATTTTTTTATTATTAAAATTTTTTTTTTAGAAATTTTTAATCAAATTTTTGATGTCTGCTATAATTCTTTACTATTTTTTTTTTTTATTTACAGAAAACCCTTACAAACGACTGCCATTTCAAAGAATCAATGGATCATGGTTATTTTCAATACGAGAATGCATACAATACAAATTGGCGTGTAGGTCTCAAAAAGAATTTTAAACCGGTAGGACCGAAATATATGCAACGTAAACGCGGTGCATGTTTTCAATTTGTTAAAATTAAGGCAGAACATTTCGATCGTAATTTATTCACTACATCTACAACCACAACAACAACCTCCACAACAACTACCACAACAACAACAACAACTGAAAAGCCATTAACACGCGGTGAACGTACAAAATGGCTACAAACAACAGAAACAACAAGTATTAATAGCAATAATTTTCAAAATGGTGTTGATAATAATAATGAAAACAACAATAACAACAACAACAACAACAATAGTTTTAAGCAACAACAAGAAGTAGAAGAAGAAGTAGAACAACAACAAAATGTTCAGCATACGCGTAGATTTAAAAAACAAAATGGCGACAATGCCGATGCAGCACTCGAGCAAAGTATTATAATGAGTAACCTCGAAAAGCATCGACAACGTCAACAACAAAGACAACAACAACAACAACAACATCGACGCCGTAAACATCATCCGCGTAAACAACGTAAACCAGCAGCAGCAGCAGCTGGTGCTGCACTAGCGGCGCCACAACCAAAAAATCTTGTACGTCATCATCATGGCGGCGGCAACGGCAACGGCAACGGCAATGAAACATTGCTGACAGCACGCTGGCGTCAACATCAACGCGAACAGCGTTTGCGACGTCAACGTAAACAGAATCAAAGACGTGAGCTATTGGCTGCTGAGCGTCCTGAATTGACGACAAATGCCAATTCAAGTTCCAGTTCAACGTCATCTTCGTCTTCATCCTCCTCCAGTTCCAGTTCCAGCTCATCGACAGCAACAATTTCCTCAGCATTAACTGCAACCGCATCGTTAGGTCCTTCAGCTTTGAATATTGTTGCAATGTTGGCAGCAAGTCGTCGTAAACGTGGACGCCGGAAACGTGTTGAAGCTGATGAAGCGGAGGAAACAACAAGCACTGCTGCTGCAACCACTGGTGGCGCCAATGGTGTGGTGCAAAAGTCAAACGATATGCAAATTGCAGTGGCACAAAATAAAATGAAAACCGCTGACGTTGCTGTTGCTGTTCTGATGATGCTGCACGTTTTTATAGCGCTGCAAAGCCTGCAACAATGCAACATGCGCATCGGCATCATCATAAGTTGCAACAATATGAACAATATCAGCAGCAACAGCGACAACATGAAGCAAAAATTGTACGCAAACGTCGCTCATTGCTTGATAATACAATACAAGAGCCATTGCAGTTTTTCGTAAGGGCAACGACGCCATTCAAAGTGATGACGTCGTAAAGCAACAACAACCACAACAACAACAACAAATCGATGAATACTCAAATATTAATGTTAATAGTAGAATTAATTTAAATAGTAATTATAATAATAATAATAAAAATAATATTAATAATATAAATATAAATAATGTTAATGCAATACCTGCCTTGCCAAAAAACTACTTGTATAAAAATAATAATAATAATAATAATAATATTAATAATAAAAATAATAATTATTATTTTAGCGCCGATACTAAAAGTAGCACGACTGATTCTAGTAGTTTAACAGAACTAGTAAATAAGCATATAAATAATAATAATATTAATAATAATAATAATAGTCAACAAAATGAAGTTGAAAATGAAAATGAAGACGAAGAAGAAGAAGAAGATGAAAATGTAAATGAGCAACACATACCTAGCCATAGTAGCTCTACTAATAATAATAATAAAAATAATTTAATAGATACAAATGTATCTGTTCCAATAAAAATTGATGAGAATAATATTGACAATAATTTTAAGAAATTACTAATGTCGCATATTATTAAAAATTATCGCAATCGAATTAATCAATTTAATAACGACAACAACAACAACAACAATATGGACAATGTTAATCAAATTAATCAGAATAATTTTGATGATGACTTTAATCGAATTAATAATGCAAATAATTATAATAATAATAATAAGAAACTATTGTAAATTTTTTAGCACAACTTCAACATCAATTTCAGTTTTTTCGTAATTTAAAAAAAAATTTCAATATTGATGTTGAACGTGCGCGTATTAATTATAAAAATAATAATAATAATAATGAGAAAATGAAAATTATAATTATAAAGATAAAGAGCAATTTTCGAAAGATGATGATGAAACGTTACGAATTCAAAATAAATATGAAACAAGTATAGTACAATACAGATCTGTAGTTTTTATTTCAATGGTTTTTAGGGCAAAGGAATTGGGCATATCTCAAGAACTTTTATGGAAGAATTTCAATATGGTCCAGCGTACAGACAGTTCGGATGGTCTAGAAAGATGGATAATATAGGTGGGTTCAAAAAGTGGCGCTAATGAAGAAGAGTAGAAAAGCTTGTTAAAGAGCGAATATTAGTGCTGCAAAGAGAGAATGTTTCAAACTGTGAACCAGTAGAACCAACATCTAAAAAAAAATGAGTTTGATTCAGAAAGCGAACCATTTAAGCAACAAAAATGTTGCGGTTCAAACCGGTTCAAAATTGTAACATTAGCAATTTTACAATATTTGAGCAAAGACTTTACTTATGGCTATGAGAAAACCAGATGCCAAAAAGCCCACATGGACTTGTCTAAAAACAAGAAAAATAGATCAAATAATTTAAAGGTTTCCATACTGTGGTGTATAATACATCTCATATATTTCGTAAGTCCACCTGAATTTCGCCCAGTTGAGTTTAGAGAGAAAGCAATTGTCCTCACCGACTTGTTTAGATCGTTGAAGTTCGCCAAACATGTATTAGGTTTTTATTTTATTAGCGTAGGTTTAAAACCGGTTCTTGAACCGAACCAGCTGTTCAAAGTTATCGCAAACCACTGGACTGAAGTCTATCCAATTGATTTTTTTATTTGCTACAATTATTTTAAACATGATTCTCTTGGACGCTGGTTCATCTACTAAGAAGTGAATCACCCACAAGTTATTTTTTATTGAAACGAGACATCAACGATAGAAATAAGCCGGTTTAAAAGGCTGCATCCAAAAAAAGATCCTGAACCATAAAAAGATTGAGTAGTGAGGAGACTATATATACATCAAAACAAACGACGAGATGTATACTGAGGTGTTGTGGTCCTAGAAAGTCTTAAGACCTTTAAGATCTTAAGTAATGCTGTCAAGAATAGTATGTAAATTTGGACAGCTAAGAATGTGCTAAAAAATATTTGCAAGTCATGTCATACGTTAGTTGGTAAACTGGAAACAGTGTCAAAAGCTTTAGGAGTGGTAAGAAGTGAGTCAGAGCAAAACGGCAAACACATTGTGAGATAAGATGTATAAAGTCAAGATTAGTTTCTCTCTTGTACTCAACGTATAGCGTCCGGACATATCTTCTATCTTCTATACAAATATAAAATAGTAAAAATGTTTCTATGTCCGCTATGGACTTTAAAACCATCAAACTGATTTGATCCAAACCGATTTCATTTGAAAGGCAATAATTCAAGGATGATTCAAAACCACAGAAACAATGCATTAGGCACATTCGGTCCATTCATAAAGTCGATTTTCGACTTTCCCATACAAAGGTTTTTTTGCATTAACGCTTTTTTGTATGATTTTATACTAGCCCCAACATAATTTGGTTCCACTGCAATAAAAAAAAAAAAAAAAGTATGGAAAATGCTAATGAAAAGATTGCAGTTGCGAAAAAAAAAAAGAGCCGTAAGAGTCAGAGGCTGAGAGCAGCACACATCGGATAAACGCTAGTTTTTTATTATACAATGAATCACTTTATTGAGCAGGAGTCGAAAAAAAACATTTCGTACTTTATTTGTTATCAAGGACCGATTACAAGATGTACAATGCTGCGTCCGGACCGATGGAAAGTATTGAAAATTCGACAGTTCAAGGGCTACTGAAAGAGTTGAATTTCAGTGAGAATGGAGCGGCAGAATGAGGAAGGTGTCTTTTTTTCAAGAAGTATTGCGAAGCCTCTGCCTATAAAAGATAAATCGCTTTCACACTTTGATTAAAAAATGCAAAACCTGTCTGATATTTCCAAATATTATAGACATTTTTTTTTATTAATCTGTAAATTCCGCATTGCATAGATAAAATCGAAATCATGTAAAATCGAACATTCCAAATATGTGCTTGAAGTGCCTTAAGACGACCTTATTAATTTCATTTTTTTTTTTTATAAAATATTACAGTTTCAGTGGAAACATACGAATACGTAGGTGTAAACCGATTTTCAAGGCATTGTTTTAGTTGGAAATTTTTTAGAAAATCAATACAATATCTTATGGCAGCATCTATAGCAAAAAAAAAAGAGCGACCTCATAAAATGAAACCGGTAAAGCTTCTTTGTTGATATTGTAAAATTTGTGATTTATTATTATTATTTATTTTTTTGGTGACGACAACAAAAAACAGTTTGTTTTTTTTCAAAATAAATTAATTTTCGAAAGATTTTATTAAAGAATATAACGCTGCCTACATAAATCAGTATTTCGAAAAATCTTAATAGATAAAGCTGGTCTTAAAGATGATGAAGTTGTGTGTTGATTATGTTGACATTATGGCAAAGTATTGAAGAATCTATACGAAATATTGACAACAAATAAATCAAAAAAAAAAAAAAAAATAAATAAATATTTAATATTAATTTATGTAAAGTATATTTGATTTATCGCATGTCTAAAAATTAATTACCAAAAAAAAATGTGTGAAATAAATAAAAAAAAAAAAAAAAATGAATTTTAAATTTAGATACAAAAGCTTTTAGACCAAAATATATTTGTATATATGCAAATAAAGCGAATTTAGTTGTTAAATTTTTGTTCGTTGAAGACTAATGACACTTGTCGTTAAATAAATTTATTGACATTTATTAAGTCAAGAAGATGCAAGCCCATACGCCATACGTGTAAAGTGAATATACATATTTAACGCGTTTCATTGACAGTTTTGTCAAACAAAAGTGTCAAATGAAAAAAAAAGAGCAGTTTAAAATACAAAAAATAAAAAAAAAGATACTTTTTAGAGTGGGTTTTTGAGATACAGATACATAGATACAATGTCAAATAAGCGCGCAACGCATGCGCAAAACTGGCGCCAAGTCGTGCGTCTCAATCGATTTAGCAAAAAAAACAATTTAATTTCAAATTGAAATAAAGACGCCAACGTAGCTGTTAGCTAATGAAATTTTATTATTAACATAAAGTAATCATTTATATTTTTTTTTGGAAGATGCTGCATTATTTGTTAATATGTAATTTAATTTAAAAAAAATAAAACGAACTTGTTTTTGGAATAGCAAACTTCCAAGGAATTTCCAGTAATACCATAGCTCCATTTTTTTATGCATTTGTTGCTTTTATCGTAGTACTCACTGTTTCCAATAAATTGTACAACGATTTTTCCAAATGTTCTATAGTTCTTTTCATAGTTAACGAACAGTTTTCGTTAAAAAATGTTAACGTTTCGAGACATTTATTAATTGCCTTTTTGAAGTTATTATTCAGTGTTTCAGTAGATTGTTCCATTTTTTGTTTTAAATTTTTGTGTTCTTCTGCAACAATGTGCTGCATACGAAAAACTTCGATATTCATTTTAAGCGCTTCCTCCCAAAGGGTTGTGTAACCATTAACAATTTTTAGTATAAGTTCCATATGTAAAGTAAAATCTTTTTCAGAGATGTTCATTTTGTTATTTTAAATATGTATGTAGTTGTGCTGTACTATTTTTTATTTTTTAATGTCTGAAAATTTGTCAAATTTTGATATTTTTGTTTTAAAAACAATTAACTACTTTGATCGGATATAAAAAATTGTATACGGAATATATAAATACGCAATTAGCTCAGAGTTTACACGAGTGAAAGTTTAGTTGTTACACAAAGACTATCGACTTGGTCTAACTTGTGTTGAAAGACTACGGCTCCGTTACGTTTCGATTTGACTAATTGGGTTGGCTTAGCGCTGGTATAAACATAAGAAGAGATAGGTCTTTGATAGGCGCTTAATAGATCCTTGATAGGCCCGTGTTGGTCCCTTGATAGCCCTTGATAGGTCCTTGATAACCTCTAGATAGGCCCTTGTTAATCCCTTGATAGGTCCTTGATAAGTCCTTGATAGCCCCTTGATAGACCCTTAAAAGGCCCTTCTTTGGTGCTTGATATGTCCTTGATAGCCCCTTGATAGACCCTTAATAGGCCCTTCTTAGGTGCTTGGTAAATTTGTTAGGCCCTTGATATACCCTTGATAGATCCTTGATATACCCTTTATATACCCTTGATATACCCTTGATATACCCTTGATATACCCTTGATATACCCTTGATATACCCTTGATATACCCTTGATATTCCCTATGATATACCCTTGATATACCCTTGATATACCCTTGATAGATCCTTGATAGACCCTTGTTAGACCCTTGATAGGCTCTACGTAGGCCCTTGATACCACTTGATAGGGTCTTGATAGACGCTTGTTAGGCCCTTGTTAGGCTCCTGTAAGGCTCTTGTTAAACCCTTTTTAGGCCCTTAATAGGTCCCTAAAATGCCACTTTAAGTACTACTCAGTGATCTACAAGCAGTCGAAACACAACCAAAGCATCAACCGAGCCAGAACCAAATTCTGCAACTCTTTCTTTTCAGAAAAAAAAAAAAAAATAAAAAAAAATAAAAAATTGAAAACTGAAAAAAAATGAACAACAAATAATGTAATCCAACCAAAATGCCTAAACTAAATGTGAATTATAAGTAGCTACTCTCGAGTTAAAACTGAAAGTTTCACAAGATTGTTGAAAAGATGGTTCTACGAGATGGTGTAAAGTGTAACATCTGCTAAGCCGTTGATAACACAGCCCTGCATCAGTTTTGCAAATTAGATGGGACCTAGTATTTCTGAAGGGGAATTTTTGTGCTGATCATGAATTTGCTCTCGTCAGGTTTTCGAGAAAACCCTAAAAATAGCCCTAAAGAGTTGTAGAGCAGAACCCTGACGTGCTACGATCTCCGATATTGTCTGTAATTGAAGGTTGAACTTTGCTCTTAAAATGGAACCCTATCCCAAATTAATTGCATGCACCCTTAGAGTATGGGGTCCACTTATGAGCCCAGATTCGTGATCAGCACGAAAATTCCTTCGGAAACACTAGGTCCCATTTTATTCGCATCCGAAAAATAAAAATTTGCAGGGCTGTGTAATTGATCAAAAAGTATGTTTAAGACTTTACCTACTTTAAAAATGTATACAGTGCCTGGATTATATTTCGATGTGTCTGATGAAAAATATTGAATGTGGTATGTTTGCGAGTTACATTTCTTGAACTCATTTGAAAGAAGTTCTAAACTTATATTTCAAATCTTAGCATATAAATGAAAATGTTGTAAAAAATATGTTTTTTGTTTTTATTATTTCACTTCAAACTTCGAGAAATACTTCGTGTTGTATAATAAAATAAAATTTTTTAATAATTTGTAAATCGATGACACTTTTAGTTCAATAGAAACTTTTAAAAAATATTACAATAGATTTATCACAATACTTCTTTGATCGTTGTCACTTGGTAAAGATAGCTCATAAAAAGTTTTAAAAATATCAAAAAAAAAAAAAAAAAAAATCTGGCGATTTATTTTATGCCGCTTCTTTTGGTTAAATATTTTATATTATTTATTTTTATAGCTCATCGTTGTATAAATATTTTAAATATTAATAGTTAATTTGTTTATTTACGCAAATCGCAAAAGTATGGAATTTCCAACAAATAAAAAAAAAAAAAAAATTATAATATCATCAAAAAAAATTTTTTTTTTTTTTTGCGGATTAAAAGATAATAAAACAACAATAACAATTTTTAATAACAATAAAAATATTAAAATTATTATGTCTACGTAAGTTTTATTTTGTCACTTTTAAATTTATAAAAAAAAAAAAATTTAAAAAAATTCAACGAAATTTGTGGTTTTTTAAGTTGAATTTTTGGAATGTTTATTCATTGTATTAGCAACGTTTATAAACAAATTATATGAATACCTACGCTAAATTTAGTGAAATTTTATTTAGATCCGCTTAAATATTTTTTTTTTTGTTGGTTTATAGCAGCAAACTTTATTGATTAAAAGCGAATTTAGCGGAAATACCTTTAGGATCTTAAAGATGGCTTCAATTTAAATTGTTTATATCAGGTCACTATATTCAATAGACCCATAAAAACTAAACACTAAACTAATAAAAGACACATTAAACACTTATACCTAATTGAGAGCACATGAAAGAGAGAGAGAGCTAGCGAGAGTTACGCTATCCAAACTTACTTTCCTTGTAGCGTTACGCTTCTTACTATTTCTATTGACTTTGAGCATTCCGCAACAAAAAGAGCTTTTCGGCATAAATTTCGCAATGAAGATATTATCGTGCTGATCGAGAATATATTCACGAGGTCTGATTTCACACGTTACAAACTTTCCAACAAACTGAATATACCTGTTTCACACTATGTATGCCAGGTATATGAAAACAAAAAAAATTCTATCAATAAACCATATCGCATTTTGTGTAGATTTAGGTGCTACATGAAAGCTTTTACTTTATCTTATTAAAACCATAAATCAAAATGAATACACTAAATTCCAAGCTAAATCCAAAGATCGAAATAAACAACAATTTGTCAAAAGTGCCAACAACAATCAACGCCATTTAATTAGTGACCCATTGATTAGAAGTAGAAGGGAGTCCAATCGAAAAGAGATGCTCTTTCTAATTCCAAAAAAAATTAATAGAAAAATAGAAACGCATTTTTCAAATAGAAAAAAAAAACGCTGAGTACAAAGTCAGCGCTGTAGCTTGACAAATTTGACATGCTTGATTGAAAATGAAAAGCGCTGCTCACAGTTTAGCTTTGAAGCTAAACGAAAAAAAAAAAAAAAGAATTTCGTTAAAAAATATTTTTATTATTTTTGTTTTTTTTTTGTGGAAGATGAAATGCAGCTCATTAAAAAACGTTAAAAGTTTCAAACTCTTTTCGAACAATGAAATGCCTAAGTGGCTTTGACGCCTCTTCTAATGCTTCGATGCATTTCAAGCTGAGAGATCTTTCAAAAATAAACTTCAATAGTAAACTGAAGATTTCCGCGTGAAAGCAAAACAAAAATTTATTTAGGAAAAAAATGTCAAGTGGCAGCGACAACTTCAAAGTTGCTTTCAAAAAAATCATTTTTATAAAAGAGCTGCCAAAGTTGCCGAACCATATTTTTCATTTTTGAGGTTTTCTTTGCATTTCGGTTGCTGCAATAGGTGAGAATTTATGTAAATTTTTTTTTATATTGCATGCTCATGTCTATTTTTTTTTCATTCGATAGTGTGTATCTGAGTCTTGGTTGAAATCTGTTTCTAATTTTAGTTGAAGTTGAACAGCAACAGCTGCTGCTGTGACTTGTTGCTTGTTATTGCCACTGCTGCCATTTGTAATTTGTCAAATTGTTTAGTTATAATATTTGTGCGATTGACAGTTTAACATACATAAATACTTTATGTAGAGACCTCGTTCGAAAATTTTTAATATATTTTTTTTTTTTTAACTAATATTATGTAAATATTTTAATCTAAGTCTTAGTTTTAGTGTAGCTAGTAGTTAACTTGTTGCAGTTTAATGCAAAGCGGATTAAATTTTTGTAAAGTTTGTCACAAAATGTTGATATGTTTTTTTTTTAGAGTTTCAATAAATATTTTTTAATATTTTAGAATATTAGAAGACATTGTAGATTTTAAAGTAAGAATTGTAACGCTACAAGCAATCATAGGGGCTTTGAAGGAAATGAAATTGCAGACCAGCTTGCCAGGACAGGATCGTCAACCCCTATGATTGGCCCTGAAAACTTTCTTGGGCTCAGCTGAGCCTCTGCAACACTTTGCATTGAAAAACATTTCAGAGACTTGATCTCTCGTCAATGGATGCACTATTCTGGCAAGTTTTCCGAAAAACAAAATTCATCTCAGTCGTGCTGATCTAAGACTACTCACATGGTACCTTACGGGTCACAACGTCCTGAGATTTCACACTCAATAAGATGGGTCTGTCCTCCGAAACGGAATGCCGGCTCTGTTTGGAGGAGGACGAAACGAGTTCACATATCTTGTGTGAATGCCCGACCCTTAACAAAATTAGATTCATGCAGCTTGATCACTGCGTCATGACCCCTGAGCATATCAGACATTCTTTGAATAAGACTATTCTCAAGCTTATCAAAGCAGCCGAGAATATCCTTAGTCTCATAACCTAACCATAACTGGGTTTGGGTACAAAAGACATAGGTCGCAGTAGCCTTTTTTTTTTCAGAAAGCCCGCCATGTCTGCACTCCGGCCTTCGAGACGTGGGTAGAAATTTGAAGGCGTCATTCGCCCTCAACTTCGCTTTGACCACTTGCCTGTCTCGCGACCACGGTCCAGACACTACGTCAAGCTCTCTATGGTTATGATTTATGGTAACGCTAAAAGCAAAGGAAGTTTTCGTACGATTGAGATAGCGTAACTCTCGCTCATATACTCTCAACTTAGTATAGTTGTTCAATGTGTTGTAATAGAAATAGTAAGAAAAGTAACGCTACATGGAAAGCCATATTAGGTGAACGTAACTTTCTCTCTAAATATAATGTATTTTTTTTTACCTTCAAATATAGTGGTTCTTTTCTATTGGGACTGTTAGAATTTAGAAATATATACTACTCATTAGCGCTCGTAGTCAGGACTAAAATGTGATTTTATAGCGTACACTAGCTAAGAGATGGACAGTTGGAATTTGGACCAGATAACTAAACCCACTCGATGGCATACGATGTTCAATATAAACACCCAATGTGTTCAGGAGTTTTGTTCATTGAAATAATTTTTTCTT
This sequence comes from Leucophenga varia, assembly GCA_018903435.1. NCBI lineage: Eukaryota > Metazoa > Arthropoda > Insecta > Diptera > Drosophilidae > Leucophenga > Leucophenga varia. Next base: position 1,759 of record JAEIFJ010000518.1, on the reverse strand, counting down.
AGATTAATTTTGATTTTCGACATTAGTTAACAAAAGTTTTGCTTTCTTTGATTTTCTCATATTTTCGAATCCAATTAACTCCTCTCAATCCATAGCATAAATTTCAACTTTGTCTCAACTGTGAAGTGATGAACCAGGCCTGTCGAGAGCGGAAAGAAGGGCGACTGTATTAAGGTAGTCCAGGATTTTTAATATGCAATTTCTTTTTGTTTTTTACATAACTTTTTTTTTGTCGTTTTACTTTAAAAAGTTTTTTTTTAATGCTGTTTCATTGACCATAATCATAAGTTGAACACTTTTAAGGAAATTCTAAAAGCTATGCTGTAGACTTATAAAAAAATCAAACTTAATCTTTATTTTGATTATTTAATATAATCTAATAAAAGTATTCTAATCAAAACCTACATAAGTGCCTAACGAGTTTTAAATCATAAAATATCTAATCGCTGATAAGAATCTTTGAATAATTAAAATTTTTATACAAAAGCGTCTACAGTATTTTTCCATTACTAACTTAAAAAAACGTATTCGAAATGTAATTATTACCAAAAAAAAAAAAACAAAAACAAAAAAATGAAACAATAATAATCATCAATATTAATCGAATATAAATTAAAATAAGTATAAGGCGCCAATCAGCAAGGCGCCGTCAATATTTACGATACCAAAAATGCAAAAATTTATGAACTGGAATTGGCATAAATTTTACACTTAATACGACTTAACTACAAGTAGATATCTGATACAATGTTGTGATTTTTTATAGCCTAATAAACTCCAAATAAATACAAAACAATAACATAAAATAATAACAACAACAAACAATACAAAATGGTGTTAACCAAATTTAAATGATAAATGCCTCGAAAACAATTGATACTGAAAGACCGGTCGAAAGTTTATGATTCCATTCAAAAAAAATAATACTTATGAAATCACAAAAAAAAAAACAAAATTTATCTAATGCAACTTGTACTCAATTATTTTTATAGCGTAACAAATCATTTTCTAACCTATTTTTATGACAACCAATGTGAAGGTGTCAAGTCGATTTGTCAGGTGTATAGCATACAGCATACACTATGAAAACATCTCAAACAACACCACATGCAATCCCAAAGAAAGTCATAAATTCTATTGTCTGTCATATTTCTTTTAAACTACATTAACACCAAACAACAACAACAACAAGAAAAACAAATAAGTATCTACTCACCTATGTATCTCTTTTTGCTTACTTGAAGTTCAACATTCTGTATTTCTGGAAAAGTAAACGGAACGTTCCTCATTTAATTGCATTCGGGTTGTTGTTGTTGTTGTTTAGTTTAAAACAACTTGTTGCACTTGAATTTTTATGGCTAACATTAAAAATGATGGAATGCGCTGTTAATGACATTGAAATGTGCGGGTGTCGTCTCGCTGTTGTTCTGTTTTTGTTCTGTACAACTCGTCTCTTAACTTGTAGCACAAACATTCTCTATAACTAATTAACCACATACTGACCTTCCGCATCGAAATGTTTTAGATTTTTATTTTTAAAACCGTCACACTTTGTGTGAAAGGGTATATTCATTTTGTCAGAAAGTTTGTAACGCATCATAGACCCTATACAGTATATAATATATGTATACTTGATCAGCACAGCGAGACGTATCTATTAGCTTTTTAAATTTAAAAAAATAGCCACTTAGTGAGACGTTACGAAATTTATCCCGAATAGCTCTCTTTTGCGGAATGATCAAAGTCAATAGAAATAGTA